>JASDFA010000016.1:125065000-125665000 GCA_035772735.1 Datura wrightii
ACACCCTATTTTTCTAGTAGTTTCGGAGCCATTCCCGAAATCCTTTCTGGACCCTTCTTAGTCTCTACTCTAGTTAGTGATTCAATTATAACTCAACGGGTATACAGATATTTCCCTATCATAGTCCTTTAGAAAATCACCTCAACCAATTTAGTAGAGTTAGCCATGATAGATTTTGATGTTATCTTTGGCATGGATTGGTTAAAAGCATCTTATGGTTCAGTTAATTGTAGAACCCATGCAATAGAGTTTCGATTTCTGGGTGAGCTAGTCCTAGAGTGGAAGGGTAGTTCAGTTGTGCCTGTAGGTCGCTTCATTTCCTACCTTAAGGCAAGAATGATGATATCTGTCACAATTTGAATATAGGATCGGATCTAGATAGGGGCAAGGAGCCTCGAGAGACTCCAAGTCGACCTATGGCTCGAACATACATCTACCTCCATAAATAGAAGCGGAATACTTAACATAATAAACATAGTAGAAGTCTAATCATAAAATTACATCGGAACCGAAATTCACTTCCTACACGACAAGATGATTACTACATATAGTCTGAAAGCCTCTAAAATATTTGATGGGTTGAAGGGAAAATAACCCCAACTAACCCAACAAGTCTGAAAATTGAAAGTACAGCAACAACTGATAACGGATGGTCCTCAAGAAATGAGGAGTCACCACTGAAGCTGGATGCTAACTCCGGGAACTGGCTAATGACAAGGCTGAGTCTGAAGATCGAAGCTTGTATCATAAAAAGATACAGCATAAAGTATGCAGTCAGTACGTGGAATGTATTGAGTATGCAAAGTAAGTAAAACTGCTTAATTAAATAAAATCATCTAAAACATGCATAATATAAAATGTAATCAAGATAAGAATCAGAGAGTAGGTCTTGCATGCTATTTTCTAAAATCATGATCTGAACATAACTGAATTGAATGACCCAAAGCTAAAATCTGATAATCATAAGTAAAACTGTACATTAGGTCAAACCTGCTCTAGAACATATATATATATATATATATATATATATATATATATATATATCATGAATGATAAACATGCATAACTGAAATCTTGAGGAACAATGAGAGACTTGTCTTATAACCGACATTACCACGATAGAGGTTACATGGTCCCGACTATCACACTCAAGTGGGCAGAGCCGTTTAAAGACTTGCTAGGGCTAAAGACACTACGCTGATATCAATATCAAGCTGAAGGCCCCTTGGGGCAGGGGGAAAGCTCCCGAAAGAGGTCCCAAAGAATCTGATCATGCCTACGTTGACACGTAGTTCTTAGGCATAGGGTTGACTAACCATACCCTACACGGTGCTAGACACTACTCCCAAAAACATGCACATGCTCTCCATCGATTTTTAATGAAGATTATGATCGTCTAGTGACAAAGCTGAATAATCATGTACATATAAAATCTGAAATCATACATGAGGAGCCTTGGCTCAAACCATACCACAAGCTGAATATAATTGGGAGTCTTGAGTCCACAATCATATGGTAAGCTAATTTACGTAAAACCATAAATCATACTTGAAAATATGGGCTTTCCCAATACTTAAACATTTTTCAAAAAACATGATTCACTTGAAAACATGATCAGAGACATGGGTAACTTGAAAACATGTTTTTCATCATAAATATCTCATCATACTTGAACATACATCATAAATCTCAACTTTTATGAACTTCTCATGGATGAGTATTATAATTGATAAAACTTGAAAACATGATTTATAATTTAAAATGTTGTAAAACTTTCCCATGAATCATAATTCAATAATAGAAACATACTTAGATAATACCCATGTAGAAACTTATGAAATTCATGCATTGGGTTAAAATCCCATAGGATCAACATATAGATTTTCATGGATTGAAGAGAATTTGGGCATGGGTGTGAACAAATTCACTCAGTCATAACCTTACATACTTGAAAGAATTAGATTCTACAACTTCTCTAATTGCCCAAGGAAGAATTGAGAAGAACTTGGAGGAAATTGAGCTTGATGACCTCTCTGGACCTTTACTCTTGCATGCATGAATAAGAATATCCTAGAATGTACTTACCCCTCTTAATAATCATCATTAATAGATTAAAATAACATAGTTTAGGCCTAAGGATCATAGGAATTACAAATAAGCCCTTATTAAATTTGCAGGGAAAAACCTGACTGCCATTCCTTACGAGGGATTGGATGAGTCATTACCACAGGGCACGAGTCGTCGTCTCCCGTCATTAGTGCACTACCACTTTCCCTCAGAGGGTCCCCACGAAGGTCCTAATGGCTCGTCACCAGTGACCACGACTCGTGGTCACCTTTAATTACCTTCACTGCCCCAAAAC
Organism: Datura wrightii; assembly: GCA_035772735.1. Taxonomy (NCBI): domain Eukaryota; kingdom Viridiplantae; phylum Streptophyta; class Magnoliopsida; order Solanales; family Solanaceae; genus Datura; species Datura wrightii. Next base: position 125,067,363 of record JASDFA010000016.1, read on the forward strand.
CTTACGTCCCAGATCAACTGATGACCACGACTAACCAAATGAATCATGGCATCTGACCATGACTCGTGGTGTCCCTTCGTAGGGTACACTGCCAGTTCATCCATTATCCTTCAACTGCCCTTGACCACGGATGACCTGATGACTCATGGGGTTGACAACGAATCATGGTCACACCATGGTCACCCCAAATTTGAAATTTCCAATCAAGTCGTCACTCCTCACCACGAGTCACTTAATGACTCGTGGTCAACCTGATGGGCCACATGAAGACTCGTTCTTTGACCCAGTGCAGAAAATTCTATTTTCTCCATTTCAACTTCCGGGTCTGATCTTTGGGCTTTCCGGGTATAACAATATCTCTCCCTTGGGAACAATCATCCTCAAATGTTGAAAATCATACAAAAAAGCAGAGAAACACAATTGTCATACTAAAATACTAATCAGATAAGTCGAAAACCGATGGAATGACTGACTCCGATTTAAACTACATGACTTAATTGAATTCATGAATCATACATACATCCATTTACATGAAAGAAATAGGGGCACATGAACTAAACATGGAATAGAATAGAGGTTTTGGGATAAAATTGATACCTCAAGCTCGAACTGAGCCGGTAGGCAATATATGTGGGTATCTAGCGATCATATCTGCTTCCGCTTCCCACGTAGCTCCCTCAACATGCTGATTCCTCCATAAAACTTTAATAGAAGCTACTTTTTTGTTCCTTATCCTTCAAACCTGATGATCCAGTATTTCCACCGGAACCTCTTCATAACTAAGATTGTCTTTCACATCGACACTGCCCACTAGAACAACTAGAGCTAGATCACCCAAACACTTCCTTAGAAGCGATACATGGAAAACAGGATGGACTGGAGCTAATTTTGAGGGAAACTCCAATTCATATGGTACCTTGCCAACCCGTTTCACAATCCAGTATGGGCCAACATAATGGGGACTGAGTTTCCCTTTCTTTCCGGACCTCATCACTCCCTTCATAGGAGACACCTTCAGAAACACCAAATCATTAACTCCGAACTCAAGTTCTCTTCTCCTCAAATCAACATAGGACTTTTAGTGACTTTGAGTTGTTTTCAACCTATCCTGTATAAGCTGAACTTTCTACATGCCCTCATGGACTAAATCTTGTCCTATCATCATAGCTTGACTGACTTCAAACCAACCAATAGGAAATGTGTATCTCCGGCCAGAGAGAGCCTCAAACGGAGCCATCTGAATGCTTGAATGGTAGTTGTTATTGTATGCAAGCTTAATAAGAGGCAAATAATCATTCCAACTACCCTGGAAGTCAATCACTCATTCCCTCAACATGTCCTCGAGAGTCTGAATTGTCTGCTCCAATTGACCATCCATTTGCAGGTGAAATGTTGTACTGACTTTGACCTTAGTACCAAGTCCTTTTTGAAATGATCTCCAAAATTGAGAGGTAAATTGAGTTCCTCTGTCTAATATGATTGACAAGAGAACTCCATGAAACCAAACTAGCTCTCGGATGTATAGTTTTCCATAATCCTCTGCTTAATCAGTGGTTTTTATCGGTATGAGCCGCTTTAGTCAATCAGTCTACAAAAATACAAATGGAGTCATACTATCGACAAGTGTGAGGAAAACCTGTGATGAAGTACATATTGATCTCCTCCCACTTCCAAGTAGGGATGCTAATGTCTTGAAGTAGACCTCCTAGTGTTTGGTGCTCAACCTTCATTTGTTGACAATTTGGACACTTAGCTACAAATTCTGCGATTTCATTCTTCATGTCATTCCACCAATAGACTACCCATAGGTCACAGTACATCTTTGTGGCACCTGGATGTGTCAAATATCTAGAACTGTGGGCCTCATGCAACATCTGATTTCTCAAATCATTGACATTCGGGACATACAAGCAACCTTGATATCCAAGAACACCATCTCCCCCTTTAGAGAAGACCCTTTTCTTTTGATTCTGAAAGTCTTCCTTTAACTTTACCAAAATAGGGTCGTCGTCTTGTCTAGCTTTTTCGTCAGTCACCAAGGATGATTCTGACCTGTTTTGAATTATAACACTACCATCAATCGAGTCAACCAAACAAACTCCCAACCGTGCAAGTCGATGCACATCCTTCACCATCTCCTTCTTTCCCTCATCTACATGGGACACACTCCCCATAGATAGCCTACTAAGTGCATCTACTGTCATATTGGACTTATCCGGATGGTAAAGGACACCCATATCATAATCCTTGAGTATCTCTAACAACCTCCATTGGTGTAGATTTAGATCCTTTTGTGTAAACACATATTGTAGGCTTTTGTGGTCGGTAAACACATTTATATGGACCACTTACAAATAGTTTCTCTGTATCTTTGAGGAGAATAATACCGCCCCCAATTCAAGATCATGGGTCAGGTAATTCTTCTCATGAAATTTGTCTAGAAGTGTATGTTATCACTTTACCATGCTACATCAATACACAACCAAGGCTAATTGTAGAAGCATTACAATACACCACAAACCCATCTGTACCCTTCGATAGGGTTAACACCAGTGCTAAAGTAAGTCAAGTCTTCAACACTTGAAAGCTCCGCTAACAAACCTCCAACCATTGGAACTTCACTTTCTTTTGGGTCAGTTCGATCAATGGTGATGTAATAGATGAAAATCGCTCAATATATCTCTAATTGTAGCAAGATAAGCCTAAGATGCTTCGGATATCTGAAGGATTCATCTGTCTAGGCCAATTCTTCACCGCTTCTATTTTCTAACAATCCACCTTTATGCCATCACATTACACCACATGGCCCAAAAATGTCGTTGCGTTCAACCAAAACTCACACTTGCTGAATTTGGCATATTATTGGAGGTCCTTGAGAGTCTGTAGCAGCACCCTCAGATGACCTGCATGCTTCTCTTTGCTCCGAGAGTATATCAGGATGTCATCGATAAACACGATCATAAACATATCCATGTATGTCTTGAACAACCTTTTCATCAAATCCATAAAAGCTGCAAGAGCATTCGTAATAAAAGACATAACTAAAAACTCATAATGACCATACTGCATCCTGAAGGCTGTCTTCGAGATATCACTCTCCTAAACCTTGAGTTGATAATATTCCAATCTGATATCTGTCTTCGAATTGAACATAGCACCTTGAAGCTGGTCAAAAAAATCATCAATACTAGGAAGGGGATACCTTTTCTTGATGGTGACCTTGTTCAGTTGTCGATAATCAATATACATCCGAAGAGAACCATCCTTCTTTCTGATAAAGACAACTGGTGCACCTCATGGGGATTTACTCGATCTGATGAATGCCTTATATAAAAGGTCTTTCAGCTTCTCCTTTAACTCTTTCGCTTGGCTAGAGCCATTCTGTAAGGAGGAATAGATATATGCTGCGTATCGGAAAAAGGTCAATACAAAAATCAAATTCCCGCTCGAGAAGGATTCCTGGTAGACCATCTAGGACACCTTCTGGATACTCACATGCTATTGGGACTGACTGGATAGCCGGAGTCTTGGACGTCGCACCCTTAACCCTACCTAAATGGTACATGCAGCCCTTGGAGATCATTTTTCTAGCCTTAAGATAGGAAATGAAATGACCTACAAACACAGCTGGACTATTCTATTTTATGATTGGCTCACCTAGAAATCTGAACTCTACGACCGAGTTGTACAATTAACTGAGGCATAACATGCAAATAGTCATCCCATGCCAAGGATAACATCAAAATTACTCATGGCTAACTCTACCAAATCTTTCGAGGTGACTTTCTGAAGGACTATGATCGGGAAACATCTTGTTATACCCTGGAAGCCTAAAACTTAGACCCAAGAGTTTGAATGGAGAAAAACTTAAAACTTGACATCAAACACAGAACAAGTCGTGAGGTGACCCGTGAAAAGTAGCCACGCATCGTGATGTGAATCATGGTGTGGCCCAAAGGATGAATTTGATGTTTGGGAAATGAAACCCCCACGAGCGTGACCGCGAGTCATGGTCAGGCCCCACGACTCGTTAGGTCAGTCGTGGGAGTGGTGTTTGAGTAAAATGGAGAAAAGAGATAGTGGACTTAATGGAGGACCCCACGAGACATTGTAAGTCCCCACGATTCATGGGATGAGTCTTGACCAAGTAGAGAAAATTTTATTTGAGGATGAGGCAGTGCACATCACAGATGGTGACCATGAGTTGTGGTCACCAGGTAACGAGTCATTATTTCTTTCGCTATGAGCGCAGAATAATTTAGAAGCAGTGAACCTGACGGACGACTCCATGAGTCGTGGCCCTTGATGACGAGTCGTTAGGTCCCCCGTTGGGACCAGTTAGCAGTTAGTTTTTGCGAATTTAGTAAGGGCTTTTTCGTAATTTCTAATTTTATAAGGCCTAAAATATGTCATTTTGAGTTATTAATGATGACTTTTAAAGGGCTAAAGTTCATTTTAGGCCATTTACATTCATGCATACAAGGTAAAAGGTGAGAGAGGGTGATCAAGCTTAGTGTTCTTCAATTCCTCTTCAATTTCTTCTTAGGTTATCAATGAAGTGTAGGAATCAGCTACCAATAGGTATGTAGGGTTATGAATGGCTGGATCCTTTCACACCCATGACCAATCCCTCTCTAAATTGTGAATGTTCTATATCTACACCATGGGGTTTTAACCCAATGCATGAGTTTCGTAATACTTTACATGGGTATGATTTAAATATGTTTCTACCATTGAATTTTGAAGCATGGGCAAGTTTTATGATGTTTTCAATTAAAAATAAGGCTTCTAGTTTTATGAATTCAAAAGGCCATAGATGAAAAGTTCATGATAGATGAGATTTGTGATGAATGTATGATGATGATAATGAGATGTTATGATGGAAAACATGTTTTCAAGCTACCCATATTTATAATCATGTTTAAATTTGAAATGAGTATTTTTAAGCATTATCAAGCTTTGGGTAATGCCTACATGTTCCAAAGTATGATTTACGATTTCTCAAATTGAGCCTACCACATGGTTTGTGAGCAAACACTCCCAATTATCTTTTAGCTTGTGGTATAGTTTGAGTTAAAGCTTCTCATATGCATGATTTCATATTTGAGATGTATTTGATTATTGAGCTTCATTGAAAAATTATTTAAAGCATATTCATGTTTTTGGGAGTAGTGTCTAGCACCGAGTAGGCTAAGGGTCGATTACCCTATGCCTCAGAACTAAGCGCCAACATATACTATTATATATATATTACCTTGGGACCTCCCTTGTGAGCTATCATCATCCCTATTGGTCCACGAGCTTGATATTTATATCATGGTATCGTCCCTAGCCCTGGCAAGGCTTTGGATGGCTCTACTCACTTTAGTGTGATAGTTGGGACCATGTAAGCTCTAGCATGGTATGTCGATTAAAAGAAGAGTCTCCCATTGTTCCTCATAATTTCAATTATGCATGTTCATCATTCTTGAGATTTACACATCTATACATGTTCTAAAGAAGGTTTGACTCAATGTTCAGTTTTACTTATAAATACAAGATTTCATCTTTGAGTCAATCGATTTAGTTATGATGTATGTTATGTTATGATGAGATCATAAGTTTAGAAATAATGCATACAAGCCCTACTCTCAGATTCCTAATGTTTATATTTACATTATGCATTGTCTTTGAATGATTTTCTTACTTGAGTAGTTTTACTTACCTTACGTACTTGGTACATTCCACGTACTGACCGCATACTTCATGCTGTATCGTTTTATGATATAGGAGTCGGATCCCAGGCTTAGCCCCATTCATTATCAGTCTACAGAGTTAGCACCTTCATTAATGGTTAGTCCTCATCTCCCGAGGACTAGACTTATTTTGATTTTCCCCATGTACTTTCAGTTTTAGCTTTATTGAGTTAGTTGGGGTCTTGTCCTATCAACTCATCATATTTAGAGGCTCTGCAAACATATGGATGTATTCAGCTTCAGATTGTGTATTTTTATGTTAAGTTAAATCTAAACTTCTGTTATGATTATCTTGTTGATTAATTCAGTATTATGATTGTGTTAGATGTATGTTCTTGTCATGGGTTGACTTAGAGTCTCTCGGGGCTCCTTATCCCGTGTTGTGGTTCGGGCCTTAGTTCGGGTCATGACAAACTTGGTATTAGAAATAGGTTTGAAATGCCCTAGGGTGTTTGAAAGCCGGGTTAAGTAGAGCCTTTTCCATGGGTGTAAAGTTAGCCACACTTATGATGAAGAGGCTACGAGACATTTAGGAAATGTTACCTTCTTTCATGATCTATGTTGTGCAATAAAATGTCACCCTATCCATCTAATTCGTGCTACTCACGCTTACAAAATTACAGCTCCCTAGAAAATGAATGATAGAAGGAATGGGAGAAGGCCACAAGGATGGCAATGGGAATAGGCACCAGTAGGCCCCGCCAGTTCAAGAGCACCAGGCACCGGAGCTGGTTACCGATGCTAAGTTTCGGGTAGCTATTCAGATGCTTGATCAGGCATTGACCGCTCAAGTGAATCAGCAGGAAATTATGCATGTCTCAAAATAATTGTAATGCAGCAGCAACTTGAGTCAGGGATTTCTTGAGAATAAACCCGTCGGAGTTCCTCTAGTCAAAGGGTGATGAGGACCCGCATGAGTTCATACATGAGATTGTGATGATCACCCATGTTTTGGTGGTGAATGGAGTTGAGTGTGTAGGCTTGGCCTCATGTTAGCTGAAAGGGGTTGCACACATCTGGTTTCGCCAATTGGAAGATAGTAGGGTCGCAGGAGCAGGCCCTGTCACATGGGAAGAGTTCCATGGTGCATTCTTAAATTTGTTCTTAACTCGTGACATAAAGGGTCTAAAGGCAGCTGAGTTAATAAATCTGAAGCAAGGGAGGATGACCAGGAGTATGCCCTTGAGTAACCCGCCTATCAAAGTAGATCGTAGAGTTTGTGGCTGGTCAGAGGGCGCGAGGGAGTAGGTTTGTTCATGGAGTGGCGGGCTATTTGGACAAGGATTATAGGACCGTCATGCTCCATCAAGATATGGATTTCCCTCAAATAGTCTTGCACACCCAGCAGATGGAGGCAGCACATCTAAGAGAGAGGGAGGCCAAGAGGGTTACGACCGATGACCACAGCTTCTCACAATCGAGATCAGGAGGTGGGCACGACAGTAGACCAACCAGAGATCTTCAGCCCTAGCATCTTCAGCTTTGAGTGTGCCATACAGGCCTAGGATCGATCAAAGAGGGAGAGCATCAGGCTCTAGGGGTTAGAGCAATAGACCCACAAATTTTAGTGTTCCATCTTGCTGCTGGTGTGGCCGGGGTCACATGGGTCAGTTTTTAGCAAGTACAGGTGCTTGTTTAGGGTGTGGGAAGCCCAGACACATGATCAAAGATTGCCCAGCAGTGAGGCAGGATCATGATGGGGGCTGAGCCCCAGCTTCTTGTTTAGCAGCCCTACCTGTATGCTCATCACATCATGGGGCATCCACCACTACAGGTGGCGGTCAGCGCCAAAATAGATTCTATGTCTTAGCATCCCGCAAGGAGCAGGAGGTCTCCCCGGATGTGGTCACTGGTATGTTATGAGTTTTCCATGATGTTTATGCTTTGTTAGATCCATGGGATACCTTGTCTTTTTAGACAACTTATGTCGCTAGTAGCTTCAGAGTCAGTCTCGAAGTCATGACAGAACCCTTCTCATTTTATACTCTAGTAGGTGACTCAGTTGTATCTAGACAGGTGTATAGAGGTTGCCAGGTCTCAGTCCTTTAGAAAGTCACTTCAGCAGATCTAATAGAGTTAGCCATGACCGATTTTGATGTTATTCTCAGCATGGATTGGTTATTTGCATGTTATGCTTCAGTTAATTGTAGAACCCGAGCAGTAGCATTCAGATTTCCATGTGAACCAGTATTAGATTGGAAGGTAGTTCAATTGTGCCTCTGCGTCACTTCATTTCTTATCTTAATGTCACGACCCGAATAGCGGCCCGGATCGCAACACAGGACAAGGAGCCCCGAGAGAACCCAAGTCAACCTATGGCATAAGCATACATCTAACTCAATCAAGAAACTGAATAATCAACAATACAATCTTAGAAGAAGTCTAATTGAAATATAACATCAGAATATGAAATCTGAAGTTGAATACAAAGATAAGTCAGAACAACCCTAAACATGACGAGTTGATAGGAAAAGACCCCAACTAACTCAACAAGCTGAAACTGAAATACATAAATAAAAGTTGAATAGTCTAGTCCTCAGAAGATGATGACTCGCCAACTAAGAAACGCTAACTCTGACAAGCTGACTAAGAGCGGGGCTAAAGCTGAGAGCCGTGTCTTGTATCATGAAACGATACTACATAGAAGTATGCAGTCAGTACTTGGAATGTACCGAGTTAGTATTTTCTTCTTGGTGAGTACTCATCCTCCGAGGACTAGACTTTCATTCATTTTGAGCGTACTTTAAGTTTTAGTATTTCTGAGCTAGTTGGGGATGTTGTCCCATCAGCTCGTCCAGATTAGAGGCTATCCAGACTTACACATGTATTCAGCTCAGATGTTTATTCTGTTGTTATACAAAGCTAGACTTCCGCTGAGTTATATTTATGTTTCCTTCATGTTTATGAAATGCGATAGTGAATGCTTATGCCATGGGTTGACTTGGGATCTTTCGGAGTCCCTTGTGCCGTGTCTACGATCCGAGTCCCCTCTCGAGTCGGTACAACGCTAGTGGAGAACGTCTTACCTAAACTATAGTGGAGAATGTCTTCATCTAGCAAGTTGGGACTCACATCCCTAGTCAGCTGAGCATTTTATTTTCCCTGCATTGTTTGGGACCTTCTTTTAGTAAGTCACTCTCTAGATCAGAGCCTTCTCTCTCCCTATGACAGTCAGGGATTCTCTCTAGTTGAGAATGTTTGCCCTGTGATAGTCAGGGACACTCCATTTGACCGTCAGGGACTCCCTCTAGACGCCAGGGACCCTCTTGATATCAGTCACGGTATCACACTCTATATTATTCCCGATTATTACTTTTTGCACATCAGCAGTTGCTACAGTAATGCATGTCTTTATAATGTGGTTATGTTAATTGAATCTGTGAACCTCGTGTAAGATTATTTTACTTCACTCCTATTACGTTGCTATTAATATGTTTTATATTACTTCCTCCTCGCTAATATTATGAGTTAGTTTACTTACGCTTCCTATATACTCAGTACATTCCAAGTACTGACCGCATGCCTCTTGTGCTATACCATTTCATGATATAGATTTAGGTCTCTAGGCTTTGCCGCATAGTTAGATACGCTACCCCATTCTCCCAGCTGTTAGTGGTGTGTCCTCATCCTACGAGGACGTGAGTAGCATTCTTGTTTTATTTTGTTTACGTTTTCTATATTTTGGAGTTAGCTGGGGGTTTGTCCCAGCAACTCATAAGTTATTAGAAGGCTTTCAGACTTGTAAGATAGGATCGGTGTTGTATTTAAAGGTTATTAAAGTGTCATTATGGTTTACATCATATTTGTTTTTGTCATTTCTTCCGCTTGTTCATGAGAGTAGATGTTTCTTACTTTAAATGTATGCTATGATTAAGCCATGGGTCGACTTGGGGCCTTTCAGGATTCCTTGTCCTATGTATACTATCCGGGTCTACTCTGGAGTCATGACAAACTTGGTATCAGAGCAATAGGTTTAGAGTGTCCTGGGGTGTTTGAAAGCCACGTTACCTAGACTCTTCTTCATGGGTTTGAAGCGTGCCACACTTATGATGGATAGGCTATGAGATATTTTAGGAATGTTCCCTTCTCTTCATTATTCTTATCGTGCGCAAAGTATGAAACTCTAAGTATTTCTTCCCCTAACTCGTGCTTTACGCGCTCGCAGATAATATCGCCCCGACAAGCAAATGGAAGAGGACATCGTAACGGCCGTCAGCGGGTGCCAGAAGCTCAGGCAGGCCCAATAGATGATCATGTTACACATGCTGAGTTTTGGGCAGCCTTTCAAATATTTGCACAAGCCCAGACCGCTCAGATTAAACAGCAAGTGGTGGCTCGTGCCCTCAAAATGGAAATGAGGCGGCGGCAAGGATAAGGGATTTTCTCCATATGAACCCATCCAAATTCTTGGGTTCAAAGGTGGATGAGGACCCATATGAATTTTTGGAGAAGATTTTAAGGATTACTCACATTATGGGAGTGACAGGGAACGAGAGTGCAGACTTAGCCTCCTACTAGTTAAAAGGAGTTGTTTATATCTGGTACTGTCAGTGGAGAGACAGTCAGGGAGTTGGAGCAATTCCCATAGGTTGGGGTGAATTTATGGCTGCATTCTTAGACAGGTTTTTCCCTCGGGAGATGAGGGAGGCAAATGCGGCAGAGTTTATTAATTTGAAAAAAAAATGACATAATGGTTCAGGAGTATGCGCTGGAGTTCACTCAGTTATCTAAGTATGCGCCGGAGATGGTAGCTGACCAGTAGGCCCGAGTAAGCCGATTTTTGAATGGAGTGTCAGACTTCTTGGTCAAGGAATGCAGGACTTCCATGTTGCACAGGGACATAGACTTCCCATGCTGCGTGATATGTTCTCAACAAATGGAAGCGGAACAACTGAAAGAAAAGGAGAGAGAGGCCAAGAGAGCTAGGATTGGAGATCTAGATTTCTCCCAGCAGAGGTCGAGTACTGTATATCGCTCGCACTACCAGCAGAAATCATCAGGCCCAGTACCTTCGATAGTTAGTGCTTCATATAAGCCCAAACTCAAGGACATTACGTACCCATTATGTATGAGCTGTGGAAAGCACCATTTGGGAATATGTATGGCTAGCTTAAATGTTTGTTTCTGGTGCGGCTAGGTGGGCCATAAGCACTGAGATTGCACAGCGGCTAAGCGAGGCGAGGGTAGATTCTCAGCCACCTCTTTAGAAACTTCAATAGCCAGCTCATTTCAGCAGGGGGCATCCCCTAACTAGGAGGCAGAAAACGTCAAAACCTCTCTTATGCAGCAGCAGCCCATCAGGATAAGGGCAAGGCACCGGTAGTGGCCACAGGTATGTTGTGGATCTTGTGATATTCCTTATGTGATGCCAACCTCTATATTGATTGAGAAGTTCATTTGTGATTGTGGGAAAAGATTGTTGGTGTATAATGTAAATAGTTGTAGTATAGGGCTTGTGGTGAAGGTTAGAATTGAAAAAGGAGTTAAAGATTAGTATCTTAGCCAGATTTGAAGAAGGATTCGGGAGCCTTAGAATGATGGCTTTAAGATAAAGGGGAGATAGTGAGTATGTGAAGTAAGTCAGACCATGAGAATGTTTATAGTGGGATTTCAGCCATAGAAGTTGTAGTATGTCGATCTCTACTTAGTTTAGACAACTTTCCTTGTACCTCGGTTAGAGTTAATTTATGTCTATACCTATGTGCAGATTTATGAGGTTAGAGGTAACCGTTTTAGTCAGTAAAGCCAGTTTTTCTCTATAATGTCCTTATTGCTTATTTTCATGTTATGAATCAGTTATGTGTGTTAAATTATATTTTTGCAGTGTGGTCAGCTCAAACTCAGTCTATAGATGTTACTTTATAAGTTCAGTAGAACCTGGGTATCTCATGTTTGTGATTAGTTTTAGATGTCAAGATAGCTCGTGCTCATAAATTCCTTGCTCTCAGTTAGATTAGATATTGTGCATTTAGGCCTAATATCGGAAGGCGATTTGAGAACGAAGGTCTAGTTCGTGTTAGTTCTATGCTAGATAAAAAGGGGAAAGTACTTTCTTTTTGTGTTTGTTTAATACTATGTAGGTATCATGTTATCTAGCCTTCCTTGAGTCATAGTGTGCATGATGGATGTGAATTTCTAGGTTTGGTGTGAGAGGTTGGTTTAGAGTCAGATGCTCCATTGATGTTAGCTATGATTGATTGATATCTAGGTATTTTTTTTGTCTCTATCTTTTTAGTATGTTCAGCCAACATTCGAAGACGAATGTTCCCAAGAGGGAGATATTGTAATACCCTACAAGGGACTAAGAATAGGCACAAAAAGTATAATTGGAAAAGTGCAGAAAAAACTGGAAAAAAAATCTCAAGACGGGAGACTTAACGTCTTGGGGTGGGATACCACGAGTCGTTGTGTGCAGTCATGGGGTGGAGGTCAGGAGGCAATGGTGATGGATGAACTAACGAGTCATTAGGAGTTGCAACGACTCATCTTGTCAATCATTAGGAGGGAGAAGCTTTGGTTCAAAGGAAATTTCCAGTGAACTTAACGAAAGGGCAGGACGAATTGTTGGGTGTAGCGACAAGTCATGATGTTGGTCATGACCTGAAGGGTTAGAAATCACAGTAGACTTGACGAATAGACCTAATGAGTCATTGGATGGGACAACGACTCGTTAAGTGAGTCGTGGCATCAGTTCAGGAAATTTTTCAGATTTTTCTCAGGGGAAGGTCGGTAAAATCCCACACTCCCAGATTTAAAGTTATGTCGTTTTGGATATGTTTGGGGACATTTTTAAGGGTTTTCATAAGCCTAAACCATCATTCTCACAATCCCCTTCTTCCTCATCTCTTCTCCAAAGATTTTAGGAAATTCCCAAGGTATTCTTCAAGCTTCAAGGAAGATAATCAAGTGTGGTTTTCGTCTACCAGGTATGTGGGACTTCAACAAAGATATCATTTCATCCTTGTGCCCCAAAAACTTTTTCAATAAGAACCCGACTTAAATTATTTAGAATATCATGAGCTAGGATTTTGAACAATAAATAATTTCTTCCTCATCCTTTTCTAAAATGTTAATATTTACTGCGATTATGGAATTTGTTTAAAATTTTGATGTGATGGGTTTTTGGGATGTGGATTATATGTTAGGAACGCATGAGGGTAACATGTCGATTGGAAATTGGCTTGAGTAATGAATGGATGTTTCTTATTGTTCGATTAATTTGTGTATTAACGTATGAGAATGATGAAATGGTGGAAATATGGGCTGAATATATATGTGTGTAGCATGTTCTTCCTAATTCAACATGAGAAATGAATGTGAATTGTCTATGCCTTTCTTGATTGTCGTGGAAATTCTTGACCATGATGAAATTAAGGGAATGCTGCTTAATTAGCCCTAATGATGTTATTATGACATAGATGACGATGCTAAATTGAGTACGAGTTGTGAGCTTGAGTAATTGAAGTAAACTATGTGCCATCACCATTTTTTAGATTAAATGGATTGGGTATGAATAGATTGCATCTCCATTGTTGAACTATGTAGCTTAGGCGGATTCTATATTGTTTTCCTTATTAAAATTGTTTTTATTAAATCCTAAAATCTATAACGTCTGTGGCTAGAGAGTTCAAAAATGGAGTGTTTGTGACAAGTGTGTGAAATGGTTGTGACCTAATTACATGAAGTTGTGCATCCTTGGTAGATTATGAGTTGAGTTCTATAAATCATGTTTAATCCTAAATTACCTATTGAATGAGGTGAATACGGAATCAAGATGCCGTGATAGAATAATGCTAGTATGAATTTATAACATGCTAATAATGTGACGTTAAAGCTAATGAGGAAGTTGGTTTTGTAAAAATGTGAATCACGATGATTGATCTTGTTATTGATATGTCGATTTGTGAACCCATGCTTATTTGAGAGATAACATTAATAGACGATAGTGGAGAATGTCTTACGTAGATGATAGTGGAGAATGTCTTACCTAGATGCTAGTGGAGAATGTCTTACCTAGACGCTAGTGGAGAATGTCGTACCTAGGCGATAGTGGAGAATGTCTTCATATAGTCAGTCGGGACTCAGATCCCTAATCAGTTAAGCATTTTATTTTCCCTGCGTTGTTTGGGACCTTCTTTTATTCATTGATTCTCTAGATAAGAGCCTTCTCTATCCCTATGACATTCAGGGATTCTCTCTACTTGAGTATGTTTCCCTTTTGATAGTCAGGGACACTCCCTTCAACCGTTAGGGACTCCCCCATAGAAGTCAGGGACCCTCTTGATATCAGTTACGACATCACACTCTGTATTATTCCCGATTATTACTTTCGGCACAGCAGTGGTTGCTACAGTAATGCATGTCTTTATAATGTGGTTATGTTAATTGAATATGTGAATCTCGTGTAAGATTGTTGTACTTCACTCCTATAACGTTGCTATTAATATGTTTTATATTACATCCTCCTTGCTAATATTATGAGTTAGTTTACTTACGCTTCCTGCATACTCAGTACATTCCAAGTACTGACCGCAGGCCTCTTGTGCTATATCGTTTCATGATATAGATTCAAGTCTCTAGGCTCCGCCACGTGGTTACATACACTACCCCATTCTCCCAGCTGTCAGTGGTGAGTCCTCACCTTCCAAGGACGTGAGTAGCATTCTTGTTTTATTTTGTTTCAGTTTTTAGTCTTTTGGTGTTAGCTGGGGGCTTGTCCCTACAACTCATCAGTTATTAGAAGGCTTTCAAACTTGTTAGACAGGATCAACATTGTATTTAAAGGTTATTAAAGTGCCATTATGGTTGACACCAGTTTTTTTGTCATTTCTTCTGCTTGTTCATGAAGGTAGATGTTTCCTATGTTAAATTTATGCTATGATTAAGCCATGGGTCAACTTGGAACCTTTCGGGGTTCCTGGTCCCGTGACTACGATCCGGGTGTACTCTCGGGTCGTGACACTCAAAAAAAGAGAAGTATGCTAAACTAGCGGTTGCAACAACTAATATCTTAATTAAAATATTTAGGAAATAATAGGTCCATGCTTATATTTTTAAGTTAACAATTTATCAATACCCAATGAAGTTTAAGCATTCATTAAGCGCAATCCCCTAGATAAAAATATAGCTACCCTTTAATGGAGATAGAGAAAATATACGCATGGGTAAATTATCAATAATCATTAACAAATTAATGTTTCAAAATCTGCAACAATGGTGCACTTTGCCATATGAATTTAAAGAAGAATAAGAAAAATGTACTCTACTCATTCTCTCACTACTTCTCTCGACAATTCAATTCTTCTCTAAGATGCATTATGACATGGGTGGTTATAATTGAGGTAAAATCTGCATATTCCCTTTGGCATAGCTTACCAAATTTGCCCTTGGAAGCTTTTTAGGTGCACTTGTACCACAACTGGAAAATTTTGCCCTTGCTAGCGTTTTTGATCACTTTCGAGGCACATGTGTTTCGAAGTTTCCCATTCGCGGCTCGTATATGCTTCATAGGTCAAGGCAGAGTTGTTCCATTGGGTGCTGTGGTTGCACCTGCATTTCATAGGTGCCTACCTACACTTTGCAAGTTCAATTCAGAATCCTTCCTGGTGATAACTATGCAACACTTGTGTATTGTAGGTACCAATGTATGGCACGCATGTTCCTTGCTTCCTGCATAGTGCTTTTTGTTCAATTCTTTTGTTTTCTTCATCTATGTGCAACACCTACACAAATAAAGTAAAACAACAGAAAATATTCCTAATTTATACAAAAACAAAGCAATAGCTCATGCTTAAAAGCCTAATGAGTTGGTAAAGTACCAACTCATGAAACCCCCAAACTTAAACATTGCTTATTCTCAAGCAAGGCATTCGCTCACAACTTAGAATTGAATTATGCATCCACATCATAAGAACTGCATAAGGGACTATTAAATCATAAGACAACCCCAAAATCTTACGCTGACTCATAAAAATAAAAAGACTCAAAACATGTTGCGCAAATCCAATTGGTAACCGCAAGCATTAGGCACATCTCACTTTCATACCTTTCAATTCAGAGCAAAGGCAATTCGAACAAATGAAGGTTCACAAGCATATCTAGTCATTGATAATCAATGTTCATGGTTTGCCTCAAAGTTCACTGCACAACTCATCGCATTCATACCTCTTATTGGAAAACAAAAGTTTTAGCATTTATTTTAGGGAATTGATGCCACTCACCACAAGAGAAAATCCCATTCACATAGAACATTCAAGTGTATACCCATTTGAAACATTGGCTTGCACTTTATGTAACACACCACTAATATAGAGTTGCTACACTTGGAATCACTAAGGACATGCAGGACATAATGAACGCTAGGTGGTAAAGGTAGGACAATATTTAGCTCTAGTGTCTAGAACCTCCCTAATACCTTTTGTTCCCTCATTCAAGCACCCTGTTATACTTAGCTAGTTTACTTCACCTTATATCTCCCTTCTCATCATTCACAATTTTTCTCAAGATCCACCTTTTTAATGCCTTCAATTTTTTTACTAAGCTTCATCCAAACAAGAGATAGCACCTTTCAACTTTTCCCGTTTTATTCTTGTGATCACGGGTATTTCAGACTGCAATTTTGTCTTTTCATTAAGCAATGGGTGCTACCTCACATAGTAGCTCATTCCTCTTTTTTTCTTCTTTCACACCCGCAAACTTAGGCTTTTTCCAATATCACATTTTGATTTTTTTCACCCTAAAATCATCAAAATCAGAAGATTTTGAAGAGGGAATTTTCTTCGGGTGATGGGGTGCTTTTTTTTAACTATAGGTTGCGATTGTTCCCGGGATATTTGAAATCCATGTGGTTTGGTCCCTTTAAGGTGTCTCAAGTCTTTGCAAATAGAGCTATTGAGCTTTAAGGGGAAGATAGACGTAAGTTTAACGTTAACGTATAACATGTTAAGAAGTATATGGGTGTTCCAGAAGAAATCAACTTGATTGGAATCACTTACATTGATGAGCCATAGCATAAGGGCTACCCAATGTGATGCGACATTAAATCAGGAGTCTTAACCCAGGTGTCTTTAAATTTCTCTTTACTTCACATTTCTGTTCATTTTGTTGTGTAGATATCATGGATTGTGAACAAAGTGAAAGAAAATAGAGGAAGGGCACCTGCATTGGACTTGTGAAATACAAGTAAAAACCTGCGGAACACAGCTCAAGTGAAGGTATGGTCTAGAATGCCTGGCATAGTGATGATGACCTGTACGACCCCTGCAAAATGTTGGTGCAGTTCTATTGTTATACCCCAAAATCCCTAAGACCAGTCCCAGAGTTGAAATGGAGAAAATAGAATTTTCTGCACCTGGTCACAAAATGAGTTTTGCTGTTCCTCATCTAGATGACCATGAGTCGTTAAGTGACTCGTGGTGAAGAGGTTTGACTTGTTGGAAATTTTCGAGTTGGGGTGACTATGGGTGTGACCATGAGTTGTGGTCATTCACACGAGCATTTAGGTCACCCATGGTCAGGGATGACTAAAGTAAGACGAGGCGTGGGACAGTGCACTTAACGGGTCCCCACCATGACTCGTTGGGAAGCACCACTAGCTGTGGTGTCGCCTGTGTGACCCTCCTTAGTATTCTGGCAGTGTAAAGGATGAGTTGTGACCATGAGTCATGGTCACCAGTAAAGACTTGTGATGTTCCCCGTAGTGAATTCCAGGTAAAGCTTTGGCAGTGCACTTGATGATTATGGTGATGACTCGTGCTCAGAGGTAATGACTCATCCAGTCCCTCATTGCACTTGCAGTCTGTTTTCCTCTGCGAATTTAGTAAGGGCTTATTCATAATTACTATGATCGTAAGGCCTAAACTATGTTGTTTTAAGATATGAATAGTGAGTTTTAAGAGGGGTAAGTTCATTCTAAGATATTCCTATTAATGTATGCAAGTGTAGAAGTCTAAGGAGGTGATCAAGCTCAATTTCTTCCACGTTCTTCTAAATTCTTCCTTGGGAAATAAGAGAAGTTGTAGAATAAGATTCTCTCAAGTATGCAGTGTTATGAATGGGTGAAATCATTAACACCCATGCCCAACTTCCCTCTAATTCATGAAATTTTATTGATATTTCGATGGGGTTTTATCCTAATTCGTATGAAATCCTTATGATATATCTACGGGTTAATCTCTTTCATTTATAAATTCATGTTTTATGAATCATGGGCAGATTTTATGAGGAATTCCAACTATAAACTTATGGATTTAAATATTTACAAGTTATGCCCAATTATGCATGTTCTTATGAAAGTTAAGTTATTATTTCACTATGATCTTGATCTAGATTTTCCCAACTACGATTTATGCTTTATGATATGATCTCTCTCAAATATTTATCATGGATTTATGAGATATCAAGTATATACGTGTTTTATGAGTATGCATAAACTTCATGATTTATGGATTTATGATTATGGCTGACTCACGACTCTTATTTTCTTGGCTAGTTCACATATTTCAAGCATGCTTATGATTATAATGATTCAGAGTGCACGAATGAGTCATTTCATGCATGGCGCAGCAGACTACTTGTTTAGGGATTTCCAAACTACGATGCATCTTCAGGACATTGAATTTGTTCGGATAGTCCTATATGCCCATCAGATGGAGGCGGTGCAGATGAGTGAGTGGGAGAGAGAGGCCAAGAGGGACTGTATTAATAGCTTTTGATTAACCCAGCAGAGACCTAGTAGGAACCATTAGCAGTCCCACCAGAGATCTTCAGCCCCAGCGTCTTCAACTATGAGTGTGCCATCTAGATGCAGGCTCTATCAGAGGGGATGACCATCTGGCTCAAAAGGTTAGGGTAGCAGACTCGCACAAACCAGCTCTCTAGAGTGTAGAAGATGTGGCCGAAGGCACGTGGGTAAGTGTTTTGCAAGTTGACGTTCTTGTTTCTAGTGCAGGTAACCAAGACATAAGGTTAGAGACTGCCCAGCAGCAAGATAGGGTCATGATAGGGGCCGAGGCCCATCCTCCAGTTTAACAGCTCTACCAGCATGCCCAGCCCAGTAGGGTGCGTCTACTAGTGCAGGTGGTAGTCAGCATCCAAATAGATTCTATGCCCTAGCATCATGTCAGGAGTAGGAGGACTCCCTAGATGTAGTCACTAATATGCTACGAGTATTCCACCTTGATATATATGCATTTTTATATCCAGGGGCAACTTTATCTTTTGTGACAACCTATGTTGCTAGTACTTTTAGAGTCTGTCCCAAAATCTTATTAGAACCCTTCTTAGTCTCTACTCTAGTCGGTGATTCATTTATAGCTAGATAGGTATATATAGATTGCCCTTTCATAGTACTTCAGAAAGTCACCTCACTAGAATTAGTACAGTTAGCCAAGACCGATTTTGATGTTATCTTCAGCATGGATTGGTTATATGCATGTTATGCCTCAGTCAATTATAGAACCCATGCAATAGAGTTCAGATTTTCGGATGAGCCAGTTCTAGAGTGGAAGGGTAGTTCAGCTGTGCATGTAGGTCGCTTATTTCCTATCTTAAGGACATAAAGATGATTTCTAAAGGTCACATGTACCATCTAGTTAGGGTTAAGGATGTTACATCTGAAACCCAAATATACAATCAATCCCTGTAGTGTATGAGTACCCAGAAGTGTTTCCAGATGATTTACCGAGAATCCCTCCCAAGCGGGATCGATTTTTGTACTGACCTTTTTCCCGATACGCAACCTATGTCTATTCCTCCTTATAAAATGGATCCAGCTGAGCTAACAGAGTTGAAGGAGCGGTTGAAGGATCTCTTAGACAAGGGTTTCATCGGACCTAGAAAATCCCCATAGGGTGCGCCAGTTCTCTTTGTCCGCAAGAAGGATGGTTCTCTTCAAATGTTTATTGATTATAGGGAACTGAACAAAGTTACCATCAAGAATAGGTATCCTCTCCCCAGGATTGATGATTTGTTTGACAAGCTTCAAGGTGATAAGTTTTTTTCAAAGATAGACCTCAGATCCGAATACCATCCGCTTAGGGTTCGGGAGAGTGACATCTCGAAGAAAGCCTTTAAGAATCGGTATGGATGCTATCAGTTTGTAGTTATGTGTTTTGGACGAATGAATGCTCCAGCAACTTTTAGGGATTTGATGTACAGGGTGTTCAAGCCATACTTGGATATGTTCTTAATTGTGTTCATATATTATATTCACATATACTCTCGAATCTAGGAGGAGCATGCTGCTCATTTGAGGGTGGTGCTACAGAGTCTTAAGGATCACTAGTTGTAGGCTAAAATGCAAGTTTTTATTGAACTCGGTGATGGGGTGCTTCGATATCAAGGTCATTTGTGTGTTCTGGGTATTGATGATTTGAGATATTGGATGTTGTATGAGGCTCATGGTTCCAGATAATCTATACATCCAGGTTCCACCAAGATGTACTATGACCTACGTGAAGACTATTGGTGGAGTTGCATGAAGAAGGACATAGCAGAATTGGTGGCTAAATATCCGAATTTTCAACATGTGAAAGTAAAACATCGAAGACCGGGAGGTGTGCTTCAAGAAATTAGTATTCCTACTTGGAAGTCAGAGGATATTAATATGGACTTCATTACATGGTTGCCACACACTCACCGACAGTATGACTCTATTTTGGTGGTTGTACACAGGTTGGCTAAGGTAGCTCATTTTCTATTGGTCAAACCTACCGATTTAGCAAAGGATTACGCTAAATTGTACATTTGGGAGTTAGTTCGGTTGCATGGAGTAACATTTTCCATCATATCAGATAGAGCTACTCAGTTTACCTCTCAGTTTTGGAGATCGTTTCAGAAGGGACTTGGTACTGAAGTCAAGCATTGAACAACATTTCACCCGCAAACAGATGGTCAAGTAGAGTGAACTATTCAGACTCTGGTGGATAGGTTGAGAGCGTGTGAGATTCATTTCAAAGTAGTTGGGATGATCATTTGCCTCTCCTTGAGTTTGCATATAACAAAAACTACCATTCTAGCATTCAGATGGCTTCATTTGAGGCTCTTTATGGGCGGGGATGTAGATCGCCTATTAGTTGGTTTGAAGTCGGTGAAGCTGCATTGATAGGTACTGATTCAGTCCATGAGGCTATGGATAAAGTTCATCTTATAAGGGACAGGTTGAAAATAACTCAGAGTCGCTAAAATTCCTATGCGGATGTGAGGAGGAGAGAGCTTGAGTTTAAAGTTGATGATAGGGTATTTCTGAAGGTATCTCCCATGAAGGGAGTAAGGATATTCGTAAAGAAAGGAATACTTAGTCCCCGTTATGTGGGTCCGTATCGCATTATGAAATGGGTTGGTAAGGTAGCATATGAGTTTGAACTGCTCTTGGAGTTAGCTTTTGTCCATCAAATTTATCATATATCACTCTTAAAGAAGTGTTTGGGTGATCCAGCTCTGGTTGTCCCAGTGGACAGTGTCGGTGGGAAAGATGACCTTAGTTTTGAGGAGATTCTGGTAGAAATTTTGATCTTCAGGTTCAGAAGCTAAGAAATAAAGAAGTAGCCTCAGTCAAGGTCTTGTGGAGGAACCAGCATGTTGAGGGAGCTACATGGGAAGTGGAACCAGATATGATGGCTAAATACCCACATCTATTTCCTTCCGGCTCAGTTTCTGCCTGAGGTAGCAGTTTCCTCCTTAGTACCCTATTCAGTTTCATGTTCAGCTCATGTGCCCCAGTGTCTTTCATGTCAATGAATGTATGTGTAATTTAGGAATTCAATTGAATTAGGTAGTTTATTTGAGAGTCGGCTTGTATGTTCAGTATTTTTGAATGATGATTGCATTTCTCTAATTTTTAGTATGTTTTCCCACATTCGAGGACGAATGATCCCAAGGGAGAGATATTGTAATACCCTGAAAACCCTAAGATCAGACAAGGGAGTTGAAATGGAAAAAATAGGATTTCCTGTGACAGTCACAAGATGAGTCATCCAGTGACCCGTTGGATGTGCCATGAGTTGTTAAGAGACTCGTGGTGTGGAGGAGAAGATGGCTACGGATGGTGGTCTCGGGGTTGACCATAGGAGAAGGCACGATTCGTGGCTAGGACCACGAGACGTTGGGATGGTTATGGTCAGGAGCTGAAGTGGATTTTGAGATGATTGGCAGTGTTTCCCACGACCAGTCACCACGTGTCGTCAGGTACACCACCAGTCATGGTTTCCCTTGTGATGACCAGTAGGGGTAAGCTTTCTAGTGTTGGTGACGAGTGTAGGCCACGAGTCGTCCTCTTAGGTAACAGATCGTCATGTCCCTCCTCGGGAATGGTAGTGTATTTTTCCCTGCAAATTTATTAAGGGGTTTTCTGTAATTCCTAATTTCCTAAGGCCTAAACTATGTCTTTTTAAGTTCATAATAGTAGGTTTTAAGATGGGTAAGTTCATTCTACGCTTATTCTCTTCCAAGCATGCAAATCTGAAGCACCTAAGGGTTATCAAGCCTAAATTCCTCAAGTTCTTCCCCAAATTCTCATTGTGAAATCAAGGGAATTATGAAATCACATTTCTTTAGGTATGTAGGGTTATGAATAGGTGTAATTATCCACACCAATGCCCAATCCCTCTTCAATTCATGAAATTCTAGTTAATGAATCTATGGGGTTTTAACCCAACAAGTTAATTTCCTAAATATCAGTCACTGGTATGACCTAAGCATGTTTCTAATGTTGAATTATGATTAATGGTATATTTTACAATATTTTTAATTATAAATTATGTTTTCAAGTTTTATAAATTATGATGCCCATCCATGAAAGTTCATGAATGTTGAGATCTATGAAATATGTGTTCAAGCATGAAGAGATGATTATGAAGAAAGTATGATTTTGAATTACACATGTCTATGTTCATGTTTTCAAATGATCAAGTCTATGACAAGCATGTTTAGTATTGGGAAAATGATCAAGTCTGTGACAAGCATGCTTAAGTATTGGGCAAGCCCGTATGATAAAGTATGATTCATGATTTACCTAAACTTCATGCATTAGCTTACCACATTGATTTTGGAGTCTAGACTCCCACTATTTTCTTCTTGTGGTATGGTTTGAGCCAAGGCTCCTGATGTTATGGTTTTAGATTTGTGCATTTACATTATGAGAAAGCTTTGTCTTTAGATGATGGTTCAGCTTCGTTGAAAAATGATGGAGAGCATATGCATGTTTTGGGAGTAGTGTCTAACACCGAGTAGGCTAAGGGTCCGTCAACCCTATGCCTCAGATCTACGCACCAACGTAGGCATGTTCAGATTATTTGGGACCTCCCTTGTGATCTTCCTCTGTTCATAAGATGCTTTCATCTTGATATCAATATTATGGTAGTGTCTTTAGCCCTAATAAGGATTTGGACGACTCTGCCTGATGAGTTGGAAATTCACCAAATCATTAGACTCCTAAGAATGAGTTTTTGCCTAGTGTTTGAGTCATTTATGTGGATTTGATGCCCTTTCCCTTGAATTCTTTCTAGATACTTCATGTGAATAGAAAAATCATGAAATCAAGCAAAACAAATGGAGTTTGAAATGAAATTTTATAAGTTAGCATATGAAGGAGAGGGGCCAAAGATAATAGAAGATTTAAGCTCAAGAAGAGGAGCAAAGACATGCTTTGAATTGGCTAAACGCAGATCTAAAAGGGAGAAACGCCGAAGCTACTACCCAAACCGGCCTAACGACCAGCCCTTAACGGAATGTCATCGGCTAAATGCCCATTGAACCACCGGTTCCCCCTGGCAGGACACTGTTTTCAATAGGCTAAAGTTTGGTGAACCATGGATTGCCACAGGCGAAACGCCGGTTCCTCATGGAGAGGCTATCTAATGAAAGGTAAAAGGGTCCAAAAAGGTATCCAAAGCATCTAAAATCATCAAGGGTATTTGGAAAAAGTTATACACAAGAAAGTACAGATATTTAGGGAGCTTTCATCGTAGACAAACTATTCATTCAACAATTAATTCATTGATCTAGACTTCATCTTCTTCAAAGAATTTTTAGTATAATCTTTTCTCTATAGATTTTTAGAGTTAGGTAGCATTTTTATTCTTCTTTTTCTTTAACACATTTTGGGGGAATTCCACCATTGTTGTAAGAGCTTGTGAAGCAAAATTGTGAAGCTAATGTGATGAATGTGAGGGGAATCCTCTTGGTATTTTCTCTCTACCTTTAAATATGCATGACTAATTTGCTAGCTAGAGGTATATTCATGGTGGGTTTATTAATTGGAATGGGTTTTGATAAATTGATCTTGGATTATTATTGAATTATAGATCTATTATCTTCTTCCAAGTTATAATAGCTAAAATTGACGATTGCAAATATTAATTATGCTTTACTTTTTTTTTCTTTTGATTGAAAGAGGGAGGTGAGAATTTGGTGAGAAGGTAGTAGTGATGAATTAGAGTGTTTGTGTGAGGGATTAAGCTAGGGATACTTAAGACCTACATTTTCAGTCTATTAAAGATCAAGGCTAGAAATAGTTAGTCCTTCTTCAAGCTTGTGTGGTTGATTACTTGAATTGGCTTTGACGTTTGGAAGAACCCAAGGTATAAACATTCTTATGGTTGAAAAACAAGAGAATGTGAGTTACCCACTGCTATCTATGCTAATTATGGGTCTAAGCATTGACAAAATTTCCAATTTAGTTGAGATCTCATCTATAGAATGCCCCTAGCTATATCACTTGTGATTGCTTCAATTGGAATTCCCCCCAATTAGTCTTAGTTTAGAATTAGATAGTTTTTCCCTTTAATTCCCCCCCCCCTCCCAATTTTACTTTTCAAATGTTGAACAATTATGCGTTCTAGTTTTAATTAGTTTATAACTCCTAAATTATCGACTCAATTCTCCGTGGGATTCGACATTGACATCCCTTGGGATATTTGTTTTGATACAACAACCATTTACGCTCTTTTGTAAAAGAGGAGTGTAGTTTGAACATTATAAAAAATGGCGCCATTGTCGGGGAATTGAGTTGTGACATGACATTAGTTATTTATTGATTCGAACTAGTTTTGCCTTTTTTTTTAACATTTTGTTTTTCTTTTATTTTTTTTTTTTTGTTTGTTTGTAGTTGAATGATTGCATTATGGAAAGAAAAGTGGTTTGTTGGCGGCAACCCTTATTATGAGGACCCATGTACCTATTGCGGGGGACCACACTATTGGAAAGATTTCAAATATTAACCTAAAGGGGAGATGAGTGCGCTTTATCCTTTCCATGATGGGTATAGATTCACATTATGTCGTAGTCATGGGAGACATTGGGATGGATGCCCAAATGGGGTCACTTCTCGCTATAGCGGCTATGATAGAAGTTGTGCTCCTAAGATTGATAGGAATGAAGCCATGGCAAGTGAAGGAAGGAGGAATACATGTGGGCGCATGGAAGCCATGTTCCAAGCCTTTTTGGAATGGGAGACCAATGTTGAAAAGAATACCAACCCCGCCATACACATGGAACCATCAACTCCATAAGAGAAAAGCTGTAAATTTCTAAAAGAAGAAGCAGAGGAGACATTGAGGAGCATAACAAAAAGAAGTGAACAATGGGGCATAACTCAACTTGACTCATGGAAGGAAGCCCAAAATGATATTTAAGAAGGAGTCAAAGTGATTATTGAAGAATTCATAGAGGTGTGCCAACCGACACTGTAAAAATGCAAGATGCCAAGGTTGAAGAAGTGACACTAGAGTCTCCAAATGACATCCAACAAATCACACTCAAGGACTCTAGTGTACTTGAAAAGGAGGATTTTAAGCAAGATGCATGCTTGAAAGGGGAGCGACTTAGACCGTCCTCTTATCATTTTTCAACATTGAACTTGGTTGGCAAAATGGAGACTGAGGAGACCAAGTCAATGAAGGAAGTTGAGGAGGATGATCAAGGTGGCTTCATCTTAGAGTATGTCATACCAAAAAAGTCAAAGCACATCCTCCTCTAAGGGCCAAGAAATACAAGATGCAACATCCATTGCTTGGTCCCTTGATGCTTACACCACCACCCCTAAAGCAGGATAGAAGAATGGACAAGAAACTAGGGAGCGATTCAAAAACTCAAGGTGGAGAGAAAAGTGGTGAAGTTGAAGTAGTCAAGCCATGACATTAACCAAGGCACTTCTTGAGAAGCTACCCAAGTGCATTTACTTTTTGTTTGTACTTTTTATTTTATTTTGTTCTACTTTATATTTGTGTTGTCTTTGATTGTGCAGGGGAAATAGGTGTGGAAGGTGATAAAAGTTATAGAAGCTAAATTGGACAACCCGTGCTAGACCAGCAAAATGCCAGTCTAAAGGCGCGACAAGCCGATCAAACACCGATCATGAGCAGAAGGCCCAAGGAGTTCTTTTACCTATTCCATCCTTACTTTATTTAACCATGTGAATCGAGGACAATGCTTTATTTGTGTTAGGGGGTAAAGTCTGAGTAACCCTCTTGTTAAGTGATGCACGATATGGTCCTATGATAGATTGGGCGACATCATTCTTAAGGGCAAATCGTCATTACTTATTACTAGTATCTCCTTTTTAGATAGTAGTCTTTGAATAAACTACAAGGGTTTTCTTTATACTACGGTTCTTTCCAAAAGAGTGATTTATTTGTCTTTTCTTTTATTGTAGAACCGGGTTGGCATTTCCCGATAATAGATTGAGAGGTGACTTTCTTAAGGGAAAATGTCAATTCTAGAGTCTTGTTGAGTCTTTTGTGCACTTGTTTGATGAGGTACCACCAACATATCTTTCTTAGCATTGTGCATGAGTTTTAAAAAAGAATAGAGGGGCATTTAAATGTGAAAATGAGCACTCTCTTGTCATGAATTATACATTCCTTGCTTGGCTTTCTAATTCGTAACTATCTAGTAAAAAATTCATTATCTTAATGTGATGAAGGAAGTGAGTGAACTCGTTGGATTATGATGCCTTCTATGGTGAGGTTTTTGGCTTAATTATTGTGTATGCATAATTGTATAGAACTTTCCCTAAGTGTGATTCAAGGCGAAATGATAGATAGGGCTGCACTCAGAACATAATCTTAGGCTATCTTTCGTCACTTCAACCCAAATGACCTCCTTGAACATTAATCTTTGGTAGCCAACGTTTCATCCTTGGACCCTTTCTTGGAAACCCCATTACAAGACTAATGATTGTTTTTAATCCTTCTCTTTGGCAGCCGTCCTCCCTAATTGCTAGTAATGACACAATGAAAAATGGGGCTTGAAGCCGATGAAATGGGGAGCGATAAGGATAGGAATGTGAAATAAGGAAAACGCCTAAGTTTGGGGGCTTGAAATAGTAAGGGAGAAGTAAGAGCTTCAATGTGAGGTATCACCAAAATCGTGATGAGATGAATGAATCGATAGGTTGTAAGGCTTCGAATCATCAAAAGAGAAAGAATATTAAAAAGGTGCTATCTCTTGCATAGATAAGGCTAAATGTGAAATTCATGGGTCTTATAAGGGTGTATTATGTTACACAAAAGCTAAAGATGATGAAATAGGAGAAATAAGGTGGAGTATTTGAATAGAGCTGAGGGGATGTTAAAAATGTTCACAAAAGGCATTAGGGAGTTTCTAGTCACTAAAGCTGAATATTTGTCTTACCCTTACCCCTAGCATTCATCATGACCCGCAAGTAGTAATTGATTTTGAGTGTAGCAACACTACATTAGTGTAGAGATACATGAAGGACAAGCTTACGAGTCAATTTTTATGCACTTGAATTTCTTTGTGAGAGTGAGCGCATTTTTCTTATCTTATAATCCCGTTGTGTGAAATGCAAAAAGAAATGTGTGTGGGATTCTCTATTCTTGTGAGGTGCATCATTTCCTTGTAGTACATGCTTAAAATTGTTTCCAACGAGAGGTATGATCAAGGCAAGCGGGTAGCGAAATTTAAGGAAAGCTTTGGATTATGAATTATCAATGACTTGAGATGCTCTTTAAACTTGTTTTGAGGAACTATGCCCCTTGTTTGAATGAAATGAATGCATGCAAGATATGTTTAATGATTGTGGTTACTTATTGAAGCTTGTGAAATATGGTTTTAATCTTTCTTTTTTTTTCTTGAGTTGGTGTATAATGTTTGGGTTGTCTGGAGGCTTGATGATTTTGTGTACAACTACCATAGTGCTCTAAGATTTAGCAATTCCCCTATGCAAGAATGTCTTGATTGGCCCTTGATGCAAAAACTCATATATACAGCATGTTGTTCATTTGCTCAACTGTAAAGAATAGCATTATTGGAGGACAAGTAATAGTTCAAGTTTGGGGGTTTCATGAGTTGGAAATTTACCAACTCATAAGGCTCCTAAGCATGAGTTTTTGCCTAGTTTTCATGTTTTTTATGCCCTTTCTCTTAAATTATTTCTAGATACTTAACGTGAGTAGAGAAAGCATGAAATAAAGCAAAACACATGGATTTTGAGATGAAATTGTATAATTTAGCATATGAAGGAGAGGGGCCAAAGATAATAGAAGATTTAAGCTCAAGAATAGGTGCAAAGACATGCTTTGAATTGGCTTCACGCGAATGTGGAAGGTCGAAATGCCATAGCTACTGCCCATACATGCTAAAAAACTGGCCCTTCATGGAATTGGAATGGCTAAACGACCATTGAACCACCAGTTGCCCCTTCCAGGGAACTATTTCCAATCGGCTAAAGTTTGGTTCTTCTCGGATTGCCACCGGCAAAACACCGGTTCCTCACCAGAGAGGCCATCTAATGAAGGGTAAAATGGTCCAAAAAGGTCTCCGAAGCATCTTGAATTTTCAAGGGCATTTGGGGAAAATTATACAAAAGAAAGTATAGATATTTGGGGAGCTTTCATTATACACCAACTATTCATTAAAAAATTAATTCATTGACCTAGACTTCATTTTCTTCATAAAATTTTTAGTAGAATCTTTTCTCCATAGGTTTGTAGAGTTAGGTAGCGCTTTTCTTCTTCTTTTTCTTTAACCCAATTTGGGAGAATTCCACCATTGTTATAAGAGCTTGTGAAGAAAAATTGTGAAGCTAATATGATGAATGTGAGGGGAATCCTCTTGGTATTTTCTCTCTACCTTTAAATATACTTGACTAATTTGCTAGCTAGAGGTATCTTCATGGAGGGTTTATTAATTATATTGGGTTTTGATAAATTTCTCTTGGATTATTATTGAAGATCTATTATCTTCTTCCTAGTTATAATTTCTAAAATTGATGGTTGTGAACATTAATTATGCTTTACTTTTCTTGCCTTTGCTTGAAAAAGAGAGGTGAGAATTGGGTAAGAAGGTAATAGTGAGGAATTGGAGGTTTTTGTGAGGGATTAAGCTAGGGATAGTTAAGACCCACATTTTCACTCCATTAAAGGTCAAGTCTAGAAATAGCTAGTCCTTCCTCAAGCTTGTGTGGTTGATTATTTGAATTGGTTTTGGGGTTTGAAAGAACCAAAGGCATAAACATTCTTATGGTTGAAAAACAAGGGAATGTGAATTATCCACTGCTATCTATGCTAATTATGGGCCTAAGGTATTGAATAAATTTTTGATTTAGTTGAGATCTTTTATATAGAATGCCCCTAGCCATATCACTTGTGGTTGCTTCAATTGGAATTCCCCCCAATTAGTCTTACTTTAGAATTACATAGTTATTTCCCTTTAATTTCCCCCCAATTTTATTTTCAAATATTTAACAATTATGTGTTCTAGTTTGAATTAGTTTATAACTATTGAATTCTCGACTCAATTCTCTGTTGGATTCGACCCCGACATCCATCAGGATATTTGTTTTGATACAACAACCGTGTACGCTCTTTCATAAAAGAGGAGTGTAGTTTGGATGTTATCACTGCCCACTTGTGTGTGATAGTCGATACCATGTAATCTATATCATGGTATTGCCGATTATATAACGAGTCTCCTATTGTTCCTCATGATTTCAGTTAAGCATGTTCATCAGTGATGATATTATGTTTCAAAAAGTTTGACCCAGTGTTCCGTTTTACATATGATTATCAATTTTTAGCTGTGGGTCATTCCATTCAGTTATGATATTCAGTTATGTTCAAATCATGATTTCCGAAAATAGCATGCGAGCCCTACTCTCAGAATCATATCTTGTTTATGTTTTATGATATGCATGGTTGTGATTTAACTTACTTAGAGGTTTGCTTACCTTACATACTAGGTACATTTCATGTACCGAACGCATTCTCTATGTTGTATCGCTTCATGATACAGACTTGGATATTCGGGCTCAGTTTCGTCATTAGCCAAACCTATAACATTAGCACTTATCAGCCAGAGTTGGTGAGTCCTAATCTTTCAAGGGCCCTTCTTTTCAATTGTATCTAGTACATTCAGTTTCAGACTTTAGTGAGTTAGTTAGGGTCTTGTCCCATCAACTAGTCAGTAGTAGAGGCTTTTCAGACATAGTGTGTAATCAATATTCAGCTTCAGACTTGAGTTATGTTTTCTGATGTTATGAGATTATTAGACTTCCGCTATGTCAATTATGTTGATATTTCACTTTATTATGATTGATTTAGATGATATGTTCATGCCATGGGTGGAGTTGGAGCCTCTTCGCGTTCCCCGTCCCGTGTCTCTATCCGAGCTTATATTCGGGTCGTGACACTAAATGTGATTGGGTATTGATAAACTATTCTTAACTTCAACCTATAAGGATGAATCTATTGTGGTATCTATATTTTAATTGAGAAAATATTGGTTTCAAGAATTACTTTAGCTTACATATCTTGCTTGAGCTTGAGAAAGAAGAGTGAGATTTGGGTGAGGAAAAAATAGTGATGATTTGGAGTGCAGATGTGTAGGGTTGAGCTAGAGATAGTCAAAACCCACATCTCCACTCTGCTAGATGAATGACAAAATTTTTGAGGTGACACCATCGTGCCGCAATGTTAAATCAAATGTTTCTTGGGAGGCAACCCAAGTGCCTTTAAATTTCCTCTTTACTTTATTTCTTTGTTATTTATGTTGTGTAGGAGATTTGGATTGTGAACAAGGTGGAAGAAAATAGTGTTCGGGCACTAGCGTGGGACTTACAATGGTACTAACCTGTGGATCGCAAATGTGGTCTAGAATGTCTGGCATAGTGATGAGGACCTATGCCTCGCCTATGATATATAGGTTAGTACCTACGAATTGTAGGTGTAGCACAGGAGTGAGGCAGTACACCTGGGAAGAAATCGTTTAATATTGATGAGACCTGTTCAAGACCTACAAAATACAGGTGCAAATTTGTTAGACGTTGGTGGATCGGACATTTCAAACAGTGCACTAGGCAAAGTAAAGCCCATCCGCGTCGGAACTGCAGTTCACAGATTCACATCTGCAGCCATGGGGTTAGCGCAAGTGAAGGTATGAGGTAAAATTTAAAAAGTTGACCGACCCAATTGGCCAACCCAACCGAGGTCTGCCCTATGTCTCTTTAACTTCTCCCCTAATTCTTGAAACCCTATTTTTTACCCCACTTTCCCATTTTCTTGAACTCTTCAACCACCATTTCAATTTCCCACAGTCTTCCATTAACTCCCCATCAATTCCACTACAACATTTCACCTTCTCCTTCCCTATGAATGCCACCCTTCTTCACCTTCTTTCATCATCACAAACATTTCAGAACACCACACAAAAGAAGAAGAGCTTCGGGTGGTGTCGTCATTGTGAAAAGAAAAGCTTTGAAGTTTCAAATTTCTTCTCTCTACTCATATTTTGATATGTCTTTTGATTTTTCATCTCGGTATTCTTGAGCTTAATAATAAATGTAGCACAACAAGCATGATAATCTTCTATTTCCATGCCCCATGTTTTACCTATTTCCCCACTGAATATTCTTCATGTTTATGTTGAATTTGATTTTTGTGGGTGTTGTGCGTGACATCAATATTGCAAATCTAATAGGTAGGAAGTCTTATTTCTTGATTTTATATCTATGGGGTACACTCTTATTCTTTGAAATTTTAGTTTGGGGTGAATTCTGAGTAACCCATTTATTTGAGATACATGATTTTTCTTGATAATAAATAGGGTGAAGTTTTTCTTAGAGGAAAAATCATCATTTCTTCATTTTGTGCTTGCTAATATAGATAAAAATGTGATAATGTGGGTGAGTAATGCAACATTTTGAAATTGCTTTGATGTATGTGGTTCGGATTGATCACTTGACATTTCCCAATGATAGATGGAGTAACATACTTCTTAGGGAAAGTCGTTAAATGGTCATAATGGTCTTATTTGTTGATTGATATTATGGTATATCTTTAAGGGACGTCTAAGGACCTATTAGACAATAATCTTGTTCATATTTGCTTGAGAGATTTGATTAAAATCATAGGGGTTGAATTCTAGACTCTATTGGTCAATTGCGTGTTGCAGATCTTGACATGTGGAATACAGGTTATCACAGGAATGAGGAATGAGCTTCAGGCTCACTGGCCCAAACCTACAGTACATTTGCGAACCGCAGATGCAATGCAGGTGTTGGTTTTAGAAAGTAGTGTCACTGCTTTACACCAACCACTCACATGTGGGCCGCAGGTCTCCACTTGTGAAACCCAAGTGTAGCATAGGTGCTGCTGGTGATTTTAATTGTTGGGTTTTTTAGTAGTAATCCAATTTCCTTCTTTTTCTTTCCTTAGCTTAGCTTAGATGCTGACTTTTTTTTTCCTTAATGAAAAATAAAAAAAGAGTTTGGTTCTTGTGTGTGGCACTCACATTGTATTAAAGGAAAATATCTTCTTCTAGTCCATAGGATAAAGGGAAGGCCCCAACCTCCTCCAAAAGAAATGGAAAAAGCAAAAAAAGGAAGCCTGGGTCCCTACCAATAATGGAGATATCATCCGGTTCTGTGTTGATGGAATGAAGGACTACTACATCAGTATGTGGACCAAGCATTGACTCTAGAAAAGCTCATCGATTTAGCGGGGCAGGGGCAGGACTTCCTCAACATCGACAAGCAATTCGTTGAGTGTCAGTAGCACCCATCTTGGATGCTCTACCTTATTACTACCCTAACCTGGTGGTAAAGCTCTGTGCCTCATCGAGAAGGTGGATGGGTTCCCAAATCATCTATTAGTCAGGTTTTATAGAGTAGAGTTGGATATCACTCCGTATGTAATAGACTCTATATGTTAGTGTGATGAAAATGATCTAAGGACTAAGTTCACGGAAAAGGTGGCAACTAAGGTCTATCAATGTTTATGGGTAGCTCGAACTATTGTAGATGGTAAGCTGCTAGAGCGACCATGAGAGGAGAAATTCTGAGGCAAGACCTCCAATTTGAAGCCAAAGTGTGGCTTCACTTGGTGTGTTATCGCCTCATACCATCCAAGAATGACCAGATGTTTAATATTGAAGCGGCCATCCTGATCGCATGCATCATGTCCCGGTGTATGTCAACTTTAGTGAGATAGTCGCCACACAAAGGCCAGGCAGCAAGGTCTCTCTACGCGCTTCCCCGTTCTCATCGGCGAGCTATGTGCTAAAGCGAGGGTCCCCTATTTTCCAAATAAATAGCCTTCCTATTACACCGGGATGATTAATATTGACAAAAAGAAGGACGTCGATGCTCCTAATAGCAAACAAAAGTGACTAAAACCTTAGTTACCCCAAATGACTCTGCAATCAAATGAATTTGATAAGGTTCCCTTAGCCCCAATCTCAATGATCCTAATCCTGAAATATTAGGATCTGCTTCAGCGGAAGTGCCATAGGAGGATCTTCGCCACCACCTTTATCTTCCAGGCTGAGTGGGCTTCAAAAGCTAGCAGATATGACCCACTCTCATGAAAGCCAACTAAAAAGTTTGCCATAAGCTTTCCAACCCTCATCCAGAAGTCAATGACAAGTGCAATGAATGATTTTTTTTTACACCTTAAATAAGCTATTCTCTTGAGTTGATATGGTTGAGAGAGCAGTCTACCCTCTCCGAGATGATGTGAAAGAATTAAGAAGCATGACTGCCATAACTAATCCTGATGTAAGCTTTTTAGATAAAGCCATTGCTGCCCCATACACAACTGAGGCCCTATTGATGACTTGCTTTCGGGATTACAGGATGACGATGAGGATGGGCATGAAGTTGGTAGTGGTGAGGATGAGTCGGCTGATGATTATGGAGAGGAGTAGCTGGTTTAGGGAATTCTTACCCATCCTTATTTTTCATTTTTCCATTAGGGACAATATATAATTTTTTGTAATGGGTGGGGAATGCTCCTGTTCCTCGAGTCTCATTTTCATGTTAAGCTTTCAAGTCACATGATATTCTATATCCCCTTTTGTCAGTTGCTGGGGGTGTTATTTTGTGGGTCCTTTGAGTTAGACTTGTTATTTGAGTCAATTACTTCGCATTGTTTAGTTGTCCTTCGAGTTAGACCTGGAATCTGAGTCAGATGTATTACATAGTTAAGTTTCTCACTTGCGTGATTTTCATTTTGTTTACTGCAAGCCCTCTCCAGTTTGAGTATCAGATGGTTGATTGTGCTATGCTGCCTACACTCTATGGTTTAAGTATCCGATGGGTGAATGTGTGAAATATGATATATAAAAATCCTAGTCCAAGTATAAGGTCATCCGTATAAATTGCTAGTCTAATAATCAAGAAACTCTTAAGTCCTGGTCTGAGAATCTAGCATCCATACTTAAATCCTGGTCAAAGTGTCAGCTAGTCACCAAGTCAATTCTCATAAACCATGGTTCAATTGGCAGATGTGTTAGAATTTGAGTCAGTTATGTTATACTCATGCACAGAGTCTGCATATAGAATAGTACGTCATAGAGCTATACAGTTTCTCTCTCTACCTTATCTTTTGAGTTATGTTTAGTTATTGTTTGCCTTCATTTATGTTGACAAGTATCATAGTATCAAGTTGTTGATATTCCCTTCCCTGGTTCAGTTAATCTTTGGCAACACTTTATTTACAGCTTTCAGTCATACATACTAGTGCATTTTTTTGTAATGATGTCCCTTCGCCTAGGGAACCCTGTAGTTATGCTGCAGGTGCACATAGGAGGTTAGATTGATCGTTATAGTAGAAGCTCAGATCCAGTGGAGGGTTGTTATGCTCCTTTCTTTCAGGAGGCCTATGTTAGTTTAGTCATTCTACGTTTTGATGTATATATGGATAGGCTGGGCCCCTGTCCCGTGAAATAAGTATTACTTACCTTTTTTGAGGGTTTTATGGACTAGTTGCTCAGTTGAATAGTTTCTATTCAGTTTGTGGCCTAGCTGGCCTTCCGCAGTTAACTTTAGTTTCTATCCTAGCCTCATTGGCATACTATCCTTGTTATGGTTATTGAGACCTGGCTGGTCGATTTCTATGTTATAATTGGCTGTCACAGGTTCAGTTTATCTTTGGTATTACTTTACTTACAGATTTAAGTCTTACGTGTCTAGTGCTTTTATTTGTACTGATGTCCCTTCGCCTTGGGAACCCTGCAGTCCTACTGCAAGTGCAGATAGGAGCTTGGATTGACTGTTACTGTTCGAGCTCAAATCTAACAGAGTGTTGGTACACTCCTTTATTTCAGGAGCCAAATGTTGGTTTAGTTATTCTATGATTTGATGTATATATGGGTAGGTTAAGGTCCTATCCCGTGCCCTAAATATTACTTACATTTTTAGAGGCTTTTGTTGACTAGTCAATCAATTGTATAGTTTTAGTTTAATTTGTGGCCAAGTTGTCCTTCTGTAGTTTATTTTAGTTTCTATTATGGCCTCGTTAGCATATTATCTTTGTTATGGTTGTTGGGACTCGGCTGGTCCAATTTCTATGTTATTAATGTGATAGGTGGCCCTGATGGCCTAAGGGTTGCAGTTTAGATGCTATATAGCCCAATTCTCGATCACTTCGGAATCGAGTACCAGTTGCTCCCTACCCCAGTTTTTTGTGTGTGACAAACATGGTATCAGAGTGATGTTTTGTTCTGAGAGTCCACAAAGCCGTGTCTAGTAGAGTCTTGTGTATATGTATGTTGTGCATCATGTTTATAATCAAGAGACTACGGGATATTTATGAGTTGTTTCACTTTCTTTACTAATAGTTTGTGCTATAGAGCGTTGTCATAAGTATTGTGATATCTAAGTCATATTATAATTGTAGAGTGTGCATGTGACGAGGAAGATGGTTAGATGATTGATTAGCACAGCTACAGGAGAGGGTACTAGTTGCCCTTCATTTGATTAGGGAGATAGGTCAGAGGCTTAGAGTGAGAGGTTTTATCTGAGTCCTTTATGCACTAGTATTTTCCCTGGGAGCTTCGATAGGCACGAGTTTAGCAAGTTTTCATTTAGAGCAGGGCAATATGAGAGTTCGGGAATACTGCTTTCGATTTAATTCTTTCACTGGGTATGCTCCACACCTGGTTCATATGATGAAGGATAGGGTCTATCGGTTCGAGCGATAGCTAGGGACCCATATAACTTGTCATTGTTTGGGGTATCTACCCAGGAGCATATGGATATTGCATGGATATAGGACTTTGCTCAATGGGCTGAGGAATTAGTCCACACGATTCATGATGCTCATAGGGGATAGGAGCAGAGGAATAGGGCAAAAATTGTGAGGTCTTATAGAGAGTTTAGAGGAGACTCTAGGGATCAGTTGCCATGACAACCAGCTCAATCTGGAAAGAGTGCTCCACCCTAGCTAGGAGGATTGAGAGAGACAAGATTCAGCTCTATCCAATTCACGACGTCAAGAGAGACCTTCTCTACCCACATGTGCTCAGTACAGTAAGAGCCATCCAGGGTAGTGACATTTGGGTCGGGATGGATGTTATCATTGTGGACAGCCTTGCCACTA
The DNA here is from genome assembly GCA_035772735.1 of Datura wrightii. Taxonomy (NCBI): domain Eukaryota; kingdom Viridiplantae; phylum Streptophyta; class Magnoliopsida; order Solanales; family Solanaceae; genus Datura; species Datura wrightii. The sequence goes on from JASDFA010000016.1 coordinate 125,103,934, forward strand.
CATGGGACAGTGTCTGATAAGGACCAGAGGTGATACCGCATAGTCGACGAGTTTAGTAGCAGCAGCATCACCCTCATTTCGACCTCCCAAGCGTAGTTCTCAGCCTGCAGTGGGTCGTGCTAAGGGTAAGAGGGGAGAAGCTTCTGGTTTAGGGATAATGCATGATGTTGGACATAATTTTATGCCTATTTTCCATGCTTCTACCCATATTTAATCATGTTTTGAGTTCATAATCCTTAATTTATTCTTAGAGTCATATGTATGTGTGCTTTATATGCTAACAAATGATTTGAGTTGATTTAGGAAGGAAACTAAGCAAAATGAGCTCAAAATGATGCAAGGAGTGAAGATTTGAGGAGCTGATGGGCCTGGTGCTATGGCTGGCACCCCGCACTAGGTCCTAAACTTTAGAGAGTAAAACATTAAATAGGTGTGCCACGCCAGCCCTTGAACTTTAAAGAATTGCACTTCATAAATCTTGGTGAGATGAGTGGCGCCCCGCGCCAGAGGTGTCCAAACATAGAGAAATTTAATGAACACCTTCGCGAGAAAGAGGGGGCAACATGCTAGACCTTGTTTGGAACAGAAATTGTGGGGAATTTGACTAGTTCTGTGGTGTGATATGTGGGGAAGCGCACCAGGGTTATTCTAGGGTAGAAAATTCTAATTCTAAAGCCATGTTTTATAGGTCAGAAGCATCATTTGAAGGCTCATCTATAAGTACATGTCTTACGGGGTTCAGGTGCGTGTTACGAGTACGGGAGGCCTGAGCATCTACTCAGAGACTGCCCTTCTTCTACAGGGCTATAGTACAGGCCGTGACCCTGCCACCAGTTCAACAGCTCCACCAGTATGCTTAGCTCAGCAGGGTGCACTAGTGCAGGTGGTGGTCAGCCTTATAATGTATCTTATGCTCTCGAATCTTGCTAGGAGCAGGAGGTCTCTCCAGATGTGGTCACTAGTATGTTATGATTATTGTATCCTTATGTATATGCATTGTTAGATCCTAGGGATATCTTATCTTTTGTGACTCCTTATATTTCTACCAATTTTTGAGTTATTCACGAAATCGTATCATAACCTCTCTGTCTCTACTCTAGTTGATGACTCTACTATTGGTCGACGGGTATATAGAAATTTCACTGTCACTGTCCTTTAGGAAGTCATCTCAACTAATCTAGTAGTGTTATACATGACCAATTTTGATGTTACCTTTACTATGGATTGGCTGCATGCATGTTATGCCTCAATAAATTGAAGAACCTGTATAGTAGAGTTTCGATTTCGGGGTGCGCCAATCCTAGAATGGAAAGGTAGTTCAGTTATGCTTGTACGTTGTTTTGTTTCCTATGTCAAGGCTAGGAATATGATTTCTAAAGGTTCAATGTACTATCTAGTTTAGGTTAAGGATGCAACGTTCGAGACGCTAACTCTTCAATCAGTTTCTTTTGTGTGTGAGTATCCAGAGGTGTTTCCTGATAATCTACCAGGAGTCCCTTCCGAGAGAGAGATTGACTTTGGTATTAACCTTCCCACTTATATGCAGCCCATGTACATTCTTCCTTACATTATGGTACTAGCTGAGCTTAAGGAGTTGGAGGAATAATTGAGAAAGCTCCTAGATAAGGGTTTTATCAGGCCTAGTAAGTCACTGTGGGGTGCTCCAGTCCTCTTTGTTTGGAAGAAAGATGGTTCTATTAAAAAGTTTATTGACTATCGTTAGTTGAATAAAGTCACAATCAATAATAAGTATACCCTCCCCAAGATTGATGACTTGTTTGGACAGCTTCAGGGTGCCAAATGCTTCTCAAAGATAGACCTCACATCTGGTTACCACAAGCTCAATGTTAGGGAGATTAACATTCTGAAGAAAATCTTCAGGAGTTGGTATGGTCACTATGAGTTTGTAGTTATGTCATTTGGACTAACGAATGCTTTTGCAACTTTTATGAATTTTATGAACACGGTGTTTAAAGTTTTATTTTAACATGTTCATCATTTTTTTCATAGATGATATCCTCATATACTCTCAGAGTGGGGAGGAGATCGCTGCTCATTTGAGGATTGTATTGTAGACTCTTAAGGACCATTAATTGTTTGATAAGTATTAGCAAGTGTGAGTTTAAGTTGATGTTAGTTTCATATTTAGGGCATGTGGTGTCTAATGAGGGTGTTCATTTGGATTCTCAAAATAGTGAGGTGGTGAAGAACTAACCTAGTCTTTTCAACCCTACTGATATTAGGAGCTTTTTGGGCTTAGCTGGATACAACAGGAGGTGCATAGAGGGAGTTTTTTCCATTGCATCCATGTGGACTAAGTTGAGCCTATGAAGGTCAAATTTTAGTGGTTCGATGCTTGTGATAGGAGTTTTAAAGAGTTAGACACTCGACTCACTTCATCTCTAGTTTTTACCCTACCCGAGTGTACGAATGGTTTTGTTGTTTATTGTGATACTTCAAAAATTAGCCTTGGATGTGTATTGATGCAACATGGTAAGGTTATTTCTTATGTTTTTCGTAAACTTAAGACTCTTGAGAAGAATTATCCCAAGCATGACTTTAACTAGCAGCAATGGTATTTGCTCTGATGATTTAGAGGCATTTTTGTATAGGGTGCATGTGGATGTGTTCACAGACCAGAAGAGTCTTCATTATGTGTTTACTCAGAAAGATCTGAATATGCGACAAAGGAGATGGTTTGAGCTTCTTAAGACTATGACATGAGTGTCCTTTACCATCTGAGTAAAGAAAATCTAATGGTGGATACTCTTAGTAGAGAGTATCTCCCATATAGGGGATGGGAGGAAGGAATTGGTCAAGGATGTCCATAGGCTTTCTTGTTTAGGGGTCCGCCTTACCGATTCAGTAGAAGGTAGTGTTATTGTTCAGAATGGATTGGAATCATCATTGTTGATGGAAGTAAAAGCAAGGAAAGATGAAGATGGTGTTATTTTTTTGAATGGATCAGAATCATCATTGGTGATGGAAGTAAAAGCAAGGAATGATGAAGATCCTATCTTAGTGAAGTTGAAAGAAGCGATTAAGAATGTGAAAGTAAGGGTTTTCTTCTAAGGGGGAAATGGTGTACTCCAACATCAAGGTCGTTTGTGTGTACTAGATGTGGATGATTTGACAGAGCAGATGTTTATAGAGGCTCATTGTTGTTGGTATTATATCAATATAGGAACCATAAAGATATACCATGATCTACGGGAAGTTTATTGGTGGAATGACATGAAGAAGGATATACTGGAATTTGTGGCTAAGTGTCCTAATTGCTAATAGATGAAGGTTGAGCATCAAATACTAGGTGGTTTTCTTCAAGTTATCAGTATTCCTACTTGGAAAAGGGAATAGATCAATATGGACTTCATTAAAGGGTTGCCTTGTACACACTGATAGCATAATTCAATATGGGTGATAGTGGATTGGATTCTGAATTAGCACATTCCTTGCCAGTTAACACTATGGATTCGACCGAAGATTATGCTAGACTCTACATTCGAGAGTTAGTTTAGTTGTATGGATTTGCAATTTCTATCATCTCATATAGGGATAATCAGTTTACCTCTCAGTTTTGGAGATCATATCAGAAAGGTCATGGTACTCACATAAAGCTTAGCACAACTTTTCACCCACAGATAAATGGTCAGGCTGAATGGACCATTAAGACTCCTGAGGATATTTTGAGTGCTTGCATGATTGATTTCAAAGGTAGTTGGGGTGATATCTTGCCTTTAATAGAGTTAGCCTACAATAACTGTTATCATTTCAGCATTCAGATGGCTCCATTTTAGGTTCTTTATGGGCGGAGATGTAGATCACCTATTGAATGGTTTGAGGTACGTGAGGCTACATTGATAGGGCCAGTTTCAGTTTATGATGATATGGAGAAGGTTCAGCTTATTAGAGAAAGGCTTAAAATTGCTCACTGTCAATAGAAATATGCAAATCTTAGGCGAAGAGAACATGAGTTTGAGCTCAATGATTGGGCATTTTTGAAGGTGTCTCCCATGAAGGAAGTTATGATTTTTGGAAAGAAAGGGAAGTTTAGTCCCCGATATGTTGGTCCTTGTAGGATCCTGTGCTATTTTGACATTGTGGCTTATGATTTGGAGCTACCTGGTGGAGATAGCTTTGGTTTACCTAGTCTTCCATGTGTCATTGTTGAAAAGGTGCATGGTGATCTAGCTCTAGTTATTCCGGTAGAGAGAATCTGTTTGAAGGACAACCTTACCTATGAGGATGTTCTAGATGAGATCCTTTATTGTTGGGTTTGGAAGTTGAGGAACAAGTAGCTAGCTTCAGTGAATGTTTATGGAGAAATTAGCTAGTTGAAGGGGCTACGTGGGAAGCCGAAAAAGATATGATGGCTACATACCCGAATCTTTTCCATTCCAGCACAATTCCAGTAGGAGGTACTAGTTTCATTCTTAATACTCAATTTAGTTTTATGTGCAGTGCATGCCTCTCAGTTCCTTTCATGTATTAACATGCATGTATGTTTCACGAATTCAGCTTAGTCATGTATCTCAATCTAGAGTCAGTCACTTCATTAGTTTTTAATCTATAACATTCAGTTTGGGATTGTAGTTCCTTCCATATACCTTAAGTCCGTTTAATCTACATTCGAGGATGAATGATCCCAATGGGGAGATATTGTAATACGACAAAAAGTCACTAAGATCAGATCTGAGGCTTTCAGTAGAAACTAGCAGTAAAATGGCAGTAGACATAACACTAGCATCAGGAGGGTTCTTCCTATAAATCAACGAATTGTAGGTTTGTCCTATGTCATTAAACTTACAAAAAAATATCAAAAATTTCCTCAAAGCAATGAGAGGATTGAATGACCCATTATTTGATTTTACCGATGATGTGACATGGTTTTACGACACTTTCTGTAATGCCCCAGAAACACAAAGACTAGCCCTGGGAGTTAAAATGGAGAAAAATGGAAAATCTGCACCAGGTCACAGAACGACTCGCTTTGTGACCCATGGGGGTGACCAAGATTCTTTAAGTGACTCGTGGTGAGGATCTTGGACTTGGTTGAAAATGTTTTAAAAAAAGGGGTGACCACGGGTGCGGCCACGAGTCGTGGGGTGACCCATGGTCAGGGATTGACTAGGAGTTGGAGAAGGTAGGCAGTGTAACTACAAGTCCTCACCACGACTCGTTTGGGACCCCATGATTCGTGGTGTCAACTGTGGTGTCTCTAGGAGAATGTTAGGCAATGTAGCTAACGAGTGGGTCACCATGAGTTGAGTACACCATGACTCATGGTGTCCCCCGTGGTGACTAGAATGAGATTTTTTGCAGTGCACTTGACGATTGTGACCACGAGTGGTGGTCACTTGGCACGACCCGTTAGGTCTCTCGTGAGGGACTGGCAGACACTTTCCCCTTTGAGTTTTTCAAGGGTTTATTAGTAATTTCGTAGATTCTTAGACTCTAAACTTCATCATTTTAAGTAAATTCTCGGACTATCAGAGAGTTTAAACAGTTTCTTTCCTCATTTTCTCGATTCAGAATTTTAGAAAATAACGTAGCTTCCTCTAAGTGCATTTCAGAGCAAGAACTAGGCTAGTCAATTTCTCCTATCTTTCTCAAGGAAATTATTTGGGCTTCTTCACCAGGTATGTGAGAATTCAACAAGGGAATAGTCCTTCCCTTGTGTCCCAAAAATTCGTCCTATTTTCTTTATCAGTTCTAGCCCTGCAGATTATCAAATGTTAAGAAATTCTTTGTCATGCTTCGTTTAATTCATGTGGAATATTTTTTTATAATAATTATAGATATTTTCCACCAGTTTGTGACAATATTGATGCTTATACCTTTATAGTAAATAAAGCCCTATTCCTTGAGTGTAGAAAAGACTAGAATCTTGCTATAGTGATTAAACCATGAAATATTCCTGATTCTATTAATGTTGTGGATCCCTATATTCTTTGTATATGTTGAATTCTCAGTCAAATGCATGGTAGCCTAATTTCAGTCAAAATGTTAGAATACTCAGTGTCAGTCAGAAATATCAGTTGATCAATTTTACTACAAAAATTCCTGAGGTGTCAGTGGTACCTCCCAGTTATCAGAATCAGATTCAGAACTTAGTTTAGTGGTTCACTAGGAGGTCATGAAACTTTTATATAAACAGCTCTGACCGGCCGTAGGACCCCAGGTATATATTACAACTTGTTTTTTAGACAGTTACGAAGCTGTCAAATAAGCAGCTCTAACCAGTCTTAGAACCCAACTCCAGAATCCGGTCCGATAAGACTCTCAGGTTGCTTCCAGATAGGTATTCCTCACTAGTTTTGGGTCCCAGTTTTGAGATATCATCTTTGTATTCAATCTAGTATTATCCAGTGAGAGTAGGAATTAGCACCGAGCGGACCAGGGTTCCAGCGCACTCAGGTTCCCAAAACTACGTTGCCACATAGGTTATAGTTTTATTGGCCTCATGGTCCCAAACTCTTGTGATCACGCAGTTCATGGCCTTATACCCTGGAAAGTTATATTGGGTCCTACTGATGATGTGTATACATCAGACTCCACGTCTAGCTCACGTGATTATATGTCGGTTATAGACTCTCCCACTAGTCAACTCAGTCCATTTTCAGATCAATTCAGATTAGTACTTTAGATTTAGAAAATATTCTTGACCATCAGACAGGGCCTTTTAGACCATTTTAGTTATTTCAGTTATTTAGCTTAGTAGCTTCAGTTAGTCATTGCATGTCTTTTTAGTTCAATTATTTCATTTCTTGTGTATGGTTTCTCTCACTTAGTACAGTCAAAGTATTCACGCACAATTTTATGCTGTATCATTTTTTGATATAGCTGCAGGATCTTAGTCAAAGCCTCGTTAGCCGATCGCTCTCAGAGGACTTTAGCTTTTCTATTTGGTGAGTCCTCATCTTTCGAGGATGAAGATTATTTTACTCAGTTTTTCTTTCTTCTATTTAGATAAGGAGTAAGCTGGAGGCTTGTCCCACCAACTAAGTAGTTGTAGTAGCTTTCAGACACAGATTTGGTTTTTTTTCCAAACTTGTAGTCTTGTTCAAATGTTTTCAAACATTATGAATCAGCTTCATTCACTTAAATGCTTATATTGTTGCTTTAAACTTCCTTTGCATATAGTTTATATTAATCAGAATGCCAGTGTATGATAGACCAGGAGGTGACTTAGGGTTACTAGTGACTCCAACTACCGTGTCCCGTCCATGGTGTATGCTCGGGGTGTGACAAAATTGCTATCAAAGCACCAGGTTTAGAGTATCATGGGATGTCTGAAAGCCGCATAGAGTAGAGTCCCTTTCATTGGTGTGAAGCACGCCACACTTATGATGGGGAAGCTACGAGATGTTATTAGGAAAAATTCCCTTTTATTAATACTCTTTATCATGCGTTGAAATTCAATACTACAATGGTTCTCTTAATTCGTGCTTTGTTCCATTTCAGTGAATTATTTCTCTGCGACGTGGTAACAGTAGTAGGGCCGGTAATGCTCACTGACCTATCCCACCGGCTCCAGCAGCCCCTTAGGATGACTCAATGTCTACCGTAGTGTTTAGGGCGGTTATTCAACTGCTCGCTCAGATGGTTACACATTAGGTGAACCAGCAAGTTGTTCTAATTAATAACAATGGTTTTGCAATAGCTGCCCGAGTGTGAGATTTCACAAGGCTTCATGGATGAGACTAAACAGATCACCCAAATTATGGGTGTCAGTCCCTTAGAGAGTGCCAACTTGGCTGTCTACCAGCTTAAAGGGGTAGCCCAAGTCTAGTACAAATAGTGCAAGGAAGGAAGGCCAGCGGAAGCAAGACCGGTGGAATGGGAGGAGTTCACTACAGCCTTTCTGGACAAATTCTTCCCTCGGGAGCTTAGGGAGGCAAAATTAGCGGAATTCATGAATATGATACAGGGAAACTGGACAGTAGAAGAATATGCTCTGGAGTTCACCAGGTTGTCCAAATATGCTCCAGAGATGATGGCCAAGCCCAGGCCTCTCATGCTGAAGTTTGTTAATGGGGTGTCGAACCTGGTCCTCAAAGAGTGTAGGACAGCGATGCTGATTAAGAGATATTAACCTCTCCCGCCTTATTTTCTACGCCAAACATATTAAGGCAGAATAACTGAGCGACATGGAGTGAAAGAACAAGTGGGCAAGGACTTGCCAATCAAATTATGGCCCCCAGAGGTCTAGCGGTGGTAGCTGCCCACAGCAGCAGTAGAGCTATCTAACACACAGCTCAGCCGGTTCCCCTACCTTTCGATCCCTCCAGGATCAGTGGGGTGGAGCATCTGGCTCTCAGTCCTAGAGCTACAGTGTTGGCAACAGGGATCCAGCTTTCCCAAAATGTGGCTAAAACCACCCAGGAGAGTGTCTTTAGGGTCGAGAGGGCTGTTTTGGTTGTGGACAACTTGGTCATTGACTTAAGGAGTGTCTGTCAGCAGTATGGGGAAGGTCATAATCCACTACCTCAGCAGCTCCATCAGGCCTCCCAGCTCAGCAGGCCAACCCTTTAGGTACGGATGGCAGCTAGCGCCAAAACTGTTTTTATTCATTCTCTTCTCGTAAGTATCAAGAGAGCTCACCTAACGTAGTCACGAGTATGTTATGCTTTTCTCATCTTTATGTGTATGCCCTAATAGATCCAGGAGCCACATTATCATTCGTGACTCTCTACGTAACTGTCCAGTTTGATATCAATCCAAAGGTCCTCTCAGAACCATTTTCAGTCTCCACCCCAGTTGGTGAGTCAGTTAGAGCCAATCGAGTTTATAGAAACTACCCAGTCTCAATCTTGAATATGGTCATTCTAGTTCATCTTGTAGAATTAGACATGGTCGATTTTGACCTCATCCTTGGCATGGATTGGTTACACTCCTGTTATGCCTCTGTTGATTGTAGAACTAGGGTCGTCAGGATTCAGTTCCCAAATGAGCCAGTGTTAGAATGGTCGGGTAGCAGTTTAGTGCCTAAGGGTAGGTTTATTTTTTACTTTAAGGCCTGGAAGTTTATTTCTAGAGGGTGCATTTACCATTTAGTTCGGGGCAAAGACTCCAGCTCTGAGACTCCAACTATCCAGTCAGTCCAAATTGTCGACGAGTTTCCCAATGTTTTTATTGAAGATCTCCCCGGAGCTCCTCCTGAATGAGAAATCAACTTTGGTATAGATCCTCTCCCAGATTCTCAGCCCATCTCTATCCCTCCTTATAGAATGGCTCCAACTCAACTTAAGGAGTTGAAGGAGAAGCTAAAATACCTTCTTGATAAGGGTTTTATTAGACCCAGAATCTCTGATTTAGGTGCTCCAATACTATTTGTGTGAAAGAAATAAGGTACCCTCAGAATGTGCATCGATTACCGTCAGTTGAACAAGGTCACAGTCAAAAACATGTATTCCTTACCCAGAATTGATGACTTGTTCGACCAACATCAAGGAGCCAGCTGTTTTCCCAAAATAGATCTCAGGTCGGGGTATCATCAGTTAACAGTCAAAGTGTGACATACCGAAAATTGCTTTCCAGACTGTGTATGGTCACTACGAGTTTGTGGTTATGTCCTTCGGACTAACAAATGCCCCTGCAACCTTTATGGACCTGATGAATGGAGTTTTATAGTAGTATCTGGGTATGTTTATTATTGTATTTATCGACGACATTCTGGTATACTCTAGAAATGAGGAGGACCATACTAATCACATGAGGATAATGCCTCAGAGGCTCCGAGACCGCCAGTTGTTTGCTAAGTTCAAATTCTTGTTGAAGTCTGTGACTTTCCATGGTTACATGGTCTCGAGTGAGGGTATACAGGTTGATCTTCAAAAGATAGCAGTGTTGAAAGCCTGGCCCAAACCTACTTCCCCAACTAAAATCAAAAGTTTCTTGAGTCCAGCTGGGTATTACCGATGCTGTGTGGAAGCCTTCTCTTCTATGTCATCCCCTCTAACTAGGCTGACTTAAAAGAAGGTGAAATTTCAGTTGTTAGATGTGTGTGAGAAGATTTTCTAGGAGTTGAAAACTGGACTTACTACAACGCAAGTATTGACCCTACCGGAAGGATCTGATGGGTTTGTAGTTTATTGTGACACTTCCAGAGTTGGACTTAGTTGCGTCGTTTTAAGTAAATTCTCAAACTATTAGAGGGGTTAAATGATTTTTTCCTCATTTTCCCCATTCAGACTTTGAGAAAACAACGTAGAATTCCTCTTAGAGCATTTCAGGGAAAGAACTAGGGCAGTCCATTTTTCCTCGGTTTCTCAAGAAAAATCTTCGAGCTTCTTCACCGGGTATATGGGAATTCAACAAGGGAATAGTCCTTCCCTTGTGTCCCCAAAATTCTTCCTATTTTCTTTATCGGTTCTAGCCTTGCAGATTATCAAATGTTAAGAAATTCTTAGTCATACTTCATTAAATTCATGTAGAATATTATTTGATAATAATTATAGATATTTTCTACCAGTTTGTGACAGTATTGATGCTTATCCCTGTAGAGTAAATTTAGCCCTAGTCCTTGAGAGTAGAAAAGACTAGAATCTTGTTATAATGATTAAACCTTGAAATTTTTCTTGTTCTATCAGTGTTGTGGATTCCCATATTATTTGTATATGCGGAATTCTTAGTTAGATGCATGGTAGCCTAGTTTCAGTCAAACTTTTAGAATTTTCAGTGTCAGTCAGAAATATCAACTGATTAGTTTGACTATAGAAATTCCTGAGGTGTTAGTAGTACCTCCCAGTTATAAGAATAATATTCAGAACTCAATTTAGTGGTTCACTAGGCGGTCATGATACTTTTAGATAAACTGCTCTGACCAGCCTAGATTATAGCTTATTCTTTAGATGGTTACAACGATGTTAGATAAGCAGCTCTGAGCATTCTTAAAGCCCAGTTCCAGAATCTGGTCCGATAAGACTCTCAGGGTGCTTCCAGATAGGTAGTCCTGGCTATTCTTTGGCCCCAGCTTCGAGCTATTAGCTTAGTATTCAGTCTAGTATTATCTAGTGGGAGTAGGACTTAGCACCAAATGGACTGGGGTTCCTGTGTGCCCACGTTCCTTGAACTACGTTTCCAACATAGGCTACAATTTTAGTTTCCTCTTGACCCCAAACTCTTGTGATCACCCATTTCGTGCCTTTATACCCTGGCAAGGTATATTGGGTCCTACCAATGGGGTGTATATATTGAACTACACGTCTAGCTCACGTGGTTATATGCCGGTTATAGACTCTCCCACTAGCCAACTCAGTCCAGTTTCAGATCAGTTCAGATCAGTACTTCTGATTTAGAACATGTTCTTGTCCATCAGACATGGTCTTTTAGACCATTTTTAGTTATTTCAATTATTTAGCTCAGTAGGTTCTGTTGGTCATTGCATGTCTTTTCAGTTAGTTATTTCATTTCTTGTGTATGGTCTCTCTCACTTACTCAGTACACTCAAAATATTGATGCATACTTTTATGATGTATCATTTTATGATACAGCTGCAGATCTCTGTCTCAGCCTCGCTAGCTGATCGCTCTTAGAGGACTTCAGTTGTCCTATTTGGTGAATCCTCATCTTTTTAGGACGAAGATTATTTTACTCAATTTTGCTTTCTTCTATTTAGATTAGGAGTAAGATGGGGGCTTGTCCCAACAACTCATCAGTTGTAGTGTCTTTCAGAGAAGATTTCCTTTTATTTTTCTAGACTTGTAGTTTTGTTCAATCGTTTTCAAAAATTATGCATCAGCTTCATTTTCTTAAATGCTTATATTGTTGCATTAAACATCCACTGCATATAGTTATATATTACTCAAAATGCCAGTGTATGATAGACTAAGAGTTGACTTGGGTTACTTGTGACTCCAAGTACCATGTCCCATCCAGGGTGTATGCTCAGGGCATGACACTTTCGATTCTTAAAATATAGAAAAGAGGCTAGAACTTGGGTGTGTTTATATATATGAGGCTCTTTTCTGTATTTTTAGGAAAATTAGGTTCAGGAGTTGGATTTGGAAAAAAAATTAAAAAGTGTAGAAAATGGTCTTCTATGGGTTCCAATACAAGCCATACTGAGTGCCCGTAGTAGAAATTCAATAGATGTGGAATAGTAGATCCCAATATATGAGTATATTCCATGAGTCATGAAACCATTGTACGAGCCATATCATAAACTCATGGTAAGAATCAGAGAGTAAGATATTTGGCATCCTCAAGGCAGGATGTGATTGCACGAGTCGTACTCATACAGTACGAGTCGTATGAAGGACTCATAAGTTGAAAGTCAGAGATGCCATCTTTCAAAATTCTAGACCATGACTACCATATACAATCGTTAGGTACTAGGTACGATTTGTACCAGACTTCCATACTTGAGAGATCCAAAAGCTGTAGATCATACCTTAACTGCAGACCAAAATACGTAGCAGAAAATTTGCCAATGATTTGTAGGTCATCCCAATGCAGCAATCCCTGTTAATTTAGGAAAGGATTTTTATTAAGTGTATAAATATTTTCCTTTTATTTTTTATTAGGAGATATGATACCTTTTCAATGTATTCATGTTTTTGGGAGTTTCCTGACACCACTTGGATAACAATATACACAAAAACCATGAAAAACGTTCATCATTATGTTCTTAATTTTCAAAGTTTATAGTGTAATTGATCATTGGGTTTAATTCCTTCAATATTGTAAGTTATTAATTATGATTTCTTTCATAATTTCTAAGTTAGTTCTTACAATTATGAGTAGGGAAAACCTCCACAACTAGGGTTATTGGAACCATGGTGAAATAACAAATTAGGGTTAACACAATGTGATTTCAAACCAATATTGATGCTTGTATTGTTCTTCTCTTTATGTTAATTGCTTTCTAACGATGTGTAATATTAGGACTAGCCCATATTTTCTTCTAGCCTGAACCTAGAGAAGTACAAATTAGGAAAAGGGAAAGACAAAAAATCCTTGAAATTAATTTTCATTGAATATCTTGAGTTGTGGCTACTGAAAAGTTAATTTGAAATTATTGATAAAGGTTAGTTGAAGCTCAGGAGACCTAACCCGATGATTGAGTATCGTTACCTAATAGGGGCGAATCAACTGTTTGGATGAGCTTAGTTTATCAATTCTATAGCCTAAGTATTGGAATAGATCACAAATGTCATAACCCAACCTAGTTAGGAAGCCATAAGGAACACTTCCCTAGTTAATTGCATATCCTTGATAATAAAACCATTCCACAATATTGTCATTTAATTATTTCTCTTCGAACCCCCGTTAGGAAATAATTGAACTAAAAGTATAAATACTAGCATTAGTCGATATCTTGACCATATTCCCTATGGGATCAACCCCAACCTTAGCTGGGTTCTTTGTTGACAATGATCGCGTTATACTTCTTCTGAGGTGTAATTGGAGAGTTAACAAAAATGATGTTATTGCTGGATAATACGACTTAGGATTAGATTAATTGCTTTTATTTAACTCGAGTCTTTATTTTCTCAGTTGTGTTTTCTTTTGTCTTTGTTTCAAGAAGGTTACAACTTGGTGAATGCCAAGCATTCAAGTAGTGGAAACTCCCTAGTTCCAATTGATTAAGAAATCAAAAAGACCTTGAGAAAAACGGACGGTACTCAGACTCCTGGACAGATAGAAGCTAGATTAGCGGCTGAAGCTCGCAAAGCTAATAAGGACCACCAGGCGGAGTTAGCTCGGTAAGCTACTCTTCAAGAGGGGCAGAGGATGCCCAGGAAAAGGTTGATAATGCTAGCTATATTAGAAGGGGAAACAGAGGTCGTGAACCTCATCAGTTCCATAGATATGCTCCTCGCATTAATGATGATAATGATCAAGATATTTATGAAGTCGGGTCCACTGGAGCAGTTGTGCCCCTGCCTCTACTTACAGGGGAAAAAATTGACATCACTAGCATGAAGATTACTCTACTAAACATGAAGGGAGTGTTTAATTGTACCATGCTGATGATGCAAATCTTCACTTGATGAATATTTTTTGGTATTTGCAATGCTTATGGGATGGCAGGAGTGAGCCAGGATTCCATCTTACTGAAGCTCTTTTAGTTCTCTCTAGCTGGTGAAGCTACTCTATAGTTGTCGGAGTTTCCGAATGACTCCACTACCAACTAGAGAGAACTGAACCAGGCCTTTCTAGAAAGGTTCTTCCGACCTTCTAGAATGATGCATCTCAAAGATGAGATATATCATTTCCAACAGTTCAAGATGAAGGCACTTCATGAGACCTGGGTGCGGTTCAAGAAAGAGTTCACTAAGTGTCTAGATCACAGTATTCCTAAAGAGAGCTTTCTGTAAATATTTTATAGATCTCTGAAAAACAATAATAAAGCAGTAGCAGATACTATAGCAGGTGGCACATTGATGAGTCACTCATTGGAAGAAGCAACAAGGATACTTGACCAAGTGACTAAAACCAACAAGGCCTGGCATATCAGAGAGGCTGAGGTGGCTGCAGGTATGTCTGTTATTAGGATGACTGTGGAGCAGTGTAGAAAAGAAGAGTAATGTGATCAGGAATTAGCAAATATGAAGACTTCTATTGAACTACTAACGAAGCATATCATGGGATCTGGATCTTAGAAAGTGAATGTAATGGGTGGTCAGGGTCAAGAGCAAGGGCTTGAGATCTCTGATTTCGAAGAGAAGCAATCTTCTTTGATAACAAGGTGGTAGGTTTCCAGACTAACGCCAAAAGGTCTGGTCAAGACACTTGGCAACAAGGCTCCATTAATTAAGTTTATAACCCATACAGGGACAAGTATAATTGAAGTGGATAAGGGAAAAGACGCAAAGGATGAGACTCGAAAGGTGATTTAAGGTAAGATGATGGACACAGAAATCATCACACTGAATTATATGTTCAACTATAGGCTCATGAGGGTAATATGGGAATATCAAAATTGAACAGTATGATGCCTGAGTTGCTGAAAAAGGTAAAGTCAATTGATGATCACCTTAAATATATCGCGGAGACATATCTGGCATGAACCAAAAAGTTGAGTCGAATGCCCTAGCGATTAAACATATTGAGCAACAAATGGGCTAGATGTTCATATCCTTGAAGCAGAGGCAGAAGAGTACACTCCCTAGTAACATAGTTTAAAATCCAAAGGATGATAGTCATTGCATGACTGTAACTACTAGGTGGAAAATCCACAGTTGATCCGCTTAAGCCAATTATTGTTGAGATGGGTAAAGGCGGTTGATTCAAATGAGGAGGTTGAGGCTGCAGAACAGGCAACTGAATATAGTGCAGATTTGACCAAGCTTTTAGTTGTTGCAAAGGAGCTTGCTGTTGAACAAGAAAAGGAGGAGGCCTCAAAAATTTTTAGGCCTACCGCTCATGCATCTCCACATTTTCCTTAGAGAATGAAAAAAAAGGTGGATGACGGGAAATTTCAGAAATTTTTATCCATGTTGAAGCAACTATCAATGAATATTCCCCTAGTCGAGGCATTGGAGTAGATGTTTGGCTATGCGAACTTCATGAAGGACCTGGTCACTAGGAATGATATGTGAGTTATGAACTAATTGAAAATTTGCACCACTTTAGTTCAATAGCCTTACAAGTCCTTACTACAAAAAGGAAGACCCAGAGGCCTTCACTAACCAATGGTATCGTCCCTAGCCCTGGCAAGGCTTTGGACGGCTCTACCCACTTGAGTGTGATAGTTGAGACCACGTCAGCTCTATCGTGGTGGTATGTCGGTTAAAAGATGAGTCTCCCATTGTTTCTAATGATTTCAAATATGCATGTTTCATTACTCATGAGGTTTATGTAAATACATGTTCTAAAGAAGGTTTGACTAAATCTTCAGCTTTACTTATAAATGTCAGAATTCAGCTTCTAGTCAAGCGATTCAGTTTTGATGTAATGAAGTTCTGTTAAGTTATATTATGAAGAGATCATGATTTTAGAAAGAATGCATGCAAGCCCTACTCTCAAACTCTTAATGTTTATGTTATATTATGCATTGTCTTTAAATGGCTTTACTCACTTCAACAGGTTTACTTACCTTGCATACTCGGAATATTCTATGTACTGGCTACATACTCTATGCTGTATCGTTTCATGATACAAGACAAAGCTCCCAGGTTCATCCCCTCTTGTAGTCAGCTTATCAAAGTTAGCATTCTTATTATGGGTGAGTCCTCATTTCCCGAGGACTAGACTATTCAGCTTTTCCTTTAGGTATTTCAGTTTCAGTTTTAGCTTTGTTGAGTTAGTTGGGTTCTTGTCCCATCAACTCATCATGTTTAGAGGCTTTTTAGACATATGTATGTATTCAGCTTTGGATTTCGTATTCTGATGTTATGTTCAAGTTAGACTTCTACTATGATTATTTAATCGATTATTCAGTTTTCTTTATTGAGATTAGATTTATGCTTATGCCATGGGTTGACTGGGGTCCCTCGACGCTTCTTGTCCCGTGTTACGATCCGGGTCTCCATTCGGGTCGTGACAGTACCATGTCGTGTCCAAGGTATAGACTCGGGTCGTGATAGCAATCAGCACAAAAGGGTCAAGTCAGTTGGCTATAGTAATACCAGCAAGAACTTATTTAATGGGAGATCATCAAATAGGGAACCATCTACCACAAGTGAACCACCTTTTAAATACAGGAACGATAGGCGAGGTCAAGATGGCCAAACCCAGAACTCTAGAGTATTAGGCTCTCAATCATAGGGTAGTATTACACAGAGTAATTCCCAGCAACTTCCTTGTAACATATGTGGTAAGAGGCACCTAGGAGAGTGTTGCATAGGTACAGATGATGTTATGGTTGTGTTCTTAGAGACCCTATTTAGATATATTATCCATCATCCAGACGGGGTGATGGTGGAAATGCCGCTTCATCCCAAAATATAGCAACCACTCAAAAAGCTCCTCCATGTGATTCACAGGGCACAACAGGATGCGGTAATAACAGAGGCGAAGGACAAAATCACCTATATTCTTTATCGGGTCGACAAGATCTAGAGGCATCCCCATACATTGCAGCAAGTATATTTAAAGTCTTTACTAATGATGTTTATGTACTAATGGATCCTGTATCCATATTATCTTATGTGACCCCTTATGTTGCTAAGAAGTTAGGGCTAGAACCTGAATGACTATGTGAACCATTCTTTGTATCCTCTCCAGTCGGTGAGTCAGTTGTTGCCAAACATGTCTATAGGGATTGTACAATTACGTTGGGTCAAAGAGCCACGATGGTAGATCTTTTTGAATAAGAGATGGTCGATTTTGACATCATTATGGGGATGGATTGGTTGTCATCTTGTTATGCTACCGGTAATTGTTAGAATAAAGGGGTTACGTTCCAATTTCCTAATGATCCATCCTTAGAATGGAATGGTAATGATGTTATGCCAAAGGGTAGGTTCATTTCATATCTTAGAGCTAAAGAACTAATTACCAAGGGATTCTTGTATCGTCTGGTTCATGTGGTGGACACTGATGTTGAAGCACAAACTCTTCAGTATGTACCTATAGTTAATGAATATCCAGAGGTGTTTCTACACAATCATCCAAAGAATCCTCGAGATAGGGAGATTTATTTTAGGATTAATGTTCTTCCCAATACGAAACCAATATCTATTCCTTTGTATAGAATGGCACCAACAAAATTGAAAGAATCAAAGGAATAATTGAATGACCTACTTTATAAGGGGTTTATTCGAACCAGTATCTCACCATGGGGAGCACCAATCTTGTTTGTACGTAAAAAGGATGGGTCATTATGTATGTGCATTAACTTTTGACAGTTGAACAAGGTAAATATAAAGAGCAAATACCCACTTTCGAGAATAGATGATTTGTTTGACCAACTACAAGGTGCCAAGTGTTTCTCTAAGATTGACCGTTGATCGAGTTATCACCAATTGAAGGTTAGAGAGAAAGATGCTTTGAAAACAACTTGTAAGACTCGATATGGACATTTTCGAGTTCCTTGTTATGTCTTTTGGGTTAACAAACGCCCTAGTGCCTATAAAGGACTTCATGAACAAAGTGGTTAATAAACCTTATCTTGACCTATTTGTGATTTTCTTTATTGACGACAAAATAGATATTATACCACAAAAAATTATTGATGATTGTTTGATATCTATATGAAATATTAAGGGAAGTATGGGTTGTATTTTGCCTATAGGTGAGGAGGGGAACATCTACAAAGGGAAGAGCGAAGAGTATGTGAAGTTCATAAGTTAAGGTCAATAGTAAACAATCATATACACAGTATATATTGTGTAGGAGACCTACAACATATCAAATTAAAAGTATTTGAGTCTAGTTTTGAGAATATCAAACCTCTCGGCAATTGGAGTTCGAAATAAGAAGTTATAGTCATTTTCCCGAGGCAGTGTCAAGCAGGTGACGTGACCACCACCTTAAAAACGTCCACCTCCACAAATTTTATACAAAGTTCTCAACCTAATCCAAATTCATTCTTGACACATTTTAGATTTCAGATACCTACATACACCTTCATATTCTCTCTAATTTTCAGTAAATAACTATGGAAAAATCAAGCAAGACAATTCAACAAAAACACAAGACAAAATGAAGAAGTTTGTTGCTAGTTGTGTCTGGTGCGTGGTGGCTGTTTTGCTGCGTTTCTGCAGTGCTTTTTTTATGTTCTTGCTGTGCTTTTGGAGAAGTACTAAGCTGTATATATACTCCCGCTCATTAGGGATTGGATACAAGAAAAAGTTAAAGATTCTACCCTTTAAACTTGCCAAAAATCATAGCTAAATGGTAGAAATTGGAAGCTATACTAGGATGTTTGTTTATGCGTTTTTGCTGATGTTGCTGCCATGTTTTGGGCAGTAAAGCTGCTAAGTTTGAAGCCATATCAATCTTCCAAGATACTCCATCTTAGTGGGAGTTGGAGTCAAGAACAGGGTAAGTATTTCTAGCTATTAAACTTGCAAGAATTCCATGGCTAAACCATGAAGTTAAAGTTGACTTTGTGTTTCCTTTTTGGTGTTATGGGGGGTTGCGGAATTTAGAAGTAGGAATGAGAGGAAATTGTTGTGAGGACGGATGGTTGTTGCCTCCGTCTGGCTTCTCTATTTATAAACAAAAGAATTCTTTACAAATGACCTTTACTATTCATGAATGACCTTTACTATTCATGAACAGTAACTGACCTCTACTATTTACACAGTAATATGACTTTTACTATTTATTAATAGTATTTGCCTTTTACCGTTTGCACAGTATTTGGCCTTTCCTATTTATAAATAGTAAATGACTTTTACTATTTACTACTATTTACTTTACGACTTTTTACATAAAAACAAAAAACTTTACAAAAAAGTAAAGACACATATACATATATTTTTTCCTTTATGTCGACGTCTTCTTTATGTCTTCTTTACGTCTTTGTCATTCCAGCTGAACTTCAGGTATCTGTTTATTGTCTTCACCATGGCATTTTGAACAATGGTGATCTGGATATTTTTGTCCTATAGTCTTGCAATTTCTTGTCAGAAGTGCCGGAGATATATAATTTTTTCGTATAGCTCTTGTTGTAGGTATTTGTTCTGGCTTTAGCAGACTAAGTATCCATTGGCGTAGTTCTTCCATGTCTGCTTCTTTATGTTCTTTGGAGTTTGCATAGATCATTGTCTGGTCTCTTGAATAGTAGCTCCAAATTGAGTTGCCATTTAGGTAGTTGTTTGCTAGCTCATTGAGTATAGTGGCGAGTCCGATAATTCTTTTGTTTGCGTAAAATTCGGGTATCTCTGTACATTGTATTTCATTTTGTTGTTCTATCCTTTCTGGAATTATCATCTCTTTTGTCAATCCTATCTTCACAACCTGTATGATTGGTTTTATTTCATCATACAGTATCTCTGCTGGTGCCGAGTATATTTTTATATAAAAGAATGTGTCTTTAGTTATTCTTTTGTATGTAGTAAATGCTTTATGTATTTCTGGTATGGTAGCTATTTCATCTCCTGTTGCTGTATATACAGTACTAAGTAGTCCGTAGTCGTAACAAGTCCTTACTAGGTTAGCATTCGTCTTAGGTTGGGCTATTAGTTTGTTGTATCCTTGTAAATGTTGGGTTATACAGTCTTCTGTTGGGTTACTGGTGCTGGTAGATCTTGAATTTTTATTCAAAAAGGTTTGTATTTTATGGATATTTTGTATATATCTGCTAGATATGTGGTTATAGGTTTGTTTGGACTGGTTTAGGCTTTCTTTGTATGTGGTAGTTTGTGGTGTAGGGGTAATTGGTATATTTCTTTTTGGTGTAAATGGTTTATCAAATAGTTTATTTTTGGTGATATCTTTTTTATCTCCTGCAGTTCCTGATGTCCCTGCAGCTGCACTTAACAAATTGTTAGATTGGGTTTTTTGGTGTTTCCCATCGTCACCTTCTAGCTCTGGAATTTTAGCGTCTTCCGATCGACGTAGCTCCACATGTTTAGAGTCATGCTGCTGACTGTTAGCTCTGCTTTTTAGCTGTTGTATCTCTATGTCCATACTATCCACTTTTTTACAAAGTGTAGTAAGGAGATTGAGTATTTGTTCCATTTTGTCTTTTCTATCTTCAGTATTTGTATCTGGAGAGGTAGTCTGCAATTGTATTTCTTTCAGTCTTGATAATCTCAATTGTAAATGAAAAGTATATTTAAAACTAATCTTCTTTTTTCTTTTGTTGTGACTGAATCTTGTACCTTTTTAGTTATCCACCATTTAACTTGTGTGTTATCTGTTCAAACAATAAATTTGTTATAAACAATATATGGTTCAAATGCTAATAAACATTTATATAATGCAAATAGTTCTTTTCTATTTATCTCCCATTTTATTTGTGGTTCAGTATATGACCATGAGTAGTATCTACAATGGTGTTCTATCTTTTCATTTTTATATCTATATTTTAATACTCCTCCATAGCTGTGGTCACTGGAATCTGTTTCTACTATATAACTAAACTATCTATTAAATTTCTTTTCTGGTAGCATTCTTGGACCTAAATATTCCAAGTTTCTAAAGGGATCTATTTTGTTATTTAATAACTAGATACATTTTTCTTTTTGTATAATTTTATAGTATCTTTAGAGATTTGTCTAGAGGTTTCTAAACCCTGTAATTCCCACCGTATTGTGGACAAGGTATCTTGCAAACTATCTTGTGTTTCGTCGTTAACTAAACTTTCGTCTAATAGTTCTTGTGTTAGTTCCGCAAGGTCTTTGAGTCTTTTCTCGGTTTCCTTTATGTCTCTAAATATTTTATAATGTTGATTTATAAACCAATTATCAAATCTTATTTTATAGAATGCTGGGTGTTTTTTCATTACTCTAAAGGCTATATTGGCCTAATGAATTTTTATTATATAATGAATTTATTTTGTGATGCTTGTATCTTATCTATTGTGAATATTATAATTTCTATTTTGTGATCACTTGGCGTTATATTTTCTAATTTTTGGGTAATTTTTTCACTTCCTTTTATCCATGGTATATTTTGTTTTTACCTTGTTACTAACTCTTTTTGCTCCTACTTTCTTATTACATGGGGTAGTAAACCACCAATGTGTTTTTGTTATGGTATGTGGTATAGTTTTTCTAAAAAGGGCATTCCAAATAGTATATCCTTATTAGTAAATTCATAACTATACATTTCTTCTATTGTTAATATTTTATCCCATATTTGAATTTTTATGTTTTTAGCCTTATGTGTTATCATATTTCCTTCATTATTAAATCCGGTAACTATTAATGGTGTTTTTAATTTTTCCCATTTACTATCTGGTAAACAGTTATATTTACACATATTTGCTTCTGCTCCTGTATCTATCATAGGTGTGTAATATCTATTATAATATCCTTCTGCTATTATTTTTGTTAATATATAGACTTTTGGCATTATTCTATATCAAAGTTCTTTTAATAATTATCTTCTTATTTTCATAATATATTATTAGTTGTTTTTCATCTAAATTATAAGGTTTTACTGTTTCTAGCCATCTTATTCCTAAAGTAATATTATCTTTTCCTTGATATATTTTGAATTTTATTTTTATTGGTACTCCTCCAATAATTAATTCTTGTTCTGTACTGTGTTCTATATTTGTCAGTATTCTAGGTAATTCTGTATTTATATTTTCGTTTTTATTAATCTCTTTTTCCTTTACTAATTCTCTTGTAATATAGTTTTCAATTTGTCCTGTGTCTATTATTATTAAATACTTTCGTTGATCTAGTATTCCTGTTATGTAGTATTGGTAAGGTTGTATTTCGTTTATTTTTTGTTCTATTAATTTTGGTTGTAATTCATAGTCTATCCTTCTTGAGGTACTACTTCTTGATGATGATGGTGTATCATAATTTATTCTTTTTGATGTACTTAGTCTTTCTTTTACTATTTCTAAATCTTCTTCAATATCTATTTCTTTATAACTATAATCATTATTATCAATGATAGTAACTATTTTGTCAAAAGGGTTTTCTATCTTAATTCTTTGAATCTTATTTCTAGCCATTATTTTATGTTTTGTTGTTAGTACATATAAATTTTTACATCTAGCTGTGAATACTTTACTGCCTGTTGCTAACTCTATTCCTGACATTTTCCAGTATAATACTAATGATTTATCTATATTTCTATCGTCCAAGGCTACTGAATAATTTGCACTTATTATAAATTTAAATTTTTGGTATATTAGATTTCCTTCAACTGCACTTATTATACTTTTTTCTATAGGGTGAATTATTCTATCATCTGCTAAATATATTTCTATTGGTGTATCTATTCCTTCTCTGAAACATGCTTTTATTAGTATTTCTGTTCCTCCTAGGTGTACGTATTTTATTAGATTCTTAGCCTTTATTTCTTGGATTTCCTTATTTATCATCTTTTTATTTATTATGGGTGTTTTAGCTTTTCCTTGAGTATATTTGCAGTCTATTATGTGTTCTTTTTGGCTTACTACATAGTATTCTTCTTGTTTTATCTTAAAGAAATTTCTTAGTTTGGGTACTTCTAGTATTTTATCTATGCTTAAGTCTAATTCTTTTCCTTTTATTTGTTCAAGCATATTATTGTCAAATATTATTTTTTGTTCTGTACTTTCACTATCTTGGTATTCTTCTTTATTTATTATTCTTATATCTTTCTAAGTCATTATCCGTCTCGTATTCTTTTATCTCATTTTCATTCTCTATTTTTTCATATTCTGTTAATTCATATATGCTATCGTCATCGTTTAAATCGTAGTCTATATATTCTAGTTGTTTGTATTTTTCATTTTCTATTATCACTTCTGATATTTGTTTTTTAGTTATATTTCTAGGTATTTTATAATCTCTAGCTAAATGTCCTATTTTGCCACAGTTGTAGCATTTACATTCTGTTATATTTTTCTTAGTTCTATGAGGTCTTTTTTGTTTGTAATTTTTTATATAATATCTTTTTCTTGGTGTCTTATACTTGTATTTTGTCCTAAATGGTCTGTATTTTTTGATTCTTTTCTTGTATTTATATTTGTTTGTACATCCAAATTGTGGTGCTGTTTTTGTTGTACAACATGCTAAGTTTTTTATTAAGATTTTTTCCATTTTCACGTCTTCCTTATGTTTTTCACATAATTCTGTAAACCATTTTTGTAAGAATTTTATTCTAGCTCCTAGTGTATCTATTAATCCTTATTCTTGCCATTCTTTAGTTATTTTTGAACTAAATGGTTCTGGTAATTTTGCGTAATAGAATTTTCTTATTTCTCTGCTTTCTTCATTCGTATATAATCCTTTATAGTAATATTCTTTAAATGCACATGTATATTCATATATATAACTCATTTTACATATACTTAATTTATTTATTAGATTCCTATTTAGTGCCTTGTCTTTTTGTCGTTCATCTATTTCAGTTGTCATGCTACTAAATTCGTTTCTTACTGCCATTTCATATTTGTTTAATATATCTATAGATGTTGCTGCTACTTCATTATTGGGTTTCTTATTATTTCTTAGTGTTTCTAAACTTTCTGCTGATAAGTTTTGTAACCATATTTTTGTTGTTCCTATGAGTGTTCTTTCTATATATCCAGGGGAATCTACTACTGATATTTTATTATCTATTAATTGTTTTGAAATATATCCTATCCATAATTGGATTGTTTTATTTGTATCTGCTACACAATCTAGATCTAAGAAGTTATATTGTTCTATGTTTTGCCTAGGTGTCCAGTTCCTATTCAATCTTTTATCCCATAATGTTTTACTCCTATTTTCTCTTTCGTAAGTATAATAAATTTGGCTAGTATCTAATCTTTTTGGGCTTTTAGTTCCTGACGTGCTAGGTTTTTCATCTACATCTTCCACATTAATTTCTATATTATTTTCTTTTTCTATTAGGTTAGTATATGTTTCTGAAGTTTCTGAATATTGATCTAGATCTGCTTCTGAATTTTCATTAGTTTGTTCATTTATTTCATCTATTCCTATTCTAGGTTGGTCTTCTAATGTACTTGTTTCTTCTAGTAATGTTTTAAATTTTTCTATTTCTTCTGTGAGTTTTAATTCTTCACGTTGTTTTTCTCTAGCTTTTAATTTTTCTTCATACAATTGTTTAAGTTTTTCCAATTCTTTTTCTAATTCTTGGATTCTCATATCTTTTTCTTCTTTAATCTGTTGTACTTCTATTTGGGCTTGCTTTTTAATCTTTTCTATTTCTTTTTTCCTATCTATCTCTTCATTTTCTTTATTAATTCTTACCATTGCTGTTAAGCTGTCTTCTAGTTTTGCCGATTCTTTTTCTAACATTAAATATAATTGGTCTCCGATTTTTTTAAATCTTCTTCCTAAGCTTGAGTGTATAATTTTTATTTCTAGTCCTTTTTGACTCATATATTTTTCTTCTTCTAGGGCATATTCTTCTTTATTCATGGTAATTCGTGTTGTAATTTATATTCTAGGCTTTGTAGTTGTCCTTCCAAATAAAATATTTCTTTTCTTTGTATTTTAATTGATGTGTGGCATACTCCTGCAATTATGTTATAATTTAGTCTCTTTTTTCTAAATTCGATTTCATTTATTACTTCATTTATTTTATTAAGTAGTTGTTGTTTGTACTCTTCTTTGTTATTGATATTGTCTTTCATGTTTTCTTTTTTAGATATTTTATATAATTATATTCTGTTCTTGAAATTAGATCTATTAAGTATTCAAGTCTAGTATCATCTGTTTTGCTTGAGCTTAATTGCTTATATTCGGGATATAGTATTTTTAATTGCTTTTTAAATTTTTTGACTTTTTTGTGAATATATCCTTTCTTTGGTTTATGTAGTTTTTTGTTATCCATTATTTATTATCGGGGTCTTGTGTAAACATTTTATTGTAATATCTATTTTTAATGGCTCTATCCTTTGTATTTCTTTTATGTTTTCTAGTGCATATTCTAAATGTTCTAGATTTCTTTCTCTTATGTAATCACTTATATTAGTTTCTAACAAAATTACTAATAGTCTTATATTTTCCATAGTTTCTAACCAATATTCCATATATTCATAGTTTATCATTATTAATCTGAATCTCTATCTAGTTCTATAATATCTGCTATAGTCACTTCTGTCCATCTTTGTTCTATTAGTTCCATGATTGCATTTAGTTCTGTTATTTCTTCTAATATCTGAATCAAAGTTTTGAGTATATATAGGATGAGTATTTTATATATATGATCTTCATCTAGTAGGTACGAATTCATTTTTTGAATTTTTTCTAAACATAATATTCCCTCTAATCTCTTTAGGTATTATTAGAAATTATCCGGTTATTATAACGTTATTTTGAATAGTCTTTTTCGGTCACTACTATGCGTTTTCAGCTTTGATCAGTTACCCTAACATCGCCTCAACTTTGTGTACTCCCCTAAAACGGCTCTCTTGGCCTCACCGGTTTCCACCTTAGGATGGCATAGTCTGGGCTTACCTATTCGCAGCTTAGTGGCCTCGTACATAGCAAACTTAATCAAGATTTATTCATTATAACGGCATAATAAGTAGATAATATCACATAATACTTAGGAGATTATAAGGAATATAAAAGTTTAGCTATTCATATTTATGAATTTATATACCTTATTTTGTAGATCTGCATCATTGCTAGTTTTCTCCATAGCTTAATATTTTCTGGGTAGCTTATTTTATTTTATGTGCTAGCTCTGATACCAATCTGGGGGGTTGCGGAATTGCGGAGATTACCACCAAAAATATTATCTGGTGATGATATACTTGGTCAAGTGGATGATTTGAATGGGTTAACACTAACAAGGGATCCAAAGAAGAATATTAAATTATCACATGAGAGTAGGGATGATAATTGTAATAAGAAGAGTATTTTCTTTGATCTTCTATATTGGAAAACTTTATTGCTGCGACATAATTTAGATGTGATGCATATTGAGAAAAATATATGTGATAATATTTTGGGGACAATCCTAAATGTCAAAGGAAAAACCAAAGACGCCCTAAAATGTCGGCTAGATTTGCAAGAGATGAACATAAGGAAGGAGTTGCATCCAATAAAAAATGGAGATGAATTTGACTTACCAACAACATATTATACATTATCTCCCGAAGAGAAGAACAAGTTTTGCAAATTCTTAAAGAATTTAAAGGTCCCAAATGGATTCTCGTCAAATATTTCATAGTGTGTTAATCTTAAAGATCACAAAATTTCAGGCTTAAAAAGTCATGATTTTCATGTTATTCTACAACATTTGCTCCCACTTGCCATACGTGCAATGCTCTGCAAATCTGTGACTGAACCACTTAAATGGAGGAATGATAAAAAGTTTCTGCCCCTTTTTGGAGGTTAGTACAGCTGATTATTTCAGGAAATACACCCCTTTTATGGTGGGGATTAATCACAAGAAAATTTAGGTGTATTCTCCCTTTCATTTCCTCCTAAAAGTTAGGGAAACAAGCTGGAACAAAATGTTGAAATGTTGCCTTGTGTGGTTGTGTTGTGGCTGCAATTGGTGTGATGTTTTGGATGAACAAATTTGATTAGAACAGCCTTTCTTTATGGTTGTAACATTAACTAACTGGAGAGGGCCAAGCATTGTCAGGTAGGAGGAAAAATTAACTAAAAACTCATCGGAATATGGTATGTAAAGATGTCTTTTGACTTTTGATTCTAGCAGGATTATATGCCGATGAGCAGTATGATGATATCCAAATCCACTGCTCACAAGGAGAAAGTGTAAATGGTCATTGCAATATTATTACCCAACTCGTAAGTTGGGGTTGAATCAATAGGAAATTGAGATTTGATCGCACAAAAGTTGTCTATTGAATTGAACTAAATTGCATCATGGCCTTAAAAATGAAAAAATTAAAATGTTGGGGGAAAGTTAGATCACAATTTGAATTTTAAATTTACTACCAATCAAAAGCAAGGCAACCAAATTGATATAACAAATTTGAGCAAGGGTCAGGGGTATGCTATTGATGGGTGATCGATTGAATTGGAATGAACTGGAAAATCAAATTATTACTCACTAGGATAAATAACCATGGACAAGGTGGCACCCAATGTTTCTCAACCACTTGGGTGCCTTTTTCCGCTGGTTTTCTCAAACTCCAAGGTCTCAATTAATTCATCCATTATGCCTTGGGTAAGAATGAAACTATCTCTAGCCTTAATTCTTTCATGGGTGTATGAAAATGGGTTTTTCCTATCTCTAGCCCAACCTCACATAATCAAGACCCAAATACCCACCATTATTTTCTCATGCATATTCTATTTCCGTTTTTCAAGAAAAATTAGAATAAGTAAACATAACCCACATTTGTAACTATGGATAATACAATTATAATTTGGAGAAAACAACATATTTAAACTAAATGAGTAATTATAAGATCAATCTAGAAATATCCACTCTAATTTATCTCCAATCATGCACACATCCCTAGCAAAATATTTAGCCACTCATAAATGAAAAATACAAAATCATATTGCTACATAAATTCATAGAATTCATCATTAAGAGTAACTTGCAAGCTTAGATTTGTCTCCAATAGAGGTTTGTACCTTTAGAAAGAAGAACAAGAAGGTGAAGAAAATCTAACTCTCTTCTTTCTCTATCTACAAAATTAAAAACTATTCAATACAGTACAATTCAATATTCAGATAAGAAGAAATGGAATGTTCAGTACTTTCCAAGAAATGCACAAAAGTAGGTTAAAAATGCTCCTCAAATCCTGTGCTAGAAAATTTTGCCATTTTGATGACGGCCTCACTTATGAGACACCGGTATTTTGTCGATGCCTAAATGTGAGGTGCTGCTTTATAGAAAATGGGGCCAGTGACTCCTTGAGTAGTCCTGCGTTGGCACCGGTAGTTTGCAGGTGCTATACCGTGTTCCTCCGATGTGCCTTCCACTTCCACATAGTGTGCTCATGCGTCTGGCCGGTGTTTCGCCGGTGTCATTTGGTGAAACACACGTCCTCTTTTTCACGCTTCATACCTTTTTTTAATTTCATTTTTTGTATCTTTAAATTGAATGCCTACAAAAACAAAAGAGTAAGAGCATAAAATCCTCCTAAATGACTTGAAAACCAAGAAAAAGCTCATGTTTAAAATCCTAGTGAGTTGGTAAATTATCAATTTATCAAACCCTCAATCTTGAACCATTGGTTATCCTCAAGCAAGGTAATTTATTACAACTGAATAGTTGAAGTAAGCATGTCACACTGCATGGGATTTTGCATAAAGAACCACTAGGTGTCACGCCCCGCCTTGGGAGGCATGACTGGCACCTGGTGCCCAACTAAGACCTAGACAGCTGGACTACTGAGCCTAAGCACTTCTTGTGCCAGGCTGGCTCTAACCATGGATTCATGGAACCAACAGGCTATATAACAGCTATAAATAAAGCCTCCGGCTGAATAGGCCTATAGCCGCCTGTAAGAAAACAACAGCTGACCAGAAACACAGGAGTATAAAGGAACCTATGCGGGCCGACAAGGCCACCATGCTGACTAGTTTCACTGAAAAGCTGAACTAAATGCTAAACTGCTCTGTGACCGATAAGGTCACCAACTATCAACAGTACAAGGCCCCACATGGCCATGATAAACCAACTAAAACATTCACACGGTGTCACACGGTCTCACACGACCGGTACGACTAACCACAAGAAATATACAATCTGCAAGCCTCTAAGAATGATAATAAGATGGTCGGGACAGGGCCCCGGCCTACCCGTACTATACAACAAAAAGAGAAATAAACCTCTAGCTGTCAAGCTCCGGATGACAGGAGCTGACGACTCTATGTGTTGGCTAGAATTACAAGGGATCGGCTCCTCGTCTATGAGTACCTGCAGGAAAGTAATGCAGCGCCCCCAGACGGGCGTAAGTACCACAAGTGTCGAGTATGCAAAGCAATAACTAGAACATAACTGAAGATAAATAGTAATACAAATAGTTACTGAGGTATAGGAAATGGCTAAGACTGTCTGGGATAGCAGAATCTGAAATGAGCTTAACTATACTGGAAAGAAAATGAGAATCATACATGTCAGTGCAGCGTCCTGCTATCTATCAATTTAATAAACAACACATATAGCATACAAGAACCTATACCAGCCCCCATAAGCTTGAAGGTACCAATCAACATGCAATCTATATACCCCTACCTAGGTCGCCATCCACCTAGTAACTATTCACACCACTCACCTAGTAACTACGAGCAGCCCTCCGGCCCCTGGGGTAAGCAACTTGGGCTCTCTAGGCCTCTGACTATAGCTGTATCTGAGTCTGGAGGACTTCTGTAAACTATGATCTGAGATCTGTATCTGTAATCTGTAATCTGTACCCTGGGCGCAAGCGCTCGACGGGGGTGTGCTATAATGCTGATCAGCCTGCTAAGGGGAATGCAGTCTCCCATCTTCGTCCTCTGGTGGACGGCATGCCACTCCTTGGAGTGACGTATCCTCACCCTCTGGCGGGCGAGTCGACACAACTATTAACCTGGGGCGGCAAGGAAGTTCTAAGGGTGCCCAACGTAGAACAATCAGGTCTTTACAAACAACAGCAATCACATATAACATATATATTAAATCTGATAATAGTGTCCATGTTCTGATATTCTATTCTTAATCCCTTGTTGAATTATACTGAATCTGATATTGAGTTATATTGAGTCTGGAATAATATCTCGTTGTCTGGTACTAATTTACTGACTTTTATTTTGAATATGACATAATGATTATTGAAGCATGCTTACTGAATTCACACTGGGCATAATACGCGGCTTTGAAACGTTCTTCTGGAATTTATTCTATTTTACTATACTAGAATTACTATCTAGCCGAAAAAACTGGATTTACATACCTCAGTTGCCGACTTCTTGACTAACTGGCATAACTCGACCAATATCCAGCTATTTCTTCCAACTGCATTCATATTCATATCAAATAAAACTGAATTCATCAATATTTTGGAAGAAAACACTACTTTGAATATATATACTGCCCAAACTTTGACTTATCAAAAAACAGTCGAAAACTCGCTATTTCTCGGAAGTCCAGAAGGGAGAAATACTCACTTTAGGGCTAGGAGTATATTGACACTAATTTGGAGCAATTCCACATACCTTAGCTCAGTAGGACGACGATTCTCCGTCCGAACTAACTCTGTAGGAATGCTCCTTGCAGCTTTATACTTCGCTACCCGAAGTTAATTTGAGTTTGGACTGCGTTTCACGGTGTAATCGAACGAATATTTGTATGGAATCCTCGTCTTCCTCTGTTTTTGGTTGCTTACTTGAAATTAAAAGATGGGAAATGATTTAAAACAAATTGGGAAGGCTTTATATACTTGGGGCCTTTATGTTGCATTTGTCGAATGCGATTTATAAGTTGCATTTGCCGAATGCGATTTATAAGTCGCATTTGCCTTGTGACACTCCGACTTGGCGATTGTCCAGTCTCTCCCCGGGCCCTTTTTCTAGCACGTATGGAATTTTAAAACTCTTAACCAACATGCGAATAGGCCATCTAAATGTCAAGAATTTACGGGGTGTAACATCCTCCCCCCTTTAAGAACATTCGTCCTCGAATGTAAACTCCTGCTCCAAGGAATCTCAACTTACTCGACCTATTCTCGAAAATTTTTTGCAGAGTTTCCCCAGTAATATGGACTATCTCAAAAATCCTACAACGCAGAAAAGTCCAACACAGGTATTACACACAATACTATAGTATTCATCACGCAATAGGCTAGAGTCAACTATTTCATTTATACACATAAATATAAGGCAACTCATAAAACAACAATACTAATGTACCTCTGGCTGATTAAGTATGAAATAACTGAGGATATCTGACTTTCATATCTTCCTCTACTTTCCAAGTCATTTCCTCTTGGTTCCTGTTACACCATAATACCTTGAAAGAAACAACATCTTTAGTTCTTAATTTGCGAATCTGTCGGTCTAGTATGGCTATTGGAACAACTTCATAAGCTAGCTCCTCCGTAACTTGGACATCCTGAATTGGGACAACTCTGGAGGGGTCTCCTATATACTTCCTCAACATGGACATGTTGAAAACTGGATGAACAGACTCTAACTCTGTAGCTAAGTTCAACTCGTACGCCACTTGACCTATTCTTTGGCGAATCTAATAAGGCCCAACAAATCTCGGGCTGAGCTTGCCTTTCTTGCTGAATCTCATCACCCCTTTCATTGGAGAAACTTTCAAGAATACCTAGTCATTCACATTAAATTCCAAGTTTCTGTGCCGCACATCAGCATACGATTTCTGGCGGCTCTGAGCAATCAGTAGGTGTTTTCTGATAAGCTTTACTTTTTCCTCTGACTGATGAATAATATCTGACCCAATCAACACTGACTCTCCTACTTCAAACCAACCAATTAGCAATCTGCACTTTCGCCCATATAATGCCTCATAAGGCGCCATCTAGATAGCTGAATGGTAATAGTTATTATAACTCAACTCAATAAGTGGTAAGTGCTCATCCCATCTACCTCCAAAGGCCAACACACATGCTCGCAACATATCCTCGAGCGTTTGAATAGTGTCACACCCCACCTTGGGGGGTATGACTGGCACCTGGTGCCCTACTAGGACCTGAACCGCTGGACTGCTAAGCCTGGGCACATCTGGTGCCTGGCTGGCTCTAACTCACATTTTTGGAAACAAAGGGCTATATAACGGCTGTAAACACAGCCCCCGGCCCATTGGCCTATAGCCTTCTGTACCTGTACTAACAGCTGACCAGAAACATATCAATTCAGGGAAACCTATGCGGGCCGACAAGGCCACCATGCTGTCTAGTTATCTGTAACTTAATCATAGAATATTAGGAAGCTATGTGACCGGCAAGGTCACCACTACTGTCAAGCTATGGCCCCACACGGCCAACATGAAAGGAACAGGAATACTAACAACTAAACAACTGCACGGCCTCACACGACCGACTCATCTGACCAAGGGAAATATATATAGACTGCAAGCCTCTAGGAATAGCAATAGAAATGATCGGGACAGGGCCCCGACCTACCCGTACTATACAACAATAGGAAATGAAATACACCTCTGGAATTCAGTCTCCGGATAATAGGAGCTGAATACTCGATCGCTGACAGGAATCACGTGGTATCGCCTACTCACCTATGAGTACCTGCAGGCAAGTAATGCAGCGCCCCACCGGGCGTCAGTACCGCTGGTACTGAGTATGTAAAGCAATAACTGAAAACAAAATCTGAAAACAACAATGTAACTGATGAAACTGAAGTGGGGAAAATTAGATTAACTGTCTAATAATGCAAGTCATACCTTCTCTCATTTATACGGGAAGGGATAGGAGTCGTACCTGGAGACATATCACTCTACTGCTGATCTACTCGTATCTAACGTAGCATGGCATAACATAACATAGCACACACAAACCTTACCCGGCCCCCATAAGCCGGGAGGTACAACCAGCACAGAATCTACACCCCTACCCCGGTCACCCCATCTCCTATAATCCTGTAAGCGTCCTGCCGGTCCCCTGGGTATGCACTTGGGCTCGCTGAGCCCCTGACTATAACTGCATCTGAGTCTGAAGGACTCCTGAATCAACACCCAGGCGTATCCGCTCGACAGGGGTGTGTAAAAGCCGACCAAGGCATAATATGGGGAAAACTGGCATCCCATCTTCGTCCCCTGTGGGACGGCATGCCACTCCGTAGAGTGACGTATCCTCGTCCTCTAGCGGATGAGTCGATACAGCTATCAACCCTGGGGCGGTCATGGATGCTAGGTAGTCCAACCCCAAACAATAAAACGGTCTCAACTAGTAATACTGTTTGCATATCTCACATGCTGAGGCTAATAGTTGTAAAATATTGTATATATTACATGCTGAACTAGTGATAGTAATATGTACGTATTTAATACATGCTGAGGCTGGTAAATATATATATATATGAATATAGTCTCCTGCCAGACTGTTCTGGGGCTAATACTTAACAGGATATAGAGTTTCTGCTGAAAACCATGTTGTATACTGATTTTCTATAGTAACATGATTTGCCATTTCTAATATGCTTTTTAACCTCATTTTAACTTATCCTTATATTTCTGAGATGTCTTACAGATATTACATCGCTTTACTGGGTTTCAACTGAATACAATGATATCCTAACATTCTGCGTCACATCACATACTGAGCATACTGTGGAATTCCTAGTACTTATATTAGAGTCTATATCATGCTAGCAAGTTACACGCAAGTTATAACTCGATGCTTCTAATATCGTACCAACATTCGTAGTAAACATAACACATGACTTCTGAACATTCTACTGGCCTTTGAATTACTGTACTGTACCAAAATTACTAACTTGCCGAGGGAACTAGCTTTACATACCTTATCCTTGAACTATTCGTCTGTCGAATGAGACTCGGCCGGTACTTCAACTATTTTCTCCCAACTGCATTCATAAATATCTCAATTAATACTAAATACAACTTTATTTTAAAAAGGCAACGTCACTTTCGATATAGTCTATAGCCTAAACTTAGGCTTATCGAAAGACGGCCAGAAACTCACTATTTTTCAGAGGTCCAGAAGGGAGAAATATTCACTCCACAGCTAGGAACACATAGAGACTAATTTAGAGCAATTCCACTTACCTTAGCTCGGTGGCTCGACGATTCGTCGGCCGTATTTCATGAAACTGAATCAGTAGGAATGCTCTCTGCTGCTAAATACCTCAGTATCTGAAGTTAATTTGAGTTTGGAAAACGTTTAGCAGCGTAATCGGACGAAAATTATAATATCTCCTTCGTTCTTACCTTCTCTCTGCTGCTTACTCTCTGTTTTCTGGAAATTAATAAGTGTTTAAATGATTTAAAACCGAAGTGGGCTTTATATACTTGGGCCTGGACGAGGCCAACGTGTCACGGAGCCAACGCGGAGGCCTCTCCTTCGTGACACGCTGCCATCGCGGAGGGGCTCTGCCTCGGCTCCTTCCGCGATGGTTCGACAGGTTTGTCATCCGATCTTTTCCCGGGCCTTTCTCCAGTACGTATGGCCTTCAAATATGCTTAACCAACGTGTGAATAGGTCGTCTAGGTGCCGGGAATTCTACGGGGTATAACATTCTCCCCCCCTTAAGAACATTCGTCCTCGAATATACACTGTTATCTAGAGGACTACTTACTTACTTTCTAGAAAAATTTCGGCAGAGTTTCCCCTGTAATATGGACTATAGCAAAAACCTGAAATGCAGAAAAGTCCAACATAGGCACTGCACGTAATATTTTAGGATCCACTGGATAACTAAGTATCAATCTTTCTCATTCACACACATACAACTATAAGGTACTGCATAAGTAATAATACGGACATACCTGTCGCCTGACTAGGCCTGAAATAGGTGAGGGTATCTGGATTTCATATCTTCTTCAGCTTCCCACGTCATTTCCTCACGGTTCCTGTTACGCCACAGTACTTTGACAGATGCAACATCTTTAGTCCTTAACCTGCGAATCTGTCTGTCTAAGATAGCTACGGGAACCTCTTCATATGCTAACTCTTCTGTGACCTGGACATCCTGAACTGGAACTACTGTAGAAGGGTCCCCTACGAACGTCATTAACATAGAGACATGGAATACTGGGTGAACAGATGCTAACTCTGGAGGCAAGTTCAATTCGTGTGCAACTCGGCCTATTCTTCGCCGAACCTGATATGGCCCAATGAATCTCGGGCTAAGCTTGCCTTTCTTGCCAAATCTCATTACCCCTTTCATCGGGGATACCTTCAGATATACCTAGTCATTTACCGCAAATTCTAGATTTCTGCGTCGCATGTCTGCATAAGACTTCTGGCGGCTCTGAGCAGTCAGTAGACGTTCTCGGATAAGTTTTATCTTTTCCTCTGACTGCCGAACAATGTCTGGGCCAACCAATGCTGATTCCCCCACTTCAAACCAGCCCACTGGCAATCCACATTTCCGACAATATAATGCTTCAAAGGGCGCCATCTGAATAGCTGAATGGTAGCTCTTATTATAAGCAAATTCAATTAATGAAAGATGCTCATCCCAGCTACCCCCAAAATCTAGCACACACGCTCGTAGCATATCTTCGAGCGTCTGAATTGTACGTTCAGCCTGCCCATCTGTCTGAGGATGGAATGCTGTGCTCAAGTTAATCTGCGTTCCCAAATCTTTCTGAAACGACTGCCAGAATCTAGCTGTGAATTATGCTCCCCTATCTGAAATGATGGATACCGGCACTCCATGCAATCTAACTATTTCTCTGATATATAATTCGGCATAATCCTCAGCTGCGAAGGTAGCCCTCACTGACAAGAAATGAGCTGATTTTGTCAGCCTGTCAACTAGTACCCAAATGGAATAATTTCTGCGTCTAGTACGGGGTAACCCTGTTACAAAATCCATGTTTATCGCTTCCCATTTCCATATAGGCACCGTTATATCTTGCGTCAAACCCCCCGGTTTCTGGTGCTCTGCTTTCACCTGCTGACAATTAGAACATCTAGATACAAATTCGGTTATCTCAGCTTTCATACCTGGCCACCAGTAGATGTCTCTGATGTCGTGGTACATCTTCGTCGCTCCTGGATGAATGGAATAGCGAGCGTAATGTACCTCGTGCATGATCCGCCCGCGAAGCCCTGAAATATTCGGGAAACAGAGGCGGCCCTTACAGCGTAGCACATCATCCTCAGTTATCTGAAAATCTGACTCCTTACCTCTCTGAATTCTATCTCTGAGTTGGACTAAATCAGGATCCTCGTACTGTCGTTCCTTTACCTCTGTAACTAATGATGACACAACAGAATTCTGAATTACTGCTCTATTATTTTCTGTTTCCATTACTCGAACGGCTAAACCAGCTAACTGATGAATTTCTTTGGCTAACTTCCGCTTCTCAGGTCGCAAATACGCCAAACTCCCCATTGACTTATGGCTCAGGGCATCTGCTACCACATTAGCTTTTGCCAGGTGATACAGAATGTTCACATCATAATCTTTTAACAGCTCCAACCAGCGGCGTTGCCGTACATTCAACTCCCTCTGAGTGAAAATGTACTGTAAGCTCCTATGATCTGTGTAAATATCAACATGGACGCCGTACAGGTAATGCCTCCACATCTTTAAGGAATGGATTACTGCGGCCAATTCCAGGTCGTGGGTAGGGTAATTCTTTTCGTGTTCCCTCAGCTGTCTGGAAGCATATGCAATTACTCTACCATGCTACATCAACACACAACCTAACCCGACGCCTGATGCATCGCAATAGATTGAATAACCTTCTGTGCCTTCAGGCAATGCTAATACTGGGGCGGAGATTAATCTGTCTTTCAGTTCCTGGAAGCTCTGCTCACATGCCTCTGTCCATTGAAACTTTGCTGCTTTCTGTGTCAATTTGGTCAGAGGTGCTGCAATGGTCGAGAACCCTTCAATGAACATCCTGTGATATCCTGCCAATCCCAGAAAGCTACGAACTTCAGTCGGAGTGGTAGGCTTAGGCCATGACTTAACTGCTTCTATTTTCTGCTTGTCTACCTGTATACCAGCATCTGAGACGATATGCCCCAAAAAGGCCACTGAGTTAAGCCAAAATTCACACTTAGAAAATTTAGCATACAGCTGACGGTCCCTGAGAATCTGGAGAACTGTCCGCAAGTGAGTCCGGTGATCTGCTTCAGAGCGAGAATACACCAGAATGTCATCAATGAATACTATCACGAACAAGTCCAGGAAAGGTCTGAAAATACTGTTCATCAGGTCCATGAAGACTGCTGGGGCATTCGTTAACCCGAAGGACATAACTAGGAATTCAAAATGTCCATATCGGGTCCTGAACGCTGTCTTAGGAATATCTCTCTCACGTACTCGGACCTGGTGATATCCGGACCGCAAGTCAATCTTAGAAAAGTTTCTGGCTCCCGGTAACTGATCAAATAAGTCGTCAATTCTAGGGAGCGGGTACTTCTTCTTTACTGTAACTTTGTTTAGTTGCCGGTAATCTATGCACATTCGGAGCGAGCCATCTTTCTTTCTTACAAATAAAACTGGCGCACCCCACGGTGAAGTGCTCGGTCTGATGAAACCTTTATCCAACAAATCTTTCAACTGCTCCTTTAATTCTCTGAGTTCTGCAGGAGCCATACGATAGGGAGGAATTGGTATCGGCTGAGTGCCTGGTAACAAGTCAATAGCAAAGTCCATTTCTCTTTCTGGGGGAATACCAGGTAACTCATCAGGAAACACATCAGGGAATTCATTCACCACTGGAACAGACTGGATTGTCGGAGATTCTGCTTGGACATCCTGAACTCTGACCAGATGGTAAATACATCCCTTAGATATCAACTTTCTCGCCTGAAGGTAGGAAATAAACCTACCTTTTGGCGTAGCGGTGCTGCCCTTCCACTCCCGCACTGCTTCTCCTGGGAAGTGGAATCGGACCGTTTTGGTCCAACATTCAACGTTGGCAAAACACGGTACTAACCAGTCCATACCCATTATGGCATCGAAGTCTATCATTTCTAACTCGACCAAATCTACTGTGGTCTGACGGTCAGCAACCTCCACTGTACACTCGCGATAGATTTGGCTAGCTGTGATAGAGTCACCGACGGGCGTGGATACTAAGAAGGGCTGCTGCAATGATTCTGGTGCAATACTAAACTTTCGTGCCACAAATGGAGTAATGTAGGACAAAGTAGACCCTGGATCAATCAACACATAAGCAGGGTGTGAGCAGATAGTTAACATACCTGTCACAACATCAGGCGACGCTTCTGAATCTTGCCTCCTTTGTAAGGCATATGTGCGGCTTGAACCCGCACCTATACTGGAGGCCCCTGATCTGCCCCGACCCCTGCCTGCTGAAACGGAGGGCCTGCGCCCAGTCGAAGATGTTGTGGCTCGTGACCCTGCAGATGCCCTATCCTGTATATCTCAGTCCTCTCGGCCTCTAGCTGGGCAATCTTTCATCAAATGGCCTTCTTGGCCACAAATATAACATGTGGTGGAACCATACCTGCATGCTCCAGGATGGCGTCGATTGCATATAGGGCAAAGTGGTAGGGTATACCTACTCTGCTCCACCCTCCTCTGTAATGGTGAATCTGCCATCTGCAAGCCCCTACCAGTCTCTGACTACCCCCTGCGGCTGAATCTACCCCCCTGCGACTGTGGCGGAGGCGGGGGCCTGGGCGGCCTGTCTAACAATCGTGGCCTGGGTCCTCCCCAGGCCTCCCTCTGTAACTCAACTGGCCTGTCCTGGCGACGCTGTTCCTGATTGACCCTCCTGATCTCCCGTTGTCGCTGTCTGATGCCCTCAATATTCTGGGCAAATGCCTGAACTCGAGCAATGTCCATGTCCTCTCGCAGTGTGGCTGTAATACAAGTCTCAACATATTTTGGATTCAACCCCGTGATGAAGCGGTGTAGTCTGGATGCCATGGTATCAACAAAGGCCGGTGCATACCGAGCCAAAGAATCAAACCACAAGGAATATTCCCGGACACTCATGGGCCCCTGCTCCAGATGTAGGAACTGGTCTACCCGAGCCTGTCGAATCTCTCGCGGCAAATAGTGATCCAGAAAGGCTCCTGAAAAGCTGGACCAGGTGGGAGGGGAAACATCTCTCCCTTGGGACCTTTCCCAGCTTTCATACCATAACACAGCGATATCCCGTAACTGGAATGCTGCCAACTCAACTAATTCTGTAGGTGTGGCATGCATAACCCGGAAGATTCTCTGCATTTGATCCAGAAAATCCTGAGGGTCCTCTGTCCGATCCGTACCTATAAACTGTGGGGGATTCAGGGCTAAGAACTCTCGGACCCTCGAACTACCGGGCCCTCTTGATGACTCTGCATCCGTAGATGGCACTGGCTGACGCTGAGCAGCCATCATCTGTGCTAACATGACTACAGCACTCCTAACCTCCTGGTCGGAAGGTGTCGGTATAGGGACTACTGAAGGTAATGTCGCCCCAAGTGGCTCCCGACGTGGTGGAGACTGCTGAGGAGGCTGGGACGATGCCTCTGTAGTGCCCTCTGATCGGGCTGTTTCTAAACGAGGGTGAGGCATCCTGCTGGTGCCTTCCCCTGCTGCAACATCTAAGCTCCGACCTGTGATAGGATGTCGTTGGTCTGACATTATCTGTAACCAAAGAATATAGTAAGCTTTTAGGGACTCAACCCTATATTGTACCGCCCTACAGCATGACTGAATAAGAATAAAAGACAACCATCCTATCATGCCTTGCAGCCTCCTACCCATAGTATGTGGTGCACAACACATCCATGGGCAGGACTCTACGTAGCACAGCTTGCAGACTCCCTGGGACACGACCTGGCTCTGATACCATGTTTGTCACACCTCGCCTTGGGGGGTATGACTGGCACCTGGTGCCCTACTAGGACCTGAACTGCTAGACTGCTAAGCCTGGGCACATCTGGTGCCTGGCTGGCTCTAACTCACATTTCTGGAAACAAAGTGCTATATAACGACTGTAAACACAGCCCCCGGCCCATTGGCCTATAGCCTTCTATACCTGTACTAATAGCTCACCAGAAACATATCAATTCAAGGAAACCTATGCGGGCCGACAAGGCCACCATGCTGTCTAGTTATCTGTAACTTAATCATAGAATATTAGGAAGCTATATGACCGGCAAGGTCACCACTACTGTCAAGCTATGGCCCCACACGGCCAACATGAAAGAAACAGGAGTACTAACAACTAAACAACTGCACGGCCTCACACGACCGGCTCATCTGACCACAGGGAATATATACAGACTGCAAGCCTCTAGGAATAGCAATAGAAATGATCGGGACAGGGCCCCGACCTACCCGTACTATACAACAATAGGAAATAAAATACACCTCTCGAATTCAATCTCCGGATAATAGGAGCTGAATACTCGATCGCTGACAGGAATCACGTGCTATCGCCTGCTCGTCTATGAGTACCTGCAGGCAAGTAATGCAGCGCCCCACCGGGTGTCAGTACCGCTGGTACTGAGTATGTAAAGCAATAACTGAGAACAAAATCTGAAAACAACAATGTAACTGATGAAACTAAAGTCGGGAAAATTAGATTAACTGTCTAATAATGCAAGTCATACCTTCTCTCATTTATACTGGAAGGGATAGGAGTCGTACCTGGAGACGTATCACTCTACTACTGATCTACTCGTATCTAACGTAGCATGGCATAACATAACACAGCACACACAAACCTTACCCGGCCCCCATAAGCCGGGAGGTACAACCAGCACGGAATCTACACCCCTACCCCGGTCACCCCATCTCCTATAATCCTGTAAGCTTCCTGCCGGTCCCCTGGGTATGCACTTGGGCTCGCTGAGCCCCTGACTATAACTGCATCTTAGTCCAAAGGACTCCTGAATCAACACCCGGGCGTATCCGCTCGGCAGGGGTGTGTAAAAGCCGACCAAGGCATAATATGGGGAAAACTGGCATCCCATCCTCGTCCCCTGTGGGACGGCATGCCACTCCATAGAGTGACGTATCCTCGTCCTCTGGCGGATGAGTCGATATAGCTATCAACCCTGGGGCGGTCATGGATGCTAGGTAGTCCAACCCCAAACAATACAACGGCCTCAACTAGTAATACTGTTTGCATATCTCACATGCTGAGGCTAATAGTGGTAAAATATTGTATATATTACATGCTGAACTAGTGATAGTAATATGTACGTATTTAATACATGCTGAGGCTGGTAAATATATATATGTATGAATATAGTCTCCGGCCAGACTGTTCTGGGGCTAATACTGAATAGGATGTAGTGTTTCGGCTGAAAACCATGTTGTAGACTGAGTTTCTATAGTAACATGATTTGCCATTTCTAATATGCTTTCTAACCTCATTTTAACTTATCCTTCTATTTCTGAGATGTCTTACCGATATTACATCGCTTTACTAGGTTTCAACTGAATACAATGATATCGTAACATTCTATGTCACATCACATACTGAGCATACTGTGGAATTCCTAGTACTTATATTAGAGTCTATATCATACTGGCAAGTTACACGCAAGTTATAACTCGATGCTTCTAATATGGTACCAACATTCGTAGTAAACATAACACATGACTTCTAAACATTCTACTGGCCTTTGAATTACTGTACTGTACCAAAATTACTAACTTGCCGAGGGAACTAGCTTTACATACCTTATCCTTGAACTATTCGTCTGTCGAACGAGACTCGGCCGGTACTTCAACTATTTTCTCCCAATTGCATTCATAAATATGTCAATTAATACTAAATACAACTTTATTTTAAAAAGGCAACGTCACTTTCGATATAGTCTATAGCCTAAACTTAGGCTTATCGAAAGACGGCCAGAAACTCGTTATTTTTCAGAGGTCCAGAAGGGAGAAATATTCACTCCATAGCTACGAACACATAGACACTAATTTAGAGCAATTCCACTTACCTTAGATCGGTGGCTCGAAGATTCGTCGGCCGTATTTCACGAAACTGAATCCGTAGGAATGCTCTCTGCTGCTAAATACCTCAGTTTCTGAAGTTAATTTGAGTTTGGACAAGGTTTAGCAGCGTAATCGGACGAAAATTATAATATCTCCTTCGTTCTTACCTTCTCTCTTCTGCTTACTCTTTGTTTTCTGGAAATTAATAAGTGTTTAAATGATTTAAAACTGAAGTGGGCTTTATATACTTGGGCCTGGATAAGGCCAACGTGTCACGGAGCCAACGCGGAGGCCTCTCCTCCGTGACACGCTGCCATCGCGGAGGGGCTCTACCTCGGCTCCTTCCGTGATGGTTTGACAGGTTTCTCGTCCGATCTTTTCCCGGGCCTTTCTCCAGCACGTATGGCCTTCAAATATGCTTAACCAACGTGCGAATAGGTCGTTTAGGTGCCGGAAATTCTACGGGGTATAACAAATAGTGCATTCCGCCTTCCTATTTGTCTGAGGATGAAAAGTTGTGCTCAGATTAATCTGTGTTCCCAGGCCTCTCTGAAATGATTGCCAAAATTTGGCTGTAAATTGTGCCCCTCTGTCAGAGATAATGGAAACTAAAACATAGTGCAGTCTGACTATTTCTCTGATATACAACTCAGCATAATCTTCGACAGAGAAAGTAGCCTTTACTGGCAGAAAATGGGCTGATTTTGTCAGTCTGTCAACAATTACCCAAATCGAGTCATTTATATGCCTAGCATGGGGTAATCCTGCTACAAAATCCATATTTACTACTTCCCACTTCCAAAGAGGCATAGCTATGTCTTGAGTCAATCCTCCTGGTTTCTGGTGTTCAGCTTTTACTTGCTGGTTGTTAGGACACTGGGCTACGAATTCTACTATTTCCCTCTTAATACCTGGCCACCAGTAGATTTCTTTGATATCGGGGTACATTTTCGTCGTGCCTGGATGGAGAGAATAGCTTGTAATGTACCTCTCCCATAATCTACATCACAAATGCGGCCCTTACATCGCAACACTTCATCCTCAATTACCTGAAAATCTGGCGTTTTTCCTTGCTGAACTCTGTCTTTAAGTTGAACCAGGTCAGGATCTTCATACTGCCATTCCTTTACCTCCACAACTAATGATGACACTGCAGTGTTCTCAATTACCACTCTGTTTTCCTCTATTTCTGCTACACGAACGGGTAAACTGGCTAACTGGTGTATTTCTCGAGCCAATTCCCGCTGCTCGAGCTGCAAGTAGGCCAAACTCCCCATAGACTTACGGCGAAGGGCATCTGCTACTACGTTGGCTCTTCCTGGGTGATACAGAATATTTACATCATAATCTTTCAACAACTCCAACCAACGACGCTGCTGCAAATTCAACTCTCTCTTGGTGAAGATATACTATAGACTTTTATGATCAGTGAAAATATCCACATGGACTCTATACAAGTAATGTCTCCATATCTTTAGGGCGTGGATCACTGCGGCTAGTTCCAGGTAATGGGTAGGATAATTCTTTTCGTGTTTCCTCAGCTGTTTGGAAGCATAAACAATTACTTTACCAAGCTGCATCAACACACATCCTAACCCAATACCCGAAGCGTCACAATAAATTGCATAACCCTCTGTACCTTCTGGAAATGCTAACACTGGGGTGGAGGTCAACCTATCTTTCAATTCTTGGAAACTCTGCTCACATGCCTCCATCCACTGAAACTTTACTGCTTTTTGCATCAGCTTATTCAGAGGTGCCGCTATGGTGGAGAATCCCTCAACAAATCTTATGTAGTACCCTGCTAATCCCAGAAAACTGCGTATTTTGGTCGGAGTGGTAGGTCTGGTCCATGCTTTTCCTGCTTCTATTTTACGTGTGTCTACT
Organism: Datura wrightii; assembly: GCA_035772735.1. Taxonomy (NCBI): domain Eukaryota; kingdom Viridiplantae; phylum Streptophyta; class Magnoliopsida; order Solanales; family Solanaceae; genus Datura; species Datura wrightii. The sequence continues at coordinate 125,147,853 of JASDFA010000016.1, forward strand.
TGTATACCAGCATCCGACACGATATACCCCAAGAAGGCTACTGAGTTTAGCCAAAATTCACATTTAGAGAACTTAGCATACAGCTGACGGTCCCTGAGAATCTGGAGCACTATCCGCAAATGATCTTGGTGGTCTGCCTCTGAGCGAGAATACACCAGAATATCGTCAATAAACACTATCACGTACAGGTCCATGTATGGTCTAAAGATGCTGTTCATCAGGTCCATGAATACTACGGGAGAATTCGTTAGCCCAAAGGACATGACTAAGAATTCAATATGGCCGTATCTGGTCCTGAAGGTAGTCTTCGGAATGTCCCTATCACGAACTCGAACCTGATAATATCCGGACCGTAATTCAATCTTGGAGAAATATCTGGCCCCCTATAACTGATCAAACAAATCATCTATTCTGGGAAGCGGATACTTATTCTTGATTGTAACCTTGTTCAACTGCCGGTAGTCTATACACATGCGGAGGGAGCCGTCCTTCTTTCTCACAAACAGAACCGGCGCACCCCAAGGTGAAGTACTCGGCCTAATAAAGCCCTTATCTAACAGATCCTTAAGCTGCTCCTTTAGTTCTCTGAGTTCAGCAGGAGCCATATGATACGGAGGGATCGGTATGGGCTGAGTTCCTGGTAGCAAATTAATTGCAAAATCTATTTCTCTTTCTGGGGGAATACCAGGTAGCTCATCTGGGAATACGTTGGGAAATTCATTAACCACTGGAATAGACTGGAGAGTCGGAGGTTCTACCCGAACATCCTGGACTCTGACTATGTGGAAAATGCATCCCTTAGATATCAACTTCCTTGCCTGAAGGTAGGAAATAAACCAACCTTTTGGTGTAGCTGTACTGCCCTTCCACTCTAGTACTACCTCCCCTGGAAAGTGGAATCGGACTGTCTTGGTCCATCATTCTACATTGGCATAGCACGGGACTAAGCAATCCAAACCCATAATGGCATTGAAATCAATCATCTCTAATTCTACCAGATCTACTGTGGTCTGACAATCAGCAACCTCTACTTTACACCCTCGATAAACCCTTCTTGCTATGATGGAGTCACCGACGGGTGTAGATACTGAAAAAGGTTGCTGAAGAAACTCTGGTACAACACTGAACTTTCGAGCCACAAATGGGGTAACGTAGGACAAGGTAGATCCTTGATCAGTCAATACATAAGCAAGGTGAGAACATAGAGTCATCATACATTTTACCACATCTGGAGATGCCTCTGAGTCCTGCCTCCCTGGTAATGCATAGGTACGGCTTGGGCCCGTACCTGAAATCGAGGCCCCTGATCTACCTCGGCCCCTGCCTGCTGGGACTGAGGGCCTATGCCCTGCCGAGGCTGCTGGAGCTAGCGGCCCTGATGAGGCCATGTCCTGCCTATCTTGGTTACCCTAACCCCTGGCTGGATAGTCTCTCATCACATGACCCTCCTGCCTGCATATATAACACCCTGTGGAGCCATATCTGCAAGCTCCAGTGTGGGGTCAGCTGCAAATACGGCAAGGTGTAGGTGTATACCTGCTCTGATCTGCCCTCCTCTGCTGGGGTGAATCTACCATTCGAGAACTCCCACCGGACTCTATCAATCCCCGGCAACCAAATCTACCCCTCTGATGCTGTGATGGAGGCGGGGGTCTAGGTGGCCTATCTGACAACCGTTGCCTAGGCCTTCTGCAAATCTCCCCCTGTATCTCATCTGATCTATCCCTGCGGCGCTTTTCCTGATTTATTCGTCTGCTATCCTGTTGCCGCTATCTTAGGCCCTCAATAGTCTGGGCAAAGGCCTGCACTCGACCAATATCCATATCTTCCCGCAGCATAGCTGTCACGCATGCCTCAATATATTCTAGGTTTAGACCCATAATAAACCAGTGGACTCTAGATGGCATGGTGTCCACAAAGGCTGGAGCATAGCGGGCCAAGGAATCAAACTGTAGGGCGTACACCCGTACACTTCTCGCCCCCTGTTCCAAGTGCAAAAACTATTCCATCTGGGCCTGTAAGATTTCTCGTGGTAGATAACGGTCCAGGAAAGCCTCTGAAATGCGAGACCAGGTCGGAGAGCCAACATCTCTCCCTGGAGACCTTTCCCAACTCTCGTACCATAACACAACAATATCCCGCAGCTGGAATACCGCAAACTCAACCGACTCTGTACATGTCACATACATGACTTAGAAGATTCTCTACATCTGATCCAGGAAGTCTTGGGGGTCCTCTGCCTGATCCGACCCTGTGAACTGCAGCGGACCTAGTGCCAAAACTTCTTGGACTCTCGAACTGCCAGGCCCACCTGATGATTCTGGTGTTATGGGTGGCACTGATTGGCGCTGAGTAGCCATTATTTGTGCCAACATAACTATTGCACTTTGAATTTCCTGGTCGGATGGTGTAGGTACAAGAAATGTCTGAGGTAATGTCGTCTTGAGTGGCTCCTTATGGGTAGGGATTGCTTTGAAGGTCAAGATGATGCCTCTGTATCGCCCTCTGATCAGGCTGATTCTAAATGAGGCTAAGGCATCCTGCTGGTGCCTTCTCCTGCTGCGGTATCTAATCTTCTACCTGTGACAGGATGTCCCTGGTCTGCCATTTTATCTATAAACAAAGAGTATGATAAGCTTTAGGGACTCAACCTTATACAGTACTACTCTATAGCACGATTGAATATGAAGAAAGAGTAACCATCCTATCATGCCTTGCAACCTCCTGCCTATGGTATGTGGTGCACACCACATCCATAGACAAGACTCTACTTAGCACGGCTTGTAGACTCCCTGGTATATGACTTGCTTTGATACCATGTTTATCATGCCCCGCCTTGGGAGGCATGACTGGCACCTGGTGCCTTATTAAGACCTGGACTGCTGTAATACTGAGCCTAAGCACTTCTGCTGCTAGGCTGGCTCTAACCCTAGATACAGGGATCCAACGGGCTATATAACGGTTGTAAATACAGCCTCCAGCCAACTAGGCCTATAGCCGCCTGTAAGAAAGCAATAGCTGACCAAAACCACAGGAGTAAAAAAGAACCTATGCGGGCCGACAAGGCCACCATGCTGACTAGTTTCACTGAAAAGGTGAACTAAATGCTAAGCTTCTTGACCGACAATGTTACCAACTATCAACTATACAAGGCCCCACATTGCCATCATAAACAAACTAAAACATACACACGGCCTCACACGACCGGTACGACTAACCACAGGGAAAATAAAATCTACAAGCCTCTAAGAATGATAATAAGATGGTTGGGATAGGGCCCCGGCCTACCCGTACTGTACACTAAAAGGAGAAATAAACCTCTAGCTATCAAGCTCCAGATGACAAGAGTTGATGACTCTATGTGCTGGCTAGAATTATGAGGGATCAACTCCTCGTCTATGAGTACCTGTAGGCAAGTAATGCAGCGCCCCCAAACGGGCGTAAGTACCACAGGTACCGAGTATGCAAAGCAATAACTAGAACATAACTGATGATAAACAGCAATATTGATAGTTACTGAGGTATAGGAGATGGCTAAGAATACCTGAGATAGCAAAATCTGAAATGAGCTTAACTATACTAGAGAGAAGGTGACAATCATACCTGTTAGTGCGGCGTCCTACTATCTATCAATTTAATAAATAGCACATATATCATACAAGAACCTGTACCAGCCCCTATAAGCCGGAAGGTACCAATCAACATGCAATCTATATACCCCTACCCGGGTTGCCATCCACCTAATAACTATTCACACCACTCACCTAGTAACTACGAGGATCCCCCCGGCCCCTTGGGTATGCAACTTGGGCTCTCTAGGCCCCTCACTATAACTTTATCTGTGTCTGGAGGATCTGTACCCTGGGCGCAAGCGCTCGACGGGGGTGTGTTATAATGCGTATCAGCCTGCTATGGGGAATCCTGCCTCCCATCTTCGTCCTCTGGCGGACGGCATGCCACTCCCTTGAGTGATGTATCCTCACCCTCTTATGGGCGAGTTGACACAGCAGTTAAGCCTGGGGTGGCAAGGAAGCTCTAAGGGTGCCCAACATAGAACAATGAGGTCTCTAAAAACAATAATAATCACATATAACATATATATTAAATCTGATAATACTGTCCATGTTCTGATATTCTATTTTGAATCACTTGCTAAATTATACTGAATTTGATACAGAGTTATACTGAGACTGGAATAATATCTCACTGTGTGATACTAATTTACTGACTTTTATTGTGAATATGACATAATAATTATTCAAGCATGCTTACTGAATTGACACTGGGCATAATACTCATCTTTGAAACATTCTTCTGGAATTTATTCTATTTTATTATACTAGAATTACTATCTTGCCGAAGAAATTGGCTTTACATGCCTAGTTGCCGACTTCTTCACTAACTGACATAATTCAGCCAATATCCATCTATTTCTTCCAACAACATTCATATTAATAGCAAATAAAACTAAATTCATCAATATTTTGGAAGAAAACACTACTTTGAATATATATACTTCCCAAACTTTGACTTATCAAAAAACAGCCGAAAACTCGCTATTTCTCGGAAGTCCAGAAGGGAGGAATACTCACTTTAGAGCTACGAGTATATTGACACTAATTTGGATCAATTCCACTTACCTTAGCCCTGTAGGAAAACAATTCGCCGGCCGAATTTCACGAAACTAACTCCCTAGGAATGCTCCCTGCAGCTTTATACTTCGCTACCCGAAGTTAATTTGAGTTTGGACTGTGTTTGACAGTGTAATCGGATGAATATTTGTATGGAATCCTCGTCTTCCTCTGTTTTTCATCGCTTACAGGAAATTAAAAGATGGGAAATGATTTAAAACAAAGTGGGAAGGCTTTATATACTTCGGGCCTTTAAGTCGCATTTGTGGAATGCGATTTATAAGTCACATTTTCTTTGCGACACTCCGACTTGGCGCTTGTCCGGTCGCTCCCCGGGCCATTGTTATAGCACGTATTGCATTCTAAAACTCTTAGCGAACATGCAAATAGGCCATCTAAATGTCAAGAATTTACGGCGTGTAACACTAGGACTCAGACAAACCCAAAATCACTCGCCGAGTCAAAGGAAAAGAGGAGACTCAAGACTGTATGCAAATTCTTCAAGAGATGATCATAATCAATTTGCAGGATCCACACTAGGTTCCTTCATTCAAAAAAAGGGTTATAGTTGGTCAAAACAAGCTTATATAGCATCTTATGTTATTGAAATCACATTAAAAGTTTTCCTTAAAGCTCACTATATTCTTCTATCAATCACCTCTTTTGGTACGTGCAAACATGTTCCCTAGGAGATGATGCCACTTATATCAAAAGAGAATCGCATTTAATTTTCAAGCAATTCACACTCAAAGGGATTATAGAATGAAACATACACGCTCACTCTCACAAATAAATACTCATGCACACAACTTGACCCATACGCTTGCCCTTCGTGTAACTCGCCACTAATGTAGAGTTGCTGCACTTAAAATCAATTAGGACTTGGAGCCCATAATGAAGGCTAAGGGTAAAGGAAGGATGACTTTTTAGTTCTAGTGACTAGAACCTCCCTAAAGCCCTATTTGTGAAGAATATTTCATACTCAATTTTCTCTTGAGATCACCCCACCTTGATCAACATTTTCATTTTTAGAACTCGACATTTTTCCTTAAGAAAGTCACCTCTCCATCCATCATTGGGAAATACCACCCGGTTCAACAATAAAAGAAAATAAATGACAAGAAAATCACTCCTTGAGAAAGAACCATGGCATAAAACTCTTGGAGTTTTTTTATAAACCACTATGTACAAAGGTGATAATCAAAACACGGGTAACGACATTTTTCAATTTAAAATAACCATCATTGGCACTAACAATTCAATAAACAACAATTCTTTTAACAAAAAGACAGACAAGGCATTCAATCACAATTTAAAAAAACTAAAAATCACCCAGAGCATCAGATATTTAGCCCAACCAGGGCAACAAGAAGTCAAACACAAGTCCACACAACCCACGCTAAACAAGGAATGTACATTCTCCCCAATGTAAACATCAAGAGCAAAGGATGGTGGGAACTCCCTGAAGTAGCTACTACTCATCCTCATCATTGGCCTTTAAATCCTCATTAGGGCTGCCTGCGCCCAAGTGTTGCTCATCCTCTCAACCCAAGCCCTTGAACAGATCCTTGATGGGGCTTTAGACTGTAGATGGGGCAGCCATAGCCGTATCAACGATACTCATGTCTTTATCTTCCATAGGTGTCCGGTCCCTCAACTCTCACATCTCTGGTCAGAGAGAAGAGACAGCTCCCTCAGCCACATCTACTTGGAAGCAAAGCTTGGTGAAGCTGTCAAACACATTCTTCATCTCCCTCTTCACTATTCTAGTGATAAGAGCCGAGAGATTTTAGGCCAGCTTTTGAAGTTGGTTTACATGAGATTATGTAATATCGTCTAGCCTCTGTATTACTCTTGGGTGAGAGGATATGGGAGAAGGTGAAGTCCCATTAAATAGTGCTTCTCCAGATGCATGCTCCGATGCCTCGGGGAGTAGCATATTGAGTTTAGTAACGTTGGGGATCTCCTCTATATCATGGGAGGCGGAGCCTTCAGGAATCTTAAACACTTGAAACCTCTTTCTTTTCACATTGGGTGCCTCAACATCCCACTTCTTTCCACATTGATGACATAGGTGGTGGAGCTGGGGGACTCGTTAGGGAATAATGGCACCCCTGTGATGTTGCACAAATTTTTTTGCCTATTTGCCATGTTTTTACTCATATTTGATCATGTTTTGACATCATAATCCTTAATTTATGCTTAAATTTATGTATGTTTTTGTTTGACATGCTAACAAATGATTTTAGTTTATTTGAGTAGGAAACTTGGTAAAATGGGCTCAAAATGATGCAACAAATGAAGATTAGAGGATCTGACGGGTTTGGTGCTATGGCTGGTACCCCGCACTAAGTCCCAAACATCAGAGGAAAAAATCTCAGTTTTGTGCTATGGTTGGGGTGGCACGCCAAACCCTATCTAGAGCTAAAATTGCTGAAAATTTGACAAAGTCTGTGGTGAGATAGGAGGAGTGGCACGCCACGGTCATTCCGGGAAGAAAAATACTGATTTTAAAGCCAAGTCTTGAAAGGCAGAAGTGTCATTTGATGGATCATCTACAAATGTAAGCCTTAGGTCATTTGTTACGTAGTTTTGACTTGATGGTGTAGTTTTAGACTTCCTTGAAGCATTCTTTACTTATTTTTATTTCGTAATTCATCCATGAAAACTTGTAAGGTGCTTCGAAGGAAGACAAGGTTCTACAAGTAGGTTTTCTCTTCTTTACTTCATATTTTCGCATTATGATAACTAAGTATTTGTTTTTCCACTTGTCTATGTGTGGCAATCCCATACTCTAGGGTTGTGGCCATGGTGAATGGTTGATTGTTTGACAGACTAAATAAACTTAGTTTGATTCTTCTTTCATAATTGTTTGTATTTATTTGTTTTAATTTATTATTTATGTGATTGATCATCTTGTAAGTAATACATTCGCTTTCGATTGAACTTGGGAAAGGAAATCGAAAGGGTTAAAATTAAATACAGAACGAAAATTCAAAGACCAATGAACCCATTGGTGATAGGATAGAAGTTGTTGTTAAGGATAGGGATATATGCTTCAACACCATTTAGTTGAAATACAAGTAGGCATAATCGTTGTTTCATTATTCTCCTGCGATTATAGAGATATAGGTGTTATGGTTCATTAAATAGTTCTTGGATGCTAGGGATAGTGGCAAAAAATGGCATAGTGACTTGAAATGTATAGTAACTTGCAACTAACATTCATAGGAAGAATCATGCTAATTAAATTATGTTTGGAAAACTGAACCTAAAACCAACCAAGTGCCATTGCCCTAGTCTACCATCATTATCAAAATACAGTCAAGCTTGCATTCATTTTAGCTAATTTTAATATTTAAAGTTTTAGTAGTTTAATTTTACAAAACAATATTCATTTTACTTGTTTCATATATTATTGAAATCAAAGTACAAACTTATAATGATTAAATTTATAAGTCATTATGGCTACGATATCTAGACTTAACAATCCTATATTACTTGATGACCACGCGTGCTTGCATGTGCTTGGTCGACATCATGTTTTTAACGTCGTTGGTGGGGACTTGAAGGTTAGCTATGGAACACATCGAGCAAGCAGCAAGTGAAGAGAATGAGAGAGTTCCAGTGATGCAGTTCGCTATGCCAAATATGGAGAACGCTTCGAAAGCAATTGTCAAAATGGCCATCAATGGGAACTTTGAGCTTAAAGAAGGGAGTGTGCGGATGGTCCAAAACACTTGCCAATTTCAGGGCAAGCCGCCCCACAGGTATCTGATGACGTTTGTAGAGCTGAGTGAAAACTTCCAGTACCAAAATGTTTCAGATGATTATGTCAAGTTAACTTTTTTTATATTCTCACTAATCTGATAGGCCAAGGAGTTGCTTCAAAATGAACCTGCAGGATCCATCACGACTTGGGAGATCCTCTCCAATAAGTTCATCAACCGATTTTTCTTTTCAAGAAGAACTAAAGAACTGAGAGGAATGATCTCCAAATTCATATAGAAAGATGGAGAAACACTAGCTCAAGCATGGGAACATTACAAGGGTTAGTTGAGGGATTTTCCACACCACATGCAACCTAAGGAGATAATTGGGCACAACTTCATTGAGGGTCTGAAGCCCAAATCTAAGATAATAATTGACGCTACAACACAAGGACAAATTTTTTCAAAGAGTTATGATGAAATTAAGGCTCTCTTGAACCTCATGTCTACGGGGAATTAGGATTATCAAGATTTAGGTAGAGGATTTACAGCAGCAAAGGTGCCGGGAAAGCTTGAGGTGGATGGTGTAGCGGCAATTAGGGAAGACATTAGCCAGTTGATGAATGTTATTAGTAAATTGGTGACCACACCAACAGGAGTCATGTGCAGCATGTACAACAGGTACAAATCCCACCACCATCATGTGAGGCGTGTGGAGAATGCCACACCAATTCAGGTTGTCCTCTTAATCCTGAGTTTATATATTTTATAGGACAACAATGTCGTGGTGGAGCTTTTGCAGGTAATGGCTATAATTAGGGTATAGTAATGGAGAAAATCCCCCATGGGGAGGGAATCAAAACATCTAAAGGTCCCAAAACACTTATTAGAGGCCATAGGCCGAGCAGCAGAACAGTCCTTTTGAGGAGATAATGAAGCAATGGATGGTGCAACAGATGCAAGTGATAAGTGAAATGCAAAAATTCATCGATGAGCTTGAAAGGAAAATGGGGCAATTGGTCCTACAGCATAACAACAGACAACATGAGGCACTCCAGGATAATACCGAGAAAAACCCCAAGGAAAATGTAAATACTATTTTGTGCACTGGTAAAGAGCTGGTTGAGGTTGTCCCCAGAGAGGAAAAAGTTGATGAGGAATAGGTCGTGAAATCAAAGACTGAGGTAGGGGAATCTAGCAACCTACAACCGAAAATTTGTGTTGCTAGAACACCTCCCCCATTTCATCAAAGGTTGAAGGAAAAGACAGAGGGCACAACCTGAAGTATGTTTCATGAGTTGTTGAAGTAGGTTCATATGAATATTCCATTGGTGGAGCTTTTGTAGGGAGTTCGAAAGTACGCCAGGTATCTCAGGGAAATTGTGGCCAATAAGAGGAGGCATACAGAGTTAGAAACCGTAGCTTTTATGAAAGAGTGTAGTTCCCGAACCAAGAACAAAATTCCTAAAAAGTTAAACGATCCTGGGAGTTTCACTATTCCTGTCACTATTGGAAGTAAGAAAGTCAGTTTAACTTTATGTGATTTGGGTGTGAGAATCAATTTAATGTTTGCATCCCTATTCAGAACACTAGGATTAGGTGAACAATGTCCTACTACAGCGACATTGCATCTTGCAGATCGGTCTCTGGCCTATATTGAGGGAATCATTGAGGATGTCTTGATTAAGGTAGGACCTTTCATCCGTCTGGTGGATGTTATAATCTTAGATTATGAGGCAGATGCAATAGTTCCCCTCAATCTGAGTAAAGTATTTTTAGCCACCACTGACGCAGTCATACATGTTCAGTCGGGCAAGATATCTGTGAGAGTATATGGTCAGGAGGTAGTGTTTGAAGTGTTCAGAGCAACATGAATGCCACCTCATTATGAGGACTTCAAGGTGAAGCCGGTGGGAAAAAATGGAGCTTGTAATCAGTTAGTCGAGCCGCAAATGCTGCATCGGAGTTTAGTAGATCCTTTGTATGGTCACAAGTCCACTCGGACGGAGTAACCGGGACCATAGTCGTGCCGCGATGTTAAATTAGGCATTGTACGGGAGGCAACCCATGAATGTCATGCCACGATGTTAAATAAGGTGTTTTATGGGAGGAAACCCATCCTTTTTAACATTTTGTATGTTTTATTTGTTTTATTGAGATGAACAGGGTGTAAGAAGCAAGAACAAGCTGGGACACTGAGCTAAAAAATATAAATTTTTGGTGCGACGCCTGACATGGGACGCCAGGAGTTAAATCCCAAAAGAAAAAATATTTTCAGGTGAGGCTACAAGGGGCGAGCCGAGCCAGCCCCTATCTCTAGAGGAAAAAAAACTTTTTTTCTAAGTCCGTGGTGAGATAGAGGGGACGACATTCCATAGACTATTTGGATGAAAATTGTTGGTCAATTTAAGTGATTATTGACTCAAAAGAAATTAAAATTACATAAAAGTGTATGTCCCACCTTTTATTTAAAGTCCTATTCATCCTTTTCCTTGAAAAAAGTTGGAAAAAAAATCAAAAATTTCTCTTTCTCTCCCATAGGTCGTAACTCCCATTCCCTCTCTCCTGTATTGTTGTCTTCTCTAACAAGTTAGTGAAGCTCTCAACTTCAACCCAAGTAAGTATATTTCTTCTCTCTTGTTTAAGGAGGGATGCAAACATGCTCCCACACCCTTCTCCCCCAAGATTTAGAACCCAAATTCACCATTATTAGTGAAAAACTTGAATTTCATATTTTGGATTTTATGAGCTTAAAGTTTTAAATTCTACCATGGTTGTATGTTATCTTTGTTGGGTAGCTTGACTCTTGGTTGAATATGGTGATTTGAACTTGTGGGGATGATGGGGTAAGTGAATTAAATTATTAAATATTGGTGGGTAGGTGCATTAATTATAGAGAGAAAAAGTACATGAAGCTTTGAATTCTTGAATGTGATAATTGCTTGAGTTGGTGAAATTCTTTATTAATTCAAGTTGAGTGGTAGTAAATTTTTATTGTTGGTTGATTGAATTGAATATTGTTACACCATTAAATGGAATTACTTGAATTATGAATTGGAGAAGGAAAGTGAGAGGGATAGCCTAGATAGTGCATTCTTGATTAAAAGCTAAAATCTAGAGGAGAGTTGAAAAGAAAGAAAAAAATTCATGAACTTAGTGTAGTATGAGTAAGTGAATTAAATAGGATTGTTGAGATTGGATAATGATGGGGGAATTCTTGAGTATCCTATTTGAAAAATTCTCACATATACACTAGCAAATTAAGTGTGGGTTGAATTTTGCATCTTTCACACTTAGTTGGTTAGCCATTTGGTTCACAAACTAATTTTGTGAAGTTCTTGAAATTTTTTTTGCTTGATAGGTACCACTGCACCAAAAGGAAAGGAGTTGATTGTAACTTTTAATGCCCTAGAAACCCTAAGATCAGACCCGGGAGTTGAAATGGAGAAAATAGATTTTTCTGCACTAGGTCGTAGAACGAGTTGTCTTGTGACCCGTCAGGATGACCATGAGTCGTTAAGTGACTCGTGGTGAGGTGGAAGACTTAAGTTGGAAAATTACTTTTTTGGGTCACCACAGACATGACCATGAGTCGTGGTAAGCCCCATGACTAGTTGAGTGAGTCATGGTCAAGGATGAGGTGAAGGAAAGAGAAATTAGGCAGTGCACCACACGGGTGGGTCACCACGAGTCATGGTGTACCTCGTGGGGAACCCCATTTGAAATTGTGGTAGTGTACTCAACAACTGCTGGCCACGAGTCATGGCCTTGGGCAATGACTCGTCTAGTCCCTCGTTGGGATTGGTAGTTTGTTTTTCTCTGTGAGTTTATTAAGGGCTTTTTTGTAATTACTATGGTCCTACAGCCTAAACTACGTCGTTCTAAGATATGAATATAGAGTTTTAAGAGGGGTAAGTTCATTCTAAGCTATTCCTATTCATGCATGCAAGTTTAGAGGTTTTGGAGAGGTGATCAAGCCTAGTCCTTCATGTTTTTCATGAATTCATCATTGAGAAATCAAGGGAGTGGTAGAATCAGTTCTTCTCAGGTATGTAGGACTATGAATGGGTGAAATTGTTCACACCCATACCTAACTCCTCTCTAATTCATGAAATTCTATCGATAATTCTATGGGGTTTTATCCCAAACCTTATGAGATCCTAACGATCTATCTATGGGTTAGTCACTCTCATGTATAAATTTATGTTTTACGAATCATGGGCAGATTTTATAACTATTTAGATTTAAATTTGTACAAATTGAGCCCAATTACGCATGTTTCATGAAAGCTAAAGTTATGATTCTACTTTGATTTTGATATTCACTAATCCATTAGGTTTTATGACTTATGATATGATTACTCTCAAGTACTTACCATGGATTTATGTGATATTAGGTATATAAATGTTTTAGAAGTATACATGAACTTCATGATTATGGATTTATTATTATGCCCGACTCACAGGTCTTATTTTTATATCTAGCTCACGTATTCTAGTCATGATTAAGATTATTATGATTTTAAACTAGCCTATTAATCTCATATATATTATCCTATGAGCGCTATATATGTTTTGGGAGTAGTATTTAACCCCGAGTAGACGCAGGATCCAAGCATGCCTCGTGTCTTAGAACACATGCCAACGTAGCCATGATGGGACCTCTATGTTACTGTACCATTTTCCCAAATGGGCCCTTTGTTGTGATATTACACCTATTTCATGGTTCTACAATTGGCAAGGTACAAACGCTCTCCCGACTAGAGGTTTACAGGTCGGGCTTCATGGGTGCTTATATGGGGTATGTCAGTTATAAAAATCTCCCACTATTCCTCATGATTTATGTATGGTTATGATTATATACTTTGGCTCAATTCATGTTTAATAAAATCTTTCTCTTATGATTATGATTATGAATGATTTACGAATTTTTTGGAACCTTGAGCCTTGCGTTTGCATTATGATATTTATGTTACGATTATGTTGTCCTACTATTATAAACTTTTATATATTTTAACTATCCGGTTTACTTACCTTGCATACTAGGTACATTCCACTTACTGACCGCATATTATATGCTATATCATCTTATGATACAGGGTTGAGGGATCTTTCTCAACAGCATCCTTAGTCACTGCTTTCCCATTCAGACCTATCCAACTAGCATCAGTGAGTCCTCATCTTCTGAGGATATTCAGTATTCGTGGTTGTTATGTCTTTCTTCAGTTTTAGACTTGTCGGGTTAGTCGGGGTGCTGTCCCATCAACCCATCAGATATGTTCGAGGCTTTCAGACTGTACATAGTAATCAGCTTGTCATGTATGATGTGAATCGGGGTTCTAATGTTATGTTATGCTTAGACTTCCACGATAATTATTATGTTAATTCTTCGACCTTTATTGAATGAGTTAGATGTATGTTCATGCTATGTGTCGACATGGAGTCTTTTGGGGCTCCTTTTCCCGTGTCTCGATCCAGGCCCATGTTCAGGTCATGAAAACATGGTATTAGAGCAATAGGTTTTGAAGTGTCCTAGGGTGTCTGAAAGCCGCATTAAGTATAGTCTTTTTCATGGGTGTGAAGCGTGCCACAATTATGAAGAAGAGGCTATGAGACCTTTAGGAAATGTTCCCTTCTTTCGTGATTCTATTTGGTTCTGTGAGTTCAACTTTCTCCCTTCCTCTAAATTGTGCTATATGCGTGTGTACAAAAATGTATTCTCAGAACAACAATGGGAGTCAGCCAACCCTAGCAACTGCAATGGATCCCATGCATGTTGCGGATGAAGAACTCAGGAACACCCGTAGAGTGTTGATTCGGGCCATGATCACCCAGGCAAACAAGCATACTATCGCATTAGTGAACCCTACTGGAGAGGTAGTAGATACTAGGGTTCAAGAACTCATAAAGAGGAACCCATCTAAGTCTGGTGATTCGATTATGGGTGGAGAACGTAAGGGAGAAAAAAGGGATAACAAAAGGCCCAAGACCGAAGACTTGGAGAGTTCCCAGCAAGGATCAAGTAGTGGGAGTCAATCTCAACCCTGTTAGAGGTCTTTAGCTCAAGTTTGGGGATACAAGCCCTGGGTGAGGAAGATTTCTTACCCAGTTTGTGGGCGTTGCGGGAAGAACAACCTAGGAAAGTTCTTGGCAGGTTAGATGTTTACTTCTATTGCTGCTAACCAGGTCATAAACATAGATATTACCCTTCAGCCAAGCGACATGGCCAGAGAGGCCGTGCCCCAGCTATCCGATCTGAAGCCCATTCATCTCAGCAACGCAGGGTACCTATTGCAGGTAGCAGCCAACCCCAGATGTAGTCACTGGTATGTTATAAGCTTTATACCGAACCTTGCATGATTTCTAGTCCCGAGAACTATTGTACAAGGTATAAGATACCCTTTATGCATTTTAATATGAGGTTTATTTCGTAGATGGTAGGGAATGATTATAAGTATGAAATCTTTAGCGATAGCTTTGGAGGTGAATGGGAAGTCCGGAGCTAGTGATTTTAGTATAACCTGAATGAAGTATCCTAGAGCCTTAGAGTGTTGGTCATCGACTATAGGGGGAAATGGTAAGTGAAGGGTCAAGTCAGATCTTGAGTTTTCTAGTAAGGATGTTCCTGGGGGTAGTCCATCCATTCTCCTTTACATGTTTCCCTTATGTTTCGCTCAATGCTACGCTCAACTCATGCTTATGTTTAGAACCCTCAGATTATAGGCAACCCCATCCACGAGCGATCCCAATATCACCCATTCAACTTCTTTTCATGACCCTCGTTATGTGTGTGAACTCATGTCTCTCAATATGCTTAGCTCTATGAACTCAATCCCTAAGATTTTCCCTATCGGCTCATAAGATCGTGCTAAATTAGGTATATGCCTAGCTTAGATTTCTTGAATGATTCGTGCTAATGATTCCCTTACTCTAAACCCTATGGATGCTGCCTTATCGTGGAAATAATGGTTAAGAGGTGTACGTTCAGGGTAACTCCCTATCCTTTCCATAAGTGTTAGGTGTATAGAAGTTTAGGAAGCATGGCTATTAGCCAAGCCTGGAAGTGTAAAAACCCACATGGTCATTTTGTCATTATTGATCCATTTGCCTAGGTTTGAACATTTTCGTATCTTTATTCTATTATTCATGACTTGCCGAGGTGGATGACACCATTTCCAAGATGATCTAATGAAGATCGGATGAGATTTTAAATTTTGGAGGGTTTGAGGTTTGAGCGGTTTGACCAAAGTCAACATTTCAAGTTAACAAGCTCGAATTTTGGTTTTGAAAGCTCAGTTGGTTCTGGATGGTGATTTATGACTTAGTTGGATAGTTTTTATGGATCCCGAGGTGATTCGTGAGTGATTTGAACACTTGGTTGAAAGTATGAGCTTTGAGGAGTTTAAGTTTGATTACAGTCAATTTTTGAAAAAAAAAACCTGTTATTAGTAATTTGATGATCCCAACCAGTCTAGAATGGGTTTTATGATCGAATTGCGTAGTTGGGTTGTGACCGGGGGATTCTGGATGAGTTTCGAGGGTATTTGAATGTTTTGTGTGTCGTTATTTGAGATGGATCAGAATCTTCCTTGGTAACCGATGTCTATGCTAGGTGAGGCGAGGATCCTATCTTGGTGAAGATGAAGGAGGCCATTCAGGAGTAGAAGGTAAACGTTTTCTCCAAAGGGGGAGAAGGTGTGCTTCGATATCGGGTAGTTGGTGTGTTCTGGATGTTGATGATATGAGATCTAGTTCAGTTGCATGGGGTGCCCTTGTCCATCATAGTAGATAGAGGTACTCAATTTACTTCCTAGATTTGGAGGTTCAAAAGGGATTTGGTACTCAGGTGAAGCTCAGTACAACATTTCATTCACAAACTAATGGTCAGGCGGAGGAAACAATTCAGACTCTTGAGGACATGTTGAGAGCATGCATGATTGACTTCAAGGGTAGTTGGGATGAATATTTGCCTCTCATTGAGTTTGCATATAACAACAAATATCATTCCAGCATTCAGATGGATCCGTTTGAGGCTCTTTATGGGCATAGATGTGGATTGCCTATTGGTTTATTTGAAGTCAGGGAAGCTGCGATGGTAGGTCCAAATTCAGTCCATGAGACCATGGAGAAGGTTCAGCTTATAAGAGACAGGTTGAAAATAGCTCAGAGTCCCTAAAAGTCATATGCAGATGTTAGAATGAGAGAACTTGCGTTTGAAGTTGACGATTGGGTGTTTCTAACGCTGCCTCCCATGAAGGGAGTAGGGAGGTTCAGAAAGAACAAGAAAATCAGTCCCCTTTATGTTGGCCCATACCGAATTGTGCAACGGGTTGGAAAGGTAGAATATGAGTTGGAATTTCCTCAGAATTAGCTTTAGTCCATCTTGTTTTCCAAGTATCGCTCTTAAAGAAGTATTTGGGTGATCCAGCTCTAGTTATTCCGGTGGACAGTGTCGGTGTGAAAGACAGCCTTAGTTATGAAGAAGTTCCAGTGGATAATATTTGATCATCAAGTTTGAAGGTTAAGGAACAAGAAGTAGCTTCAGTTAAGGTTTCATGGAGGAATCACCATGCAGAGGGAGCTGCGTGGAGAGCCGGGGCAGATATTATGACTAAATACCCATATTTATTCTCTTCCAGCTCAGTTTCAGCTTAAGGTGTTAGTTTCCTCCTTAATACTCTATTCAATTTCATGTTCAACTCATGTACCTCAATTTCTTTAATGTAAATGGATGTATTTGTGGTTCGGGACTTTAGTTCAGCCAGTAGTTCAATTTAGAGGTAGTCGTTCCGTCAGTTTTCAGCATGTATGATCAGTATTTGAATATGGTGATCACATTTCTCTGCTTTTTTGTATGTTTTCCAATATTTAAGGACAAATTTTCCTAAGGGGAATATATTGTAATACCCCAGAAACCTTAAGATTAGACCTGGGAGTTGAAATGGAGAAAACAAGATTTTCTGCACCAGGTCACAGAACGAGTCTTCCTTTGACCCTTCAGGATGACCAAGAGTCATTAAGTTACTCGAGGTGAGATGGGAGACTTAAGTTGGAAAATTATGTTTTTGGGTCACCACGGGTGTGAGCACGAGTCGAGGTCAGCGCCACAACTCATTGAGTTAGTCATGGTCAAGGATGAGGTGAAGGCAGGAGAAATTGGGCAGTGCACCTAATGGGTGGGTCACCATGACTCGTTGGGTACACCACGAGTCGTGGTTTGCCCCATGGTAAGCCCCAATTGAAACTGTGGCAGTGTACTCAACGAATGGTGGCCACGAGTCGTGGCCTTGTGAAATGACTTGTCTAGTCCCTCGTGGGGACTGGTAGTCTATTTTTCTCTGCGACAATATTAAGGGCTCTTCCGTAATTCCTATGATCCTAAGGCCTAAACTACGTCGTTTTAAGCTATGAATAGAGAGTTTTAATAGGGTAAGTTCATTCTAAACTATTCCTATTCATGCATTAAAGTTTACAAGTTCTGGTGAGATGATAAAGCCTAGTCCTTTAAGTTTTTCATCAATTCTTCATTAGGAAATCAAGGAAGTGGTAGAATTAGTTCTTCTCAGGTATGTAGGGATATGAATGGGTGAAATTGTTCTCACCCATACCCAACTCTTCTCTAATTCATGAAATTCTATCAATATTCCTATGTGGTTTTATCCCAAATCTTCTGAGATCCGTATGATATATCTATGTGTTAATCTCTCTCATGTATAAATTTAATTATTTATTAATCATGGGAAGATTTTATAACTATTTAGATTTAAATTTCTACAAATTATGCCCAATTATGAATGTTTCATGAAAGCTCAAGTTATGATTCTACTTCGATTTTTATATTCGTCAATCCATTATGTTTTATGACTTATGATACGATTACTCTCAAATATTTACCATGAATTTATGTGTATCAAGTATACATGTTTTACAAGTATGCATGAACTTCATGATTTATGGATTTTTTATTATGGCCGAAAACGGGCCTTATTTTCATGGCTAGCTCATATATTCCAAACATACTTATGATTATCATGATATTAAACTAGCCTACGAATCTCATATATATTATCCTATGAGCACTATATCTGTTTTGGGAGTAGTATTTCACACTGAGTAGACCCGGGGTCCAAGCATGCCCCGAGTCTCAGAACTACGCGCCAATGCTGCCATGATGGGACCTCCATGTTACTGTCCCCTTTGCCCAAATGGGCCCTTTGTTGTGATATCACACCTCATTCGTGGTTGTAACCATGGCAAGGTACGAACGCCCTCCCGACTAGGGCTTTACAGGTTAGGCTCCATGCGTGCTCATATGGGGTATGTCAGTTATAAGAATCTTCCACTGTTCCTCATGATTTATGTATGGTTATGATTATATACTTTGGCTCAAGTAATGTTTAATAAAGACTTTATCTTATGATTATGATTACAAATGATTTACGAATGTTTTGAAACCTTGAGCCTTACGTTTGCATTAAGATTTTTATGTTAAAATCATATTGTCCTACTCTTATGAAATTTTATGTATTTTAACTGTCTGTTTTACTTAACTTGCATATTCGGTACATTTCACGTACTGACTGCATATCCTATGTTGTATCGTCTCATGATACAAGTCCAAGGGATCTTTCTCAGAAGCATCTTTAGTCACTGCTTTACCATTCAGACCTGTCCAACTAACATTAGTGAGTACTCATCTTCCAAGGACATTCAGTATTCATGGTTGTTATGTCTTTGTTTAGTTTTAGACTTGTCGAGTTAGATGGGGGTGTTTTCCTATCAACCCGTTGGATATGTTAGAGGCTTTCAGACTGTACATAGTAATCAGCTTGTTATATATGACGTGAATTCCTATTCTAATGTTATGTTATGGTTAGACTTCTGCTACAATTATTATGTTAATTCTTATGCTTTTATTGATTGAGTTAGATGTATGTTCATGCCATAGGTCGACTTGGACTCTCTCGGGGCTCCTTGTCTCGTGTCCCGATCCGTGCCCATGTTCGATTCGTGACATAATTAAGAAGATCCGAAACAGGGGTAGACCAAGAAAAATAGAAGCTAGTTCCTCGACTCCCAATGCAGGCCCCCATAAGGAGATTTAGAATGAAAGTAGTAAACCCTCATTGGATTACTTGGTTTAACAAAAACAAGCCAAGTATGCACCTGAGAACTAGATAGAGGAGGGCCTCTCAGCACTTGAACTCCCGGCTATTCTGGACAAGATATGTGAGTTGGGAGTTTGCCATATCTTCAATGTGCTAGAGAGGTGCAACTCAATTTGATGAGGGTATTCTACTCAAATTCAGACACCTCATTCGAAGATACTACAAAGGTCAAGATAAGAGGATAGGTCATGCAATTCATGATAACGCCCAAACTACATCATTTCTTTACAAAGGAGCACAAACAGTTGTTGCTCAAAACAAATATTCCCGATGGATGTCAGAGTCGAATCCCACAGAGAATTGAGTCGTTAATTCAAGAGTTATAAACTAATTAAAACTAGAGCGCAAAGTTGTTCAACATTTGAATAGAAAATTGGGGGAAAACTAAGGGAAAACACTATCTAATTCTAATTTAAACTAAGTGGAGAGAATTCCAATTATTGCAATCACAAGTGAGATGGCTAGGGTTATGCTATAGATAAATTCACAAGTAAATACGAGATTTTCTTAAATGCCTTAGACTCAAAATTAGCATAGATAGAATTGGATAATTAACATTCTCTTGTTTTTTTAACACCCTGGAAGTACGTAGAAATTGGGAAAAAGTTGCAAGACAAGCCATGGGACAACTCGTGGAATCAAACCACAAGTCGTTGTATGTTGTCATTGGTTGGGAAAAGGATGATGGTAGTGGAGACAACGAGCGGTATGACGACCCGTTGGGGGATACAATGGTCCGTCCTTTTGTAGTCGTGGTTAGGGTAAGGCTGGGCAATGGTGTAAAAAACGGGAGACCCAACGATCCTTTAGGAGAAACCACGGGTCATTGGTTGTGGTCGTTGTTGGAGGGTAAGGATTCCCGGTGTAGGTGACGGGTTGAGACCACGACTCATTTGAAGGGACCACCAGTCTTGTTGAGGCTCGTTGTAAGGGGGTTCATTTTTGTGATGAGAAAACAAGGGACGATATAACGAGTCGTGGGTTAAAGGCACGAGTCATCCTGTCGACCCGTTGTTTGGATCCGAGACTAGGTCATTCAGCAGCCCAATTTAATGAGGCACAAGACGGGTCATCAGTGGTTCCCACGACGCGTTGGTACCATTCGTGGGTTCCATCCATCCAGTTAGGGAAGGTTCATTAAGGGTATTTTTAACTTTTTCCTGATATAAGGTCCTCAACTACGTTGTTATGGCTTGGGAAAGATGGGTTTTTAAGAGAAAGATCTATTCTAAACTCCCATTCATGCATGCAAGATTTTTGATAAGTGATCTAAGGGAGGTTTCAAGCTTTTCACCTCAATTCCTTCAATTTCATTCTCGAGCTTTTAAGGAGGGTTAGGAGTTGATAATCCCAGGTATATAAGGTCTTCAATGGGTGGATTATTCCACACCCATGCTCCTTCTAGGTTAATTACTCAAAATTTATTTGAAAAGTCATGGGGTTTTATATTCAGCTTGTATAAAATTTAATGATTTAATTATGGGTCTTGTGATTTTCAAACCCTATCATTATCTACTGATTTTGATCATCTTTTTAGCTCTAAATTAATATTTGTATGGCTGATTTTTGGAATTTCTAATTTAAAACCGATTATGCATTCTCATGATAAATCGATTTTTGATCCATTGATGTTTTTGATAAGCCTAGAATGTATTTTAAATTAAATAATGAATATATTATGTTATCTAATATGCTCTTATGGAAACATAAACTATATGCATTATCTACAAGCATGTATGTATTTTATTAAGCGTGAATTATGTTTTGGCCGACTCATGGTCCCCAAGTCATGGCTAGTTCTTATATGTTCAAACATGTTTAAGATTATCATGATTTAACTAGCCCATAAACTCAGTTATGTATTATTATGAGCACTATGTATGTTTTGAGAGTAGTATCGAACACCGAGTAGGTTCGGGGCTCAGGTCAAGCCTCGGATCTCATGAACTACGTGCCACCATAGGTATGTTGGGACCCATTCATGTTTGTCCCTGGCCCAAACATCCTTTTTCATGTGTGATCACGCCCTTCATGATTCCTACCCTTGGAAAGGTATGAACACCCTCCCAGCAAGGGTTACAAGTCGAGCTTCATGTGTGCTCAGATGGAGTATGTCGGTAAAGAGAATCTCCCACTGTTCCTCATGATTTATGCACATTTATGATTATGTATGTTTTCTCAAGTTATTCAAAGTAAGGCTCTCCTATTATGACTATGACTATGTTTATGTTAAGAATGTTTAGAAAACCTTGAGCCTTGTATTATATTACGATAATTATGTCATGAGCATGTCGTCCTACTCTTATGATCATTTATGGGATATATACATGTTTTAAATGTCCGTTTTACTTACCTTACATACTCAGTACATTCCACGCACTGACTTCATACTTTCTATGCTTACCGTCTCAAGATACAAGTCCTAGTTCTCAGGCGCTTCCTCACCCATATATAGATTCGGACTTGCTCTTTGCATATTTAGTGAGTCCACATGTTCCGAGGGCTACATGTTCACACTCTATGTTATTCCTTCATTTTATGGATGTTGGATTAGTTGGGGAGTTGTCGCATCAATCCGCCTTTCATGTTTAGAGGCTTATAGACTAAAACGTTGTATTCACCGTATTGTATATGCATTGTACTGTTTCCCCTCATGTTATGTTATGATTACTTTCTCGATGCTAAGTCTTCTTCTCATGTGAAATGTATGCTCATGCCATGGGTCGACTTGGGGTCTCTTGGGGCTCCTTGTCCCGTGTCTACGATCCGGGTGTATGTCTGGATCGTGACAAACTTGGCATCAGAGCCACAGGTTTATGTGTCCTAGGGAGTCAGAAAGCCGCGTTAAGTAGAGTCTCTTTCATGGGTGTGAAGCGCGCCACACTAATGAAGAAGAGCCTACAAGATGTTTAGGAATGTTGCCATCTTTCATTATTTATATCGTGTGATGAATGTCCTTTACTCCTCTAATTCATGCTATTAGCATTTGCAGAATCATGCCTCCATGCCGAGTAAATGGCAGGAGGAACAGTTATGGTGATGATCATGAGGGTGCCCGTGATGGAGAGCATCAGCCAGCTCCACCAGTTCATGAGGAACACGTACCAAAGCCTGCCGCCCATGCTGAATTTAGGGCAGTGATCTAGATATTGGCATAGGCCATGGCTTAGGTCCAGAATCAGACGTGGCCCATTATCCAGAAAATGGGAATACGGAAGCTGCTAAGGTGAGGGACTTTCTGAGGATGAGCCCTCCGGAGTTCATAGGGTCAAAGGTAGACGAGGACCGACATTACTTTATTAAGGAAATTCTGAAGATCACCCAGGTTATAGGGCTGAATAATGGGGAATGTGTTGATTTGACCTCCTATCAGCTCAAGGGGCTAGCACATATATGGTTCAAGCAATGGAGATGTGCTAGGACAGCGGGTGCAGGCCAGATAGGTTGGGATGAGTTCCATACCGCGTTCATGGATCGATTCTTCCCTCGGGAGATGAGGGAGCCCAAGGCGGCTGAGTTTGTCAATTTGATGCAGGGCAACATATTGTTCCAGGAGTATTCTTTAGAGTTTCCTAAGCTATCTAAATATACTCTGGAATTGGTGGCGAATCAGTGGGCTTGGGTGAGCTGCTTTGTGCATGGAGTAGTAGATTACTTAGACAAGGATTACCGAATTGCCACGCTACACTGGGACATCGACATTCCCCGTATTGTATTGCATGCCCATAAGATGGAGTCAGTATATAGGATGCAGCGAGAGGCTAAGTGGGCCAGGAACGACAACTATGGGGTTTCTCAGGCCAAGTCAGAAGGTGGATCACGTCTGTAGCCCCAACAAAGGTCCACTACTCCACCTCCATCATCGGATAACATGTCATCCAGGTTCAGAGGTGACCAGAGGAGTAGGGCTATAGGTTCGAGGGATCATGGTAGCATACAGGTGGAGCACACTTTTCCAGCTTATGCGAGATGTGGCAAAAATCATCCCGGGAGGTGCCTGGTCGGTGCGGATGCTGTTTTAGGTGTTGAAAACTCGAGCAAAAAATGAGAGATTGCCCTGCAGCCAGTTTTACCACTCCAACAACACGACCCTCTAAATAGGGTGCCTCCACTAGTTTAGCAGGTGGTCAGTGTCGGAACAGGTTTTATACTCTAGTGCCTCACCATGAGCAGGAGGCTTCGCCAGATGTGGTCACGAGTATGTCGCATGTCTTCCATATTGATTGTTATGCTTTCTATGATCTAAGAGCTACTTTGTCTTTCGTCACCCCTTTCGTTGCTAGTTGTTTTGGAGTTAGTCCTAAAATTCTATCAGAACCATTCTCCGTATCTACTCTGGTCAATGAACTAGTGGTAGCTAGGTGGGTGTATAGAGGTAGCCCTATTATGGTGTTGCTAACGTTACCTTCGCAGATTTAGTTGAATTTTCCATGACTAATTTTGACATCATTTGGGTATAGATTGCTTTTTTTCATGTTATGCATCCATTAATTGTAGGAACGGTGCAGTGGAATTTCGATTTCCAGGTGAGTTAGTTTTGGAATGGAAGGTTAATTCAGTTGTACCAGCCGGTCGATTTATTTCATATCTGAAGGCTAGGAAAATGATCTCTAAGGGTTGCATGTACCACCTAGTTAGGGTTAAGGATGTAGATTCCGAGCCTCCGACCATTCAGTCAGTTCCAGTTGTCGCGAGTATCCGGAGGTTTTTCCCGATGATCTACCAGGTGTTCCTCTGGAAAGAGAAATTGATTTTGGAATTGATCTACTGCCTGATACACAACCTATCTCTATTCCTCCTTATAGGATGGCCCCAACAAAGATAAAAGAGTTAGAGGAGCTGTTGAAGGACTTGTTGGATAAGGGTTTCATCAAACTGAGCATGTCTCTATGGGGCACATCGGTTCTATTTGTCCGGATGAAGGATGGATCCCTTTGAATGTGTATTGATTATCGGCAACTTAATAGGGTCACTGTCAAGAACAGATACCCCTTTCCTATGATTGATGATTTATTTGACTAGCTCTAGCGTGCCAGGTGTTTCTCAAAGATAGATCTCAGGTCTAGGTATTACCATCTCAGATTCCGGGAGAGTGATATCCCAAAAATAGCTTTCAGGACCGAGTATGGCCATTACGAATTTGTTGTTATGTTTTTCGGACTAACCAATGCCCCTGCAACTTTTATGGACTTGATGAATAGGTTGTTCAAGGCATATTCAGACATGTTCGTAATTGTGTTCATTGCTGACGTCCTTATATACTCGTGGAGTGAGGAGGAGCATGCCGCTCACCTGAGGGTAGTACTTCAAACCCACAAGGATCGTCAGCTTTATGCAAAGTTTAGTAAGTGCGAATTTTGGCTGGACTCGATGGAATTTATGGGCCATGTGGTGTCGAGTTAGGGCATAAGGGTGGATTCTCAGAAAATCGAAGCAGTAAAGAATTGGCCTAGATTGGTGAATCCTTTAGAAATTCATAGTTTCTTGGGCCTAGCGGGGTACTACTGGAGATTTGTTGAGGGTTTCTCATCTATAGCGGCACCTTTGACCCAGTTGACTCAGAAAAAGATAAAGTTCCAATGGTCAGAGGATTGTGAGAAAAGCTTTCAGGAATTGATGACCCGACTCACTTCAACACAAATATTGACTTTACCCAAGGGTACTGATGGCTTTGTTGTGTATTTTGTTGCTTCGAGAGTCGGATTGGGATGTGTGGTGATGCAATGGGGGAAGGTGATACTGTACGCCTCTCGACAGTTAAAGGTTCAGAAAAAGAATTACCTGACCTATGACTTGAGTTGGCCACGGTGGTGTTTGCACTAAAGATATGGCGGCATTTCTTATATGGGGTTCACATGGACGTGTTCACGGATCACAAGAGCTTGCAATATGTGTTCACGCAGAAAGACCTCAATATTCGGCAAAGGAGGTGGTTGGAGTTGCTAAAGGACTACGATATGAGTGTCCTTTACCTCCTAGGCAAGGCTAACATGGTTGTGGATGCACTTAGTAGGCTCTCTATGGAGAGTCTGTCCCACGTGGATAAGGGAAGGAAGGAGTTGGTGAGAGATGTCCACCGACTTGCATGGTTGGGGGTCAGATTGATCGACTCAACCGATGGCAGCGTTGTTGTGCAGCTGGGTCAGAATCATCCTTAATGGTTGATGTCAAATCTAAACAAGATGAAGATCCGATTTTGAGGAAGCTAAAGGAAGCGGTGCGGAGTCAAAAGATAGAGGTTTTCTCCGAAGGGGGAGATGGTGTTCTAAGATATCAGGGTCGGTTATGTGTCCTAGACGTTGATAATCTAAGGGGTCGGATATTGCATGAGGCACATGGTACCAAGTATTCCATCCACCCAGGATCCACGAAGATGTATTGGGACTTGTGAGAAATCTATTGGTGGGATGGTATGAAGAAGGATATTGCGGAGTTATAGCCAGATGTCCAAACTGTCAGTAAGTGAAAGTCGAGCATCAATGGCCAGGAGGTGTACTTCATGATATTAGCATTTCCTCTTGGAAGTGGGAAGAGATTAATATGGATTTTATTATAGGTCTACCTCATACTCAGCGACACTATGATTCCATTTGGGTGGTGGTAGATAGGTTAAAAAAGGCTGCACACTTCCTACCAGTTAAGACCACAGATTTAGCGAATGATTATGCCAAGTTGTATATTCGGGTGTTGGTTCGACTTCGTGGAGTGCCCTTGTCTATTATTTCAGATCGAGGTACTCGGACCTCCCAGTTCTGGCGGTCTTTTCAGAAGGGACTTGGGACTCAAATTAAGCTCATCACTGCATTCCATCCATAAATGGATGGCCAAGCGGAATGAACAATCCAGACTCTTGAGGATATGTTGAGGGCATGTGCATTGGATTTTAAAGGTACTTGGGGTGATCATTTTCCCTTGATCGAGATTTCTTACAATAACAGTTATCACTATAGTATCCAGATGGCACCTTTCGAGGCCCTCTATGGGCGAAGGTGTAGATCTCCTATCAGATGGTTTGAGGATGGAGAGGCCGCCTTCATAAGGCCAGATGCAGTTCACGAGGCAATGGTGAAGGTTCAGTTGATAAGGGACCGGTCATTACAAATCGTATACTGATGTTAGAAGAAGGGATTTTGAGTTTTATGTGAATGACTGGGTATTTCTAAAGGTATCTTCCATGAATGGATTCATGCAGTTCGGAATGAAAGGGAAACTCAGTCCCTGCTATGTTGTCCCCTACCGGGTTGTGAGGACAATGTGTAAGGTAGATATGAGTTTGACTTTCCCTCAAAGTTATCTTCAGTTCATATGGTTTTTCATGTGTTGCTTTTCAAAAATTGTATTGGTGATCCAGCCTTGGTAGTCCCGGTAGATAGCATTGGAGTACAAGACAACCTCAGTTATGAAGAAATTCCCGTTGAAATCTTGGATCGTCAGGTTTGGAAGTTGAGGAACAAAGAAGTACCTTTAGTTATGGTTTAATGGATAAATCAGCATGTTGAGGGAGCTACGTGGGAAGCTGAAGCAAATATGATGGCAAGAGACCTACATTTATTCTCTATCGGCTCAGTTCTAAATTAAGGTATCAGTTCTACTCTACGACCCCATTTAGTTTTCATGTTCAGTTCATGTGTGCAAGTTTCTTTTATGTGTATAAATGTGCATGTGAAGCATGAGATCATTTCAGCTTTCTGGTTTGGTTCGGAGGTAGTCATTCCACGAAAATTTCGGTTAAAATGATTAGTATATGGCTATGATAATTGCATGTTTTTGTTTTCTGCTTGTTTACTATATTCGAGGATGAATGTTCTCAAAGGGGAGATATTGTAACACCCCGAAAGTGCGTAAGAATAGACACGGGAGGTTGAAAGTTAAAAATTCCAGAAATTGGGAAAACGTTGCAACACAGGCCATGGGACGACTCGTGGTATAAAACCACGAGTCATTGTATGCTGTAGTTGGTTGGGGAAAGGATGGTGGCTGTGGAGACAACGAGAGGTATGACGACCCATTGGGGGATACAACGGGCTGTCCTTTGTAGTCGTGGTTAGGGTAAGGCTGGGAAATGGTGTAAATAACGGGAGAACCAGTGATCCGTTAGGAGAAACCACGGGTCGTTTGTTGTGGTCGTTGTTGGAGGGTAAGAATTCCTGGTGTAGGTGACGGGTTGAGACCACAACTTGTTGGAAGGGACCATGAGTCGTGCTGAGGCTCGTGGTAAGGGGATTCAATTTTTTGATGAGCAAACAATGGAAGATATAACGAGTCGTAGGTTGAAGGCATGGGTCGTCCTGTCGACCTGTTGTTTGGATCCGAGACTAGGTCATTCAGCAGCCAATTCAACAAGGGACACGACGGGTCATTGCTGGTTCCCACGACCCGTTGGTACCATTCATGGGTTCCATCCCATTAGTTTTTAGGGCAAGTTCATTATGGGTATTTTTTGACTTTTTCACGATATAAGGCCCTAGAAGATGTCGTTATGGCTTGGGAAAGCTGGGGTTTTCAGAGAATGACCAATTATAAACTCTTAGTCATGCATTTCAAGGTTTTTGACAAGTGATCGAAGGGGAGATTTCAAGCATTTCACCTCAATTCCTTCAATTTCATTCTTGGGCTTTTAAGGAGGGTTAATAGTTGATAATCCCAGGTATGTAAGGTCTTCAATAGGTGGATTCTTCCACACCCATTCTCCTTCTATGTTAATTACTCAAAATTTATTTGAAAACTCATGGGGTTTTATATTCAGTTTGTATAAAATTTGTTGTTTTAATTATGAGTCTTGTGATTTTGAAACCCTATCATTATCTACTGATTTTAATCATATTTATAGCTCTTAATTGATAATAGTATGGCCGATTTTCGAATTTCTAATCATTTAATACCAATTGTGCATGCTCGTGATAAATCGATTTATGATCCATTGATCCATTGATGTTTTTCATAAGCATAGCATGTATTTAAATTAAATCATGAATATATTATGTTATCTATTATTCTCTTATGGAAACTTAAACTATATGCATGATCTACAAGCATGTATGTATTTTATTAAGCATGAATTATGTTATGGCCGACTCATGGGCCCCAAGTCATGGCTAGCTCTTATATGTTCAAGCATGTTTACGATTATCATGATTTAACTAGACCATGAACTCATGTATGTATTATTATGAGCATTATGTATGTTTTGGGAGAAGTATCGAACACCGAGTAGGTTTGGTGCTCAGGTCAAGCCCTGGATATCATGAACTACATGCCACCATAGGTATGTTGGAACCCATTCATGTTTGTCCCTATCTCAAATGGCCCTTTCATGTGTAATCACGCTCTTCAAGGTTCCTACCCTTAGCAAGGCATGAACAACCCCCCCTCCCCGGCTAGGGTTACAAGTTTGGCTTCATGTGTGCTCATATGGAGTATGTCGGTTAAGAGAATCTCCCACTGTTCCTCATAACATATGCACATTTATGATTATGTATTTTGGCTCAAGTTTTGCTAAGTAAGGCTTTCCTATTATGACTATGACTATGTCTACGTTACGAATGTTTTGAAAACCTTGAGCCTTATATTATATTACGGTAATTATGTCATGAGTATGTCGTCCTACTCTTATGAACATTTATGGGATTTATACATGTTTTAAATGCCATTTTTACTTACCTTTCATACTCAGTATATTCAACGTATTGACCACAGACTTTCTATGTTTTATCGTATGATGATACAGGTCCTAGTTCTCAGGCGCATCTTCACCCGTAGATAGATTTGGACTTACTCTCTGCGTATTTGGTGAGTCCTCATGTTCCGAGGGATACATGTTCACACTCTATTTTATTACTTCAGTTTTTGGATGTTAGATTAGTTGGTGAGTTGTCCCATCAATCCGCTTTTTAGGTTTAGAGGCTTATCAGACTAAAAAGTTGTATTCCGCTGTATTGTATAAGCATTGTACTGTTTTCCCTCATGATATATTATGATTACTTTCTCTATGTTAAGTCTTCCGCTCATGTGATTGAATTAGATGTATGCTCATGCCATGGGTAGACTTGGGGTCTTGGGGCTCCTTGTCCTTTGTCTACGATACAGGTGTACGTTTGGGTTGTGACATTTTTAACCCACAAGAATATTTATGCCTTGGGTTTTCTAAAATCCAAAAGTCCATTTAAGTTATCAACCACAAAAGCTTTAGGAAGGACTAACTATTTCTAGTCGCGACCTTTAATGGAGTGGAAATGTAGGTATTACTTTCCTCACTATTATCTTCTCACCCAATTCTCACTTTTCTCTCTCAAGCAGAAGCAATAAAAGTTAAGCACAAATCATGAATGCAAACCATGAATTTTAGAAATTAATACTCGGGAGAAAACAATAGACCTATTATTGAAATAAGAATCCAACAGAAACTAAAAAAAAACCCAATCAATTGAACAAACACACCATGAAAATACCATTAGCTAGCAAATTAGTTATGAATATTTAAAGATAGAGAGAAGATACCAAGAAGATTCATCTCACATTCATCACTTTAGCTTCACAAATTTTCTTCACAAGCTCTTACAACAATGGTGGAATTTCCCCAAAATAGGTTAAAGAAAAAGAATAAGAAAAGTACTATCTATCTCTATAATTCTATAGCGAAAAGATGTGTGAAAGCTGAAATATTGATGAATGAATTAAGTAGTGTACCGTGATATTGATGTAAATATCTGTACTTTCTTGTGTACAACTTACCCCACACGCCCTTGAGGCTTTTAGATGCTTTGGAGACCTTTCTGGACTTTTTTACCATTCATTGGATGGCCTCACTTGCGAAGCACTGGAATTTAGCCGGTGCTAATCTACTGAGCACTAGCTGTCCACTGCAATAAAATAGTGCACTGGTACTGACCATCGGCGGCTAAACCAGCGATTTCGCCACTGTCCAATTGCTAAACGCTGATGAGTAGCTGTTCTGGGTAGTTGCTTTAATGTTTTGCCTGCATGTCACCCTTTTGGATCCATGTTTAGCCGATTCAAGACATGTCCTTACACCTCTTTTTTATTTCAAATCTTCCTTTATCTTTAGCTCCTTTCCTTCATATGCTAACTCATCAAATTTCACTTTGAAACCTCATGCATTTTGTTCAATTTTATGCTTCCTCTACTCAAGAGACATACGTACAATGATTAATAGAGAAAGAGTATAAAATCCACAAAAATGATTCGAAAACTAAGAAAATACTCATGCTTATGAGCCTAAGAGTTGGTAAATTACCAACTCATCAAACCCACAAACTTGAACCATTGCTTGTCCTCAAGTAATGCAATTCTTTATATTTGAGTAAATGGTCAACATGCTATATATGATTTTGTGCATTAGGAATCAAGCAAGACATTTTTTTTACAAGAAGACATTGATAAAGCTTAGAGCACTGGGGGAGTTGCACACAAAACCCTCAGGCCTCCAGACAACCAAAACTTTATACACCAAGTCAAGAAAAAGAAAAGACTCAAACCATGTTGCACAAGCTTCAATGGGTGACCATAATCATTAGGCATACCTTTCATGCATTTCTTGCATTGAAACAAGGGGCATAGTTAATGAAAACATGTTCAAAGAGCATCTCAAGTCATTGACAATTTACATACAAAGCTTGCCTTAATGTTCGCCAAACACTTGAACAGAGAATTCCAATTATTTTTGGCATTTCACACACAGGGATTATAAGATATGTCAAATCCACTCACTCTCACAAAGAGATTCAAGTGCATATAAATTGACCCACCGTCTTTTCCTTCATGTATATCCCCACTAATGTAGTGTTGCTACGCTCAAAATCAATTAGGACTTGTGGGTCATAATGACGGGTAGGGGTAAGCATAAGATATATATTTATCTTTAGTGACTAAAGCCTCCCTAATGCCTTTATAATCACTTATAACATCCCATCATCTTATTGAGATCACTCCACCTTATTTCTCCTTGTTTATCATCTTCATCTTTGGTGCAACATGAGCCACCCTTATAACTCCTATTTTATTTCACATTTAGCCTTATCTATTCAAGAGATAACACCTTTGAACTATTCTTTCTCTTTTGATGATTTGAGGTATTTAAACCCATCGTTTCATTCATCTCATCACAATTTTTGTGCGATCTCACATTGAAGCTCTCATTTTTAACCCTACTCTTGAAAACCCCCAAACTTAGACTCTGCCTCATTTCATAGTTATTTCCTTATCACTTCCCATTTCTTTGGCCTAATGCCTCATTTTTCATTGTTTCATCACTTGCAATTAGGGAGGATGGATGCTAAAGTGAATGATTAAAAATTTTCATTAGGCTTATAATGTGGTTTCGAAGAAAGGGTCCAAGACTCAAACATTGGCTATCAACTATTAATGTTCAAGGAGGTCATTTTGGGTAAAGTGAATAACAAAAGAGGGCCTAAGATCATGTTCTAAATGCAGCCCGATCTAATCATTTCACCTTGAATCACACTTAGGACAAGTTCTATACAATTATTCATATACAAGAATTAAGCCAAAAGCCTCACCACACAAGGCATCACAATCCATGGATTTTACACACTTTCTTCATCACATTAAGAGAATGACTTTTGACAAGCTAGTTACAAAACAAAAAGCCAAGCAATGAACGTAAATTCGTGGAAAGAGAGTGCTCATTTTCACATTTAGATACCCCCTTTTTCTTTTCAAAACTCATGTACAATACAAAGAAAGAATTGTTGGTGATACCTCATCAAACAAGTGCACAAAAGACTCACAAGACTCTAGCCTTGACATTTTCCCTTAAGAAAGTCACCTCTCAATCTATAATTGAGAAATGTCAATCCGGTTCGACAACAAAAAGAAAGTACAAACAAAATCGCTCCTTGGGAAAGAACCACAATATAAAGAAAACCCTTGGAGTTTATTCAAAGACTACTATCTACAAAGGCGATACTACAACCAAGTAATGAAAAATTTCCATTAAGTATTACATCACCCAATCTATCATAGGTCCATATCGTACATGACTTCAAAAGTAGGTTACTCAGATTTCACCCCTTAATACAAATAAAATATTGTCCTCAATGCACCAGGTTAAACAAAGTAAGGAAGGAATAAGTGAAAGGAATCCCTGGTACGATGGATGCATTTTTGTTGGAACCGTGTGTATTGTAGAACCACTTCTTTAAAACCTCCTCTTTCTAGGCATTCTGCTCATGACCTGTGCTTGACTAGCATTTCCCGTCTCTAGACCAGCATTTCAGTGGTCCAATACCGATGTGCCAATACTAAGAAATTTTTCTTCTAGGCATTTTAGTTGGCATCTTTTCTCTATCGGTGGTTCACGTGTTAGAATATGCATTTCACTGATCTAGCACCAGTTGTTCAATTTGGATCCTTCTACTTTCATCACATTCCACATCTGTTTCACCCCTACAAAATTAAAGACAACATCAATGTAAGGTAAAACGAAATGAAAGGAAAAATAAAAAACAAAAAATAGAAGTACTTGGGTTACCTCCCAAAAAGCGCCTTAGTTAACGTCATGGCTCGACGACTTCAACTTTCACCACTTTTCTCTCCATTTTGAGATTTTGAATTAAACCCTTAGTTTCTTTTCCATTCTCCTATTTTGCTTCAGGGGTGGTGGTGTAAGAATTAAGGTGCCAAGTAATGGATGCTGCATCATGTATTTCTTTTCCCTTAAAGAAGGGATGTGCTTTGACCTTGTTGGCATGGCATACTCTAAACTAAAGCCACCTTGATCTTCCTCCTCAATTTCCTTCATCGACTTGGTCTCCTCAGTCTCTATGTTGTCAACCAAGTTCAATGTCGAAAAATGGTAAGAAGGTGATGAGTTGGCAAATTCACCAACTCATTGGGATCATAAGCCTAAGTTTTGCTTAATTTTTGAGTTGTTTATGTGGATTTTATGCCATTTATGCTTTTGTTGTATGCAGATGCCTAATGTGAAGAAAAGAGCAAGAATTAGAGAAAAAAGAAGGAAGTGAGAGGAAATTCGGCGTTCCACCGAAGAAGACCAGTGAAAGGCCGATCAAAAGCTGATTCCTACTACCTCTGGGTAACAAGCCACCAGCAAAACACAAGTTTCCAATGGCTACTCGCAGGTTTAGCCACTGAATGGCACCGGACTTGCTGGATTAAGGGCAAAAGATTGGCGGTGCACAGATGGAGATCGGTGAAATGATGATGGAACTGCCGCTGACTATAGGAATGCATTGAATCATTAGATAATGCAGTCGACGGTTTGAGATTTGCAATCGGCTAACTGTCGGTTGTCCCGCCGATTCCGGAACGCTGCTTAGGGAAAAATTGTTCAACACGAAAAAAGAGAGAGAATATTCCCTATTTTTATGGATATAATTTCTAGAGAAAAACTGTGTAGTTAGCATATCATACCAGAGAATATCATATTATCTTTTTCCTTTTCTATCTTTAGAACATTCCTTTGGCAAAGAAAAGGAGAATTTAATTGGTAGAATCTGAAAAACTACTCTATCCTTCTTCTTCTTAATAGCAAGGTACTGCCACTGTTGAACACTACTTGTGAACATGATTTTACTACTCTTGTTGTTAATTCAACGAGTTTATTGTTAAATGTGCTTTTGAATTTCTTAATCATGAGTAGCTAAATCATTAACTAGAGGTGTGGGATGATGAATACTTAATTAGAGTGGGCATTGCTAGAGTCATCTCCATAATGGTTAAATAAGTGTAAATCTATTACATTCTCTTCAATCTATAATGGAAAATCCATTAATTATAATGTGGGTCTAATTTTTCTTACTTGATTTTTGCTTGTAAAAGAATAATTAGGTTTGGAAGAGAATTTAATGGTGGATATAGATGAGGGATTGTGAAATTGTGCTAGAAATAGCCTAAACTACATTCTCACTCCTAATTAGTATCTAATAGCTAGACAGATCTAATTGTTCTTACTTGATTGTTGCGTGTAAAAGAGTAATTAAGTATTGAAAGAGAATTTAATAGTGGGTATGGATGAGGAATTGTGAAATTTTTCTAGAAATAGCCAAAACTATATTCTCACTCTTAAATAGTAGCTAATAGCTAGAGATTAGTGAAGCTACTAGTCCAAATCAGATCAGGTTGAGAAAATTGTAGCTGGAGGTTTGATAAAACTCTAGTCAAAAGTATTTATAAAGCTGAAAAGCAGTAAATACCCATTTTTTCGAGATCATTTATGCTAACTGAACTTATGAGATGACCTAACATGTCCCTTACTAGTTAGTACATCATCTACACCACACCTCTATTCTTTCACATTCTTGTCAACAACCTTGGTAATTTTTCTATTGTAGGTAACCGAATTAGCAATCATATTCTGTTCTAAATTCCAATTTCCCCTAAACTTGTTTATTTTTATGTAATATCTAAGTGGTGCAAGCTAATTTCAATTTCTCAACCGATACTTATAATTGTCACTCACTAGTCTTTGTGTTATTCAGGCATGACATCCGCCAGGTTACTTATTTTGATACATCGACCGTGTATGCCTTTTACATGAGGAGTATAGTTTGGATGTTATCAAAAATGGCGCCATTGCTGGGGACTAGCTCTTGATATTCTTGTGTTTATTGTTAACTTGAATTGGTTCCACACCACAATTGTTGCTTCTAACCTAATGGTGTGTGGCTCATGAGCAGCTTTGGAGGATGGTCACAAGACCCTGAGGGGGTGCCTTGTGTGGAGACAATCAAGCTAGTAGACAAGATGTGGCGTAGGGAGGGGAAGAAAGATGCAATGTTGCTGGTCACGATGAAGTAGATGGAGCTATTGACAAACTATATGATGTGTTTCCATGTAAGATACCACAAAGCCAACCATGGCTATGAGTATGCTTATCATGGAAATGAAGGTCGGAACAATGTTTGGTCGATTGATACGTGTAGACAGGAGAGCGACGAGTTAGTCCCACCCCATAAGGAAAGTACTCTCAAAGTGGTGCTTGAAAAGATCATTTCAACTGAAGAAGGAATTCAGGATTTATGGAGTAAACTATTGGACCTTACAACCATAGTTAAGAGTCATGATGGAATAATTCAACAATTGGAGGAGAGGATGAATGAGTTAGCTTCTCAGGTGGCAGCTCAAAAAATAGAAACCAATATGTCCCCAACTCAGGCTATCGTGGATGATGATATATTTGAGCAGGAAATGGAGGAAGAGGTTGTTGGATAACTAATTGTCGATGCCTTTTTGAAAGGTGAAGAACACGAGGAGGTTCGCCATGTGCATAAGAAGATACGAAATTATCTTTTCCCACCATGGAAGCTTGACCCTAATTTAAAGAATCGTACAACTCCTCTATCACAACCATCTATTGTGACGCCACCGAACCTGGAGCTCAAACCCTTGCCCACTTATATACAATATGCATATCTAGGGAGAATGCAATGCTCCCGGTTATCATTTCATCAAAGGTCACCCCTTCACAAGTAGAAAAACTCATTGTGGTATTGAAGAGGCACATTCAAGCCATAGGATGGTCAATAGCTAATATCATTGTTATTCCTCTAGAGATTTGCACTGACAAGATTAATCTTCAAGAAAATTGTAACCCATCAGTTTAGCATCAAAGGCGGTTGAATCCACCTATGCAAGAGGTGGTCAAAAAGGATATTATTAAATGGCTAGATGCAGGTGTGGTATATCCTATCACAGAAATAGTTGGGTAAGCCCGGCGCAATGTGTGCCAGACAAAGAAGGCATCACGATTGTTCTAAATGAAAAGAATGAGTTATTAGCTACTCGTCTTGTCAATGAATGGATAGTTTGCAT
The DNA here is from genome assembly GCA_035772735.1 of Datura wrightii. Taxonomy (NCBI): domain Eukaryota; kingdom Viridiplantae; phylum Streptophyta; class Magnoliopsida; order Solanales; family Solanaceae; genus Datura; species Datura wrightii. The sequence goes on from JASDFA010000016.1 coordinate 125,184,173, forward strand.
GGATTACCATAAGTTAAACACCCAGACAAAGAAGGATCATTTTCCTGTGCCATTCATTGACCAAATCTTAGACCGGTTTGCCTATAAGGAGTACTATTATTTCTTTGATGGATTCTCAGGATACAATCACATTTCAATTTCACCTGAGGATCAAGAAAAAATGATGTTAACATGTCCCTATGGCACTTTCGCATTCAAGAGGATGCTTTTTGGTCATTGCAATGCCCCTACCGCTTTCCAAAATAGCATGATCTCCATCTTTTCTGATATGGTGGAAGATACTATGGAAGTCTTCATGGATGACTTTTCAGTTGTGGGGGACTCATAAAAGAGATGTACTGATAAATATTTGTTCCTTAATTAGGAAAAATATCATTTTATGGTAAAAGATGGGATTGTGTTGGGGCACAAAATTTCCAAAAAAGGGATTGAGGAGGATCAAGCCTAAGTGGACGCCATTGATCAATTACCTCTACCATGCACCATGAAGGGCATTATGAGTTTCCTCGGACATGTGGGTTTCTACCGCCAATTTAAACACTTCTTTAAGATAGCTCATCCTCTATTTTGGCAGCTGGAGAAAGAAGCAAAGTTCAATTTTGCTGAAGAGTGTTTGAAGGCTTTTCTTGAGTTAAAGGAAAGGTTGATTTCCTCTCCAATCATTATAGCACCTGATTGGTCAAAACCCTTTGGGCTCATGTGCATTACCTATGGGGTGGCATTAGGAGCAGTCCTTGGTTAGCAGAGAAACAAGATATTTCACCCAATCTACTATGCTAGCAAGGCCCTGAACGATGCACAAACAAACTACATAGTAACGGAGCAGGAGCTACTTGCTGTTGTGTTTGTGTTTGAAAAGTTTCTGGCATATTTACTAGGGAAGAAGGTGGTGCTGCACACGAACCATGCAGCGCTTAGGTATTTAATATCCAAGAAAGATGCTAATCCAAGACTAATCAGGTGGGTTTTGTTGTTGCAAGAATTTGACTTTGAGGTAAAGGATCATAAGGGATGTGAGAATCAAGTGGCAGACCATCTATCATTCCTAGAGTCAAGTGGGCAGCCAAGAACACATGAAGAGATCAACGATGCCTTTCCGAATGATCATATTCTAGTCGCAAAACCATGATCTAACACCGTGGTTTTCCGATTTTGCTAATTACCTATCCAACAACATTATACCCGAAGGCTTGAACATTATACAAAAGAAGAAATTCATGCATGATGTTCAAAAAATTTTTTGGGCTAAACCTTACCTCTTCCGAAGTTGTGCGGATGGTTTAATACGTCAGTGTGTTCCAGAAGTAGAGATTGTCCCCATTCTAGAGGCTTGTCATTCTTCACTTGTTGGAGGTCATGATGGGAGTGTGCGGATAATCGAGAAGGTATTACAGTGTGGCTTTTATTAGCCTACATTACATCAAGATGGCCATGACTTTGTGAAGCAATATGATAGATGTCAAAGGACAAGGAGTATTTCAAGATGGCATGAACTTCTGCTAACATCAATATTAGAGGTTGAGTTGTTCGATGAATGGTGGATCAATGTCATGGGCCCTTTTGTAAGCTCTTATGGAAATACATACATCTTGGTAGCAGTTGATTATGTCTCCAAATGGGTGGAAGCTATTTCACTACCAAATAATGAAGGGAGGAGCATAAAAATCTTTTCGCATAAACATATTTTCTTGTGGTTCGGAACTCCCAAAGCCATTATTAGCAATGGAGGTTCTCATTTTTGCAATCGAGTATTCAGTACATTGCTAGATAAATATGGTGTGAAGAACAAAGTGGCAATCGCTTATCACCCCTAAACAAGTAAACAAGTGGAAGTTTCAAATTGGGAAACAAAATCCATCTTGACTAAAACAGTCAATGTTTATAGAACCTATTGGGCGCGGAACCTAGATGATGCCTTCTGGCTATATTGGACTGCATTTAAAATGCCAATTGGAATGTCTCCTTATCAGCTGGTGTTTGGAAAATCATGTCACCTCCCTATTGAGTTAGAACACAAAGCTTTGTGGGCATTGAAAAGTTTAAATCTTTAATGGGGAAGAGTGTCCAAGGTTGAGTCCATAATCTACATGATTTGGATTAATTCAGAATGAGGGCACATGAGAATGCAGCTATTTACAAAGCCAGAATGAAACATTATCATTACCAAAAAGTGCTGCAACATAGTTTTGCTCCAAGGGACTGGGTGTTGCTGTTCAATTCACAACTACGGCTATTCCTAGGGAAATTAAAGTCAAAATGGTCAGGTCCTTTTAAGGTACCTCAGGTGTGTGAGAATGGTGCCATAGAACTCCATGGAGAGAATGGGAGCAAGTTCAAAGTGAATGGCAAACAAGTTAAAGGTTATCTGGGGGTGTTGGACGAGGTAGGTTGAATAGAGGTTGTATATCTCAACGAACCGTAGGCCCTGAGAGACCTTTGTCGTGCCACGACATTAACTAAGGCACTTCTTGGGATGCAACCCAAGCATTTTTATTTTTTCTAACTCTTCTTATGTATTGTTGTTTTTGATTTATCTTTGTTGGGTTAGTGAACTTCAAGTAGAATAAGGATAGGGCTGGCTAGCGCTAGATGGGCAAATCGTAGGAGACATTTCGTGAACCGCCGGTGGGTCACCGGCTGTGTCCAGTGCACTGAAGGATTTAAGGATAGTCACGAACCATCCAGCTAAGAATCACTTCAAAGCGTGAACCATCTCCACGTAGTTCTTCTGAATTTCGAATAGTATTCAAGATCCTCTGTTTTCGATTATCTAATAAATCACTTAATGAAAGTAGATTATTTTTCCATTCCTTTACAAAACTTAGTAATCCCTTCCCAAACCAAACATGAATCTTTCGATTCATTTGGCTCTCACGCTCAATTACTTAATTACTTTAGGTAAATTCTCATATCTTTTTTTATGAATGTAATGAGCCTATCTTCTCTTCTTTCTTCTGAGTTAAGAGAAAGAAAATAGACACACCCTTACACAACCTTAATTGATAATAATATAGAGGGGATTAGTCGCCGATGTCAACTGATAAAGTCCAAAATACACTCATTTTTTATAAAAGATCGTAAATAGTCGTTGTATCAAAATAAATATCCGCCGGGGTCGAATCCCATAGAGAATTGAGTCGATAATTGAAGAGCTATGAACTAATTCAAACTATAGTGCATAATTTTTCAACATTTGAAGAGTAAAATTGGGGGGGAAATAAAAAGGGAAAATTAACTAACTAATTCTAAACTAAAATTAATTGGGGGGGCGGGGGATTCCAATTGAAGTAATCACAAGTGAGAGGCTAGGGACATCCTATGGGTGCGATCACAATTAAAATGGGAATTTCTTCATTGCCTTAGACTCAAGTGTAAGTAATCTCAGGAAGTAGGTAGCCTCAGCTTCCTAGCCTATTGACTACCCTTAGCTAGAGTTTCGTCAAACTCTGGCTGCGATTTAGCTCAACCCGAATTGATTAGAATAGCAAATTCACTATTCCTTGCTATTAGTTGCCAATTAGGAAGGAGGAAGTAATTTCAGCATTTCTAGCTTAATTTTACAATCTCCTATCCATACCCACTACTAGATTCCCTTCCAATACCTAATCATTCTCTCCCGAGTAACAATCAAGCAAGTACCGATAGAACCACATCATAGTCAATGGATCTTCATTAATAGATTGAAGAGAATCTAATAGATTTACACTTAATTGAACAATAGGAAGATGAATCTAGCAACACCCACCTACAATTCTATAAGAATACAAGAGAAATTTATCAAAATCCAATCGAATTAACAAACCCACCGTGAATATACTTCTAACTAGCAAATTAGTAAAGTATATTTAAAGATAGAGAGAAGATACCAAGAGGATTCCCCTCACATTCATCGCATTAGCATCACAAATCTGCTTTACAAGATCTTACAATAATAGTGGAATTCCCCCAAAATGCGTTAAAGAAAAAGAAGAATAAAGGTACTACCTAACTCTACAAAACTATGGAGAAAAGAATCGCCTAAAAATTCTATGTAGAAGATGAAAATTAGATGAATGAATTGTTGGTTGAATGGTTGGTTCCTTTTAGCTGGTGTACAATGGAGGTTATATATATGTACTTTCTTGTGCACAACTTTCCCCAAATGTCCTTGGAACTTCTAGATGCTCTTAAAACCTTTTTGGACCCCTTTTACCCTTTATTACACGGCCTTTCGAGTGAGGAACCATCGTTTCGCCGTTTGCAAGCCGTGGAGCACCAAACTTTAGTTGATTGAAAATAGTGGCCTGGCAAGGGGTAACTGGCAGTTCAGTGGATTTTAGCTGGTTCCATTCCATGAAAGGCCGGTTGTTTAGCCGGTCTGGAAGTAGCTTCAACGTTTCGCCCTTCCATATTTGCATTTATCCAATTCAAAGCATGTCCTTGCACCTATTTTCGAGCTCAAATCTTCCCTTATCTTTGGCTTCTCTCCCTCATATGCTAACTCATCAAATTTCTTATCAAATTCCATGTGTTTTTCTCGATTTCATGGTTTCTTTACTCACATGAGGTACCTACAAAGAACTCAATAGAAAGGGCATAAAATCCACATAAATAACTCAAAAACTAGGCAAAAACTCATGATTAGGAGCCTAATGATTTGGTAAATTTCCAACTCATCATCAACTAGTGCCCCTGGGAGTAACCCTATCATCAGTTTCAAAATTGGTGGAATGCTAGATCCATTCAGTGAAACACCTGTCTGTTGCTAATTTGGTTTCCAAGAGCTCAAATAGGTAATGTTAGTGGTGGTTATATCAGCGAATTGCCGATTATGGCGATCGCCGATGCACCTGAGCTGAAATATTTTCTCTTTTTTTGAAGTTTGAAAAACCATTCCCACTTCCCCATTTTTCATTCATCTTTTTCCCACCATATGTTCGTTTCCCTAAACAACCCACTTTCCCACCTATCCTCCATTAATGACCACCATCTCTGACCCAATCAAATTCCTTTTCTTTCAAAATTAAATACCTCCATCCACTTTCACACACCAATCTCTATCACTCCATTGTAACCTCAACATACCCGCGGTAAGTAGACGCTATCGATTGTGGCTATTCACCTAATTGGTAAGGTATTTGTCACTCACTCTCTATGTTTCAAGTTATTGGTGATATTTTGTTTCTTGTGTTTTATTTTATGCACTTCTTTTTTATTTGTCGGTGGATTTTTTTTTTATTTTCACGTGGGTGTCACATGGTGTTCAGGTATAGTATGAGTGGGACACCCTCTCAAGTTGCTAAATGATAGATAGTTTGAAACCTTTCTTAAGGGATACTTGTCGTTTCATTAGGTTAGGTTATGATTTGTGTATATCTATGTGGTGGTGACCTATGGGTTAATTTCAGGTCGGCCACCGGCTGACGGCCGATTGTGTTTCGAGAATCGTTGATTGTCTTGTAGATTGACCTACCTAATATTGCAAGTTGGCATCACTATGCAGTATATCGGCGCTTTGCGGATCCAGATCGATGTTTTTCTGGTATACCATTGATATTATGGTGTTCTTCCAGGTCACTGCTTCACATCGGCGACTCTTCGGTGCTTCACGAATCTGCATCGGCGTTTCGCTGATGATTCACCGATGTCTCTTGAAGGCTAAGACTATTGAACCTGAATTCTTTCTTTTTCCCTGATTTGAGTTTCGAAATATCTGCACCACTCTAACCTTAGTTTGCAGCATCATGTCTGTTTCCCCGCAATCTCGCCAAGGCCAAGCATCAATACCCACCAACAATACACAAGCTCAGTTTGGGTTGGAAAGAATGGAGGAGAATTATGTTGCTTTCAAGGAGAAGTGATCAATCCATGAAGAAGCCCAATTTGAAGTGGACTCCATAAAAAATGCCTTCATAGATATCTACGACCAGATTGGGATGCGCAATTGGGGTCCATTCACCATACCTATTGACCCATATTTTCCAGAATTGGTGTGGGAATTCTATGCTTGATACAGCTTACCCTATCTCCTCAAGCACAAGGGCCACACAAATACATTACGATACCTACCACTGGTTTGGGTGCGGGGGCTAGAGGTACCTATAACTCCCAGGGCAATCAATTCGCTTTATTGGGTGGAGCTAATCCAATAACACTCAATATTTCGCAAGAAAGTGGAAGATAAAGGGAATCTGCTCCAATGGGTAGACAACATGATTGCACTTAGCCAACCACAATGGGCCATCTCCAAGGGTCTGATTCATTGTCATGACATGAAGTTTGAATCCCGCATGTGGTTAGATTTGGTTTGTTCACAGTTAATGCCTTCTCAGAAAACAATAGAAGTCCCAATTGAAGTTGCCATTCTTGTAGCATGCATCATGGATCATGTGCACATCAATATGGGGGAGCTCAATGCCGATCAATTCAAACAAAGAGCCAAGAAGCAGGCCACGGTGTTGCCATTTTCTACCTTTGTGAGTATGTTATGTGTGCAGGATGCATGTTCTTTGTTCAAACACATTGACACGACTGTACGGGCCAACGGTTTGATTACATTAGCTACTAAAACTGACAAAGATGCTTCATCTATGAAGCGAACAATGTGTAAAACAAACAAGACTCCACCAGTTCCATTGAAATGTTCTACCACATCGACTGCTCAATTCTATCCAGTTTTCATCCCCGCCCCAACACCTCCAAATTTGCTCAAAATATCACAAAGGCCGATGTACATGAGAGCCTACTTGTGAAGCTAGCTAAGGATATCCCATCTATAATACAAACTGCCATCAAGAAAGAGGTACAACCTGCTAAAGATAAGTTGAAAAGCCTATGCTCCATATTTGAGGTCCTTGAGAGCAAAGTGATTTCCTTGAGAAGAAAGGTGGCTGCACTCGGTGAACCTCCATTTACTATCAACTAAAATCCTCCTACACCTGTAGCAGTGCCCATGCAGATTGAGGCACCTAGAATTCCACTGGATTATTTGTGGGTGGGTTATCACAGCGAGTCAGAAATAGTATCAAATGAGGAGTTATATCATGGCCAGCCACTACCACGTCTAATGCTCTTAGTGTATGAGTAGATCCATCCTGAGCACCTAGCGGAGTGGAAAAAACTTCTTATCATGAGCTTCAGAATCAGCCAGACAGATGGTGGTTCCAGAACCCAAGAAACTAGTGGAACTCCCACCTGATCCACTGTGCCAAACTGCTAAAGAAACAGCTTCTTGGCAATTGGATGCAGCCTCATATTCTTGGAAGCCTCAGCTCAACCACTAAGTCAATCAGGAAGCCTCCTTTACCTTATTATCTGTCATTTTTTCTACATTGGGGGGAAATGTCTTGTTTTAAATATGGGGGAGATGTATGTCGTTCAATTTGCAAAAGCTTTTGTATGCTAAGAATAATAATGGGGTCCTTGTCTTTAATTGTTTACTCCCTCAGGACCCAAGTCCTTTGCTTGTTCGCCTTTGTAATTAGTTAGATAGTAAATAAACTCCAAGGGTTTTCTCCATACCACGGTTCTTTCCTGAGGAGCATGTTTTTGTTTTTATGTTCTTTTTTTTGTTATCAAATCGGATTTGCATTTTTCGATGATAGACTATGCGACGAATATCTTAAGGGAACATTTTATTGTGTCAAAATGCATAAAGTAATGAATTGAAAAGAGAAAAAGAGTTTTTGTGAACTGGTGCTTCCTCTTGCTTAAATAAGGCTAATTGTGAGAGCCAAAGAAGTTATATGGAGGGTCATTGAGAAATGAAGGAGGAGAAAAATGGTGAGGTGATTGGAAAGAGTTGATGGGAGGTATGTTCACAAAAGGCATTAGGGAGGTTCTAGTCACTAAAGCTAAACTTTTATCCTACCCTTAATCCAAGCCTATACCATAACCCGCAAGTTCCAAATGATTTTGAGTGCAGCCTCACTACATTAGTGGCAAATTACATGAAGGGAAAGTCTATGAGTCAAGTTGTGTGCATGAAGATTTCTTTTGGGAGAGTGAGTGTGATTATCTCTTCCAAACAATCCCTTGTGTGTATTTAATGTTTACATGACAAGAGAATAGGGATTCCCCTTTCTGTGAGGGGCATCACCCCTTTTTGAGGACATGAGTGCATTTAGAGTTAATGTGTGGATAGGGCATGACAAGTGTAAATTCTAAGGTGAGTTTTGAATGTGCACTGATTATGACTTGAGATGCTATGTCTATTTCATGGATAAGCAATACCCTTTTTTGAAAAAATGAATACTCTCATGATCCATGTTTGTGAAAGGTGGTAGCCTCCTGAGATATCTTCATTATTCTGGATTTTGGGGGAATTTTCTTCTCTTTTCTGGTGAGATTGGTGAGCATATTTGGGTTGTCATAGACAGGTAGTTCTTGATGTTTAAACTTGTGTGGAGTGGAATGTTTTTATACTACTAAAAATTGCATTACTTAAGGACAAGAAGCCCTGAGAGGCTCCAAGTCGACCCATGGCAGGAACATACATCTAACTACACAAATTAAAAGCAGAAGACTTAACATAATAAATATGGAGGAAATCAAGACATAACATAACAATCTGAATATAAAACCTAAGTCTGAAGTTGAATACAATCTATTGTCTGAGAAGCCTCTAATTTTAATGAGTTGATGGGACAAGACCCCTAACTAACTCTCTAAGTCCGAACCTGAAAATACCAGATATCTGATAATGAAGGGTCCTTGGGAGATGAGGACTCACCACTGAAGCTAAATGCAAACTCTAGGAACTAACTAATGATGGGAATGAGTCTGAAGATCAAAGATTGTATCATTAAATGATACAACATAGAGTATGTGGTCAGTACGTGACATGTACCGTGTATACAAGGTAAGTAAAATAGCTTAAATAAGTAAAATCATTTAAAAACATGCACAACATGAAACAACATCAAGATAAGAATCTAAGAGTAGGCTTGCATGCTATTTTCTTAAATCATGATCTGAACATAACTAAACATCATAACTGAATTGAATAACCCAAAGCTGAAATCTAATAATTATAAGTAAAACTAAACATGGAGTCAAACCTTCTTTAAAACATATATAAATAAATCATAAATGATAAACATGCATGACTAAAATTATGAGGAACAATAGGAGACTCGTCATATACTCGACATTACCACAATAGTGCTTACGTGGTCTCGACTATCACACTTAAGTGGGCAGAGCCATCCAAAGCCTTTCTGGTGCTAAGAACTCTACCATGATATCGATATCAAGCTCAAGACCCCCTTGGAGCAGGGAAAAGCTCACATAGGAGGTCCCAAAATAATATGATCATACCTACGTTGGTGCATAGTTCTAAGGCATAGCTTTGACTGACACTTAGCTTATTCGGTGCTAGAAACTACTCCCAAAAATATGCATATGCTCTCCATCGTTTTTCATTTAAGCTAACCATCTTCTATTGACGAAGCTTAATAATCATGAATATATAAATCTTAATCATACCTGAGGATCCTTGGTTCAAACCCTACCACAAGTTGAACATAATTGAGAGTCTTGACTCCAAAACCATGTTGTAAGCTAATTAACTTGAAATCATAAATCAAACATGAAGATATGGGATTTAACAATACTTAAACATGCTTAAAAATACTTGATTCACTTGAAAACATGATCATAGACATTGGTAACTTGAGAACATGCTTTTCATCAATAGTATCTCATCATACTTGAACATTCATCAAAAAATCTCAACTTTCATGAACTTCTCATGGATGGGAATTTTAGTTTATAAAGCTCAAAAACATGATTATAATTGAAAACAATATAAACTTTCCCATGAATCATAATTCAATAATAGAAACATGCTTAGATTATACCCATGGTATAAACTTAGAAAATTCATGCATTTGGTTAAAACCCCATAAGATCAACATATAGATTTTCATGAATCAGAGAGGGATTGGGTATGGGTGTGACCAAATTTAGCTATTCATAGCCTCACATACCTAATAAGAACTGATTTAACCACTCCCTTGATTTCCCAATGAAGAACTGAATAAAAACTTGAAGGAGTTGAACTTGATCACCTCTCTATCACTCTAAGTTTGCATGCATGAATAAGAATAGCCTAGAATGAACTTACCCCTCTTTATACTCAATATTCATAGGTTAAAATGATGTAGTTTAAGACTTAGGATCATATGAATTACAGATAAGTCCTTACCAAATTTGTAGAAAATAACTACCAGTCCCTAGAGGGACTGGACAAGTCGTTACCAGTGGAACGAGTCATCGTCTGCTGTCGTGAAGTCCACTGCCACTTTTCCTCAAAGGGTTCCCATGAGGGACCTAATGGATCGTCATTTGCTTTCTCAAGCATTTGCCTAAGTTTAACATGTGTGTTTTCATGGTGATCAATCAAAACAACCATAATTTAGAATGCAAGACAAAACAACAATCAATAACTTAATTCCAAAGAAAATTCGTAAAAACACACTCATAACTCATGGCTTCAACCGTAGAGGAAGGGTTCTAGCCATTCAAGTTTGTAAAATTACAAGAAAACATTGTTAAAGTAACATACTTACAAGAATTGGTACATAAGAAGATGAAATTGATGAACCCTAGGTGAGTTCTCCCACTTCTCCCTTCACTCATAGGTGGTTTTTCAGAATAAAATCGTGACAATCTGATTTTAGGAGCTAAGGGTTCAATTTATACAATGCTGAAAAAATGCAAAATTTGGCCTGTGGTGGAACAACAACATGTCACGGAGCTGAACGCCCTACTTGACCTCCGTGACACAGAGGTAACGTGTACCCTCCCTGGAATGTGCCAAAAAATGCAATTTTTTGCCAAGTGTTACCGCGTTGGCAACGTGCCACGGCCCCTATCGCGCAGGGTGCCAGTTATTGCATGTTTTCTTGTTGACTTTCACGTTTTTCTCTTGATTCCATTCCTCCACTTCACCAAATCATGAATTAGTTCCTCAAATGCATTATTAACCTTCAAAAATAAGGACTAATCATGTTGGTTAGTATATATTCACATTTACATAAAATCACATGAGAATGCATATAATCAATTCGATAAACAAGACAAAACTAAGTTATAAAGCATCACTCGAGCATCCTATTTTGCCCACGATCACCTACCCCACACTTAAATCCTTGTTCGTCCTCGAACAAACCTTTTACATCTCATGCCTATGGAGACTCACCCATAGCTAATTTATCAAGAGAATTCAGGCTATGGTTGTACTGAATATTTAAGATAGCAAGTTAACAATAGAGCATGCATGATTTAATTATTGAAATGAAATACAACTCCGCTAAGACTTCTTAACCTCAAGAAGCGACTCTCAATCTTACCAAACTCATACAAATCAACTGATTAAGAAATCCCACATGAATTATATCCTTCATTCAACATGTGCCCTCACAGAATGAGAGTTACCCATTTTCACACGCAAAAAATTTTTAAATCACAACATGTGTGGGTACATGAATAGAATTATGCTCACTCTCACAAAGAATTCACATGCATCATGTAATGACCCATAAGCTTGCCCTTAGTGTTTTATTCCACTAATTTGAGGATGTATGAATGTAAGATCAAGTAGGACTTCTTAGGTTGTAATGTAGCCAAGGGACGGGTAGGTACTATTATGGCCAGTAATAGTGACTATCTGCCCTAAGCGCTTTTAATACATCATGCCCTCATCACTAACTTCCCTTCCCTTACTTCACCTTTTTCTCCTTTCAGCTTTTTTTTCCTCTTTTGCTCCCCCTTTCTTTAGGCACTTTTGGCTTATTAGTAAGGAGTTCTATAAGTAACTTTTCATTAATTTATTTTCTTACTCCCTACTAATACTCAACCATATTCAAACAAGTGCACCCTTGACCTTTCTCAACTTTCACAACTTCCATTTTTCCTTCTTTTTCATTTTTTTCTAACTCCTTTACTCTCTCGGATTATTCACTTAAGCGCTTAGGAGTTTTGGATTAAATTCAAGGCTAATGAAAGAAAAAGGATTAAGCTTATGTTGCAACTATCAAAAAATAGGCTCAAGGCTCAATGGGGCTAACTAGGATTAATTATTCAAGGTAGGTAAAATGAGGGACAACGTTTAGATCCATCAAAGAAATGCCTAAATAATTTCCTACAATTCTCATCCTTCATTTCGTTTTATATATACGCAAGGCAAGTTCTAGACATTCCACGATAGCACAGAATACTCAAAAATCTTACATTCATGGCACATGCTCAAATCAAGACACATTCAACAGACTCTTACTCAGCTAATCACAAGAATTCAGAATTAAGCTTCAATCATATTGAGTCAAATTCAAGAACCTAAGTGTCTCACACAAAGTTATACACTTGCATGCTTCAAAACTGAACATACTTGCATCTTACAATCATTTATAGCCCATAACAAGAACATCAAGCATCGATTAGCTACGGGTTCACAAACCCACAACCTATCGCCTAATTTTCCCTCAAGACGGTCGTCATCCATCCATCGTCGGAAACAGTCCCTAGCTATGACTAAAAACATTATATACAGACAAAGAAAAGAAAAAGAAAATTTTTATTCTTCGGTTCAAAGACCCTCCGTCGGAAAGAACCGAAAAGAAAAACCAACGGGTGCTGAATTCATGCTTGACTCATAAAAATTTTTCAAATTTCTCACAAATTCCTCACAAGCATTACATTCACCAAAAAAAGTTTTGTTAAGCACAAAAAATTTGAAATTTTTCTCACCCCACACTTAAATCATGCTATATCCTCATAGCATCAAATTAAAATTTAAAGGACGAGAACTATTCCCCGAACCTCTATCCCATGATAAAAGCATGCTTTTCTTCAAGTTCTCCTAGGTGGGTGTTTGACCCCACACTTCTTCTATTTCCTGCTTCTTAGCTTCCTCCTTCTCGGTACTCAGACTTCCCTTCCATCTATGCTTAACTTTCCACCAAAAACACAAACATAATGAAAACAACAAAATCAACACAAAATCAAAATTAAACAATTTGTGCCTGAGGTAACCTTGGGTTGCCTCCCAAGCAGCGCCTAATTTACCGTCGCGGCACGACGTGGACTGTCCTTTTCAGGACATCCTCATACCTGGGTTCCCGTTTGAGAACCATCTCCTTTTCTTTTGATTTTTTAGAGGAAAGAACCTCCACTCTGTTCCTCTCTTCCTCCAACTTCTTCTCAATTTGAAGCCCTTTATCAGACTCGGGCTGAACACTTGTCATTGCCTTTGGCCCTGCACCTGTGGAATCCTCCACCGCACACTCATCCTCAGACAACACACTAACTTGACAATGGTTTTTGCAGTGTGCGCATGGGTTCATTTCTTGGTAAACGCGGAAGAGTTCTTCTTCATCTTCGACCCTCATTTTCAAGGTCCCTGCTCTCAAATCAATCACCGCTCCTCCGGTGGCAAAGAATGGCCATCCCAAGATTAAGGGTACCTGGTCATCAACCTGAAAATCTAGAACAATAAAATCAGCAGGTATAGTAAACTTACCTACTTTGATAAGAAGTCCTCTATTATTCCATTGGGTGTCACTTGCGACTTGTCAGCCAGCCGCAACATCAACCTCGTTGGCCTCGGTTTTCCCAATCCCAGGGTGTTAAATAAAGATAGAGGCATTAGATTAACTGCTGCCCCTAAATCACACAAAGCTCGTAGCACCTCAGCTTTACCAATTTGTATGGGGAGGATAAAACTCCCTAGGTCTTTAATCTTTTTCGGAATCTTTCTCAATACCCTATGACTGCACTCCTCAGTCAGTGCTACCATCTAGACATCCTCCAATCTAACTTTGTTCGCCATCATGTCTTTCAAGTATTTAGCATACTTGGGCATTCCCTGCAAAACATCAATAAAAGGCAAATTTCTGTGAAGTTCTTTGAAACTCTCAAAGAACTTTTTGAAGCATTCCTCTTCCTTGCTCTTTCTGAATCTCTGAGGGAATGGTGGTGGTGGTCTTTATGCTGGTTGCAATGAAGATTGTGCATTTTGTTGCCCAGCACTCTGATTTTCTCCTTTTTCGGTGGTTGGTCCTGGTCTAACCAACTCCGGCTGCACATCCTTTATTTTCTCTGTTGGCCTTGCATCAGCTAATTGCTTGCCGCTTCTCAGACTGATGGCATTGACCTGCCAGGGGTTAGGATCCGTGTCGCTTGGTAATCCCCCTTGCGATCTCATGTTTTGAGAAGCTGCCATCTGCCCCATTTGTTTTTCAAGATTGCGGGTGGCCACTTGCTGATTGTTTAAGTCTGTTGCCATCCTCGCTTGATTTTTTGCTAACTGAGTCTGGGTCTCCATGATTTTCTGCAATGTTTCCTCAATGTTGCTGCTCAACTGACCATCATTCTGCCTATTCTGTTGATACTTTTGTTGCTGAGTTTGCTGATAACTTTGCTTTTGGTTTCCACCCCAAGAAAAATTCGGGTGGCCCTGCCAATTTCTGTTGTAGTTGTTTCCAAAATTCTGATTGTTCCGCTGCACATTCCTAATGAAATTGACTGATTCTGGATTGGCTCCACAAGATTCTGCATTGTGCCCATTATTACCACAGATTTCACACCAACCTGGAGCTTTTTGAACTGCATTAACCTGACCCTGTTGTTGGTTCATACTCAGTTTATTGAATTGAGTCATCATCTGATGCTGGAACGAAGCTAACTGTGCTGCCAAGGCATTCATACCATCTACCTCTATCAACCCTGATCTCTTTTCTGCCCCTTTCGATGACTCGTTGTACCACTATGGATTTCCTTGAGCAATACTGTTCAATAAAGTATACAACTCATCATAAGTCTTCTCCAAGGCTTGCCTACCCGATGCAGAGTCTAGTAATATTTTTGTGTGTGGGTCTAGACTTTCTACAAAGGTGTGAGCCAACACTTCTTCAATTGCTGGTGATGGGGACAGTCTATCAATAATGACTTGAATCTTTCCCAAGCCAAATATAAATTCTCATCAGGCCTCTGCTTGAAACTCAGTATTTCCCTTCTCAACTTTGCAGTTTTGCCTGAAGGAGAGAATCAGATAAGGAACTTCTTAGCCATGTCATTCCACAAAGTTATGGAGTTTGGTGGCTCAGCCTTCAACCACTTTTTTGCCTCTCCCAACAATGAAAATGGGAAGAGGGTAAGTCGGACATAATCTGTGGACACGCCGGTGGGGACAAACGTGTCACTAATCTCAAGAAAGTTCAGTAAGTGCTGCTGTGGGTCCTCATGTGCCATTCTAGTGAATTAACCACTAGAATGTAATAGTTGCACCATGTTCTGCTTCAATTCAAAGTTCCCTCCAGGCTCCGATTTACGAATACTAGAGTTCACATTAGTCGCTTGTGGGATTGCCACTTCGCGAACTGGTCTGGCTGTCATTGCTTCCGGTGACAATTATGCTTGTCCTGCGGGTGGTTGTTGTTGTACCTTTTCTTGAAGTCTTTTCAGCTTTTGCTCAAGAGCTACTCTCCTTTGCAAATGGAGTTGAAGTGCAAGTTCAAGCAACAGTTCCACAAGCTCTCTATTCTTAGCCAGCTCGGCAAGACAACCTGTCACCTGCAATAAGTCAGACTAAGACAAAGTTTCTCAAATTATCAAAACTCCGTCAAGTCCCTGGCAACGGCGCCAAAAACTTGTTGCGCCCCGCAAGTGTATGGGTCATAAAAGTAATATAGTGGCCCTTTTTAAGAGTTGGATGTCGAACCCACATGGACTGGACCAATTCAGCTAACTATCAAGTTCAAGTGTGATATTAACTTTCGCAAGTGTTGATTCTAGAGGTTTTCGAGAAGGTTTATTTAAGTCTAAATATGGTCAACGAAATATTCTGAATTTACTCTAGGAGCAACATAGAGTTAAAACTAGATAATCATGCGATACTACGATTTGCAATGGTTTAAGTATGAACCTATCGATTGTCGTCTCATATAATTAGAATTGCATGTTCATGGTCTTTCGAGCCTCTAAACACGACAAACTAGCCTCACTGCATCATTGTGAGCAAGGATGCTAATTCTAGTTCGTGGGCAATTAACTACGTAGATGTGGTTTATGGGGTTATGCCATTGATTAGTGTACTTTCGTACCTCAAACCATTTAACCAAACTTAGCTTCACAACTACTTCTGCGAGTGGTGGAGTGACAAATCTAAGCCGGTGTCTTTCTCTCTTCCCATTTTATCAACCAAGCAAGGTATTAGGTATATTTCTATCCTAACCACAAAATCTTATCAAAAGATAAGAACTTGCTTCCTACATTCTTATGTTCTTCCCTAGGTTTGCTTTCTCAAGCATTTGCCTAAGTTTAACATGTGTGTTTTCATGGTGATCAATCATAAAAACAACCATAATTAAGAATGCAAGACAAAACAACAATCAATAACTTAATTCTAAAGCAATTTTATTAATTTCTTTTATTTATTTATTTCTTATATTATTTTTATAGTCTTATTTTTTGTATGAGTATGAGAATTGAAACAAAGTCATAGGAAGATACAAAAGCAAACTGCTTAGTTTAGACTAAGTGTGGAGTGCTCAAATAAAGAACTAAATTGTGTTAAGAGAAGTCTAAATATCTTATAAACTGTTTTTATCTTCGTGTGCCATAAGTACACCGCAAACTTTCAATCATGCAATGGAAAAATTACTCGGGTGCTCTTATATTCAAATATTTTTGGGTAGTTAATAATTCCTCTAGATTTTTTCATTATTCATCGATTCTTTTTTTGAGGGATGTAGCTTGAATTTGGTAATTTTTAATTATTTTAGGAGTAAATTTTAATTTATTTTCTTTTTAGTCATAGATAGAGATTTTTTCCTATGATGGATGGTTGACGACCGTTTTAATGGAATTACGTCATTATTTTTAAAAAATATTTTGGGAATAATGGGGAAGGAAAAGAAAAAATCATTTTTGACTTGTTTGATACTAGAAATTTAGGCCTGAGATTAAGAAGTGTTTTTTCACAAGTACTTGGTAATTCAAATGAAATAGTAAATTTTTTGACACCTAGGCTCTAGGTAGTGACTTTGTACATAGATTACTTATTATTGTAGTTCACTATGACCCTGTCTGTCTTAGAGCATATTGATCCGTTTTGATTGAGACTAGTGCCATGTGAAGTGACGATTTCTTGCATGTATTTTATAGTTTGTATCTTAGTCTAGAACTCGCCCTGCACCTTATTGAAGGAAAATAGAAAGTGTTGCTTTGTTTGGAAAATGATAATAGGCTTTCTTTGATTTTTCCTGTGAATTTTAGCATGTTCAGATGTTATTACCACTAGTTATCCCTTTGATATTATATCCTTTTATTTGTTAGCAATATATTTACGTTGATCCTTTTTATTAAATCCCTAGTTTTTGCATCCTGCTTCCTTAAGCATTATAGAATAGACTGTGATGAAATTGTTAAACCTGAAGAAAAGGGATGGTAAAATGTAAATGTGACCAATGAAAATTACTTGTGATGAAAAGGTGCTCGCAGAAAGAATATACATGAACAAAAAAAAAGAATAAAAATGCTTGAAAGAATATATATATATATATATATATATATATGTATGTATGTATATGATTGGAGCATTTTTGATATAATGAATCACTTGTGGAAATAATTGATGAAGAGAGGGCTAAAACTAAAGTGAAGAAAATAATGAGCGATAAGTCTAAAAATTGCAAAGTGCTTAAGGAAATGTAAGTCACTATTACATAGTTTTCCTACCATCTTTTAGCCAATATTACAACAGATAAAGCGTTATTTAATATTTTTTAGTACATGTCACGACCCAAGCGTGGGCCCCAGATCGAGACACGGAACCTGAAGTCATGAATGACTCCAAGCTCACCCATGGCACATACATTGAATTGCATGGGCCCCAAATCAAGACACGGAACCTGAAGTCATGAATGACTCCAACCTAACCCATGACACATATATAGCATGAATAAGATCATATCTAAAGCTTAAAGTAACGCATAGACATAACATAAGAGATAGTCTAGAACATATCTCATAGCATAACTAGAAAAAACAAGTCTACAATGCCGAATCATCTAACATGTTGTCTAAAAGCCTCTAATTATAAGATGAGCTGATAGGACAACACACTTAACTAGCTCGCTTAGTCTGAATCTAAAAGCAGGAACATCATATTAATAACTGCTAAACGTCCTCAGAAGATGAGAACTCTCCCATATGGGAAATGAACTAGACTACTGGGGGAGCGAGACTAACAAAGAGGCTGAGGGTGGTCCCCCGAACCTATATTATGAAATCATATAGCATAGAAGTATGCGGTCAGTACTTTGAATGTGCTGAGTATGTAGAAACAGTAAAATACTCTACTAAAATGATAGTATGGAATCATGCGTATAAAACAAGATAGAACATGAGAGTAAGGCCAACATGCTAAAATTCATTTTCTTGAATCATAAACATGAGATATTCATCATAAGCTGAACATAATGACCAAAGTTTTAGAAATACAAATTCATATAGTGTACCATACTTGAAATCATAAGTGAAAACTCATAAACTGATCAATGGGTCAAATATGCTATGAAATATACTATCATAAGATATGAACATGAGTAACTTAAAACATCATGAGCAATAGGAGGCTTTATCATAACCAACACCATCATTATAGAGTATACATGATTCTCCAACTATCTCGCTCAAGTAGGAAAAGTCGTCCTAAGCCTTGCTAGGGCAAAGAATGATTAAGGTGTGATATCACTGGTGTGCCCTTATCAGGGGAGAAATACTCTCTTAAGAGGCCCCAAATATGATTATATACCTACGGTGGCACGTAGTTATGATACCTGGGTCCTCGAAAATACCTGATCTACTCGGTGCTAGACACTACTCCCAAAACATGCATATCTCTCATAATCGTATTCTAAAAATATGGCTTAAACATGCATATCTCTCATAATCGTCTTCTAAAAATATCTTTTAAATCTATTTCTTAGGAGTCTTGACTCCAAAACATCTTTTCGAAAGGTTTTTACCCAAAACTCCGCTCTGATACCTCCTAAAGCTAAATAGTTTAAATCTTATCTTATAAGCCTTGGCTATAAATCATGGTGAAATATAACCACTTTTACATGGGCTTATCCAAATCATAAAATCATGCTTACTTTGGAAAAATCATCGTAACTTGAGATTCACAAATTTATGAGAGAATATAGTATAAAGCATGCATTCATGATCGTAAAAATATAGATTGAATCTTAAGAGAATCATAGAGTTTTATTCAATTGAATCTAACCCTAGAAGTTCATGAAATCATGTTTGAAACTTTAAATTCATGGATTCATGAGATATTTGATAAGTAAAATATAATTACAATAATAGATTAACGAAACTAATTTCATGGTATAACATGAAGGACTTCGCCCACAATAGAACTTATCACCAATTCTCGAAAATTAGGGCAAGGTACTTTAGTATCTTGAATTCAATTTGAAAGGGGCATGAGGGTGGATAAACATCTCATTAAATTACCTACATACATGGGTAAATTGATCCCTTGACTTTTTGGAAAATCCAAGAGAAATATAGATGAAGGGGATGATGAACCCTAGCTTGACTTGAGGCAGAACCTTCAATCCAGGGTCGTTTTAAAAGAATGATGACCTGGGCAAGGTTAAACCCCTTAATAAACCCTTCAAGAAACCCAAAACGACATCATTTAGGGGATAGAAAATTATGTAGTTGTGAAAATACACCTGAAGATCACATAAAAATTGTTCTGTCTACTGCTATGACTCATTCTATGACGCATAGGACCTTACCAAGACTCGTCCTACGACTCGTAGGACATTACCCCGACTCGTACTGAGTCTTGTGGTCTCAGGTCTTGCCTCTGATCATTCCCTAAACTTCATGCCACGGATACCTACCACAACTCGTTCCTCCTTACCATGGGTCCTACCTAGACTCGTGGTTCCTCACATCATCTCATAACTCTACTCTGAATCTCTTCCTACGAATCATAGGTCCTTTTCATAGCCTAACTCAATCATTCTTGGACACCATTTTAATGGCCAGTATTACGACTCGTACCACCCAGCAACAAGTAGTATTAAGGCTCGTACTGAGATATATTGCAGACTTTTCTGCTGGTAAAATTTCAAATTATGAGTCTAGTCTTAGGAGACATTGGGGTGTTATAATATCCTCCCCTTGGAAACATTTGTCCTCAAATGGAGAATAAATAAGCTGGAATTATAGGGAAAGAGCAGCAATCCTAGAACTGAAAGTTATAGACTTTAAGCTAATGGAGTGACTGACTCTAGACTGAGGTACATGACTGAACTGAATTCATGAAACATACATGCATGCTATGACATGAAAGGAACTAAGAAACACGAACTTGACATGAATCTAAATAATTTACTAAGGAGGAAATTGGTACCTCATGTTGGAATTGAGCCAGAAGGGAAAGATGCGGGTATCTAGCAATCATATCTGCTTTGGCTTTCCATGTAACTCCTTCAACAAATTGATTTCTCCAAAAAACCTTCATGGAAGCTATCTCCTTGTTCCTTAAATTTTGAACCTGACAATCAAGGTTCTCAACTGGAACCTCCTCATAGGTAAACCTATCCTTAATCCCAATGCTCTCTACTAGAACAACTAAAGCTAGATGACCAATGCACTTTTTCAACAAAGACACATAGAAAACTGGATCCACCAAAGCTAACACCGCTGGTAACTCCAACTCATATGTCACTTTTCCAACTCGCCTCAGAATCTAATAGGACCAACAAATCGGGGACTAAGCTTTCCTTTATTTTTGAACCTCATAACTCCCTTCATGGGAGAAACCTTCAGAAACACCCAATCATCGATGTCAAACTCAAGCTCTCTTCTCCTGGAATCCACATATGTTTTTGACGATTGTAAGTTGTTTTAGAACTCTCCCTAATAAGTTGAACGTTCTCCAACGCCTCATGAACTGAATCCGGTCCTATCAATGTAACTTCACCTACCTCAAACCATCCAATAGGCGATCTATGCCTCCGCCCTTATAGAGCCTCAAATGGAGCCATCTGAATGCTGGAGTGATAACTTTTATTATTTACAAACTCGATGAAAGGCAAGTGATCATCCCAAATACCCTTGAAATCAATATCACACTCTTTTAACATGTCTTCAATAGTCTGAATGTGCGCTCAGCCTGACTATCTACCAAGTCCCTTTTGAAATGATCTCCAAAACTTCAAGGTGAACTGGGTACCCCTATTTGAGATATTGGATAAAGGTACTCCATGAAACTGAACTAACTCCCAAATATACAATCTATCATAATCCTCGGACGAATCCATAGTTTTGACCTATAAGAAGTGAGCTGTTTTGGTCAACCTGTCTACAATCACCCATATAGAGTCATGATGTTGAGGAATACAAGGAAACCCTGTAATGAAGTCCATATTGATCTCTTCCCAATTCCAAGTAGGAATTTTGATGTCTTGTAGCATACCTCCAAATCTCTGATGCTAAACCTTCACCTTTTGGAAATTCAGACACTTAGCCATAAATTCCTCTATGTCCTTCTTCTTGCCATTCCACTAATAGACTTCCCATATGTCATGGTACATCTAGGTAGCACCTAGATATGAAACCATTCGTTCCCTCTGATAGGGTCAATATCAGGGTTGATGTTAGTCAAGCCTTTAACTCCTGAAAACTCTTCTCACAAGCATTCAACCATTGAAATTTGACCTACTTCTTGTTCAACTTAGTTAATGGTGTTGCAATAGATGAAAATCTCTCTTTGAACCTCTTGTAGTAGCCAGCTAAACTTAAGAAGATTCAAATATTAGTGAGACTAACAGGTCTAGGCCAATTCTTCAATGCCTCTATCTTTTGAGAGTCTACCTGCACACCTCTACTAGACACCATATGACCCAAGAATGCTACTAAGTTCAGCCAAAATTCACACATGCTGAATTTAGAAAACAATTGGAGATCCTTGAGGGTTTGCAACATAATTCTCAAATAAGCAACATTTTCTTCCTCGCTAATGGAGTATATGTGGATATCATCTATGAAGACAATAATGAACATATCCAGATACTGATTGAATACCCTGTTCATCAAGTCAATGAATGTTTCGAGGGAATTCGTAACTCCAAAAGACATAACTACGAACTCGTAGTGAACATATAGAGTCTTGGAAGCTGTCTTCAGAATGTCACTCTCTCTAATTATGAGCTGGTGATAGCCAGATCTGAGGTCTATCCTCGAAAAGCACTTAGCACCTTGGAGCTGGTCAAATAAGTTACCCATCCTGGGGAAGGGATACTTATTCTTAACTGCGACTTTGTTCATCTACCAATAATCAATACACATCCTAAGAAGTCCATCCTTCTTTCGATCAAAGAAAATTGGAGGAACCCATGGGGACTTACTAGGCCTGATGAAACCCTTATCTAAAAGTTCCTTCAACCGCTCTTTCAACTCTTTTAGCTCAGTTGGAGCCATTCTATAAGGAGGAAAGGATATGGGTTGCATATCATTGAGAAGGTCAATACAAAAGTCAATCTCCCACTTTGGAGGGGCTCCTGGTAGACCATCTAGGAACACCTGCGAATACTCTCATACCACAGGAACTAACTGAAGAGTTAGGGTCTCAAATGTAGAATCCTTAACTCAAACTAGTTGGTATACACAACTCATGGAGATCATCTTTCTAGCTTTAAGATAGGAAACAAAGCAACCTACAGGCATAGCTGAACTACCTTTCCACTATAGGATTGGTTCAACTGGAAAATGGAGCTCTACTATATGAGTTCTACAATTAACCAAAGCATAATAAACTTGACACCAATTCATACCAAAGATAACATTGAAATCGGTCATATCTAAATCTACTAAGTCGGCTAAGGTATCTTTCTGATGAATCGTGACAGGGCAATTTCTATATACCCATCGAGCTTAAATTGAGTCACCGACAAAGAGTCGAGACTAAGAAGGTTTCTGAAATGATTTAGAGACAGACACCAAAGCTAACATCAATATAGGGAGTTATGAATGACAATGTAGCCCCTGTGTCTAAAAATTCATAAACATCAATATGAAAAACTCATAAATACCAGTGACCACATCAGGTGAGCACTCCTACTCTTAATGGGATGAAAATTTATAGATTTTATTTTAGCGTTTTCTGCTAGATGCACTACAAAAGGTGCCCCACTGAGATGGACGAGCTGTTGGAGGTGCAGAAGTGGTGGCAGGGGCACGACCTTTACCATCACCCTATCTAACTGAAGGATAATACATGAGCATGTACCTGAGATTTCCACACCTGAAGCAACCATTAGAGCCAACCAAGCACTCTAAGGGGTGCTTCCTACCACACTTCCTACAAGATGGGAAAGTGCACTCCCCTGTCATGCTCCTCTGACCCCTAGAGCCTTATACTCTACTCCACTAATAACCTTGAGGTTTGGATGATGTGTTTGCTGATGACGGAGCTGGGGCTATCAACCTCTAGTAGGACTAAGGGCGATATCTACCACTTGATCTCTGCTGCGGGTACCCATAGCTCCCTGTCCTAGCCCATTTGGCCTCTCTATCACAACCCAAGAGCACACCCAGATCGTAGACATAGGATAAGGAGCCCTGAGCGACCCCAAGTCAACCCATGGCATGAGCATATACTAATTCATTCACAAAAGGTAGAAAGCATAGCTTAATAATCATGAACTAACTGAAAATCATAACATGAGATATAAGAAACAACATTACATGATCCAAACATAAATGGCTGAATACTACAAATAGGTCTGAAAGCCTCTAATCATAACAGATGGGTTGAACGGACAAGATCCCAACTAACCACAACATTCTGAAAACAAAAGATAAACAAGGTTCAAACATGAAGCCCTCGAATCATAAGGACTCAACACCGGAAGCTGAGAGCAAAACTGAGAGCAAGCTACGAACGATGCTGAACCTTTGAACCAGATCTTGAAAATATGTGCGTCAGTACTAGGAAGGTACTGAGTATGTAAGGTATGCAAAACAATACTTAAAAACATAAATGTTATAGGAGTGGGGACATCATGATCATAAGACTGAAATCGTAAATATATCGTAAGGCTCAAGATTACAAAAATATTCGTAAAACTGTCATAGTCGTAACATGTGAGAAAAAATTTCATAAAACATAACTTGAGCCAAAAGATCATAATCATACAGGCATTAAAACCATAAGGAATAATGGGAGATTTCTACAACCGACATACCCCATATGAACACACATGGAGCCCAACCTATAAATCTAGTCAGGAGGTCGTCCATACCTTGCCAGGGGTATGAACCATGAAATGCGTGATATCACTCATGAAGGCCTCGTAGGGAATAGGGGACAGTCACTGAGGAGTTCCCAAACATAACCTATGCTAGCTCATAGTTATGAGATTCGGGGCGTAACCTAGTCCCGGAACCTACTCAGTGTTATGTACTACTCCCAAAACATGCAACGTGCTCATAGAAATTCATACATGAAATGCATGGCTATTTAAATTGTGATAATCATAACGTGCTTGAGAATTCATAATACTATCCATGGAATTGGGCCCGTGAATCTGCCAAAATCATAGTTCATAAATCATAAGTGACATGTGGGCATTGCCGATAGTATCAATAATGCATGATATGCATAATTTTATAGGAAACATGATTATAATAACTTGAGTAATTGAAAACATGCTTAAAGTTCAAAAGTTCGTATCATGCTTGTGAAATCGCCATAACCATGAATTACACTAAAACCCCCATGATTTGGGAAAATGTGCTTTTAAGGATTTAAATCATCAAATATTAAATAAAATAAGTGAAGAAAACCTAATAATTCGAAACCCATGATTTTATTCATACTACAACATGCTCAAATCAATTTTTGAGGAAACATGCATTTCGGTTATGACCCGTCAAGAATTGGTAACTTAAACATATAATTAGAGAGAAATTGGGCATGAGTAGGGACTAAACTACCCATTCAAAACCCCACATACCTGGAATTACTTTCTTCTTAACTCCCTTGAAAAACCCTAGGTGGAAACTTGAAGAATTGAAGAAGAACCCTTGAATCTCCTCCTACTCCCTTCTCTAGTTCTTGCAAATATCAAATGACACACAGAATGAGTTTTTCCTCCTTAAAAGACCCTATCCCGACCTCAAAATGACATGGTTTAGGGTCCAAAAGCGAGGAAAAGTCAAATTTACACATGATGAAATTTCCCTGAAAAATAGATTTTTCCCCGACCATGACTCGTACCATGAGTTATAGCACAAAGTCATGACTCGTGGTCATCTCTCGTGGTCGCCTCATAATTTTTCAATCTTCTGAATCTTGCCACGACCCGCACACCACGACTTGTAGTGCCATCCTACGGTTAGTACTATCAGTTGTGGTACCATCCACCCTTACCCAATTACGAGTGAACCACGACTCCTCATCACGACTCGTTGCTACATCGTACGAGTCATACTATGACCACTGACAACTGACTCTGGCACCACTGAGAATTTCACCAAGACTCCTAACCACGAGTCCTACCTTTGCATCATTATTTGTAGGACCACCCGTGATATGACCTCAAGCTCCCCATATTCATCACGACTAGAGTCACGACTCGTAGTTCCTCAACACGATTCGTACCTCGAGTCATACTAGTGCAAAAATCCTATTTTTTCTGCAGTTTCGAACTTCAACTCCCGGGTACATTTTTAGGCCTTTTCGAGGTATTATAATATCCCCCCCTTGGAAACATTCTTCCTCGAATGAAAGAAACAAGCAGCAAACAGAAACACACAATTACCATATGCCAATACTGATCATTTAAGTCAAAAACTGACAGAATGACTAACCCCGAAAAGAACTACATAGATGGACTGATTTCAGACATCACATACTTATATCATATCATAAAACAAATTTGTGCGCGTGAACGGAATATTAGAAACTGATTAGACGTTTAAGGAAAAAATTGATACCTCAAACTTAAACTGGGCCGGTAGGGAACTGGTGGGGGTATTTAACCATCATATCTGCTTCAGCTTCCCACGTAGCTCCCTTAACATGCTGATTTCTCTTTAACACCTTTACTAAAGCTACTTCCTAGTTCCTCAGCCTTTGAACCTGATGATCCAAGATTGCAACAGGGATTTCTTCACAATTGAAGCTATCCTTCATGCCAACACTTTCCAAGGATGGAACTCCCACGCACTTTTTCAACATTGATACATGAAATACGGAATGAACTGAAGCCAACTCTGAAGGTAACTCTAACTCATAAGCCACCTTACCCACTCATCTCATATTCTAGTATGGTCCAATATAGCCGGGGCTGAGTTTCCCTTTCTTTCCAAATCTCATTATTCCCTTCATGGGAGATACCTTCAAAAACACCCAATCATTGATCTCGAACTCAAGCTCCCTTATCCTTACATCTACATAATACTTTTGGCGACTTTGAGCCATTTTTAGCCTTTCTCTTATTAACAGAACTTTTTCCACAGCCTCGTGGAATGAATCTGAACCCACTAATGAAGCCTCACCGACTTCAAACCACCAAATGGGCGATCTACACCTTCACACGTAAAGAGCCTCGAACGGTGCCATCTTAATGCTGGAGTGATAGCTGTTGTTGTAGGCAAACTCAATAAAAGGCAAATGCTCGTCCCAACTACCCTTGAAGTCAATAACACAAGCTCTCAACATGTCCTCAAGAGTCTTGATAGTCCACTCTTCCTGACCATCTGTTTGTGGATGAAATTTCATGCTAAGCTTGACCTGGGTGCCAAGTCCCTTTTGAAAAGATCTCTGAAACTGAGAGGTGAACTGAGTACCTCTATATGATATAATGGACAAGGGAACTCCATGCAATCTAACCAACTCTCGAATGTAAAACTTAGCATAATCTTCTGCTGAATCGGTGGTTTTGACCGGTAGGAAATGAGCAACATTGGTAACCCTGTCCACTATAACCCAAATGGATTCATACTGCCTATGAGTGCGGGGTAAACCTGTTACAATGTCCATATTTATTTCTTCCCACTTCCAAGTAGGAATGCTGATATCTTGGAGTACACCCCCATGTCTCTGTTGCTCAACTTTCACTTGTTGGCAATTCGGGCACCTGGCTACGAATTTTGCAATATACCTCTTCATGCCATTCCACCAGTAGATTTCCTACAAGGCATGATGCATTTTAGTGGCACCTGGATGAATAGAATATCTAGATCCATGAGCCTCATGCAATATCCGACTCCTCAAATCTCCCACGCTCGAACCACATAAGAGACCTTGGTACCGAAGCACACCATCTCCCCTTTTGGAGAAGGCTTCTACCTTCTGACTTTGAACAGCTTCTTTCAACCTTACTAATATTGGATCTTCATCTTGTTTAGCCTTCACCTACGTTACCAAGGACAACTCTGACCCATTCTGAACTACTTCCCCACCATCGGTCGAACCAATTAATCTAATTCCCAACCTGCAAATCGATGTACCTCTTTTACCAGCTCCTTCTTGTCTTCACTCACATGTGACACACTTTCCATAGAAAGTCTACTAAGAGCATCTGCTACCACATTGGCCTTACTCGTTTGGTAAAGGATACTCATGTCGTAGTCCTTAAGTAGCTCCAACCACCACCGTTGCCGAAGATTTAGCTCCTTCTGTGTGAACACATATTGTCATCTCTTGCTGTTCGTGAATACATCTACTTGAACCCCATACAAGTAGTGTCGCCATATCTTCAAAGAAAATACCACTGCTGCCAACTCAAGATCATGGGTTGGGTAGTTTTTCTCATAAATCTTTAGTTGTCTAGAAGCATATGCTATGACTTCCCCACACATCCCAGTCTGATTCTCAAAGCATCATAATATACCACAAAGCCATTGGTACCCTCCGATAAAGTCAACACCGGTGATGAAGTGAGTCTGGCCTTCAATTCCTGAAAGCTCTTCTCTCAAGCCTCCGACTATTGGAGCTTCACCTTTTTCAAAGTCAATATAGTCAGAGGGGCTTCCATGTATGATAAACCTTCCACGAACCTCTAGTAGTAACCTGCTAAGCCCAAAAAGCTCCTGAACTCCAAAGGTTTTACCGTTCTAGGCCAGTTCTTTACCACCTCTATTTTCTGGGAGTCCACCCTTATATTCTCTTGACACTACATGTCCCAAGAATGCATATTATTTCAACCAAAACTCACATTTGCTGAACTTGGCATATAGCTGGTTATCCTTGAGGGTCTGAAGTGCTACCCTCAGATGTGCGGCATGCTCCTCCTCGCTCCTAGAGTATATTAATATGTCATCAATGAGCACGATCAAGAACATGTCCAGATATGCCTCGAATACCCTATTCATTAGATCCATAAAAGCTACAGGGGCATTGGTCAGTCTGAAAGACATAAGAATGAATTCATAATGGCCATACCGAGTTTTGAAAGCATTCTTTGGGATGTCGCTCTTCCAAACTCTGAGCCGGTGATACCCGAACCCGAGATCTATCTTGGAGAAATATTTGGCACCCTGAAGCTGATCGAATAGGTCATCAATCCTGGGTAAAGGGTATCTATTCTTGATGGTGACCTTGTTCAACTGCCTATAGTCAATACACATCTGAAGAGAACCATCTTTTTTCTGAAAAAACAACATTGGGGCACCCCATGGGGACTTACTTAGTCTAACGAAACACTTATCTAGAAAATCCTTCAACTGCTCCTTTAACTCTTTTAGTTTGGCTGGGGCCGTTCGGTGGGGAGAAATTGAGATGGGCTACATGTTGAGTAAAATATCAATCTCAAAATCAATCTCCCTCTTGGGAAGAACACCGGGTAGGTCATCTAGTAATACCTCGGGATATTCATATACCACAAGTGCTGATTGAATGGTCGAGGTCTCGGATGTGACATCCTTAACCCTAACCAAATGATAAATACAACCCTTCGAAATCATTCACCGGGCCTTGAGGTAGAGATAAAGCATCCTACAAGTATCGCCGAACTACCCCTCAATTCTAAAACTGGTTCACCTAGAAATCGGAACTCCACTGCTCGGGTTCTTCAGTTAACAGAAGCATAAAATGCAAACAACCAATCCATGCCCAAAATAATGTAAAAATCAGTCATAGCCAATTCTACTAAGTCTGCGGGGGTAACCTTATGCAATACTATAATGGGAAAACCGCTATATACTCATCTCGCTATGAACAAATCCCCAGTCGATGTAGACACAAAAATGTTCTGACAAAATTTTAGGACTGACTCAAAAGTGACTAGCAATGTAAGGTGTCACAAAAGAAAGTGTAGCTCCTGTATCTAACAAAGCATAAGCATCAATATGAAAGACTCGAAACATACACATAACCACATCGGGAGAAGTCTCCTGCTTCTATCGAGAGCCAATTGCATAAAATTGATTTTGGCACTGGCCGCTAGCTGAACCAGTCGAAGCACCCTGCTGAGTCTGACGTGCCACTGGAAATGCTTAACTAGCTGCTGAAGTGCGGGATCCACCACCCCCTAACCTAGCTGCAGGGAAATCCCTGAGTCTGTGTCTGGGTTAGCCACACCCGAAACAAGCATCTGAGCCCACCAAACATTTCCCTGGGTGATTCTTGCAATAGTTAGCACAAGATGGAAAGGTGCGCTCTGTGCACATGCTATTTTGACCCTTCGAACCTGAGACCCTGCTCCTCTGATTGTCTCGAGGACTGGATGGGGTACTGGCTGAAAATGGTGCTGATGTAATGGACCTGTTCTGGGACTGCTGGTGAGGCCCACCCCCTAGCCTCGGCTGGGAGGACCTGTGGCTATCAGTTCTGACTTTCTTGGCCTCTCTATGCCTCATATGAGCTGCCTCCATCTGTTGGGCATAGAGGACTATTCGTGGGTAGTCCATATCTTGATGAAGCATGGTTGTTATGCAGTCCTTGTCCAGATACTCGCTACTCCCTACACGAATCTGCTCACCCGCACCCTCTGGTCCATCACTAAATCCGGGGCATACTTTTACAGGCGATTGAACTCAAGTGAATACTCTAGCATCGTCATCATTCCCTATTTGAGGTTAAAAAACTCGGTTGCTTTCAATTCCCTCATCTCCCAAGGGAAGAACTTGTCGAGAAAGGCCATGTGGAACTCATCCCAGCTGATAGGGCCCTCTCCCGCCGCCCTACCGTCCTTCCATTACTTGAACCAAATATATGTGACCTCCTTCAACTAATAAGAGGCCAGGTCAACGCAATCCTCATTCATCACCCCCATCACCTGAATGACCTTCAATATCCCTTCAATGACCTCGTGTGGATCCTCGTCTACCTTTTCCCCTGTGAACTTGGGAGGGTTCATCCTTAAAAAGTCGGGCTACCGCTGCATTGCCGTTCTGTGGAACATACGCAACAGCCTGTTGGTTTACCTGATCGGTCAAGGCCTGCGCCAACATTTGGATAGCCGCCCGAAACATGGCGTGGGCAGCTGGCTCTCGTGCCTGTGGCTCCTGAACAGGTGGGGCTTGTTGACGCCCATTATCATGGTCACCCTCGTGGCCCTCGTCATTTGTATTCCTCCTTCCGTTTATCCTTCTGGGAGCCATAATTTTCTGCATTCATGAATAGCACGAATTAGAAGGATGGAGATATTTTCACCGCACGACATAGATCATGAAAAGAGGGAATAGTTCCTAAAAAGTTTAGTAGCCTCTTCGTCATACGTTTGTCGCGCTACACACCTATGACAAAGACTCTATCTAACGTGGCTTTCAAATCCCTAGGACACAACAGAACCTATAGCTCTAATACCAAGGTTTTCAAGACCCGAGAGTACACCCAGATCGTAAACACGGGACAAGGAGCCTCGAGAGACCCCAAGCCAACCAATGGCATGAGCATATACTAATTCATCCACATAAGGTGGAAAGCTTAGCTTAATAATCATGAACTAACTGAAAATCATAATATGAGATATAAGAAACAACATTACACGATCCAAACATAAATGGTTGAGTACTACAAATAGGTCTAAAAGCCTCTAATCATAATAGACGGGTTGAAGGGACAAGACCCCAACTAACCCCAATATTCTGAAAACAAAATATAAAAAAGGTCCGAACATGAAGCCCTCAAATCATGAGGACTCACTACTGGAAGCTGAGAGCAGAACTAAGAGCAAGATAGGAACGATGTTGAACCTGCGAACCGGATCCTGAAAATATGTGGGTCAGTACTTGGAAGGTACTGAGTATGTAAGGTATGCGAAACAATACTTAAAAACATAAAAGTTATAGGAGTGGGGACATCATGATCATAAGACTGAAATTGTAAATATATCATAAGACTCAAGATTTCCAAAATATTCGTAAACTAGTCATAGTCGTAACATGTGAAAAAACATTTCATAAAACATAACTTGAGCCAAAATAACATAATCATACATGCATTAAAACCATGAGGAACAATGGGAGATTTCTACAACCGACATATCCCATATGAGCACACATGGAGCCCGACCTGTAATCCTAGCCGGGAGGTCATCCATACCTTGCCAAGGGTATGAACCATGAAAGTTGTGATATCACTCATGAAGGCCTCGTAGGGCATAGGGGACAGTCACTGAGGAGGTCCCAAACATAACCTACAGTGGCTCATACTTCTGAGATTCGGGGTGTAACCTAGGCTCGGAACCTACTCGGTGTTAATTACTACTCCCAAAACATGCAACGTGCTCATAGAAATTCATAGATGACATGCATGGCTAGTTAAAACGTGATAATCATAACATGCTTGAGAATTCGTAATACTAGCTATGGAATTAGGCCCGTGAATAGGCCAAAATCATAGTTCATAAATCATAAGTGACCTGTGGCCATTACCTATAGTGTCAATCATACATGAAATGCATAAGTTAATAGTAAACATGATTATAATAACATGAGTAATTGAAAACATGCTTAAAATCCAAAAGTTCGTATCATGCTTGTGAAATCACCATAAGCATGAATTTTACTAAAAACCCCATGATTTGGACACATGTGCTTTTAAGGACTTAAATTATAAAATATTGAATAAAATAAGTGAAGAAAGCCCAATAATTTGAAACCCATGACTTTAGTCATACTACAACATGCTCATATCGATTTTTGAGGATACATGCATTTGGGTTATGACCCATAAAGAATTGGTTACTTAAACGCAGAATTAGAGAGAAATTGGGCATGAGTAGGGACTAAACTACCCATTAAAAAACCCACATTCATGGAATTACTTGCTTCTTAACTCCCTTGAAAAACCCTAGGTGGAAACTTGAAGAATTTAAGAAGAACCCTTGAATCTCCTCCTACTCCCTTCTCTAGTTCTTGTAAATGTCAAATGAGACTTAGAATGAGTTTTTCCTCCTTATATGTCCCTGTCCCGACCTCAAAATGGCGTGGTTTAGGGTCCAAAAGCGTAGAAAAGTCAAATTTGCCCTTGATGAAATTTCCCTAAAAAATAGATCTGGCCCCGACCACGACTCGTGGTCACCTCTCATGGTCGCCTCACCATTTTTCAATCTTCTGAATCTGGCCACGACTTGCACACCACAACTCGTAGTGCCATACTACGGGTCGTACTGTCAGTCGTGGTACCATCCACCCTTATCCAATTACGATTTAACTACGACTCCTCATCATGACTTGTTGCTACATCCTACAAGCCATACCATTACCCATGATGACTCACTCTGGAACCACTAAGAATTTCACAATGACTCCTAACCATGAGTCGTACCTTTGCATCACGATTTGTAGGACCACCTGTGATATGACCTCAGGCTCTCGAAATTCATCACGACTCGAGTAATGAGTCAAAGTTCGTCACCACCATTTGTACCTCGAGTCATACTGGTGCAAAAATTCCCGATTTTCTGTAATTTCCAACTTCAACTCCTGGGTCTATTCTTAGGCCTTTCTGGGGTATTACACTCTCTCTCCCTCTCCTTCATCTATTATGCCTCTATTTACTAGGCATATATCATCGTTCGGGAGATATCTATATCACTAATTAGCATGGTGATCCTGCACTCCATGAATAGTGAAATCGCAACCCTATTGAAAAACTTGCTCATATGAGCCCTCGGATCGACAACAACTTTTGGAGCATACTATGATAGTTGGGTAAACTTCAAGGCATACTCCTGAACAGTCATATCATTCTGCTTTAAATTGATGAAATCGACTGTCTTTACTTCCCTCAACTCTTGGGGAAAGAATCTATCCAAGAAAACTATAACAAACTCGTCCCAACCAACCGGAACTGTACCAACTCTCCTAGTCTCCTTCCACTGTCAAAACCATATGTGGGAAACCCCTTTCAGCTAATAGGATGCCAAATTTATATTTTCCTTGCCTGAAACACCCATAACCTGGGTAATCATTTCGACCTCCTCAATAAACTCTTGTGGGTCCTCGTCCATTTTTGACCAATGAAACTCAGGTGGGTTCGTCCTGATGAAGTCTCGCACTCTAGCCACTGCCGCATTTCTATTTTGGTTCACATGAGCCACCACTTGCTGGTTGACCTGGGTGGTCATGGCCTTTGCTGACATCTAAAATACAACCCTGAACTCAACATGAGTAATCTTCTCCAGCAACGGATCAGCTGAAGCTGGTAGGGTTGGCTGATGCCTATCTCCATTTCCATTGTCATTGTTATTTCTTCTTTCATTAACTTGGCGTAGAGGCATATTTCTGCAAATTCATATAGCACATGTTAGAGGAACAGGATAGTTCATCGCACGACATAGATCATGGAAGAAAGAAATTTCCTAAAAAATTTTGTAGCCTCTTTACCATAAGTGTGGTACGCTTCAAGCCCATGGAAAAGACTCTACTTTATGCGGCTTTCAGACACCCTAGGAAACAGCTAAACCTTCACTCTAATACTAAGTCTGTCATGACCCAAGCGTGGGCCCTACGTTGAGACAAGGGACCTGAAGTCATGAATTAATCCAAGATAACGCATGGAACATACATAGCATGAATAAGAGCATATCTAAAGCAAAAAGTAACGCATAGGCATAACATAAGCGGGAGTGTACAACAAATCTCATAGTATAACCGAAAAACAATAAGTCCACAATGTTGAATAATCTAACATGTTGTCTGAAAGCCTCTAATCATAAGATAAGCTGATGGGAAAACACCCCCAACTAGCTAGCTAAGTTTGAAACTAAAAATAGGAACATAGTATCAATAACTGCTAAATTCCTCAGAAGATAAGGACTCACCCAAATGGGAACTGAACTGGACTATTACGGGAGAGAGACTAGCAACGAGGCTTAGGATGGTCACCCAAACCTATATCCTCAAATGATATAGCATATAAGTATGCGGTCAGTACTTTGAATGGATTGAGTATGTAGAGAAAGTAAAAACATTCTAGTAAAACGATAATCAGGAATCATGAGTATAAAATAAGATAGAACACGGGAGTAAGGGAAACATGCTAAAATCCATATTCTTGAAGTAATTATAATCATGAGATATTCATCATAAGATGAACATAGTGACTCAAGGTTTAGAAATAGAAATTTTATAGTGTACCATACTTAAAATCATAAGTGAAAACTCATAAACTGATCAATGGGTCAAATATGTTATAAAACATATTCTCATAAGACATGAACATGAGTAACTTAAAACATGAGGAACAATGGGAGGCTTCGTCATAACTGGTACAATCATGATAGAGCTTACGTTATGGGCCAACTATTCTCTCAAGTGGGCAGAGTCGTCCTAAGCCTTACCAGGGCAAAGAACCATTAAGTGTGATATACTAGTGTGCCCTCAAGTACTGGAGGGGGAGGAGGGGGGAAACACTCTCTTGAAAGGCCCCAAATATGAATATATACCTACAGTGGCACGTAGTTTTCAGACTTGAATCCTCGAAAATCTCTGTCCTACTCGGTGCTAGACGCTACTCCCAAAAACATTCATATCGCTCATAATAATATTCTAAAAGTATTGCTTAAATATATTTCTTAGCAGTCTTGACTCCAAAACATCTATTTAAAACTTATTTTGTAAGCCTTGGCTAAAAATCTTGGTGAAACATACTTGACCTTTACATTGGCTTGCCTAAATCATAAAATCATGCATACATGGATAAAATCATCATAACTTAGGATTCACAAATTCATCACAGAATATAATAGAAAGCATGCATTCATAATCCTAAAAATATGGAATGATTATGTCACGACCCGAGAGTAGACCCGGATCGTAGACACAGGACAAGGGACCTTGAGAGACCCCAAGTCGACCCATGACATAAGCATTCAACTAACTCATTTAATAAACATGAAGAAAGCATAATTACAACTCAGTAGAAGTCTCATACAATGGCACATTAGAATAACATCCGCAGCTAATGCATACATAAGTCTAAAAAGTCTCTAGTCTAGATGAGTTGATGGGAAAAAAACCCCAACTAACTCAACAATACGGAAACTGAAATATGACATGAAGCTAAAAGTCTAGTCCTTGAAAGATGAGTACTCACCAATCACGCAGATGCTAACTCTGATAAGCGTCTACGAGCAGGGCTAAACCTGAGAACCCGATCCTGCATCATGAAATGATGCAGCATAGAAAGTATGCGATCAGTACGTGGAATGTACCGAGTATGCAAGGTAAGTAAAAACTACTCTAGTGAAGTAAATCTTTTAAAACATTTCATACCATATCATAAGCTTTCAAGTATAAGTAGAAGGGCTACATGCATTCATTCTGAAATTGAAATCTTATTATGACATGAACATGCTTAGCTTTCCAACATCATGACTGACTCAAATCACTCAAAGATGAACATAACATTTATATCAAAAGCTAAACATTGAGTCAAACCTTACTTTTAGAACATGCATGCATAAGGTAATCATCATGAGTAATGAATATGCAACTCAAAATGATATAGACAGTGGGAGACTCATCAGTTAACCGACATACCACGATAGAGCTTACGTGGTCCCAACTATCACATTCAAGTGGGTAGAGCCATCCATGAAATTGTCAGGGCTAAGGATGCTACCATGATATTGATATCAAGTTGAAGGTATAATCGGGCCGAGGATAGCTCACAAGGGAGGTCCCAATAATATAATAGTATCAACTTACATTGGCGCGTAGTTCTAGGGTATAGGGTGATCGACCCTTAACACGCTCGGTGCTAGACTCTTCTCCCAAAAACATGCAATACTCTACATCGTATAAAATGAAGCTCAACATTGTCTATTGACGAAGCTCAATATGAAACCATGCATAGCTCAACATCATATGAAGCGAAGCTCAACATTTTCTATTGACAAAGCTCATTAGTGATATCATGCATAGACTCGACATCATATGAAAAATGAAGATCAACATTGTACTCTGACAAAGATCAATAATGACACACATCTCAATTATGAATTCTTGCATATGAGAAGCTTTATTTTGAAACATACCACAAGCTCAAGTATAAATGGGAGAATCTACTCCCAATCATGTGGTAAGCTACATGTAGAAACATTTAACTCAACATACCACAAGCCAGAATTTATGAAAAATCAGGGAAAACTTCACTTCTAACAATGTGGTAAGCTTATGTCTAGAAAATCATCACTTTAAATCAACATGTGGGAATTTTCTAAAGCTTTATCATACTAGGATCTACTCATTTCATTTTGAAAACAAAATCAAGATGATGGATAGCTTTAGAAACATGATTTTCATCATCAAATCTCAACGTCATCATTCACTACTTTTAAGAACTTCTCATCCATGGGCATTTTAGATTCAGGATTCGGAAAAGAAATTATGTATTGAAAAAAATTTAGAATCTGTCCAAGCTTTACAATTTATCAATATAAATGCAAACTAATCATACCCATGTACATAAATTAAATAATCATGCAATTGGGTAGGAACCCCATACTTGATCATAGGCAACTCATCATGTTTTGATAGAAATTTGGCATGGGTGTGGAAGGAAGCACCCACTCATAGCCTTACATACCTGGAATTAGTGGATTCTGACACTCTCCAATTTCCCAAGGTAAGATCCTAATGGAAACCTTGAAACATGGCCTTGAATCACCTCTTCCCTTCAAACTTGCATGCATGGGAAGAATAACTTAAAGTGGGCTTTTCCCCTCTCAAAACCCTTCAAGACGAACCTTAAACGATTTAGTATAGGCCCCTAGAACTTGGGAAATGACCGAAATAACCTTATCGAATTCGCAGAAAATTGATCACTGGGCAAAACAACGGACGACTCAACAGATCGTTGGAGGATACCATGACCCATGGTATCTGTCCATGCTAAGCACTGTCCCAGACTTCTCTCGGATTCATACCATGAGTAGACAGGATGACTCATCCTTGGATACCACGAGTTGTTTCTTCGATCATTGTCTCCTCTTCTGAAATTTCTGAATTCCTTCGCAACGACCCTTACCATGACTCGTTGTATCCTACAAAAGGTCGTGCTTTCCATCCGTCGTTTCCATTGGAGATCTGGGTTCCCTTACCACGGCTCAATGGATTGTTGTAAGCCACGACAAGTCGTTGGATGACCCATTATACTCCCCAATTGCTAAGTCCATCTCTTACCACGACCACTAACAACGACTCGTTGTTTCTTACGATGAGTCATTACATGAATCGTTGCTTCCACTCCCACCTAAATCCACAACTGCCAACAATGGCTCATGGTTACCTACGACGAGTCGTTGTACCTCTCGTTCTGCAACTTTTCCCCAACATTCAGCAGTTTTGCATTTTGAATTCCCGGGTCTACTCTTAGGCACTCTTGGGGTATTACAATATCTCCCCTTTGGAAACATCTATCCTTGAGTGTTGGAAACAAGAAGAAAATAGAAACGTACAATTTACCATATACAAAACTAATCATTTTAACCGAAACTGATAGAATGACTACCTCCGATTCAAAACACAGAACTGAACTGAATTCACCAATCATACACACATCCACATATATAAAAGAAACTTATGCACATAATTTAATCATGTAGACTAAATAGAGTTTCAGTGGAGAACTGATACCTCAAGCTGAAGGTGAGCTGGTGGAGAACAAATGTGGGTATCTA
Source organism: Datura wrightii (assembly GCA_035772735.1). Classification (NCBI taxonomy): domain Eukaryota; kingdom Viridiplantae; phylum Streptophyta; class Magnoliopsida; order Solanales; family Solanaceae; genus Datura; species Datura wrightii. The sequence goes on from JASDFA010000016.1 coordinate 125,222,323, forward strand.
GTCATCATATCCACTTCAGCTTCCCACGTAGCTCCTTTTACATGTTGATTTCTCCATAATACTTGAACTGAAGCTACTTCTTTGTTCCTTAGCTTACGGACTTGACGATCTAACATTTCAATGGGTACTTCTTCATAATTGAGGCTTTATTTTACACCAACTCTGTCCACCAGAACTACTAAAGTTGGATCACCCAAATACTTTTTCAAAATTCACACATGAAACATAGGATGAACTGAAGATAACTCTGATGACAAGTCCAACTCATACACCACCTTACCAACTCTCCTCACAAATCGAGAGGGACCAACATAGCGGCGATTGAGTTTCCCTTTCTTTCTGAACCGTGTGATTTCCTTAATGGGTGATACCTTTCGAAATACCCAATCATCATACTCAAACTCCAAATTTCTTCTCCTTACATCAGCATATGATTTCTAACAACTCTAAGTGGTCTTCAGCCTGTCCATTATCAACTGAACCTTTACCATGGCCTCATGAACCAAATCAGGTCCTATCATGGATTCTTACCATCCTCAAACCATCCGATGGGCGATCTACACCTCCACCCATAAAGATCCTCGAACGGTGCCATTTGGATACTGGAGTGATAGCTATTATTGTAAGAAATCTCGATCAAGGGCAAGTGACCATCCCAACAACCTTTAAAGTCCATCACACAGGCTCTCAACATGTCCTCAAGGGTCTAGATTGTCCGCTATCCTGACCATCCGTTTGTGGATGGAATGTTGTGCTTAGCTTAGCCTGAGTCCCAAGCACTTTTTGAAAAGATCGCCAAAACTTAGAGGTAAACTGAGTACCTCGGTCTGAAGTAATAGACAAGGGCACTCCCTGAAGTCGAACTAACTCTCGAATATACATTCTAGCATTATCATCCACTAAATTGGTGGTTTTGATCGGTAGAAAGTGTGTAGCCTTAGTCAACGTGTCTACTACCACCTAGGTAGAATCATAGTGTTGGTGAGCATGAGGTAGGCCTGTAATGAAATCCATACTAATCTCTTCCCACTTCCAAGTGGGAATGCCGATATACTGAAGTACGCCTCTCGGCCTTTGATTCTTCACTTTCACTTGCTAACAGTTCGGGCACTTAGCCACGAATTCTGCAATATCCTTCTTCATGTTGTTCCACCAATATATTTCCCACAAGTCATGATACATCTTGGTGGTACCGGGATGGATAGAATACCTGGATCCATGTGCCTCATGCAATACACAGTACCTCAAATCATCAACATCTAGAACACACAGACGACCCTAGTATCGCAGTACACCATCTCCCCGTTTGATGAAGACCTCCACCTTTTGACTCCACCGCCTCCTTCAATTTCCTCAAAATCGAATCCTCATCTTGCCTAGATTTGACATCAACCACTAAGGATGATTCTATTCCATTTTTGCATGACAACACTGTCATTGATCGAGTCGACCAACCTAACTACCAACCTTGCGAGTTGATGGACCTCCTTCACCAACTCCTTCTTTCCTTTATCCACGTGGGACACACTCTCCATAGAGATCCTATTAAGTGCATCCGCTACCACATTATCTTTACCCTAGTTGTAAAGGACACTCATGTCGTAGTCCTTAAGTAACTCCAACCATCTCCTTTGCCGAAGATTGAGATCTTTCTGTGTGAACACATATTCCAAGCTCTTGTGATCCGTGAATACATCCATGTGGACCCCATACAAATAATGTGTTATACCCTAAAAGCTCAATGATCGGACACGGGAGTTGAAACAGGAAAATTGTAAAATTTATGTTGCAGGCACAGGACGAGTTGTGGGACGACTCGTGAGGAGACCCCACGAGTCGCAAGGTGGCTCATTGGTAAGCTTGAGTAAATGAAGGATTAAGGTCCCCACGAGTGAGGGAATGAATCGTGGTCAGACACCATGAATCATCATGTCAATCATTGGGTAGAGTTTGACTTTTTATAGTAGGATGTCTGGTGTATCTAACGGATGGGACCCCACGAGTCTTGGTCCATCCCAACAACTCGTGAGGTAAGTCGTGAGCAAGAAAAGAGGATTTTCATATATGTTAAGGCAGTGTACCTGATAGGAGGTGACCACGAGTCATGGTCACAGGGGATAAGTCATTAAGTCATCCGTTACAAGTCCCAGCGGATCAGTTAACCAATGCACTTGATAAGCAACCTAACGAGTCATTACCCATCCTGGTGAATCATCAGGTCACCCTTTAGGGTCACCTGGCAATATTTACCTACGAAATCAACAAGGGTCTTTTCGTAATTCCTAAGTTCCTAAGACCTATACTACGTCATTTAAGGCTCATTTTAGTGGGTTTTTAGCAGGGGAAACTTATCCTAAGCCATTATTCTCATGCATGCAAGTTTGAAGGTTTGAAGAGGAGGTTCAAGGTGAAATCTCAAGGTTTCCAATTGGATTCTCAACGGGGCAATTAGAGGGTGTTAGAATTCACCATTACTCAGGTATGTAAGGCTATGAGTGGGTGTTTTCTTCCACACCCATGCTGAATTCCTAACAAAATGTGATAAACTATCTATGATCAAGTATGGGGTTTTACCCAATTGCATGATTCTTCAATCTCTATACATGGGTATGATTAGATTGTGTTTATATTGGTGATTATGAAGCTTGGGAGGATTCTAAATTTTTTCCCTTATAAAAATTGTTTTCTAAAATTTGAATCTAAAACGCCCATGAATGATGAATTCATAAAAGAAGTGATTTATGACAATATGATGATGAGATTTAATGATGAAAAGCATGTTTCTAAAACTATCCATGATCTATGTTGTTGTTTTATAAATGAATTGATTAGATCCAAGTATGATAAAGCATGGGGTGATGCCCACATGTCGATTTAAAGTGATGATTTTCCCGACATAAGCTTATCACATTGTTTGAAGTGAAATTTTCCAATTTTTATTATAAATTCTAGTCTTTGGTATGTTGAGTAAATATTTCTATACATAGCATACCACATTAATTGGAGTAGATGCTCCCACCTATGATGGAGCTTGTGGTATGTTTAGAAATAAAGCTTATCATATGCATGATTTCATTATTGAGCTTTGTCAATAGACAATGTTGAGCTTCATATCCATGTGATGTCTAGTCTATACATGATTTCATTATGAATTTGTCAATAGACAATGTTGATCTTCATTTCATACGATGTTGAGTTATGCATGATTTCATGTCGAGCTTCATTATATATCATGTAGAGCATTGCATGTTTTGGGAGAAGAGTCTAGCACCGAGCGGGATAAGGATCAATTACCCTATGCCTCAAAACTATGCGCCAATGAATGTTGATATTATTATTTTATTGGGACCTCCGTTGTGAGCTATCCCCGACCCAATTGGCCCTTCAACTTGACATCGATATCATGGTAGCGTCCTTAGCCCTGGAAAAGTTTGGGACAGCTCTTCCCACTTGAGTGTAATAGTTGGGACCACGTAAGCTCTACCGTGTTATGTCGATTAAGTGACGAGTCTCCCACTGTCTAAATCATTCAGATTGCATATTTATCACTCATGATAATTATCCTATGCATGCATGTTCATAAAGCAAGGTTTGACTAATTGTTCAGCTTTTGATACAAATGTATGTTTTAGCTTTGAGTCATTCGACTCAATCATGATGTTCTAAAGCTATGCATGGTCATGTTATGATAAGAGTACGATTTTAGAGTAAACGCATGTATCCTGCTACTTACAATTGAAAGCTTATGATATGTTATGAAATATTTTAAATGATTTATTTTACTTAAGTGTTTTTACTTACCTTGCATACTCGGTACATTCCACGTACTGACCGCATACTTTCTATGCTGCATCGTCTCATGATGCAGGATTCCGTTCTTAGGTTCAGCCCCGCTCTTAGTCGCTGTTCAGAGTTTAGCACCTGCTTATTTGGTGAGTCCTCATCTTTCGAGGACTAGATCTTTAGTTGCTTTAGGTGTCCTTTCAGTTTCAGTATTATTGAGCTAGTTGGGGTGTTGTCCCATCAGCTCGTCTAGATTAGAGGCTTATCAGACTTAGACCTGTATTAAACTTCAGATATGTATTATGTTGTTATATTAAGTTTGACTTCTGCTGAGTTTATAATTATGTTTTCTTCATGTTTATTAAATAAGTAGTTGAATGTTTGTGCCATGGGTCGACTTGGAGTCTCCCGGGGTCCCATAGACTGTGTCTATGATTCAAGTCTACATTTGGGTCATGACATAATGTCGCCATATCTTCAATACAAACATCACTGTGGCCAGTTCAAGATCATGGGTCGGGTGGTTCTTTTCATGAACTTTCAACTTTCTCGAGGCATATTCTATCACTTTCCCGTGTTGCATCAACACACACTCGAGTCCAACTCGCGAAGCATCAGAATACACTACAACGCCATCCGTACCCTCGGGTAGAGTTAACACTGCTGTTTAAGTGTGTCGGGTCTTCAACTCTTGCAAGCTTTTCTCACAAGCCTCCTACCATTGAAACTTCACCTTGTTCTGAGTCAACTTAGTCAATGGTGCGGCAATAGATGAAAACCCTCCACAAATCTTCGGTAGTAACTCACTAAGCCCAAAAAGCTCCTGATATCTGATGGATTCATCTGTCTGGGCCAATTCTTTACCGCCTCGCCCTTCTGAGAGCTTTTACGCCCTCACATAATAACACATGGCCTAGAAATGCCACCGACTCAAACCAAAACTCACATTTGTCAAACTTTGTGTCCAACTGATGATCCTTGAGGGTCTGAAGCACTATCCTCAAGTGAGCGAGATGCTCCTCTTCTCTCTGAGAATATATAAGGATGTTATCGATAAACACAATCACGAACATATCTAGATATGCCGTGAACACCCTATTCATTAGATCCATAAAAGTTGCAGGGGCATTGGTTAGTCCAAAAGACATAACAATGAATGCGTAGTGACCATACCGAGTCCTGAAAGCGGTCTTCGGGATGTCAATCTCCAGAACCCTGAGCTGGTGATACCTAGACCTGAGATCCATATTGGAGAAACATTTGGCACCCTGAAGCTGGTCAAAAATATCATTGATCCTGGGTAAAGGATACCTGTTCTTGACGGTAACCTGGTTCAACTGCCAATTATCAATGCACATCTGAAGCGAACCATCCTTCTTCCGGACAACTAACATTGGTGCGCCCCATGGAGACTTACTCAGCCTAATATAGCCATTATCCATCAGGTCCTTCAACTTATCCTTCAACTATTTTAGCTCAGCTGGAGCCATTCTATAAGGAGAAATAGATATAGGATGTGTGTCGGGAGGAAGATCTTTACCGAAATCAATCTCCCGCTCAGAAGGGACACCTGGCAAATCATCAAGAAAGACCTTTGGATACTCACGTACTACTGGTACAGATTAGATAATGGGGTCTCGAACTTCACTTCCTTAAACATAACTAGATGGTACAAACAACCCTTAGAAATCATCTTTCTGGCCTTACAGTAGGAAATAAATTGACCAACAGGAACAACTGAACTACCTTTCCGCTCTAACACTGGCTCACCTGGAAATCTGAGCTCTACTGACCGGTTTCTACAATTAACTGAAGCATAGCATGCAAATAGCAAATCCATGCCGAGAATAACATTAAAATCGGTCATGGCTAACTCTATCAAGTCTGCTGAGGTGATATTATGAAGGACTGCAACTGGGCTATCTCTATACAGCCGTCTAGCTATAACTGAGTCACCTACTAGAGTAGAAACTGAGAAGGGCTCTGAAAGACATTGGGACTAACTCCGAAGCTACTGGCTATATGTGGTGTCACAAAAGATAGGGTAGCCCCTGAATCTGGCAATGCATATACATCAACATGAAAGACTCTAAACATACCGGTGACTACATCTGGTGAGGCCTCCTTCTTCTGACGAGTGGCTAAGGCATAGAATTTGTTCTCCGCCTCCTGCAAGTTGTGCTAGTAGATGCCCCCTAATGTGTTGTATGTGGGGTTGGGGCTGCTGAACTAGAAGCTGGGCCTCGACCCCTAAATAGATCCTATCTCGCAGTGGGATAATCTATGACCATATTTCTAGGCTAACCACATCCAAAATAAGCTTCTGACCCTACCAAACACTGGCCTGTGTGTCCTCGGCTGCACCTACGACAAGTTGGAATGCTAGAATCTGCGGGTCTACTGCTATGACCGCTTGAGGCTGACGCTCGCCCCCTGATCATGTATGGGCCCGGATGGAACACTTAGTGCTGAAGACGCTGGGGCTGATGATATCTGGTGGGTCTGCTACCGATGCCCACCACCAGACCTTTGCTAAGAGAATCTGTGGTCCTCAGTCCTGGCCCTCTTGGCCTCTCTCTACCTTGAATGTGCCGCCTCCATCTGCTGAGCATAAAACATAATGGGAGGGAAGTCCATGTCCTGATGGAGCATAGCTGTCCTGCAGTCCTTGCCCAAAAATTCTGCTGTACTATGCACAAATCTACTCACCCGCCCCTACTGGTCGGCCACTATCTCCAGGGTGTACTTAGATAGGCGGGTGAACTCAAAGGCGTACCCCTGAACAGTCATCCATCCTTGTTTTATATTCACGAGCTCAGCTACTTTCAACTCCCTCATCTCTCGAGGGAAGAACCGATCTAGGAATGCAACCTGAAACTCCTCCCAAGTGATCGTACCTTCTCCTGCGATCCTGCTGTTTTTCCACTAGCAGAACCAAATATGCACAACCCCCTTCATCTGGTAGGAGGCCAACTCCACGCACTCAACACTACTCACCCCCAGAACCTGGGTGATCTTGACAATCTGATCAATGAAATCATGCGGGTCCTTATCTAGCTTGGACCCTAGAAATTCCGACGGGTTCATCCTCAAGAAGTCCTTGACTCGAGTTGCCATCGCAGTGCCATTTTGCAGAACATGCACAACGGCTTGCAGATTGACTTGAGCGATCAAGGCCTGTGTAAGAATCTGAATGGCAACTCAGAACTAAGCATGAGCAGCTGGCTCTGGTGCCTGAGGCTCCTGAACAAGTGGGGCGGGCTGATGCTCATGACCGTTTCCGTCCTCGTGGGCTACACCACCTCCATTCCTCCTTCTATTCACTCTTCGAGGTACCATGATTCTTCAATCGCAAATAACATGAATTAGAAGGATACAAAGGCTACTCATCGCACGACATAGATCATGAAAGAAGGGAACATTTCCTAATATGTCTAGTAGCCTCTTCTTTATAAGTGTGGCACGCTTCACACCAATGAAAAAGACTCTACCTAACACTGCTTTCAAACTCCCTAGGACACATCAAACCTATTTCTCTGATACCAAGTTTGTCACGACCTGAGCGTAGACCCGGATCATAGACATGGGACAAGGGACCTCGAGAGACCCCAAGTCGGCCCATGGCATAAGCATTCAAATAACTCATTTAATAAACAAGAAGAAAGCATAATTATAAACTCAACAGAAGTCTCATACAACAACATATCAGAATAACATCTGCAGTTAACACATACATAAGTCTAAAAAGCCTCTAGTCTAGACGAGTTGATGGGACAAAACCCCCAACTAACTAAAAAATACGGAAACTGAAATATGACGTGAAGCGAAAAGTCTAGTCCTGGAAAGACGAGGACTCACCAATCATGCAGGTGCTAACTCTGATAACCGTCTACAAGTGGGGATGAACCTCAGAACCCATTCCTGCATCATGAAACGATGCTGCATAGAAAGTATGCGTCCAGTACGTGGAATGTACCGATTATGTAAGGTAAGTAAAAACTGCTCATGCGAAGTAAATCATTTAAAAATTTTCATACCATATCATAAGATTTCAAGAATAAGTAGAAGGGCAACATGCATTCATTCTTAAATCGAAATCTTATTATGACATGAACATGCTTAGCTTTACAACATCATGACTGACTCAAATGACTCAAAGCTGAACATAACATTTATATCAAAAGCTAAACATTGAGTCAAACCTTACTTTTAGAACATGAATGCATAAGGTAATCATCACGAGTAATGAATATGCAAATCTGAGTGATAAAGATAGTGGGAGACTCGTCACTTAACCGACATACCACGATAGAGCTTCCGTGTTACCAACTATCACACTCAAGTAGGTAGAGTCGTCCATACCCTTAGTAGGGAATAGCTCACAAGGGAGGTCCCAGTAATATAATAGTATCAACCTACGTTGGTGCGTAGTTTTAGGGCATAGGGTGATCGACCCTTAACCTGATTGGTGCTAAACTCTTCTCCCAAAACATGCAATGCTCTACATCATATATAACAAAGCTCAACATCGTCTATTGACGAAGCTCAGTATGAAACCATGCATAACTCAACATCATATGAAACGAAGCTCAACATTTTCTATTGACAAAGCTCATTAATAAAATCATACATAGACTCAACATCATATGAAAAATGAAGCTCAACATTATTCTTTGACAAAGCTCAATAATAAGACACATCTCAATTATGAATTCATACATATGAGAAGGTTTATTTCGAAACATACCACAAGCTCAAGTATAAATGGGAGCATCTACTCCCAATCATGTGGTAATCTACATGTATAAATATTTATCTCAACATACCACAAGTTAGAATTTATGAAAAATCGGGAAAACATCACTTCAAACAATGTGGTAAGATTATGTCGAGAAAATCATCACTTTAAATCAACATGTGGGCATTGCCCAAAGCTTTATCATACTAGGATCTACTCATTTCATTTTGAAGACAACATCAAGATCATGGGTAGCTTTAGAAACATGCTTTTCATTATCAAATCTCAACATCATCATGCATTCATCATCATTCACTACTTTTATGAACTTCTCATCCATGGGCATTTTAGAATGAAGATTTGGAAAATAACTTGTGTATTGAAAATAATTTTGAATCTGCCCATGCTTTACAATTCATCAACACAAATTCAATCTAATCATACCCATGTGTAGAAATTGAAGAATCATTCAATTGGGTAGGAACCCTATACTTGATCATAGGCAATTCATCATGTTTTGATAGAAATTGGGCATGGGTGTGGAAGGAAGCACACACTCTTAATCTTATGTACCTGGGTTTAGTGGATTCTAACACTCTCCAATTTCCCAAGGCATGATCCCAATGAAAACCTTGAAATTTGGCCTTGCATCACCTCTTTAATCCTTCAAACTTGCATGCATTGGAAGATTAACTTAGAGGAGGCTTTTCCCCTCTCAAAACCCCTCAAGATGAGCCTTAAACAACGTAGTATAGGCCCCTAGAACTTGGAAAATGATAGAAATAACATTACTGAATTCGTAGAAAATTATTCACTAGGCCAAACAACGAACGACCCAATGGGTCATTGGAGGACCACGACCCATGGTATCTGTCCGTGCTACGGACTGTCCCAGCCTTCTCTCGGATTCATACCATGAGTAGACAGGATGACTCGTCCCTAGATACCACTAGTCATTCCTTCGATCATTGTCTCCTCTTCTGAAATTTCTAAATTCCTTCACAATGAGCCTCACTATGACTCATTGCATCCTACAACGGGTCGTGGTTTCTATCCATCGTTTCCACTGGAGATTTGTGTTCCCTTACCAGGACTTCTCACTGAGGATCGTTGTAAGCCACAAAAGATCATTGGATGACCCATTATACTCCCCAACTGCTAAGTAATCTCTTACCACGACCACTAACGACGACTCGATGTTTCTTCTGACGAGTCATTACATTAACTGTTGCTCCCACTGCCACCTGAACACCTGAACCCACGAATGCCAACAATGGCTCTTGGTTACCAACCATGAGTCATTTTACCTCTCATTCTGCAACTTTTCCCCAACTTTCAGCAATTTTGCATTTTGAATTCTCGGGACTACTCTTAGGGACTCTCGGGGTATTACATATTCATAAGAGAATCATAAAGTTTCTCTCAATTGAATCTAACCCTAGAAGTTTATGAAATCATGCTTGAAACTTTAAATTCATGGATTCATGATATATTTGATAAGGAACACATAATCATAGTCATAGAGATATAAATATAATCTTAAGGAAACTGATTTGATGATGGAACATAAAGGAATTCACCCACAAAAACCTTATCACCAATTATTCAAAAAATAGAATATGGGAGGTGGGTATCATGACTTCAATTTGAAAGGGGCATGAGGGTGGAAGAAACCTCTCATTAAAAGCCCTACATACCTGGGTAACTTGATCCCTTGACTTTCCTCAAAAACCCAAGAGAAATTTTGATGAAGGGGATGATGAACCCTAGCTTGACTTGAGATAGAACCTTCAATATATGGTTGTTTCGAAAGAATGATGACTTAATCTAGGTTAAACCCCTTAACACACCCTTTAAAAAACCCAAAATGGCATTACTTAGGGGTTATAAGCTTAGGAAGATTCAAAAATACGCCTAAAGATCCCACTTAAAAACTATTCCGCCCAGTTCCATGGCTCATCCTATTACTCCTAGGACCTTACCATGACTCATACTATGTCTCGTGGTCTCAGGTCTTGCCTCTGATCATTCACTGAACTTCATGCCACAGCTACCTACCACAGTTCGTTCCTCCTTACATGGGTCGTACCTAGACTCATGGTTCCTAACATTATCTTAGAACACTACTCTTAATCTCCTCCTATGACCCCCTGGTATGACTTGTACCATCTTGCTATGAATAATAGGTCCTTGTCATAGCCTGACTCGATCTTTCTTGGACACCATGCTATGGCTAGTAATACGACTCATACCACTCAGCAATGAGTCATACTGATGCCCATATTGAGGCATATTATACACTTTTCCACTAGCCAAATTCCAAATCTCGAATCTAGTCATAGGAAACTTTTGTGTGTTATAGTACACTTAATTAGTGGAGATGTACATAATGGGCAAGCCTATGGTACTTTATGCATATATGTGAATTCTTTTGTGAGTACGTGAGTTGTGCTTTGATGCTAAGTCATTAAATTACATTAACTTCTTCGATTTGAATGTATGGTTTATTTATTCTTGTGAGGGCACTTGTTTCATGACCGATCAGTGATATGGTTAGCTTTCTTTGGTAGAGTAGGTGAGCGAGCTTAAATTTAAAATAAACTAGAGTCCATATCTGTGGTTTGGAGGTTATGTTTGTTGTTTTGTATATCTTCCATGAAGAGTGAAAAGTGCACTTCATGTTGCGAATTTCTACACGATAAAATTATTTGTATCAACCAAAGTAGATGTGTTCCCAGGCCTGACTTATAAACATGAGCTTAAATATTTTCTCGAGGATGAGCAAATGTCTAAGTGTGAGGTGGTGATCTTTCCATATTTGTATGCTCACTTGCCGTTGAAACGTCCAAAATATACTCTTCGTACAAAGAGCATAAACGGTCATTGTATCAAAACAAATATCCTGACGGATGTCGGGGTGGAATCCCACAGAGAATTGAGTTGATAATTCAAGAGTTATAAACTAATTCAAACTAGAATGCATAATTGTTCAACATTTTAAAAGTAAAGTTTAGGGTAAATTAAAGGGGAATAACTATATAATTTTGAACTAAGACTTATTGGGTGGAATTCCAATTGAAGCAATCATAAGTGATATGACTAGGGGCATTCAATAGATGAGATCTCAACTAAATCAAGAATTTCTTTAATGCCTTAGACCCATAATTAGCATAGATAGTAGTGGATAATTCACATTCTCTTATTTTTCAACCACAAGAATGTTTATGCCTTGGGTTCTTTCAAACCCCAAAGTCAATTCAAGTATTCAACCACACAAGCTTGAGGAAGGACTAGCTATTTCTAGCCTTGACCTTTAACGGAGAGTGAATATGTGGGTTTCAACTATATATAGCTCAATCCCACACACAAACACTCCAATTCCTCACTATTATCTTCTCACCCAATTCTCACCTTTCTTTCTCAAGCAAAAGCAAGAAAAGTAAAGCACAATTCATATTTGCAAACCATCAATTTTAATAATTATAACTTGGGAGAAGATAATAGATCTACAATTTCAATAATAAGCCAAGAGCAATTTATCAAAACCCAATCCAATTAACAAATCCACCATGAATATACCTCAAGCTACCAAAATAGTCAAGCATATTTAAAGATAGAGAGAAGATACCAAGAGGATTCCCCTCACATTCATCACATTAGCTTCACAAATTTGCTTCCTAAGTTGTTATAACAATGGAGAAGTTCCCCCAAAGTGGGTTAAAGAAAAAATAAGAAGAAAAATTCTACCTAACTATACAAATTTATGGTGAAAAGATGTGTGGAAGATGAGTGAATGGTTGGTGAATTGTTGAATGAATGATTGGTGTACAATGAGTTATGTAAATATCTGCACTTTCTTGTGTACAATTTTCCGCAAATTACCTAGAGGCTTTTAGATGCTTTGGAGACCTTTCTAGACCTTTTCACCCTTCATTAGAAGGCCTCTCCTCTGAAGAACCGGTGTTTAGCCGGTGCCAATCCGCGGAGCACCAAACTATAGATGATTGAAAATAGTGTACTGGCAGGGGTAACAGGCGGTTCAATAGGCATTTAGCCGATGCCATTCCGCGAATAGCCACTTGAATAGCCAATCTGTGCAGTAGCTTTGGCATTGCGCCCGCGTTTCACCCTTCCGAATCCGCATTTAGCCAATTTAAAGAATGTCTTTGCACCTCTTCTTGAGCTCAAATATTCCATTATCCTTAGTTCCTCTCCTTCATATGCTAACTCATCAAATTCCATTTCAATCTTTATGTACTTTGCTTGATTTCATGCTTTCTCTACTCACGTGAAGTTCCTACAAAGAATTCAAGAGAAAGGGCATAAAATCCACATAAACGACTCACAAACTAGGCAAAAACTCACACTTAGGAGCCTAATGAGTTAGTAAATCTCCAACTCATCAAACCCCAAAACTTGAACCATTGCTTATCCTCAAGTAATGCAATTCTTTACAGTTGAGAAAATGAACAACATGCTATATATGAGTTTTTGCATAAAGGACCAATCAAGACATTCTATCACAAGAGGACATTGCAAAAGCCTGGAGCACTATTGTAGTTGTACACAAAATCATCAAGCCTCAAGATAACCCAACATTATACACCAATTCAAGAAAAAGAAAAGACTCAAACCATGTTCCACAAGCTTCACTAGGTAACCACAATTATTAAACTTATCTTGCATGCATTCATTTCATTCGAACAAGGGGCATAGTTCCTCAAAAAAAGTTCAAATAGCATCTCAAGTCATTGACAATTCACATTCAAAGTTAAAGTTCGTTACCCACTTGCCTTAATCATAGCTCTCTTTGAAAATAATTTTAAGCATGTACTCCAAGGAAATGATGCCCCTCACAAGAAGAGAGAATCCCACACATATTTTATAGCATTTCACACAACGGGATTATAAGATAAGACAAATGCACTTACTCTCTCAAAGAAATTCAAGTCCATAAAACTTGACCCATAGGCTTTCCCTTCATGTATCTCGCTACTAATGTAGCTTTTCTACACTCAAAATCATTTAGGACTTGTGGGTCATAATGAAGGCTAGGGTTAAGGGTAGGATAATTGTTTAGCTTTTGGAGATCAAAGCCTCCCTAATGCCTTAACAAACACTTGTAACATCCCTTCATCTTATTGAGATCATTCCACCTTATTTCTCCTTGTTTATTATCTTCATCATTTGTGTAACACAAGCCACCCTTATAACGCCGGTGAATTTCACATTTCGCCTTATATATGCAAGAGATAGCACCTTTTTGCTATTCTTTCTCTTTTGATGATTTGAGGTCTTTCAACCAATCGATTCATTCATTTCATCATAATTTTGGTGCTACCTCACATTGAAGCTCTCATTTTCCCTCTTCTCTTGCTAACCCTAAAAATCAGGCTTTTGTCTCATCTCACGTTCATTTCCTTATCTCTCCACATTTCATGGGCTTCAAGCCCCATTTTTTTTTTTGTTATTTTATCACTAGCAATTAGGGAGGATGGGTGCCAAAGAGAAGGATTAAAAATGGTCATTAGGCTTGTAATGTGGTTTCCAAAGAAAGGGTTTAAGGCTCAAACATTGGCTATCGAAGATTAATGTTCAAAGAGGTCATTTCTGGTGAAGTGACTAACAACAGAGGGCGTAAAATCATGTTCTAAGTGCAGTCACATCTATCATTTCGCCTTGAATCACACTTAGGGCATGTTCTAGAAAATCATGCATACACAAGAATTAAGAAAAAATTCTCACCACACAAGGCATCACAATCCAAGGGGTTCAGCGCTTACTTCATCACATTAAGAGAATGACTTTTAACAAGCTAGTTACGAATCAACAAGCCAAGCAAGGAATATATAATTCATGACAAGAGCATGCTCATTTTCATATTTAGATACCCCTCTTTTCTTTTCAATATTCATGCACAATCCAAGCAATAAATTTTGGTGGTACCTTATCAAACTAGTGCACAAAAGACTCTACAAGACTCTAGACTTGACATTTTCCCTTAAGAAAGTATCCACTCAATCTATCATCGGAAAGTGCCAATCCAGTTCGACAATAAAAAGAAAAGACAAAGAAATTGATCCTTGGGAAAGAACCATAGTATATAGAAAACTCTTGGAGTTTATTCAAATAATACTATCTAAAAAGGTGATACTACTGACAATTAATGACGATTTACCCTTAAGAATGATGTCATCCAATCTGTCATAGGGCCATATCATGCATCACATAACAAGTGGGTTACTCAGACTTCACCCCCAACAAAAAAATGCATTATCCTCGATGCCTAAGGTTAAAAAAATTAGGAAAGAATGGGTGAGAGTTCCTCCCTAATATGATGGAGGCATCCATTTTATATGTATTTTCCATGATCTCCTTTTTCTTTTTCTTTTCTCACTATTTGCCATGTTCCACACCTGTTCCAACCCTGTAAAATAAAAGACAACACAAACATAAAGTTAGAAAAAAATAAAAGTAAAAAGTAAAAACAAAAAGTAAAAACACTTGGGTTGCCTCCCAAGAAGCACCTTAGTTCACGTCGTGGCTCGACGACTTAAACTTTACCACTTTTCTCTCCACTTTGAGCATTTGAATCGCACCCCTAGCTTCTTATCCACTCTTCTACTCCACCTGAGGGTGGTGGTGTAAGCATCAAGGGACCAAGCAATGAATGTTGTATCTTGTGTTTCTTGGCCCTTAAAGGTGGGAGGTGTTTTGTCCTTACTGGTATTACATACTCTAAGATAAAGCCACCTTGATCTTCCTCCTCAACTTCCTCCACTAACTTGATCTCTTCAGTCTCCATTTTGTCAACCAAGTTCAATGTATAAAAATGATAAGAGGGCGGTTTAAGTCGCTCCCCTTTCAAGCATGCTTCTTGCTTGACATCCTCCTTTTCAAGTGCACTAGAGTCTTTGAGCTTGATTTTTTGGATGTCATTTGGAGACTCTAGTGGCATGTCTTCAACCTTGGCATATTGCATTTTTTCAATGTTGGTTGCTTAGCACAACCCTATGACTTCTTTAATGTTCACCTTCACTCCTTCTTCATAATCATTTTGAGCTTCCTCCTATGAGTCGAGTTGAATTATGCCCCATTGTTCACTTCTTCTTGTTATGCTCCTCAATGTCTCCTTGACTTCTTCTTTTAGAGATTTACCACTCTCTTCTTGAGGAGTTGATGATTCCATGGGCATGGAGGGATCGACATTCTTTTCCGCATTAGACTCCCGCTCCAAAAAGGCTTGGAGCATGGATTCTATGCTCCCACATGTATCTCCTTCCTTCACTTGCCATGGCTTCATTCCTTTCAAGCTTAGGAGCACAACTTCTATCATAGTCACTATAGAGATAAATGACCCCATTTTGGCATCCATCCCAATGTCTCCCATGACTACTACATAAGGTGCATCTACACCCAACATAGGAAGGAGAAGGTGCACTCATCTCCCTTCTAGGGGCATATTTGCATTCTTGCCAATAGTGTGGTCCTCTACAATAGGGACATGGGTAATCATAATAAGGGTTGCAACCAATGAACCTCCTTTCATTCCACAATGCAATGATACGACTAGAAACAAACAAAAATAAAAATAAAAATAAAAATAAAAACAAAACAAGATGTAAAACAAAAATGCAAAACTAGTTCGAGTCAATAAATAACTAATGTCTTATCACAACTCAATTCCCTGACAATGGCATCATTTTTGATAATGTCCAAAATATACTCTTTGTAGAAAGATCAAAAATGGTCATTGTATCAAAACAAATATCCCGACGGATGTTGGGGTCGAATTCCACAGAGAATTGAGTCGACAATTCAAGAGTTATAAACTAATTCAAACAAGAATGCATAATTGTTCAACATTTAAAAAGTAAAACTAGGGGGAAATTAAAGGGGAATAACTATATAATTCTAAACTAAGACTAATCGGGGGGGATTCCAATTAAAGCAATCACAAGTGATTTGGCTAGGTGTATTCTATACATGAGATCTCAACTAAATTGGAATTTCTTCAATGACTTAGACCCATAATTAGCACAGATAGCAGTGGATAACTCACATTCTCTTATTTTTCAACCATAGGAAAGTTTATGCCTTGGGTTATTTCAAACTCTAAAGCCAATTCAAGTTATCAACTATACAAGCTTGAGGAAGGACTAACTATTTCTAGCCTTGACCTTTAATGGAGTGAAAATATGGGTTTTAACTATCTCTAGCTTAATCCCACACACAAACACTCCAATTCCTCACTATTATCTTCTCACCCAATTCTCTCCTTTGTCTCTCAAGCAAAAACAAGAAAAGTAAGGCATAATTCGTATTTGCAAACGATCAATTTTGGCAATTATAACTTGGGGGAGGATAATAGGTCTTCAATTTCAATAAGAATTCAAGAGAAATTTATCAAAACCCAATCAAATTAACAAACCCACCATGAATATACCTCTAGCTAGCAAAATAGTCTAAGCATATTTAAAGAAAGAGAGAAGATACCAAGAGGATTCCCCTCACATTCATCACATTACCTTCACAAATTTGCTTCAAAAGCTCTTACAACAATGGTGTCAATCTGTGGAGCACCAAACTATAGCATGTTAAAAACGGGTTCCTGGCAGGGGGAAATGATGGTTCAATGGGCATTTAGTTGAACAACCAGTTGAATAGCTAGTCTAGACAGAAGCTTCGGCGTTTCGCCTGCATTTTTCCCTTCAAGATCCACATTTAGCCAATTCAAAGCATGTCTTTGCACCTCTTAATCTCAAATCTTCCATTATCTTTGGTTCCTCTCCTTCATATTCTAACTTATCAAATTCTATCTCAAACTTCATGTGTTTTTCTCGATTTCATGTTTTCTCCACTCACGTGAAGTACCTACAAAGAATTCCACAGAAAGGGTATAAAATCCACATAAATGACTCAAAAACTAGGCAAAAACTCATTCTTAGGAGCCTAATGAGTTGGTAAATTTCCAACTCATCAGCCGTATTTTACCCACAGTTATCCTTGTTTGGAGAAGTATATTCACTTATAATTGTCTGTTTTTATTGAAAACTCTTAATAGTGATGAGTGGTAATTTACCAACTCATTAAGCTTTTAAGCATGAGCTTTTGTTTTGTTTTGAACTCATTTAGGAAGGTTTTATGCCTTACCCTTTGATTTTTTGCAGATATTGAACTTAAATAGGAAAACTAGAGGAATTGAAATAAAAAGTGAAGTGCTCGGAAATGAAGACCTGCGGTTTGTATGTTGACACCTACAAACCGCAGGTTCCATGCAGAGTCACATTGGTTGAAAGCTAAAGAGTACCTGCAAAATGTAGGTGGGCACCGGCAAAACGTGGGTGGGAACCTGCAGAAAGCAGGTGCAACTGCAGGAAACATGTAGTGTTCTCTAACTGACGTGCCCGATTCGCGCGTCCGCAAGTGTACGGGTCGTGCAAGTAATATAGTGGCTCTTTTTAAGAACCGGATTGTCGAACCCACAGGGACTGGACCCATTCCTCTAACTATCCATTTCTAGTGTGATCTTAAATACCTCAAGTGTCGGTTATAGACATTTTTGATCAAGATTAATTAAGTCTAAGTTTGGGTCAATGAAGTATTCTGAAATTACTCTAGGAGCAACATAGAGTTAAAACCAATTAATCATGCGATACTACGATTTGAAATGGGTTAAGCATGGAAATATCAATTGTTATTTCGCATAATTAGAATTGCATATTTATGGTCTTCCGAGCCTCGAAACACGACAATCTAGCCTCACTGCATCATTGTGAGCAAGGAGTTTAATTTCTAGTCGCGGGCAATCAATTATGTTGTGGCTTACGGGGAAACGATTAGGGACTTTCGTGCGTCTAACCATTTAAGTCAACTTAGCCTCACAACTACTTCTTCGAGTGGTGATGTGACATCCTAAGTTGGTCTTTCATAACCCCCGTGTCTCAACCAAGCACGGTGTTAGGTATATTTCTGTCCTGACACAAAAATCTCTCCCGAGATACAAACGTGCTCCTCACATTCTCATGTCCTGACCTAGGTAATGCTTTCTCAAGCTATTATTCAAGCTAACAAATATGCTTTCATGGTGATCAATCATAAAAACAACGAACAATCAAGAATGCAAGACGAAAACAACAATCAATAACTTAATTCCAAAACAATTTCATAAAATCACAATCATAATTCATGGCTTCAACCCTAGAGGAAGGGTTCTTGCCATTCATGTTCGTAAAACTACACTAACTACTACTAAACTAACATACTTACATGAATTTGGTAGATGAGAAGGGAATTTGACAAACCCTAGATGAGTTCTCCCACTTCTCCCTTCACTCCTAGGTAGTTTTCCAGAATAAAGTCGTGACCCAATGATTTTAGAAGCTAAGGGTTCAATTTATACTATGCTGAAAAATTGCAAAATTTGGCCTGTGGTGGAACAGCAACGTGTCACGGAGCTGAACGCCCTACTTGACCTCCGTGACACATTGGTAACACTTACCCTCACTGGAATGTGTGAAAAAATGCAATTTTTGGCCAAGTGTTGCCGCGTTGGCAGCGTGCCACGGCCCCTATCGCGCAGGGTGCCAGTTATTGCATGTTTTCTTGTTGACTTTCACGTTTTGCTCTTCATTCCATTCCTCCACTTCACCAAATCATGAATTAGTTCCTCAAATGCATTATTAACCTTCAAAAATAAGGACTAATCATGTTGGTTAGTATATATTCACATTTACATAAAATCACATGAAAATGTATAAAATAACTTAGATAAACAAGACTAAATTAAGGTATAAAGCATCACTCGGGCATGCTATTTTTGCCCACGATCACCTACTCCACACTTAAAGTCTTGTTCATCCTCGAACGACCTATTTCATCTCATGCATATGGAGACTCATCCATAACTCATTTAGCAAGAATATTCAAGCTACGGCTACAATGATTACGTAAGATAACAAGCTAAAGATAGAGCATGCACGATTTGATCATTGAAATGAAGTACAACTATGTTCAGACTTCTTAACCTCAAGAATCGACTCTCAATCTTAGCAAACTCATGCAAATCAACTGATTAAGAAATCCGACATGAACTATATCCTTCATTTAACATGTGCCCTCACGGAAAGAGAGTTACCCAATTTCACACGCAAAAACAATTTTTAAATCACAACATGTGTGGGCACATGAATATTATTACACTCACTCTCAGAAAGAATTCACATGCATCATGTAATGACCCATAAGCTTGCCCTTAGTGTTTTATTCCACTAATTTAAGGATGTATGAATGTAAGATCAAGTAGGACTTAATGGGTTGTAATGTAAGCTAAGGGACGGATAGGTACTATTCTGGCCAATAATAGTGACTATCTTTCCCAAGCGCCTTTTAATACATTACGCCCTCATTACGAACTTCCCTTCCCTTACTTTACCTTTTTCTCCTTTCATCTTTTTTTTCCTCTTATGTTCCCCCATTTCTTTAGGCACTTTTAGCTTATTAGAAAGGAGTTCTATAAATAATTTTTCATTAATTTGTTTTCTTGCTCCTTACTAGTAATCAACCATTTTCACACAAGTGCACCTTTGTCCTTTTCTCACTTCTACAACTTGCTACTTTTCCTTTCTTTTCATTCTTCTCACTCCTTTACTCCGGATTTTTTTACTCAAGCACTGAGGAGTTTTGGATCAAATTCAAGGCTAATGAATGAAAAGGATTAAGCTTATGTTGCAGCTATCAAAGAATAGGCTCAAGGCTCAACAGGGCTAACTAGGATTAATTTCTCAAGGTAGGTAAAATGAGGGATAACAATTGGTTCATTCAAAGAAATGCCTAAATCATCTCCTACAATTCACATCCTTCATTTTGTTTAATAAACACACCAGGCAAGTTCTAGACAATCCACAATAGCACAGAATACTCAAAAACCTTACACTTATGGCACATGCTCAAATCAAGACATATTCAGTAGACTCTTACTCAGCTAATCACAAGAGTTCAGATTCAGCTTCAATCATATTGAATCAAATTCAAGAACCTAAGTGTCTCAAACAAAGTTATACACTTGCATGCGTCACACAGAACATACTTGCATCTTCCAATCACGTATAGCACATAACAAGAACATCAAGCACCACATTTCAAAAACCCATCACCTACTGACTAATTTTTCCTCAAGACGGTCGTCATCCATCCATCGTCGAAAACAGTCCCTAACTATGACTAAAACACTATATACAGACAAAGGAAAGAAAAAGAAAAATTTTTATTCTTCGGTTCAAAGACCCCCTCCCCTGTCGGAAAAGAACCGAAAAGAAAAACCAACGGGTGATGAAGTCATGGTTAATTCACAAAAAAATTTCAAATTTTTCAAATTTCTCAAGCATTACATTCACCATAAACTTGTTAAGCACAACAATTTTGAAATTTTTCTCTCACCCAACACTTAAATCATGCTATGTCCTCATAGCATTAAATTAAGATTTAAAGGACAAGAAATACTCTGAGCCTCTATGCCAAGCTAAAAGCATGCTTTCCTTTCAAGTTTTTAGAGGTGGGTGTTCGACCCCACACTTCTTTATTCCATGCTCTTTAGCTTCCACCTTCTCGGTACTCAGACTTCCTTCCATCTGTGCTTAACTTTCCACCAAAAATACAAACAAAATAAAAATAACAAAATCAACACAAAATCAAAAGTAACAAAGTGTACCTGAGGTACCCTTGGGTTGCCTCCCAAGCAGTGCCTTATTTTACGTCGTGGCCCGACGTGGACTGTCCTTTTCAGGACATCCTCATTCCTGGGTTCTCTTTTGAGAACCATCTCCTTTTCTTTTGCTGTTTAGAGGAAACAGCCTCCACTCTGTTCCTCTCTTTCTCCAACTTCTAATCAATTTGAAGTCATTCCATGAAGTTATGAAGTTCGGTGGCTCAGCCTTCAACCACTTTTTTGCCTCTCCCAATAGTGAAAACGGGAAGAGGGTCAATCAGACATAATCTGTGGACACACCGGTGGGGACAAACGTGTCACTAATCTCTAAAAAGCTCTGTAGGTGCTGCTGCGGGTCCTCATGTGCCATCCCAGTGAATTGACCACTAGAATGTAACAGCTGCACCATGTTCTGTTCAAGCTCAAAGTGCCCTCCAGGCTCCGGTTTACGGATGCTAGAGGTCACATTCGTCGCTAGTGGGATTGCCACTTCACGAACTGGTCTTGCTGCCATTGCTTCTGATGACAATTGTACTTGTCCCACGGGTGGTTGTTGTTGTACCTTTTCTTGAAGTCTCTTAAGCTTTTGCTCTAGAGCTACTCTCCTTCGCAAATGGATTTGACGTTCAGGTTCACACAACGGTTCCACAAGCTCTCTATTTCTAGCCAGCTCGGCTGGACAACCTGTCACCTGCAATAAGTAGACTAAGACCAAGTTTCTCAACACTTAAGGAAATTTAAAAATCACACAAAAATTGATAAATTATCAAAACTTCGCCGAGTCCCCGGCAACGGCGCCAAAAACTTGACGTGCCCGATTTGTGCGTCCGCAAGTGTACGGGTCGTGCAAGTAATATAGTGGCTCTTTTTAAGAATTGGATTGTCGAACCCACAGGGACTGGACCCATTCCTCTAACTATCCATTTCTAGTGTGATCTTAAATACCTCAAGTGTTGGTTATAGATATTTTCGATCGAGATTAATTAAGTCTAAGTTTGGGTCAATGAAGTATTCTGAAATTACTCTAGGAGCAACATAGAGTTAAAACCAATTAATCATGCGATACTACGATTTGCAATGGGTTAAGCATGGAACTATCAATTGTTATTTCACATAATTAGAATTGCATGTTTATGGTCTTTCGAGCCTCTAAACACGGCAATCTAGCCTCACTGCATCATTGTGAGCGAGGAGTTTAATTTCTAGTCGCGGACAATCAATTATGTTGTGGTTTACGGGGAAACGATTAGGGACTTTCGTGCGTCTAACCATTTAACTCAACTTAGCCTCACAACTACTTCTTCGAGTGGTGTTGTGACATCCCAAGTTGGTCTTTCATAACCCCCGTGAATCAACCAAGCACGGTGTTAGGTATATTTCTATCCTGACACAAAAATCTCTCCCGAGATACAAACGTGCTCCTCACATTCTCATGTCCTGACCTAGGTAATGCTTTCTCAAGCTATTACTCAAGCTAACAGATATGCTTTCATGATGATCAATCATAAAAACAACCAACAATCCAGAATGCTAGATGAAAACAACAATCAATAACTTAATTCCAAAACAATTTCATAAAATCACAATCATAATTCATGGCTTCAACCCTAGAGGAAGGGTTCTTGCCATTCATGTTCGTAAAACTACACTAACTACTACTAAACTAACATACTTACATCAATTTGATAGATGAGAAGGGAATTTGACAAACCCTAGATGAGTTCTCCCATTTCTCCCTTCACTCCTAGGTAGTTTTCCAGAATAAAATCGTGACCCAATGATTTTAGGAGCTAAGGGTTCAATTTATACTATGCTGAAAAATTGCAAAATTTGGCCTATGGTGGAACAGCAATGTGTCACGGAAATGAACGCCCTACTTGACCTCCATGACACGTTGGTAACACGTACCCTCACTGGAATGTGCCAAAAAATGCAATTTTTGGACAAGTGTTGCCGTGTTGGCAGCGTGCCATGGCCCCTATCGGGCAGGGTGCCAGTTATTGCATGTTTTCTTGTTGACTTTCACGTTTTGCTCTTGATTCCATTCCTGCACTTCACCAAATCATGGATTAGTTCCTCAAATGCATTATTAACCTTCAAAAACAAGGACTAATCATGTTGGTTAGTATATATTCACATTTACATAAAATCACATGAAAATGTATAAAATAACTTAGATAAACAAGACTAAATTAAGGTATAAAGCATCACTCGGGCATGCTATTTTTTCCCACGATCACTAACCTAGAGCTGTGAGAGACTTGCATCTCACAAATGGGCACTTGCGAAACGCAGGTGCTGCATAAGTGAGCTCTATACTGAAAAATGTAAAATTGTCTAGTTCTAGCTCAAAGATACTTTGGATGCTTCTAAGGGAAAAAATTAGAATCTGTGCGTATGAAAAAAGAGCAGAATTTCCCTTATTTTTTAGAAACCCTTTATAATAGGAGCGAAGAACCATTTTGAACACATCATATTGTAGAGAGAAAGATAAAGAGAAGTGAGAGCTTTTCTTTCTTCTTCTTTAAGTTGCTACGACAAAACCTACCACTAAAGCACATTTTGAAGCTTGAGTTTTCTATTAAATGATGAATGTTGATGAATCATTCGTTGGTATAATCTTCTTAACTTCATTCATGAGTAGTTAATTTTATTGCAAGGGGTGTGTACTTGATAGGGGCTAGAATTGATTGGGTGTTTTTTTTTGAATCTTAGATTCAGTTATTTAGCATGAATCTATTGCTTTCTCTAAGTTTTAATTAAAATATTTATGGTTGCAAACAAAAATTGTGTTTACTTATCTTGCTTTTGCTTGAGAAAGAAAAGTAGGATTTGGGTGAGAAAGCAACAGTGGGAAATTGAGTGTTGAAGGTGTGGGGTTGGGCTAGAGATAGCCAATACCCATTTTCATAATTCATTCAAGAGTTGAGGCTAGAAATATCTTAACTCTTCTCTAAGTTAATATGGTTATTTTGTTATGTGACTTTGGGATTCGAGAGAACTCAAGTGAAATGTACCCAAGTGGTTGAGAAACATAAGGTACAACCTTGTCCATGGATATTCATGCTTGTAGTTGGTTCTTTAGACTTATCAATTAACTCTAATCCTATCGACGCCCCATCACTAGCACATCCCTAGTACTTTCTCTCATTGTTACTTCAATTCACATTGCCCTATTTTGTTATTGCTTTTAGAGTTAGATAGTGATCTTATTCTCCCATAAAAATTTACTGTACAAGTTGTTATGCAACGATGCTAGTTAGATCGGATTGATTTACAACTCTAGAAGCAATCATTTCTCATCCCCTGTGAATTCGATCCCGACTCATAGTTGGGTAAATTATATTGCATATGACCATGTAAGCTCTCTCACTTTGAGGAGTAGATTTGGATGTTCTCTAATAGTGAGCTAATGAATATGGTTAGAAATTTTATAAAAAATGTGGTGGAAATCAACCCGAAGTGAGATAATAAGGAAGGTTCAATGCTTTGGAGCAACTATAGATAAGTTTTTAGGAAAGATTAAGTTGCTACATTGAGTGGGGCCGCATAAAGGCTAGAACATCCACCGCATGAAATTTGGGCAGCCTCAAGGTTTTAAAAACATTTGTAACATAAACATAATCATAATCATAATAGAAGAGCTTTACTTAACATGACTTGAACAAACAAACATAATCATAACATGCATAAATCGTGAAGAATAGTGAGAGATTCTCTTAACCGACATACCCCATATGAGCCCACATGAAGCCCGACCTGTAACCCTTGTCAGGAGGGTGTCCGTACCTTGCCAAGGGTAGAACCATGAAAGTGTGATATCACCATGAAAAGGGACATATGGGCTAGAGACTAACATGAAAGGGGTCCCAACATACCTACGGTGGCACGTAATTCATAAGATCCGGAGCTTAACCTGAGCCCCGAACCTACTCAATGTTCAATACTACCCCCAAAACATATATAGTGCTCAAAATAATACATACATGAGTTCATGGCTAGTTAAATCAAGATAATCGTAAACATACTTGAACATATGTGATCTCACCATGACATGAGGCCCGCGAGTCGACCAAAAGCATAATTCATGATTAATAAGATTTATACATACTTGTAGATTATGCATATAACTTAAATTTCACAAAATCATAATGGATAACATAATAAATTCATAATTTAGAACATAATTCATGCTGGTCTTGTAAAGAACATCAATAGAAAAATAGATCATAAATCGATTCATCATGGGGCCTGCATAATTAAGCTTAATTGCTTAGAAGAAAATCAACAATATTATAATCAATTTAAATCTCAAAAGATGATCAAAACTCATAGATTATGATAATATTTCAAAATCACAAAACCCATAATTAAATCATTTGATTTTTTTAAATAAATTACAAAACCCCATGAATTTTTAATAAATTTTAAGTACAAGCATAGTGTAGGAGAATGGGTTTTGAAGAATTCACTCATTGGTGACCTTACATACCTAGGATTATCAGATTCTAACTCTCCTTAGAAGCCCAAGAATGAAATTGGAAGAATTGAAGAGAACTTAAAATCTCCTAGATCACCTTTCAATATTCTTGCATGCATGAATGTGAGTTTAGAATAGGTCACTTTATTAAAAACCTATCTTTCTCAAGCCAAAATGACGTAGTTTAGGACTTCATATCATGGAAAAGTCGAAATTACCCTTAATGAACCTTCCCTAAAATCTGGCAGAATGGAACAAACGGACAACTCTAATGGGTCGTTAGAACCAAGGATGACCCGTCCTATTTCTCATTGCATGAACTGCTGAAAGCCTACTTCTAGAACCAACCAATGGACAGACAAGATGACTCGTCCTATCAACCAACGGGTCATTCAAACAGTCGTGGTTTCCTTCTTCTGAAACTTTGAACTCCTTCACAACGAGCATCACCGCGACTTATTGTATCCTACAACGGGCCAGGGTATCCATCTGTCATCTCCACTTCTAAATACCACTGCCCTACCACGACCTCTTACAACGGATCATCCCTTCTCACAATGGGTTGTTGTGACACTCGTTGTCTACACTGTCACCAGGCCTAGCCTCTTACCACGGCTACTTACAACTGCTCGTGGTTACGTACCACGAGTCGTTCTTCCTCTCATCCTGCAAACTTTTTCCCAGATTTCTGCAATTTTCAACTTTTCACCTTCGAGTCTAATCCTACGCACTATCGGGTTATTACAATATCTCCCCCTTGAGAACATTCGTCCTAAAATTTTAGAAACAAGCAGGAAATGGAGACATGCAATTATCATATGCAAACACTGATCATTTTAACCGAAATTCTTACGGAATGACTATATCTGATTCATAAGACATAGTTGAACTGATCTCATGCTTCACATGAACATTCATACACATAAAAGAAACTTGAACACATGAACTGAACATGGAAACTAAATAGAATCATAGAGTAAAACTGATACCTCAGGTTGGAGCTGAGTCGGCAGAGAATAAATGTAGGTATTTCATCATCATATCTGCTTTGCCTTACCACGTAACTCACACAACATGCTTATTTCTTCATAAAACCTTAACTAAGGCTACTTCCTTTTTCCTTAGCTTACGGACTTGACAATCTAATATTTCCACCGAAACTTCCTCATAGCTGAGGCTGTCCCTAACCCCAACGCTATCCACCAGAACTACTAAGGCTGGATCACCCAAGCACTTTTTCACGAGTGATACATGAAATATGGGATTTACATAAGACAACTATCATGGAAAATCCAACTCATATGCATGACTCCCTTCATAGGAGATACCTTCAGAAATACCCAGTCGTCCACATCAAACTCCAGATACATTCTCCTCACATCGGCATACGATTTCTGATGACTCTTAGCTATTTTCAACCGGTACCTTATCAACTGGACCATCATCATGGCCTCATAAATCGAATCAGGTCCTATCATGGCTGCCTCACCAACCTCAAACTATTATACCCTGTAGAATTTCCGGCATCTAGATGACCTATTCGCATGTTGGTTAAGCATATTTGGAAGCCATACGTGCTAGAGAAAGGCCCGAGAAAAGATCAGACGAGAAATCTGTCGAACCATCGCGGAAGGAGCCGAGGCAGAGCCCCTCCGCGATGGCAGCGTGTCACGGAGGAGGAGCCTCCGCGTTGGCTCCGTGACACGTTGGCCTTGTCCAGGCCCAAGTATATAAAGCCCACTTCGATTTTAAATCAGTTATATACTTAGAAATTTCCAGGAAACAGAGAGAGAAATCAGAAATAGAGGAAGAACGAAGAAATTATATAAATTTCGTCCGATTACGCTGCTAAACGTTGCCCAAATTCAAATTAACTCGAGATACTGAGGTATTTAGCAGTAGGGAGCATTCCTACGGATTCAGTTTCGTGAAATACGGCCGACGAATCATTGAGCCACCGAGCTAAGGTAAGTGGAATTGCTCTAAATTAGTGTCTATGTGTTCCTAGCTGTGAAGTGAATATTTCTCCCTTCTGGACCTTTGAAAAATAGCGAGTTTCTGGCCGTCTTTCGATAAGCCTAAGTTTAGGCTATAAACTATATCGAAAGTGACGTTGCCTTTTGAAATAAAGTTGTATTTAGTATTGATTGACATATTTATGAATGCAGTTGGGAGAAAACAGTTGAAGTACCGGCCGAGCCTCGTCCGACAGACGAATGGTTTAAGGATAAGGTATGTAAAGCCAGTTCCCTCGGCAAGTTAAGTAATATCGGCACAGTATAGTAATTTACAGGCCAGTAGAATGTTCAGAAGTTAAGTGTTACATTTATTGTGAATGTTGATACGGTATTAGAAGCATCAAGTTGTAACTTGCGAGAAACTTACTAGTACGACATAGATTCTAACACAAGTGTTAGAAACTGCCCAGCAAGCTCAGTATGTGATGTAATATGAAATGTTAAGATATTATTGTATTCAGTTGAAACCCCGTAAAGGGATGCAATATCTGTAAAGCACTTCAGAGATAGAATGGCAGGCTAAAATAAAGTTTAGAATGCATGTTAGGAATAGTAAATCATGTTAATCCAGAAACTCAGTATACAGCATAGGTTGCAGCAGAAATACTATGTTTCGTATAGCATTTGCCCCAGTACAGTCTGGCAGGAGACTATATTCATATATACATATTTACCAGTCTCAGCACGTATTAAATAGGTACATATTACTATCATTAGTTCAGCAGGTGATATATATGATACTTTACCCCTATTAGCCTCAGCATGTGAGATACGCAGACAGTATTACTAGTTGAGACCGTTGTGTTGTTTAGGGTTGGATTACCTAGCATCCATGACCGCCCAGGGTTAATAGCTGTATCGACTCGTCTGCCAGAGGACGAGGATACGTCGCTCTACGGAGTGGCATGCCGTCCCACAAGGGACGAAGATGGGATGCCAGTTTTCCCCATATTGTGCCTTGGTCGGCCCTTATACACCCCCATCGAGCGGATACGCCCGGGGTGTTGATTCAGGAGTCCTCCGGACTCAGGTACATTTATAGTCAGGGGCTCAGCGAGCCCAAGTGCATACCCAGGGGACCGGCAGATACGTCAGCTGTAGCATGATACGTCAGCTGTGCTATGTTATGTTGTGCCATGTTATGTTATATACGAGTAGATCAGCTGTAGCATGATACGTCTCCAGGTATGACTCCTATCCCTTCTAGTAAAGATTGAGAGAAAGTATGATTTACATTACCAGACAGTTAAATCTATTCCCTCTATTTCAGTCTCATCAGTTATATTATTGTTTTCAGATATTTCTTTCTGTTATTGCTTTGCATACTCAGTACCAGCGGTACTGATGCCCGGTGGGGCGCTGCATTACTTGCCTGCAGGTACTCGTAGATGAGCAGGCAATACCACGTGATTCCTGTCAGCGATCGAGCATTCATGGTGGCCTTGTCGGCCCGCATAGGTTGCAGATAACTAGTATTTTATTATTTTATTGCTGAGTTACAGATAACTAGGCAGCATGGTGGCCTTGTCGGCCCGCATAGGTTTCCCTATAGTTGCATGTTCTGGCCAGCTGTTATTACAGGTACAGGAGGCTATAGGCCAATGAGCCGGGGGCTATGTTTACAGCCGTTATATAGCCCTTTGTTTCCAAAATTGTGAGTTAGAGACAGCCAGGCACCAGATGTACCTAGGCTTAGCAGCCCAACAGTTTAAGTCCTAGTAGGGCACTAGGTGCCAGTCATACCCCCCAAGGCGGGGTGTGACACAAACCATCCGATAGGCAATCTACACCTTTGCCCGTAAAGAGCCTCGAACTGTGCCATCTGGATACTAGAGAGATAGTTGTTATTATAAGAAAACTTGATTAAGGGTAAATGATCATCCCAACTACCTTTAAAATCCATAACAATAGCCCTCAACATGTCTTCAAGAGTCTGGATTGTTCACTCGGCTTCGCCATCCGTTTGCCGATGAAAAGCTGTACTGAGCTTGACTTGAGTCCCAAGTCCCATCTGAAAAGACCACCAGAATTGGGAGGTAAACTGAGTACCTCGATCTAATATAATAGAGAAGGGCACTCCATGAAGTCGAACCAACTCCCGACTATACAATTTGGCATAATCATCCACTGAATCCATGGTCTTGGCCGGTAAAAAGTGTGCAACCTTGGTTAACCTATCTACCACCACCCAAATGGAATCATAGTGTCGTCGGATACGTGGTAGGCCTGTAATGAAGTCCATGTTAATCAATTCCCACTTCCATGTTTGAATGTTGATATCCTGATGTATGCCTCCTGGCCTTTGATGCTCCACTTTCACTTGCTGCCAGTTTGGACATTTGGCTACGAACTTTGCAATATCCTTCTTCATACCATCCCACCAATAGATTTCTCGCAAGTACTGATACATATTCGTGGATCCTGGATGGATAGAATATCTGGTACCCTGTTCCTCTTGCAATATCCGAACTCTCAAATCATCAATGTCCGGGACACATAGGCAACCTCGATATCGTAGAACACAATCTCCCCCTTAGGAGAAAACCTCCACCTTTTTACTCCGCACCACTCCCTTCATCTTTCTAAAAATCGGATTCTCATCTTAATTAGATTTGACATCAACCACCAGGGATGATTCTGACCCATTCAACAATGCCGCCATTGATCGAATCGATCAATCTAACTCCCAACATTGCAAGTCAGTCGACATCTCTCACCAACTCCTTTTTTCCCTCATCCACATGGGACACACTCTTTATAGAGAGCCTACTAAGTGTATCCGCTACTACATTAGCCTTACCCTGGTTGTAAGGAACACTCATATCGTAGTCCTTTAATAACTCAAACCACCTCCTTTGCTGAAGATTGAGATCTTCCTGCGTGAACACATATTGCAAGCTTTTGTGATATGTGAACATGCCCACGTGAAACCCATATAAGTAACGCTGCCATATCTTCAGTGCGAACACCACTGCAGCCAACTCGAGATCATGGATCGGGTAATTCTTTTCGTGAACTTTCAGCTGTCGAGAGGCATATGCTATTACTTTCCCATGCTGCATCAACACACATCCCACTCCGACACTCAAAGCATCACAATATACAACAAAGCTATCCGTACCCTCGGGTAAAGTCAACACTAGTGCTGAAGTGAGTCAGGTCTTCAATTCCTAGAAGCTTTCCTCACAAGCGTCCGACCATTGAAACTTTATGATTTTCTGAGTCAACCTGGTCAATGGGGCTGCAATTGATGAAAATCCCTCAACAAATCTTCGATAGTAGCCTGCTAGGACCAAGAAACTCTAAATTTCTGAAGGATTCACCAGTCTGGGCCAATTCTTCACTTCTTCGATTTTTTGAGAATCTACCTTTATGCCCTCACTGGAAACAACATGACCTAGAAATGCCACCAAGTCTATCCAAAATTCACACCTGCTAAACTTTGCATGTAACTGATGATCCTTAAGAATTTACAACACAATCCTCAAATGAGGGGCATGCTCCTCTTCACTCCGGGAGTATATAAGGATGTCATCGATGAACATGATCATGAACATGTCTAGATATTGCTTGAACACCCTAGTTCATTAGGTTCACAAAAGTTGCAAGATCATTGGTTAGTCCAAATGACATAACTACAAACTCATAATGACCATACCGGGTTCTGAAGGCTGTCTTTGGGATATCACACTCTCGAAATCAGAGCTGATGATACCCGGACCTGAGATCTATCTTCGAGAAACACCTGGCATCATAGAGCTAGTCAAATAAATCATCAATCCTGGGCAAGGGGTACCTGTCCTTGACAATGACCTTTTTCAGCTGCCGATAATCAATACACATTCAAAGGGACCTATCCTTCTTCCGAACAAATAGAACCGATGCACCCCATGAGACCTACTTGATCTAATGAAACCTTTATCCAACAAGTCCTTCAACTATTATTTTAACTCTTTTAGCTCGGCTGGAGCCATCCTGTAAGGAGGAATAGAGTTAGGCTGTGTATCAGGCAATAGATCAATACCAAAATCAATTTCCCTTTTCGAAGGAACACCTGGAAAATCATTAGGAAAAAACTCCAGATACTCACACACCACTGGAACTAACTGAATAGTCGGGGTCTCAGAATCTACATCATTAAACCTAACTAGGGGGTACATAAAACCCTTAGAGATCATTTTCCCGGCCTTAAGTTATCAAATAAACCGACCAGCTGGTACAGTAGAATTATCCTTCCATTCCAGAACTGACTCACCTGGAAATCGGAATTCCACCGCATGGGTCCTACAATTAATCAAAGCATAACATGCAAACAACAAATCCATACCCAAGATGATATCAAAGTCCATAATGGCCAACTCTACTAAGTCTGTGGAGGTAACCTTATTCAACAAAATGATGGGACACACTCTATATACCCACCTAGCTACCACTGATTCACCAACAGGAGTAGATACGGAAAACAATTATGATAGAATTTAAGGACTAACTCAAAAACTACTAGCAATGTAAGGGGTCACAAAATACAAAGTTGCTCCTGGATCTAACAAAGCGTAAGCGTCAAAATGGAAGATTTGCAACATACCCATGACCACAAATGGCGAAGCCTCCTGCTCTTAGCGATGCACTAGGGAATAAAACCTATTTTGGCGTGACCACCTGCTGAACTAGTAGAGGCACCCTGCTGAGGGGGTCGTGTTGCTGGATTGGTAGAACTAGCTACAAGGCAATCTCTGATCCTGTGTCCAAGTTTTCCATACCGGAAACAAGCATAGGCACCGACCAAGCACCTCCCAGGATGATTCTGGCCGCACTTTGCACAAGCTAGAAAAGTGCGCTCCACCTGCATGCTACCATGATCCCTCAAGCCTGTAGCCCTTCTCCTCTACTCTCCCCTGAACGTGGATGGCATGCTATCCAACGATGGAGCTGGAGCAATGGACCTATGTTGGGACTCCTGACGTGGTCCACCCCCTGTCCTAGCCTGAGAAACCCCGTAGCTATCAGTCCTGTCCCTCTTAGCCTCTCTACCTCCTGTAGACTGACTCCATCTGCTGCGCACGCAATACAATACGGGGAAAATCAATGTCCCGATGAAGCATGGCGATCCAGCATCCAAATAATCTGCTACCCCATGCGCAAAATGGCTCACCCGAGCCTATTGATCCACCACCAACTCTGAAGCATATTTAGATAATGGGGTGAAATCCAATGCATACTATTGGATAGACATGTTACCCTGCTTTAGATTCACAAACTCGGTTGCCTTGAGCTCCCTCATCTCCCGAGGGAAGAATCGATCCATGAATGAAGTGTGAAACTCATCCCAACCTATCGGGTCTGCACCCGCCGCCCTAGCATCTCTCCATTGCGTAAACCATATATTTTCTACCCCCTTTAGATGGTAGGAGGTCAAGTCAATGCATTCCCCATTGTTCACCCCCATAACCTGGGTGATCTTCAGAATCTCTTCTCTAAAATCGTGTGGATCCTCGTCCAACTTTGACCCCGTGAACTCCGGAGGGCTCATCCTTAAGAAATCTCTCACCCTAGCTGCCGCTGCATTCCCATTCTGATGGAAATGCACCACTGTCTTATTTTGGACCTGGGAAGTCATGGCCTGTTCCAGCTTCTGAATCGCTGCCCTAAACTTGGCATGGGCTGCTGGCTCTGCTACGTGTTCCTCAAGAACGGGTGGAGCTGGATGATGCTCACCATCGTGGGCACTCTCATGATCATTACCATTACCATTTCTCCTAGCGTTTACTCGATGTAGAGGAATGATTCTGCAAATGCGAATAACTTGAATTAGAAGAGTAAAGGATGTTCATCGCACAACATATATCATGAAAGAAAGGAACATTTCCTAAACGTCTAGTAGCCTCTTCATCATAAGTGTGGCGCGCTTCAAACCCATGAAAAAGACTCTACCTAATGTGGCTTTAAGACTCCCTAGGACGCAAAAAACCTGTGGATCTGATACCAAGTTTTTCACAAACCAAATGTACACCCAGATTGTAGACACGAGACAAGGAGCCCCGAGAGACTCCATGTCGACCTATGGTATGAGCATACATCTAATCCAATCAGATGAGTGGAAGAATTAACATATAAGAACATAATTATAACAACACCAAGGAAAAATCAGTACAAGACTCTTATAATACGGCTAAATACAATTTGCAGTTTAATAAGCCTCTAACATGAAGGACGGATCGACGGGACAACTCCCCAACTAATCCAACATCCAGAAACTAAAAGAACAACATAGATTATGAACATACATTCCTCAAAACATGAGGACCCACTAAGAGCGCTGAGAGCAAATCAGAAACTATCTACAGTTGAGAATGAGCCTCAGAATTGGGACCTATATCATGAAATGATACAATATAAAACGTATGCAGTCAGTACGTGGAATGTACTGAGTATGCAAGGTAAGTAAAACAAACATTCAAAACATATGTGAAATTTATAAATGATCATAGGATTAGGACATCATGCTCATATTGTAAATCATAATAACATGTCATACGACTCAAGGTTTTCAAAACATTTGTGACATAAACATAATCATAATCATAATAGAATAGCTTTACTTAGCATGACCTGAGCCAACATATATAATCATAACATTCATAAATCGTGAGGAACAGTAGGAGATACTTTTAACAGACATACCCTATATGAGCACACATGAAGTCGGACTTGTAACTCTAGTTGAGAGGGTGTCCGTACCTTGCCAAGGGTAGAACCCTGAAAGTGTGATATCACCATGAAAAGGGCCATTTTTACCAGGGACTAACATAAAAAGGGTCCCAACATACCTACGGTGGCACGTAGTTCATGAGATCCGAGGCTTAACTTGAGCCCTGAACCTACTCGGTGTTCGATACTACTCCCAAAACATATATAGTGCTCATAATAATACATACATGAGTTCATGTCTACTTAAATCATTATAATCGCAAACATGCTTGAACATATGTGATCTCACCATGACATGAGGCCCGTAAGTCGGGAAAAAAGATAAATCATGATTAATAAGATTTATACATACTTGTGGATCATGCATATAACTTAAATTTCATAAAGTCACAATGGATAACATAATAATTCACAATTTAAAACATAATTCATGTTGGGCTGGTAAAGAACATCAACGGAAAAATAGATTATGAATCGATTCATCATGGGGCATGCATAATTAAGCTTAATCACTTAGAAATCAAAATCAACAATATTATGATTAATTTAAATCTAAAAAGATTATCAAAATCCATAGATTATGATAATATTTGAAAATCACAAAACCCATAATTAAATCATTTGAGTTTTATAAATAAATTACAAAACCCCATGAGTTTTTGATAAATTTTAAGTAAAAAATCATACTATAGGAGCATGGTTGTGGAAGAATTCACCCATTGATGACCTTATATACCTGGGATTATCAGATTCTATCTCTCCCTAGAAGCCAGAGAATGAAATTGGAAGAATTGAAGAGAAGAACTTAAAATCTCCTTGGATCACCTTTCAATATTCTTGCATGCATGAATGAGAGTTTAGAATAGGTCATTTACTTAAAAAACCATCTTTCCTAAGACAAAACGATGTATTTTAGGGCCTTATATCATGGAAAAGTTGAAATTACCATTAATGAACCTGCTCTATAATCAGGCCGGATGGAACCAACGGAGGGCTCTAACGGGTCGTCTGAACCAACGACGACCTGTCCTGTTGCTCGTTGCATGAACTGATGAAAGCCTACTTCCGGAACCTACCAACGGACAGACAGAGCGACTCGTCCTATCAACCAACGAGTCATTCAATCAGTCGTGGTTTCCTTCTTCTAAAACTCTCAACTCCTTCACAACGAGCCTCACCACTACTTGTTGTATCCTACAACAGGCCATGGTATCCATCCGTCATCTCCACTTTTAAATCCCACTGCACTACCACGACTCCTAAAAATGGATCATCCCTTCTCACAATGGGTCACTGTGACGCCCGTTGTCTACACTATCACCAGGCCTAGCCTCTTACCACAGCTGCTTACAACGAGTGGTGGTTACGTACCACGAGTTGTTCTTGCTCTCGTCCTGCAACCTTTCTCCCAGATTTCTACAGTTTATGACTTTTCACCACTGGTCTACTCCTATGCACTTCTAGGGTATTACAGTCGATACAGTCATACATGTTTAGTCGGGCAAGATGTCTACGAGGGTATATGGTCTGGAGACAGTGTTTGAAGTGTTCAGAGCAGCACGAATTCCATCTCATTATGAGGACTTCAAGGTGAATCCAATGGGAGAACCTGGACGATATAATCAGTTGGTGGAGCAACAGATGTTGCATGAAAGTTTAGTACCTTAGTATGGTCATAAGTCCACTCAGATGAAGGAGTGACGGGGACCATAGTCATGCCTCAATGTTAAATCAGGTGCTGCATAGGAGGCAACTCATGAGTTTCATGCCACGACTATAACTAAGGTGCTTGGTGGGAGGCAAACCATCATTTTTAACATTTTGTATGTTTTTATTTGTTTTGTACAAACGAAAAGGGCGTAAGGAGCAAGAAAAAGCTGAGACATTGAGCTAAAAAGTGTAAGTCTGGGGTGAGATGCCTGGCATGGGAAGCTAGGAGTTAAATCCTCAAAGAAGAAAAAATTTTCAGGTGAGGCTGCAGGGGGGCGCCGCGCCAGCCCCTATCTCTAGAGAAAAAAATGTTCTGTCTGTGGTAAGATGAGAGGGGCGGTGCACCACATGCTTGATGGATGAGAATTATTGGTTAATTGGAGTGAATCTTGACTCAAAAGACCTTAAAA
Source organism: Datura wrightii (assembly GCA_035772735.1). Taxonomy (NCBI): domain Eukaryota; kingdom Viridiplantae; phylum Streptophyta; class Magnoliopsida; order Solanales; family Solanaceae; genus Datura; species Datura wrightii. The sequence continues at coordinate 125,258,876 of JASDFA010000016.1, forward strand.
TTACATTAAAAAAACCCATGCCCCACCTTTTATCTAAAGTCCTATTCATCTTTTTCCCTCAAAAGTTGAAATATAAAAAGCAAAAATTTCTTCTCTCTCTCTACCATAGGGTCGTAACCCCCATTCCCTCTTCCCTCGATTGTTATCTTCTCCAACAAGCTGGTGAAGCTCTCATCTTCAACTCAAGTAAGTATATTTATTCTCTGTTTTCTGATTAATGATGCAAGCATGCTCCCACACTCTTCTTCGCCAAGATTTAGAACCCAAAATCACCATTGTTGGTGGAAAAGCTTGAATTTCATGTTTTCAATTTTATGAGCTTAAAGTATTAAATTTTTCCATAATTATATGTTATCTTTGTTGGGTAGATTGATTAATGGAAGAATATGGTGATTTGAACTTGCGGGGGATGATTTGGATTGGTTAATTGAATTCTTGAATATTGGTGGGTAGGTGCATTAATTTTAGAGAGAGAAAGTACATGAAGCTTTGAATTCTTGAATGTAATAAATGCTAGAGTTGGTAAAATTCTTGATTAATTCATGTTGAATTGTAGTAAATTGCTTATTGTTGGTTGATTGAATTGAATATTGTTACTCCATTACATGAATTACTTGAATTGTGAATTGGAGAAGGAAAATGAGACGGATAGCCTTGATAGTGCATTCTTGATTAAAAGATAAAAGCTAGAAGAGAGTTGAAAAGAAAGAAAAATTCGTGAACTTAGTGTAATATGGAGTATTGAATTAAATAGAATTGTTTAGATTGGATGGTTATGGGGGAAGTCTTGAGAACCCTATTTCACAAATTCTTACGTGTATGCCAACAAATTAAGTGTGGGGTGAATTTTGCACCTTCAACACCTAGTTAGTTAGCCATTTGGTTCACAAACTAATTTCATAAAGTTCTTGATTTTTTTTCTTGTTAGATACCATGGAACCAAAAGGAAAGGAGGTGATTATAGCGGAGCAAAGCCTAAAGAGGGGTAGACCAGGCAAAACAAGAGCTAGTTCTTCGACCTCCAAAGTAGGCTTGCCAAGGAGATTTTGAGTGAAAGCAGTAGATCCACATGGGCTTACTTGGTTTAACACTCAAAAAGAAGCCAAGTATGCACCTGAGAAGTGGATAGATGAGGGCTATTTGGCACTTGAGTTCCTAGTTATTTGGGAAAAGATATGTGAATTGGGAGCTGGCTATATCTTCAATGAGCCGGAGAGGTGAAACCTCACTTTGGTTAGCGAATTCTACACAAATTGGGACACCTCATTCGGGAGAAAGTATAAAGATCAACATCAGAGAATAGGTGGTGCGATTCACAGTTAAAAGGTTCAATGCCTTCTTAGAGACACCTGCAGTAGACCTTTTGGAGTATTTCATCTTGGTGAAGAAGCCTCCATACAGAGACATCTGCCACAATTTTTGTGTGGTGAGCACTCATTCGCCCGGTAAGTGAGGGATCATAATGGCACCCATTCCACACTTGCATTTGCTTATTTGAATAAGGAGGCAAAAATGTGGGTGAAGCAAGTGTGTTGTCTTTCTCTCTGCGATACATTTAATAGAGGTGACTCACGAGCGGATTGTTATGGTGTACATGTTGATGATGGGGATACCGGTTAATTTTGGTGCTCTGATTCGTGACAATATGAGGAGATCACGAGATAATTATAGATGAAAATATTATCATGACACTCTCTTGACCATGTTCTTAAGGGAGGCAGGTACTGTGGAGGAGGATGCAGACATTGTTTTGTCTTTGGCAGGACACCTAGCCGGGAAGATGATAGACGTCACAAAGGTGAAGGAGGCTGCCCCTTCCGCAGGCCCTCCTCTTACTATAGCTGATCGACAAGCCCCAGAAAAGAGTTGGTAGGGTCATATGTTTGGGATGTTGGAATTACAGCTAAAGATAGGAGGTCTACCAGCCACTACACAGGAGATGATAGCTTTAAAGGCACAATACCTGCTAGTTGATGTGCCGAGTGGGCCCAGCTTTTGAGGAGCCACTTGATGATGATGAGGTTATAGTCCTTACTGATGGTGTTGATGACTTAGATGGAGGAGGAGGATGATGCTTCTACAGGCACCATGCAGGTTGATGGCGGAGATGATGATGAAGATGAGGAGTACAATCCTGGGGATGATTCTTAGTGACCCAGAAAGTTCCTTTTCTCTTCCTTTATGATGTGATTGTGTGTGCACTGAGGACAGTGCACCTTTTTAAGTGTGGGGTGGAGGAAAGTTAGATTCCTATTGTTCTTTGATTGCTATGTTTGTAGTAGGTCGTAGCATTATTATGTCATTCCTCGTGATAGTAGTCTGATGATTCATAGGTCATAGGTTGTAATTGATAGTATGATGTTGTTGACTTGGATGCCTGGGATGTCTGACTTGTTGTTCATCTTGACTATGTTATGTTTGGTTGCTTTATTTTGGAGTAAATTTTTAATTATTATTTTGTTTTGTTTGAGTCGTTGTAGTCATAGAGTAATGACGTTTCCCTATGATAGATGGATGATGACCGTCTTAAGAGAAGTTTGGTCACATTTTTTTAAGGATTGAGTCATAGGTCATCCACCTGTATGCTTGTTGATATTCTGCTTAGCCTCTATGCTAGAGTAAAATAGAATGGTCATCCTGATTGCATGAGTTAGAATCCTTAAGAAATGCACATATCTCTTTAATTTGACTCAACTTATCCTTAGGGCTTAATTATGAATTTAACATGTCATTCAATATGATTGTGTGAATTTGTACTTGTAGAAACTGATAAAATTCTTATTGCCATGAGAGGTGAGTTGAATTGTTTTGTATGTACATATTGTAACATCTAGAACTTGCCTTAGTGTATGCAGGATAACTAGTTGATAGGGAGTTGAGAAATGATCAAGGAACTTCTTTGAAGAAGCCAATTTTTTCCTCTAATTGTTTTACCTTCTTAGACATTCTCCCTATTTACCTCTTTTGAGCTTAAAAGTGTTATTCTTTCTTAGCCTCAATAATAGTTCAATCCCTCTTTTTGTAAGACCTCAGACTTACTAATCCGAAGTAATCTTAGGCACTTTGAGACCTAAAAATTAAGATCCACCGAAGTATAATGTTAAGGGAAAAAAAGTTGTTGTAAGAAAATAAAAGTGAGAAGAAGGGGTGCCCATAAAAATTCGTCGTCTACTTGCTGCAACGGAATTGAAAAAGAGAGCTTTAATTGCAAAATTCTTAGTTATTCTATGGTTAGAATACTAGCAGTCATGTAGTGAAAATGGGGCATGAAATGAAAAGACAAGGGTGAGTATAGGAAAGGTGAACAAGAAAGGAAAGAGGTGGTAGACAAGTAAAGTGAAATATGTCTTAAAAGTGCTCACTATAAAATGAAATATCAATCCTACTCATCCCTTTGCCGATATTACACCCAAGAAAAGTCCTTTTGATATTAATTTCTTGAAGAAGTTAGGTAGTCTAAACGTACTTGATGGGCAAGCGTATGGTATGTTGCATATGTGCATTACATCATTTGTGAGTGTGAGTGTACCTTACTTATTGTGTTCCATGTCTTATATTGATGAAGTTAAGAGTGGAACATCACTAAAAGTAAGGGGCACAAGAGGTCTAATTCTATGTACTACTTGTTGCATGTGTCACACTTATTCATGTTAGCCCTTTAGGTTTAAAAGATGAGTCATTTATAGAGGTTGTGTGCTCTTGATTGTGAAATCTTTTTGTGTGCTTTGTTGAGAATTGTTTTATGATGATAAACCACTTTATGTTTGCTCCATGCTTGTTGGTTGAGTATGAGTTGATAGAGGTGTCAAATGTGATGGTGAAACATCAGGTTAGGTGTGTTTTTTAAGGATTACTTGAGGACGAACAATGGTTTAAGTGTGGGTGGCGATATAGGGCATATTTCTATGCCCATTTGCCATGTTTTTACCCATATTTGATCATGTTTTGAGTTCATAATCCTTAGTTTATTCTTAAATTCATATATGTTTGTGTTTTATGCTCTAACAAATAATTTGAGATGATTTGAACAGGAAACTAAGCAAAATGGGTTCAAAATGATGCAAGAAATGAAGATTTGAGGATCTGACAGGTATAGTACTATGGCTGGTGCACCACACCATGTCCCAAACTTTAGAAAGCAAAATCTCTGTCTGGTCCTATGGGCATCAACCGTCAAACATCAGAGAATTGCACTTTAAAAATTTGGCAGGATGAGTGGCACCTCGCGCTAGAGGTGTCCAAGACTTAGCGAAATTTGACAAACACCTTGGCGAGATGAAGGGGGCGGCATGCCAGACCCTATCCAAAGCTGAAATTGCTTGAAATTTGACTAAGTCTTTGATGAGATAGGAGGGGGGCGCGCCAGAGCTATTCCATGACAAAAAATCCTGATTTTAAAGTCAAGTCTTCAAGGGCAGAAAGGTCATTTAATGGATCATCTATAAATATGATCCTTAGATCATTTGTTAAGTAGTTTTGAACTTCTTTGAAGCATTCTTTACTCATTTTAATTCTATAGTTCATTTATGAAATCTTGTAAGCCATTTGGAAGGAAGTCAAGGTTCCACAACTAGGTTTTCTCTTACCCTGAAAAAGCAGGGACACCTTACGTTCTTGAATCGATAACCATCTTTCGGCTAACCTAGCCTCCTCCGTCTCTCAGGACCAACAAGGGGTAGTACAGGAATATTCACCTGTTGTCCATCGACTAAGCCTTTCAGCCTGATCTTTGGCCCTGACTCACCCTCCGTGGACAAACCTTGCAGAGGAACCCTTAGGTTTTCGGGGCATTGGATTCTCACCAATGTTTGTGTTACTCAAGCCGACATTCTCGCTTCCGCTTCGTCCACCACCGCTCGCGTGGAACTTTACATTGTATTTTCACATAATGATGACTAATTATTTGTTTTTCCGCTTGTCTATGAGTGGATAAATTAATATTGTTGGGTTGTGGCCAAGGTGAATTGTTGATTGTTTAATAGACTAAATAGACTTAGTTTTGATTCTTCTTTTATGGTTTTTTGAATTTATTTATTTTAATTTATTATTTATGAGATTGATCACCTTGTAAGTAATTAGTTGGATTTCAATTGAACATGGGAAAGGGAATCAAAAATGTTAAAAATAAATATACCATGGAAATTCAAAGTCCCTTTAACCCATTGGTGATACGATAGAAGTTGTTGTTGAGGATAGGGATATAACCTTTAACCCCGTTCAGTTTAAATACATGTATGCATAACCGTCGTTTCATTGTTCTCCTGCGACCATTGAGATATAGGTGTTAGAATACATGAAATAGTTCTTGGATGCTAGGGATTGTGGAAAGAAATAAGAAAGTAACTTGCAACTAACAACCATAGGAAGAATTATGATAGTTTAATTATGTATGGAAAACTCAACTTGAAACCAACCAAATGCCCTTGCCCTAGTCTTTGAGCATTATCAAAATACAATCAAGCTTACATTTGTTTTAGTTAATTTTATATTTGAAGTTTTAGTAGTTTAATTTTCCAAACCAATCTTCATTTTACTTGTTCTGTAGATTAGTGAAATTAAAGTGACAACCTTATAATGATTAAATTGACAAGTCCTTGTGGGTACGATATCTGTACATAACAATTCTATATTACCTGATGACCAGATGCGCTTGTGTGTTCTTAGGAGACATCAGTTAGCTAGGGGTTTATCCCAGCAACTCATCAGTTTTTTAGAAGGCTTTCAGATAGAGTATGTTGTTTTCAGCTAAGATTTCAGTGTTTAATTGAAATTTTAGTGTCTTATCAGATGTTCTTTGTTTATAAAAGTATTTGGTTGTTTTTTTAATAATAGCTTCCTATTAGGACTCTTTTATAGTAGTTTAGTCATCATAGAATTATTCTATGCCATGGGTTTTCTTATGGTAACTTGTGATCCTAAGTACTGTGTTGTGTCCAAGGTGTAGATTCGGATCGTGACAAACTTGGTACCAGAGCTTCAGGTTTCGAGTGTCCTAGGATGTCTGATAGCCATTTCAAGTAGAGTCCTTTTCATGGGTGTGAAGTGCGCCACACTTATGAGGAGAGGCTACAAGGCATTTTTAGGAAAATTCCATTTTCTTCATAATTCTTGTCATGCGTAGAGTTCTAATATCTAAAATGTCCTCCTAACTCGTTCTCTACCATTTTTAGTTGACAATGAGTCCAAAAAAAGGAAATGGAAGGAGGAACAGTAATACTAACTAGCCAGTCCCACCAGCTCTAGCAGCCCCTCAAGACGATTAGGTGTCACATGCACAGTTCCAGGCTGTTATCCAAATATTGGCTCAGGCTATAACCAACCAAGTCAACCAGCAGGTCATTGTTTCTGCCGATGCTAATGGATTTGTAGCTGCTACCAAAGTCTAGAATTTTACTCAGATGAATCCCCCAGCATTTCATGGGTCTAAAGTACATGAGGACCCACAGGAGTTCATTGATGAGGTCTAGAAGATCACCCAAATCATGGGTGTTACCTTTGTTCAAAGTGCATATTTGACTGCTTATCAGTTGAAAGGGATGGCTTAGATATGGTATAATAAATGGAAAGAGAGAAGGCGGGATGGTGCAGGTCTAGATGAGTTGGAAAAGTTTGTGACGGTGTTCCTAGATCAATTCTTTCCCTGAGAGTTAAAGGAAGCAAGGCCGTTGAGTTTGTGAATTTGAATTAGAATGACATTACCGTGCAGGAATATGCCTTGAAATTCACTCAACTGTCAATGTATGCTCCAAAAATGGTTGTTGAGCCAAGGGTTTGTATGCTCAATTCATGAATAGAGTCTCATACTTGGTATTTAAGGAGCGCATGACTGCAATGCTTATCAATGAGATAGACATCTCCAGGACTATTATCCACGCATAATAGATAGAAGAGGAGAAGCTGAAAGAGATTGAAAGGGAACTAAATGGGCACGAACATGTCAGTTCGAGTATGCACAGTAGAAATTGGGCAGTGGTAGTCACCCATAGCAGTAACAGAGGCTTCCAACACCCTTATCAGCCAATGCTCCTTCTTCCAAGCCCGCAAGGATTGGAGGGGTTGGGCATCAAGCTGCCAGTCTTAGAGCCATGTCTCCAGTAGTCGCACTTTTCCTGTATGTCCAAACTGTGGTAAGAACAATCTGAGTGAATGTCGTCTGGGAAAGGAGGGTTGTTTTTGTTTGTAGCCACCTGGGTAACAGGTTGAGGGATTGCTCGTTAGTAGGATGGGGGAAGGCCCAGTCCACTACATCAACAACTCTGCTAGGTCACTCAGCTTAGTAGGGTACTACCTCTAGTACAGGTGGCGGTCAGCGCCAAAGCCGCTTTTATGCCCTATCCTCCTGTCAGGATTAGGAGAACTCACCTTACATAGTCACTGGTATGTTACGCCTCCTTTAGATATATGTGTATTCTTTACTAGTTATAGGAGCCATACTTTCTTTTGTGACTCCTTACATAGCTGTCCAGTTTGATATTAGTCTAGAAATTCTCTCAGAGCTGTTTTCAATCTCTACTCTAGTTAGTTAGTTAGTTAAAGCCAGATGGGTGTACAAAAATTATCTGGTCACAATGTTACATAAAGTCATCACAGCTGAACTAGTAGAGTTAGATATGATTGATTTTGACCTCATTCTTGGCATGGACTGGTTACATTCTTTTTATGCCTCAATTGACTGTAGAACTAGGGTCGCTAGATTCCAATTTCCTGATGAACCTATCCTAAAGTGGAAGGGTAGTACTTTAGCGCCTAAGGGTCGATTTATCTTATACCTTAAGGCTAGGAAAATGATCTCAATAGGGTACATCTATCACTTGGTTAGGGTCAAGGATTCTAGTTTGAAACCCTGACTCTTTAGTCAGTTCCAGTCATCAGTGAGGTTCCAGATGTGTTTCCTAAACACTCCTAGAGTCATTCCCAAGCGGGAAATAAACTTCGACATAGACCTTCTACCAGATACCCATCTATCTCAATTCCTCCTTACATAATGTCTCCAGTTGAGCTCAAAGACTAAAAGGAACAACTGAAAGACCTTCTATATAAGGGCTTCATCAGACCTAGCATCTCTCCTTGGGGTACCCTAGACGTGTTTGTACGAAAGAAAGACGGTACACTCAGAATGTGGATCAACTACCGTCAGTTGAATAAGGTCACAGTCAAGAACAGGTATCCTCTAACCAGAATTGATGACTTCTTCGACCAACTCCAGGGAGCTAGCTATTTTCTAAGATAGATCTAAAATCAAGATACAACCAGCTCATGGTCAAAGAATGTGACATTCTGAAAATAGCCTCGGAATTTGGTATGGTCAATACGAATTCATAGTTTTATCTTTTGGAGTAACCAATGCTCCCGCAACTTTTATGGATTTGATGAATAGGGTTTTCAAGCAGTACCTGTACATGTTCATTATCATCTTTATAGACGATATTCTTGTTTACTCCAAAACTAAGGAGGAGCATGCAAACCATCTGAGAATAGTTTTGCAGACTCTAGGGACTGCCAGTTCTTTGCTAAATTTAGCAAGTGTGAATTCTGGATGTAATCAGTTGCATTCCTCGATCATGTGGTCTCTAGTAAGGATATACAGGTGGATCCTCAAAAGATAGAGGCAGTCAAGAATTCGCCAAAACTCACCTCTCCGTCAGAAATCAAAAGTGTCTTGGGCCTAGCTGGTAAATACAAATGGTTCGTAGAATGATTCTCCTCCATTGCTTCTCCTTTGACCAGACTAACTCAGAAAAGGTAAAGTTTCAGTGATCCAATGTATGTGAGAGGAGTTTTTAGGAGTTGAAGACTCTACTCACTACAGCCCCAGTTTTGACTCTTCTAGAAGGGCTAGACGGGTTCATAATCTATTTGATGCCTCTAGAGTTGTCCATGGTTGTGTTCTGATGCAACATAGTACAGTCATAGATTATACTTCCAGATACCTCAAGGTTCGTGAGAAGAACTATCTGACTCACGATCTTGACCAATTGACATTAGTATTTGCCTTGAAGATTTGGAGGCACTACCTTTATGGGGTTCATGTGGATGTTTTTACGGACCACAAAAGCCTACAATATGTGTTCAGTCAAAAGAACCTAAATATGCATCAGAGAAGGTGGTTAGAGTTGTTGAAAGACTATGATATGAGTTTGTTGTATCATCTTGGTAAGGCCAATGTAGTGGTTGATGCCCTTAGTAGAATGTCTACGGGAAATGTTACTCATTTATAAGAGGGTAAAAAAGAGCTAGAAAAGAAAATTCATAGACTGGCTTAGTTAGGGGTCCAGTTGGTTGATTCAGTAGAAGGTGGAGTTGTAGTCTAGAGTGGGCCAGAATCCTCCCTGGTGGTGGAGGTTAAGTCAAAGCAGGATGAAGACTCAATCCTACTCAAGTTGAAGGAACCAGTCCTAAAGATAGAGGTGGAAGCATTCTCAAAGGGGGAGATGGTGTGCTCATTTACCTAGGAAGGTTATGTGTTGCCAATGTAGATTATTCGAGGCGGGGGATACTAACAGAATCTCACAGCACTAGATACTATCCACCCAGGTGCCACTAAGATGTACCATGATCTACAGAAAGTCTACTAGTGGAATGGCATAACGAAGAACATTGCAGAATTTGTGGCTAAGTATCCACATTGCCAACAAGTCAAGATTGAACATCAGAGACCTGGGTTATGACCCAAGATATTAACATTCCTACTTTGATGTGGGAAGAAGTGAACATAGATTTTATTACAAGTCTACTCGTATGTGTCGACAGCATGACTCAATTAGGGTGGTTGTAGAAATGATGACTAAGTCAGCACATTTCCTACCAGTTAAGACCACAGATTCGGCAGAGGATTAGGATAGACTATTTATCTGAGAGTTAGTTAGACTGCATGGAGTCCCCTTGTCCAACATTTCAGATAGGGGTACATAGTTCACCCACACTTTTGGATGTCATTTAAGAAGGGACTCGGTACTCAAGTCAAGACTAGCACAAGTTTTCACCCACAGACAGATGGCGAGGAAAACTAGACTATTCAGACTCTGGAGGATATGTTGAGGGCTTGTGTGATCAATTTCAAAGGCATTTGGTATGATCACCTACCTCTCATCGGGTTTGCATAGAACAACAACTACCACTCCAGTATTCAAATGGTCCCATTCAAGGTATTATATGGTAGGAGGTATAGATCTCCGATAGGATGGTTTGAGGTTGGTGAAGCTACCTAAATAGGACTTGATTCAGTACATGAGGCCATGCAGAAGGTTTAGCTAATCAGGGTACGACTGTAAACATCTTAAAGCCGACAGAAATCATATGCAGATGTAAGGAAAAGGGAGCGGAAGTTTGATGTGGATGATTGGGTATATCTGATAATTTCACCTATGAAAGGAGTGATGAGTTTGGGAAGGAGGGAAAACTCAATCCTAGATATGTTGACCCTTACACAATCTTGAGACGCATGGGTAATATGGCTTATAAGCTAGATTTGCCTACGGAGTTAGCATCGGTGCATCCAGTCTTCCATGTGTCCATGTTGTAGAAATACATCGGTTATCCGACCTTAGTAGTGCCTTTAGAGAGCATTGTTGTAAAGTATTTTCCTTTAGAGAGCATTGTTGTAAAGTATTGTCTCTCTTACGAAGAGGTTCCGATTTAGATTCTAGACCATCAGGTTTCTAAGTTGAGGAACAAGGAGGTCACTTTAGTCAAGGTTTCATGGAGGAACCAGCTAGTTGAAGGACCTACATAGGAGGCCGAAGAAAATATGATGGCCAGATACCCTCATCTTCTCACTTCCCACTCAGCTTAAGCATCAGGTACTAAATTCCTCCTCAATACTTTATTAAGTTCCATACTCATCAACTCTAGTCATGTTTTTATTGTGCACTCTAGTTGCATGAATTCAATTAGTATATCTATCTAAATTTGAAGTCGGTCACTCCTTCAGTATTCAGTTCATAGTCTTCAGTTTGGGATTGCAACTGTTTCCCCAGTCTTTTATCTTACTTAGCCTTCGTTCAAGGATGAATGTTCCCAATGAGGAGATATTGTAACACCCCAAAAGTTTCTTAGGCCAAACCCCAGGCTTGAAATGAAAACCAGAAACAAAATAGAAACTCTTTGCCTCAGAATTACTCAACCAATGAGTCGTTGTCAGGACCAACGACTGGTCCAATGAGTCGTGGTCACAACCAATGACTCGCTGTGTGACCCGTTGGATCGTGATAGGTAGTTTTCCAGACTTTTCTGTAGGGTAATTTTTGTAACTTTCGCTAATTTAGTTCCTAAACTATGATGTATTGGGAAAAAAATTTCAAAGGATTTAGAGGGGTAAATGGTTCTTGTCCCTCATTCTCCACTTATATTTTCAGACTAAATGTTCATAATGTTCAGAGCACCTCTCTCAATCCATGAAGTAGGGCTTCTGATTCTCCTTAGAATTTTTGAGCTGCTTCTCCGAGATTTCTTCTCTAGGTATGTGGAATTTCAACAAGGATTGTTCTTTCACCATTGTGTCCAAAAGCTTTCAGAAAACATTGATATATGAACCCCATAAAAGAATCATGTCTTAGGGATTTTGTTCAGTTATGAGTGATGACGTTCAAATCCAATCCTCACAAGGACAAAGTGTAAATGATCGTCGTAATATAAATACCCAACTAAGAGTTGGGGTTGAATCTACAAGGAATAGCGAATCGATGACAAAAAAGTTGTCTATTGAATTTAACTAAATTGCATCATTTCATAAAAAATAGAAAAATAAATATAGGGGAAAAATGAGATCATAATTTGAATTAAAATCAACTACCCATTTAAAACAAGGCAACCAAATTGAATGAACAAATATGAGGAAGGGCCAGGGGTGTGCTATTGATGGGGCATCGATTGGATTGGAATTAACTAAAAAATTAAATTATTATTCAGAAGCATAATAACCGCGGATAAAGTGGCACCCGATGTTTTTTAACCACTTGGGTGCTTTTTTCTTGAGTTTTCTCAAATCCAAAGGTCTCAACTAATTCATCCACTATGGATTGGGCAAGAATTGAACTATCTCTAGCCTCAACTCTTTAATGGGTGTATGAGACTATGCTTTGGCTATCACTAGCCCAACCCCACATAATCAAAACCCAAATACCCACCATTGTTTTCTCACCCATATTCTATTCCCCCTTTTCAAGAAAAAATAGAATAAGAAGTAAACGTAACACGTTTTCAACGACGGATAATTCAATTATAACTTGGAGAAAACAACATATTTATACTAAATAAGTAACTATAAGATCAATCTAGCAATATCAAATCCAATTTATCCCCTATCTGCACACCCCTAGCAAACTATTTAGCCACTTATAGATGAAGAATATAAAAGCAAATTGACAAATAAATTCATAAAAGTTATTATTAAGAGTAAATAGCAAGCATAGATCTGTCTTTAGTGTAGGTTTGTACCTTGAGGAAGAAGATGAAAATGGTGAAGAAAAGCTAACTCTCTTCTTTCTCTCTCTAGAAAATTAAAAGCTATTTAATACAATACAATATTCTGATCCTTCTGGAATGGATTATTCAGTACTTTCTTAAAGAATGTACAAAAGTAGGTTAAAAAATGCTCCACAAATCTTGTGTTGGATGATTCTACCCTACTGACGATGGCCTTATTTGTGAGACACCAGCGTTTCGCCGGTGCCCAATAGCGAGACGCCGCTTCAATTTAGTTAGGGGCCAGTGATTCCTGCTATGTTTTGGCTAGGCACCGGTGGTTAGCAGGTGCCGATCCGTGTTCCGATGGGTCACCTTCCACTTCAACACAGTGGGCTCCTGCATTTTGCCGGTCCCATCAGGTGGAACGCTGGTCCTCTTCTTTAGCTCCATGCTTTTGTCCAATTTCTTTATTTCTCTCTTTAAGTTAAATCCATACAAAAATAAAAGAGAAAGAGCATAAATTTCTCCTAAATAACTGAAAACCAAGCAAAAGCTCATGTTTAAAAGCCTAATGAGTTGGTAAGTTACCAACTCATCAAACCCCCAAACTTGAATCTTTGTTGCTCCTCAAGCAAGGCAATACTTTACAGTTGAACCATTGGAGTAAGCATGTAATTATACATGAAATTTTGCATAAGGGACCACTAGGACTCATACAACCCCAAAATCGCTCACCAACTCAAAGGAAAAGAGGAGACTCAACACTAAATGCAAATGCTTCAAGAGATGACAACAATCAATTGGCATGATTCATAGTTTATTCCTTCATTCAAAACAAGGGCATGATTCATCAAAGCAAGCTTATATAGCATCTTAGATCATTTGGAATTCACATTCAATTTTTGCCTTAAAGCTCATAGCATTTATGTCTCAAACACCACTTTTGGTAAGTGCAAGCATCTTCCCCAAGGAAGTGATGCCCCTCAAGTTATGAGAGAATCCCATTTAATTACTAAAAAATCACACTCAAAGGGATTATATAATGAAACAATATGCTCACTCTCACAAAGAAATTCTCATGCACACAACTTGACCCATAGGCTTGCCCTTCGTGTAACTCGCCACTAATGTAGAGTTGCTACACTTAAAATCAATTATGACTTGGAGGTCATGATGAAGGTTAGAGGTAAAGGTAGGATGACTTTTTAGTTCTAGTGACTAGAACCTCCCTAATTCCCTTCTTGTGAACCTTAGTGCATACTCTATTTCTCTTGAGATCACCCCCACCTTATCTCTCCTTGAACAAAATTTTCACTTTTGACAAAAGAGCAATCCTTATATCTCCTTGGTTACCACTTTTAATCTCATTTAAGCAAGAGGCAACACCATTCAACAATTCTCTTCTTTTCACCCAACCAATTCGTTCCTTTCTTCATAATGTGGTGCTACCTCACATTGAAGCTTACATTATTTTTCTCATTTTCCATTTTTTGCAACCCCCAAACTTAGGCTTTTGCCCCATCTTTCCCTTTTCTATTCCCACACTTTTGGGACTCAAGCATCACTTTTGCATTTCTTCTCACAACTAGCACTAGGGAGGATGGGTGTCAAAGAGGGATTACAAAAGGGGTAATACGCTTGTAATGTGGTTCAGAAGGAAAAGGTATAAAGGCTCAACATTGGCTAGCAAGGATTCATGCTCAAGGAGGTCATATGGGTGAAGTAGCTATCAAAAGAAAGTCTAAAATCATGTTCTAAGTGAAACTACATCTAGGATTTCACCTTGAGCCACACTTGGAGCAAGTTCTTGACAACCATTTATGCATGAGAATTCAGCTCACACCTCACCTCACAAAGCATCACCCTCCAAGGGTTCACAAAATTTTCATAACAACAACAAGATTATGACTTAAAACATGATAGCATGTGAATCAAAAGCCAAACAACGAATGTACTACTTATGACAAAAGAATACTCAGCCTTGAAATCCATATGCCCTTTTTTCTTCAAAATTCATTTTTCTTTTCAATGCCATTTCAAAAAAATTTTGGTGGTATCTCTTAGAAGCCATTACAATAACTGACTCAAAAAGGACTCTAAACTCAGCATTTTCCCTTAAGAAAGTCACCAGTCAATCCATCATTGGGAAATGTCACCACGTTCGGCAATAAAAGAAAAGAAAAGAAAATCGCTCCTTGGAAAAGAATCGGGGCATAAAGAAAACCCTTGGAGTTTATTTACTGACTACTATGAACAAAGGCGATAATCAAAACATGAGGCAACCATATTTTGCAATTTAAAACAACCCATCTTTGGAACTAAAAATTCAGCAAACAAAAATTCCTTTAACAAAAAGCCCGACAAGGGCATTCACTCAAAATTAAAAACTAACAATCAACCAGAGCATAAGACGTTTATCCATACAAGGGAACACAAAGACCAACAGAAGACCAACAAAAGGGATACACACCCCACCCCCAACCATGAATGTACATTCACCCTAATGTAAACATGAAGAACAGAAAGGGTAGTGTTACTACCTGAAGCAGCTACACCCTCCTCATCATTGGCATCTTCATCTTCATCAAGGCCACCCAAGTATGGTTCCTCCTCCCCACCTAAGCCCTCGAATAGATCATTGATAGGGCCCCGGGCTATGGATGGGGTAGTCATGGATGCATCAAGGGCACTCAAGTCTTAGTCTGCCATCAGTGTCTGGTCCCTCAACTCTCGCACCTCTGCTCGGAGAGACAAAACATCTCCTTCAACCTCATCTACTCAGGAGAAGAGCTTGGTCAAGCTGTCAAACACATTCTTCATCTCCCTCTTCACTATTTTGGCGACAATAGACGGGTGATTTTGGGCTAGCTTTTGAAGTTGGCTTTCATAAGGTTTAATCATCTCAGCTAGCCTTTGTATTCCTCTTGGACAAGAGGATTTAGGGGGAGGTGAAGACCTCCTAAACTGTGCTTCTCTAGATTCATGCTCCGACACCTCGAGGTGTGGCATATTGAGTTCGAGAGCAATGGGGGTGTTATACACCGAAAGCTGTCACGACCCAAACGTAGACCCGGATCGTAACACAGGACAAGGAACCTCGAGAGGCCCCAAGTCCACCCATGGCACAAGCATACATCTAACTTCATTCATTATAAGAGGAAGACTAATCACAAGGCATAGCGGAAATATAAACATAATCATAACATATCATAACGTAAGGAAACCTCTAGACATACACGCAAGCTGAGCACTACATACTGTTTGAAATTCTCTACTACGTATGACGGGTTGATGGGACAACACCCCCACTAACCCGGATGAGTACTGAAACATAAAAGTAGCTTGCATGTCTGTCAAATGCCCTAGGAACATGAGGACTCACCAATAAGCTAAAAGTGCGCTCTCATCTGATCTAGATATAAGGATGAGCCTGAGAGTCGAAACCTATATCATAAGACGATACAATATAGAAAGTACGCGGTCAGTACGAGGAATATACCGAGTATGCAAGGTAAGCAAAACAGACATTAAAATGGGTGAAAGGTCATAAATAGCATAAGAGTAAGACATCATGCTCATATTATAAATATCATAACATAACATATCATAGGGCTCAAGTTTTTCAAGACATTCATAATACAATCGAAATCATAATCATGAGAGGAAAGTCGTATTGAACATAACTTGAGCCAATATACATAACCATAAACATGCATAAATCATAAGGAACAGTGGGAGATTCTCTTAACTGACATACCCCATATGAGCACACATGAAGCCCGACTTGTAACCCTAGTCGGGAGGATGTCCATACCTTACCAAGGGTAGGACCATGAAAGTGTGATATCACCATGAAAAAGGCCAATTGGGCTGGGGACAGTCACAAAGGACATCCCAACATAACTATGGTGGCACGTAGTTTATGAGATTCAGGGCAGAACCTAGGCCCCAAACCTACTCGGTGTTCGATACTACTCTCAAGACATATATATTAGTCATATATTAACATGCATGAATTCATTTTCTAGTTAAATCATGATAATCATAAACATAATCATAAATACGTGAACTAGCCATGACATAAGGCCAGTGAATCGGCCAAAAACATAATTCATGGATCATAGGTTTCATGCATACTCATAGATCATACATTTAACTAGAAAAACATCAAATCATAATGGGTAATTGAATAAATTCATATTTTGAATCATAAATCATACTGGGTTTGTAAATATTATCAATTGAAGCAAAGATCATAAATCGACCTATCTTGGATCAGGTTTAGATAAGCTTAATATAATAGAAATTGAAAATGATAGTTTTATAAGTAGAGATATGTTGTAAAACCTGGTCAAAATCCATAAATATAATGAAATTCACAAAAAAGAAAATCCCACTAGTAAATCACTAGATTTTCATAAAATTTGATTTCAAAACCCTAATAGATTTCCGATAGATTTTCATAAATTCATAGAGATTGGGCATGGGTGTGAATGAAAGCACCCATTCGTAACCTTACACACCTGAAGATAGATGAATTTTACTCTCCCTTCAATGCCTAAAAAGGAATTGAAAGGAATTAAGGAAGAAAACCTTGAATCACCCATTGATCACCTCTCTATTCCCTTTCATGCATGAATGAAGACTTAGGATATTTTTTCCCCTCTAAAACCCACCTTTCATAGGCTAAAACGATGTAGTTTAGGCTATAGGAACTTAGAAATTATGAAAAGGCCCTTACTAATTTGCAGAAAAATAACTGCCAGGTTGTCGTAACAGACGATCTGACTACTCATCCTCAGCGGCCACGACTCATTATGTGATCGTCAAGTGCACTGCCTAGCCTTGTCTCCTAGGCTCGTAACGGGTCACCTCATGACTCGTTAGGGGTGACCACGACTCATGGTCACCAGTCATTGAGTACACTACACAACCTCTTCATTTCATACTCACCTCTGCTCATGACTCTCACCACGACTCGTTACTTCCTCCAATGAGTCGTGATCAGCTTCCGTTAAGTACACCGCCAACCTAACCTCCTATACCCATTTCCCTTGACCACGACTGACTCCACGACTCGTGGTCAGGCCTGTGGTGACTTAAAGTTCCATCTTCCAATCCTGGCCCCAGTCTCTCACCACGAGTCACCCTACGACTCGTGGTCCATCTTCACGGGTCACAGAACGAGTCGTTCTGTGACCTATTGCAAAAATTTATGTTTTCCCCATTTCAACACCCAGATTTGATCTTTGGACTTCCGGGGTATAACAATATCTCTCCCCTGGGAAGATTTATCCTCGAATGTTGGAAAACATACACTAGAGATACGCAATTATCATTAACAAATATTGATCATTTAAACCAAAAATTTAATGAATTAACTACCTCCGATTTAAATCACATAGCTGAACCGATCTCATGCTTCACATACACATCCATAAACATAAATGAATCTTGAACACATGAAAATTTTCATTGCAAAAGATAAAATAATTATTAGATGAGAAAAAATGATATATGATTGGGTAAAAGAGCACCAAATGGAGTTTTGATTGAACGAGTAGGTCCTTATCATTATTTGGGAAATATAATAAAAAGAATCATTGCATTTGGAGTTTGTATGATGAAGTTATGGTCATTTTAGTGAAAATTAAAGATGCTCGTGCAGTGCTGGTGCAACCCTATATAAATACCTGAAAGTGTATTTTTGCACAAACTATGTTTATTTGGTATTTTGGGTATATTTGGAGTTCTGGAGCTCGTAATTGAGTAATTTTTGTGAAATTATTTTCTATTTAATGAGGGTTTAAGTATATAATCCTTATTTTGGTATTTCTCCATGATTTCTTCAGTTGGTTTTTATTTTTATCCGTAAATTTATTAGAGAAAATTGAGGATTTTGAATCTAAAGTTAAGAAACCGTATGTTGATGAATTCAAAGTCGATTTAAGCTCCGTTTTGGATGAATTTCATATTTGAGTTCTTTACATTATGGATAACATAATTTTCAAATAAAATTCCAGTTTTGTACTTGTGGACTCGATATCGATTTTTGGGTTGAGTTTTTGGGTCTGGGATTGAAGTATATCAATATGGGTGTCCATGATTTTATTTTCTTATGTAGAATATGTATTTGACCAAATTTTGATCATTCGAAAGGGTTACGAAAGGGTAAATTCATAACTTGATGCTTGAGCTTCATTTTGAGGCAAGTAGAGATTTCTTGATTCTTTGAGGTTTGAAAATAAGGGAAATCTTAGTCCCAAGTATGTTGGGACATATAGGGTTGTGAAACATGTTGGAAAGGTGACCAATGAGTTGGAGCTTCCAGTGGAGTTAGCTTCGGTGAATCCGGTGTTTCATGTGCCCTTTTTGAAGAAATGCATCGGAGATCCATCTTTAGTGGTTCTGGTAGAGGGCATTGGGGGTGAAGAACAACCTTACCTATGAGGAAGTACTAGTCGAGGTCCTTGATCATCCGGTTCGTAAGTTGAGAACTAAGGAAAAAGCTTTGGGGAAGGTTCTGTAGAGAAATCAACTTATTGAGGGAGCTACGTGGGAAGCCGAAGCAGATATATTAGCTAAGAACCCATATGTTTTCCCTTGGGTCAGTTCCATCTTGAGGTATCATATTCCTCCTTAGTACTCTATTTAACTTTACATCCAGTTCATTTCTCTTAGTTCCTTTCATGTTTTAGCATGTATGTATGATTCATGAAATTAGTTCAGCCATTTGTATAAGTCCGGAATCAGTCACTCCATCAGGTTTCAGCTTCAGATGTTCGATATGTGGGATTGCAGTTTCTTTTCCCAGCCTTCCAGTATGTTTAATCCACATTCGAGTAAGAATGTTTGCAAGGGGGAGATAATGTAACACCCCAAAGTTCCTTTGGTCAGACCCAAGGCTTATAGCAGGAAAATAATACCAAAACCAAGCAACGAGCCTCAACACGGATCATTGTAGGATCGTTGTTTCATGACCAGAGAGTTGTTAGAAATTTTCCCATAACCCACGAGGGGATTGTACGGACTGTGCTTGATTCAACTGGTCATTGTTTGTGGTTTTTGAAGCAAATTAAGAGAATTTCAAAGGAAGAATGGGGAAAACCAACAGACAGACCAATGGTCTATTGTTTGTTACCACAGCCCGTTCGATGGGTCATTGGTTCTGTTAGTTTGTTGAAAATCTCAAACTAAGTTTGGAACTGTTCTAGGTATATGAATGGACCCGAGCCCGATTAGTTTATGGAAATAAGGTTTTAAGATCAATTTCTAAGTATAAGAAGTGCAATGCATGCAAATTAAGATCATAAGAAACCTCCAACACAAAGTTGAGTTGAGAGCCTCCTTACCGATTGAATGTTCGTATAAATTCTTACAAGGGTCAAATTCAAATGACCATAACTCCTATTTTACAAACTGTTTTTTGGTGATTCAGCACCTCAAATTGAATCCCTTGGAAGCTTTTTCCAATCCATTCGACCTTGCATCAATCGGAGTTCGGAGTAAAAAGTTATGAGCAGTTTAGTGAAGCAGCAGCAAGAAAAAAACGAACCTCAGAACGGGCAGTCCAGCAACCAACGACCTGTCCTATTGGTCAATGGAACTAGCAGTTCTAGGTCTTTTTTGGCAGTTTGGAGGTATTTTGGTAAACTCCTATGCTTCTAAATCCTAAATGACGGTGTTTTGGGCTTCCTTAGAGTCAGATTAAAGGGGTTAATATAGCCTAAATCCTCACCCTCTCCAAAAGATCAATAGTTGGATTTTCTCTCAAGAAATGAGCTAGGGTTCTTCTTCAACCTCTTCAAATCTTCTTGGAATCTTCAAGGAAAGTCAAGGGATCATCAACCCAGGTATGTGAGACTATGAATGAGAGTCCCTTTCACTCTCATGCTCTATATTCCCCTCAATTCTATGGATTTCAATTCTAGATTCAAGTTACATGATCTTATGGAGACTATCCCAATTCATGTGAATTTCTCGATGATCTATTTATGGATCATTCCCTTAATGTTTCAAATCAAGTTTTATTATTTATGGGTAGATTTTATAACTATTTTGAACATTAATTTATAGATTTGAATTTTATTTAAATTATGCTTAAGTGTGTATGCTTCAAGAAAAGTCAAGTTACGATTCATTATGACCTTGATCTTCTCTATCCCAAATATGATTTATGATTTATGATTTATGATATGATTTCTCTCAAATACTCATCTTGGATTTATAAATATCAAGTATATAAATATTTTTCAAGTATGCACGGATTTGCCGATTGATGGATTTATGAAGGTTGGCCAAATCATGGACCCTTGTTCATGGCTAATGATGTGTTTCAAATGGGGATCAATGATGTTATTATTTATTTAGCCATGAACTTCATGAATGATTTTATGGTTACTGTACGAGCCCTCATGTGCATGTTTTTGGGAGCAGTGTCTAGCACCAAGTAGAACCGACATTTAAAAGAATACTCGATGGTCTCAAAACTACGTGCCACTATAGGATTATATATTCAAATGTTAATGGATACCCTTTTTGTGATAACACGATACTGCACGTCCCTTTCCTGGCAAGCCTGGGATGGCTCTGCTCACTTTAGTGAGATAGTTGGGGTCTCATCTAAGCTCTATCATGATGGTGTAGGTAATGATGAGTCCTCCCATTGTTCCTCATGAATTATGTATACTTATGTTTATGTTACTTTGGCTAAAGTTATGCTTTATAAAGTTTCTCTTATGAGTATGATTTATTATTGAAATTATGAATGGTTTGAAAACCTTGAGCCTTTATGTTTACATTATGATATTTACTTCATGATCATGTTGTCCTACTCTAATGCACTCTTATGTATTTTAACTATCAGTTTTTACTTACCTTTCATACTCGGTATATTCCAAGTACTAACTAGATACTCTATGTTGTATCGTTTCATGATAAGGTCCGAGAGATTAGTCTAAGACACACCATTAGTCTTGCTTTCCTGTCAGATGAGTTTTAGCTGGGATTGGTGAGTCCTCATCCTTCAAGGACATTCAGTTATCTATAGTCATGTTATTTCAGTTATAGACTTTCTTTTGTGAAGCTAGTTGGGGATGTTGTCCCATTAGCTCATCAGTTATGTTAGAGGCTTTTCAGACATTATATAGAAATCATCTTGTCATTGTTGGCTGTATTTTAGATTGATATGAATGTAGCTTTTTGCTTAATCATGTTTTATTATATTAGTATCTACTTATAGTATGCTCTTAGTTGTTATGTTCATGCCATGGGTTGACTTGGAGCCTCTCTGGGTTCCTTGTCTCGTGCCTCTATCCGGGCCTATGTTCGGGCCTTGAAAAACTTGGTATTGGCATAAGGTTCTAAAGTTTCCTAGAGTGTCTGAAAACCGCGTTAAGTAGATTCTTCTTCATGGGTGTGAAGCACACCACACTTATGACGAAGGGACTACAAAACATTTTAGGAAATTTCCCTTCTTTCATGATCTATGTCGTGAGATAAAATATCTTTCTATCCTTCTAATTCGTGTATTTGGATACTCCAAAGCATAATTCTAGTTAGTGGAATAAGAGGTGCTCTCAGATTATTTCTCCCTACAGGAGTTAAGAGAAGATAGGGCAGAAGAATTCGTGAACTTGAAGTAAGGAACAAAAAGAGTGGGGGAGTACGATAAGAGAAGTATGAAGCCTTCCATGAGAGTCTAAGAGGCGAATGGGAAGTCAAGAAATAGTGGTTTCTTCCTATCTTTAAGAAGGGGATCCAATCCTCAGAATGATGACCTTTAAGATAAGGGGGAGATTATAAGGTGAAGGACCAGGTCAAGCCTTGAGTTTCAAGTGTGAAGGTCTAGGATAAGTAACTATGGGAGATCCATCCACACTTATTTAGGTGTCCTTCCATACTTAAGTATACATGATACTCTACTCATGTTGTATGTTAACATGATATGCCCATGTCTAATTTCCAAGTACTCCTTACGTTTATTCGTACTCAGATTCATAGAATGAGAAGTAACTATTTCAGGTAGTGATTCCAATCTTCTTCCATGATTCCATAAATCTCATCTTCATGTCATGACCCTCAGTATATATGTAAACTCATATCTCTCAACATGCTTATCTCTATGGACTCTGTCCTTAAGATTTGCCTTATCGGCTCATAAGATCATGTTATATTAAGTAGATGCCCAACATAGATTTCATGAATGATTCGTGCTCATAAATTCCTTACTCTGCCCTATGAATGTTTCTCCCATGATGGAAATGATGGTTAAAATGTGTACATTCAGGATAACTTCCTACCCTATCATTGGTGTCAAGTGTGTAGAAGTTTAGGAAGCACAGTTATTAGCCAAGCTTGGAAGTGTAACAACCCACATGGTCATTTTGTGTTTATTAATCTATTTCCATAGGTTGAAACTTTTTATATCTTTATTTTTTTATTTTTGACTTGTGGAGATGGATGACACCATTGGTGAGATGATCCAATGAAGATGTGATGAGATTTTTGGTTTTTGGAAGGTTTGAAGTTTAGGAGGTTTGGCCAAAGTCAACATTTCAGGTTAACGAGCTCCAATTTGGAGTCTAAAAGATTTGTTAGTTCTGGATTGTTATTTATGACTTATTTGGGTAGTTTGCATGGATCCTAAGGTGTTTGGGAGTGATTTTAACTTTTGATTGAATTTATGAGCTTTAAGGAAGCTATGTTTGATCACGGTCAACTTTCGATTAAAACGATCTTATATCGGTGATTTGATGATTAAAACAGGTCTGAAATATGGTATACAATTGAATTGCATATTTTGTTTGTGTCCGGTGGATTTGAATGTTTTGTGTATTTAGCATGATTTTAAGCATAAAATGTGACAACTCAGAGGTTCTTTTTTAGTATTGGAGATCAAAAATTTATTTCAAGACTTTCAAAATTCTTAGCATGAATTATAGGAGTTATTTGAAAAGTTTGGTGCAATTTCAATAAGTCAAGATTGGGTTTTTATTGCAAAAGGTGAAATAATTATTGGACGAGCAAAAGTGATGTCTAACTGGGCAAACGAGCACAAAATGGAGTTTTGATTGAACGAGTAGATCCTTATCATTATATGGGAATTATAGGAAACATAATCATTGCATTTTGAGTTCATATGATGAAGTTATGGCCATTTTATTGATAATTAAAGTTGTTGGTGCAACCCTATAAAAGTACCTGAACAGTATATTTTTGCACAAATTGTGTTTATTTGGTATATTGGGTATATTTGGAGTTCTAGAGCTCAGAATTGAGTAATTTTGCGACATTCTTTTCTATTTAATGAGGGGGTAAGTATCTAATCCTTATGTTGGTATTTATCCATGATTTCTTCATATGGTTTTCATTTTTATCCGTGAATTTATTGGAGAAAATTGAGGATTTTGAGTCTAAAGTTAAGAAACTGTATTTTGATGAATTCAAAATCGATTTGAGCTCCGTTTTGGATGATTATTCGTATTTGACTTCTTTACATTATGAATAACATGATTTTCAAATAAAATTTCATTTTTTCCCTTGCAGGCTCGATGTTGACTTTTGGGTTGTCTTTTTGGGGCCAGAATAAAACTATATCAATATGAGTGTCCATGATTTTATTTTCTTATGTAGAATATGTAATTGACCAGATTTTGATTATTCAGAAGGGTTACGGATGGGAAAATTTATAATTTGATACTTAAGCTTCGTTTTTAGGAAAGTAGAGATTTCTTAATTCTTTGAAGTTCGGAGATAAGGGAAAGCTTAGTCCCCAGTATGTTGGGCCATAAAGGGTTGTGAAACATGTTACCAAGGTGACCTATGAGTTGGAGCTACCAGAAAAGTTAGCTTCGGTGCATCCAGTGTTTCATGTGTCCTTGTTGAAGAAATGCATCAGAGATCCATCTTTAGTTGTTTCGGTAGAGGGCATTGGGGGTGAAGGACAACCTTACCTATGAGGAAGTACTAGTCGATGTCCTTGATCATCAAGTTCATAACTTGAGAACTAAGTAAGTAGCCTCAGTGAAGGTTTCTTGGAAAAATCATCTTGTTGAGGGAGCTACATGGGAGATCGAAGCAGATATAATGGCTAAGAACCCGTATTTTTTCCCTTCCAGCTCAATTCGAACTTGAGGTATCAGTTTCCTCCTTAGTACTATATTCAGTTTCATGTCCAGTTCATGTATCTTAGTTTCCTTCATATTTTAGCATGTAAGCATGATTCATAAAATCAGTTCAGCCTTGTGTATAAGTCTGGAGTCAGTCACTCCATAAACTTTCAACTTTAGAAGTTCGGTATGTGGTATTTCAGTTTCTTTTCCCAGCCTTCCACTATGTTTAACCCACATTTGAGGACAAATATTCCTAAGGGGAGATAATATAACACCCCAAAAGTTCCTTAGGTCAAACCTGAAGCTTATAGCAGGAACATAATACCAGAACGAAGCAACAAACCTGAGTATGGTTCGTTGTAGGGTCCAACGGGTCGTTGGAGGTGCTCGTTGTTTCATGACTAGAGAGTTGTCAGAAATTTGCCCAGAACCCACGAGGGGATTGTACGTATCGTGGCTTGATTGAACTGGTCATTTTTTGTGGTCATTGAAGCAGATTAAAAGAATTTCGAAGTAAGAATGTGTAAAACACACGGACGGACCAACGGTCTCTTGTTTGTTACCACAGCCCATTAGATGGGTCGTTGGTTCTGTGAGTTTGTTAAAAATCTCAGGCTAAGTTTTGAACTGTTCTAGGTATATGGATAGACCCAAGCCTGACTACTTTATGGTAATAAGGTGTTAAGGTCAATTCCTAAGTACATGAAGTGCATTGCATGTAAATTAAGGTCATAAGGAACCTCTACCATAAAGTTGAGTTGAGAGCCTCCTTACGGATTGAGTGTTCGTATAAGTTCTTACAAGGGTAAAATTCAAACGACCACAACTCCTATTTTACAAAATATTTTTGGGTGATTCATCACATCAAATTGAAGCCCTTGGAGTCTTTTTTCCAATGCTTCCGACCTTGCATCAAATGGAGTTCGGAGTAAGAAGTTATGTGTAGTTTGGTGAAGCAACAGCAAGCAAACAACGAACCTCAGAATGGGCCATCCTAGCAACCAACGTCCCGTCCTATTGGTTGTTGGAACTGCCAGTTCCAGGTCTTTTTTGGAAAACTCCTATGCTTCTTACTCCTAAATGACATCGTTTTGGAATTTCTTAAAGTTAGATTAAAGAGATTAACCTAGACTAGGTCCTCACCCCCTCAAAAAGATTAATAGTTGGATTTTCTCTCAAGAAAGGAGCTAGGGTTCTTCTTCAACCTCTTCAAATCTTATTGGAATCTTCAAGGTAAATCAAGGGATCATCAAACTAGGTATGTGAGGCTATGAATGAGAGTCTCTTTCACTCTCTTGCTCTAAAATACCTTCAATTCAATGGATTTTAATTCTAGATTCAAGTTATATGATCTTAGGGAGTTTATCCCAATTCATGTGAATTTCTCTATCATCTATTTTTGGGTCAACTCCCTTCATGTATCAAATCATGTTTTATGATCTATGGGAAGATTTTATAACTATTTTTGAACATTAATTTATAGATTTGAATTTTAATTAAATTATGCCCAAGTGTGTATGCTTCATGAAAAGTCAAGTTACGATTTCATTATGACCTTGATCTTCTTTATTCCAAATATTATTTATGATTTATGATATGATTTCTCTCATATACTCATCATGGATTTATAAATATCCAGTATATAAATATTTTTCAAGTATGCACAGATTTCACGATTGATGGATTTATGACTGTTGGCCAATTCATGGGCCCTTGTTCATGGCTAATCATGTATTTCAAATTGGTATAAATGATGTTATTATTTATTTGGATATGAACTTTATGAATGATTTTACGGTTACTATATGAAACCCTCATGAGCATCTTTTAAAACTAGTGTCTAGCATCGAGTAGACCTGGCGTTTAAAGAAATACTCCGTGGTCTCAGAACTACGTGCCACCGTAGGTTTATATGTTCAAAGGTTGATGAATTCCCTTCTTGTGATATCACCATACTGCACGTCCCTTGCCTGGCAAGCCTGGGAAGGCTCTGGCCACTTGAGTGAGATAGTTGAGGAATCATGTAAGCTCTATCATGATGGTGTCGGTTATGACGAGTCCTCCCATTCTTCCTCATGAATTATGTATGGTTATTTTTATGTTACTTTGGCTAAAGTTATGCTTTATAAAGTTTCTCTTATGACTATGATTTATGATTGAAATTATGAATGGTTTAAAAACCTTGAGCCCTTATGGTTTTTACATTATGATATTTACTTCATGATCATGTTGTCCAACTCTTATGCAATCTTATGTATTTTAACTGTCTATTTTTACTTACCTTGCATACTCGGTACATTCCAAGTACTGATCTCATACTCTATGCTGTATTGTTTCATGGTACAGGTCTGAGAGATTAGTCTCAGCCGCACCGTTAGTCTTGCTTTCCTCTTAGACCTGTGTAAGCCGGGATTGTTGAGTCCTCTTCCTTAAAGAAAATTCAATTATCTATAGTCATGTTATTTCAGTTATAGTCTTTCTTTTGTTGAGCTATTTGCAGATGCTGTCCCATCTGCTCATCAGTTATGTTAGAGGCTTTTCAGACATTATGTAGAAATCAGCCTGTCATTGTTGACTATATTTTAGATCGATATGAATGCAGACTTTCTCTTAAGCACGTTTTGTTATAGAAATATCAGCTTATAATATGCTCTTAGTTGTTAAGTTCATGCATGGGTCGACTTGGAGTCTCTCTGGGTTTCTTGTCCCGTGTCTCATCCGGGCATATGTTCGGTCCATGAAAGGAACGTAGTGGCGGCTAGGGTAAGAGACTTCCTTAGGATGAACCCACCTGAATTCTTGGAGTCAAAGGTGGGAGAGGACCTTTATGAGTGCTTCGAGGAGATCTAGAAGATCACCTAAATTATGGGGTTGACAGGAACGGAGAGCGCAGACTTAGCCTCCTACCAACTGAAAGAAGTTGCTCACATATGGTTTCATCAGTGGAAACATAGTCGTGGAATTGGAGCAGCCCTTGTAAGTTGGGATGAGTTTATGAATGCATTCCTGGACAGGTTTTTTCCCTAGAGAGTTGAGGGAGGCAAAGACGGCAGAGTTCATCAACTTGAGGGAGAACAGCATGACTGTCCAGGAGTATGTGTTGGAGTTTACCCGGTTGTCCAAGTATGCGCTGGAGATGGTAGCCAACCAGAGGGCTCATATGAGTAGGTTTGTGAACAAAGTGGTAGACTCCTTGGTCAAAGAGTGCAGGACCACCATGTTGCATAAGGACTTAGACTTTCCATGTTTGGTGATATACACCTAAAAAATAAAAGCATAACAGGTGAAGGAAAAAGGGAGAGAGGCCAAGAGGGTTAGGGTAGGAGATTCAGAGTTCTCCCATTAGAGGTCGAGTGGAGGACATTGCTCACGCTCCCAGCAGAGGTCATCAATCCCAGGAACTTCGACAGCCAGTGTACCGTACAGACCTAGGGTAAGAAAATTACCTATCTAGCTTGTATGAATTGTGGGAAGAACCATTTGGGAGAATGCATGGGTGGCTCAGAAAGCTTGCTTTTGGTGCAGCAAATTGGGTCATACGCACAAAGATTGCACAGCAACTAAGCGGGGCGAGAGTAGGGCGCCAGCCACCTCTTTAGTAGCTCCCGTAACTCACCTATTTCAGCAGGGTGCATCATCTAGCGCAGGTGGCGGACAGCGTCAAAACCACTCTTACGCCTTGTCATCATGTTAGGATAAGGGCAAGTCACCAGAAGTAATCACAGGTATGTTATGAATTTCTCATGTTACTATTTGCATGTTGCTAGCCCAGAACCCCAGTATGGAAAAAATCTCTTGTGATGTTTGTTGAGAAGAGTTTGTCGATGTATGGTGTGAAGTAGCTGTGAGTATGAGAGTTATAGTGAATGTTAGAGGCGGAGGAGGAGCCAAGAGTTAGTTGTGTAGCCCTAACCTTAAGAAAGATTCAGGAGCCTTAGAATGAAGATTAAAGCTAAGGGGGAGATGGATAGCCTGTGAGACAAGTCGAATCTTGAGTATACTAGTAGGGGAGTTCTAGCTCTAACAGTTACGGTATGCCAATCCCTTCAAGTTCAAATAATTCCTCTTGTGTCTCAGTTGAAGCTATGCTCTATCCATTCTTATGTTCATACTTCCAGAGTCTCTAGATAACCGCTTTAGATAGCGATGCCAGTCTTACTTTATGAATCCTTAAGGCTCATCTTCATGTTATAAACTAGCTATGTGTGTTAACTCATGTCTTCCAGTATGTTCACCTCGAACACAGTCTTTAGAAGTTTCTTTAGTAGATAAGTAGATAAGGGTACCTCATGTATGTGCTCAGTTGTAGATTTCATGAATGATTCGTGCTCATGAGTTCCTTAATATCTATTAGGCCAGATGTCAAGAATTCTAGCTCGGTATCAGAAAGGGATTTGAGAATTATTGCTCAGTCCGTATCTGCTCAATGCCAGTTAGAGGAAAAGAATCCTTCTCAGTGTTCTATCAAGTTCCATGTCAGTTTCATATCTTTCAGTCCCTCTCACTCCTTAGCATGCATGTACAATCAGTTTTAGTTGTAAATGTTAAATATTTGGGATATCAGCTCCTTCCCCAATTATCATCATCATGTTTAGCCTATATTCGTGGATGACTGTTCCCAAAGGGTAGATATTGTAACACCCAAAATGTTTCCCAGATCAGACCCTAGAGTTGTATGAAGTTAAGTTGAAAACCAGCAAAAATTTGTCTAAGACTTACTCATCTAACAAGTCGATGGTTGCTCTAACAACCCGTTAGATGGATCCATTGGAAGGGTTTCAAGAAAAGGTGCTAAGTATGTTCGATACAACAAGAAGGAAGAATGAGTCGTTGTGGGAAGCGACGACCTGTTAGATGTACCATGGTACGCCGATAGTCCAGACTTCCCAGACACCTCGAGCCAAGTGATGACCCGTTGGTTGCTATGATGGGTCATCCTAAGGGGTCATTAGTTGGATCTTAGAAAAGGGTTTGGTTTCTGGTTCAGTGACAACGGATGATTACCATGAACCATTAGGTAAAGTAATGACCTGTCATGTCGGTCGTTGGATGGATTTCAAGGTTTGGACCAGTGCTGATGATGAAAGGTACTAACTAGTTATTGGATCAAGTAATGACTCATCCTGTTGGTCGTTGGTCGAAGAAGCAGAAGTTGGGAAATTTTCTCTAGTGGCAATGGATGCTCACCATGAGCCGTGGTAGTGACGAACAACTTGTGGTGAGGGTCCTGGTCACTGATAGGGGAAGTTTTAATTTTAAACCTAGGGGTATTTTTGTAAATCCTTTTCTCCTGTTCTTAAATGGCATCATTTTGGGTATTCTAATAGTGGAATTAAAGAGGTTTTCACAAGCTTAAGCCCCTCATTCTCCAAAAACCAATTGTAGAAGTTTTCTTCTTCTTCTTCTCTAAAGTTCAAGAGCATCTAGGGTTTTCTTTCAAGAGTTGCAAGCATCAAGATCTATAAGGGAGTAGTTTTAATAAGCTATGTGGGACTTTAACAAGGATCTCCTTCCATCCTTATGTGTCCTAGATATGTTGGTCCTTATTGAATCCTGAGATGCTTTGGTGATGTGGCTTATGAGTTGAATTTGCCTACGGAGTTAGCATCGGCGCACCCAATCTTCCATGTTTCCTTGTTGAACAAATGCATCAGTGATCCAGCCTCAGTGGTGCCTTTAGAGATCGTTGGAGTAATATCCACTCTTATTAAGAGGTTCAAGTTCAGATTCTAGAGCGATAGGTATGTAAGCTGGGTAATAAGAAGGTCGCTTTAGTAAAAGTTTTTGTGGAGGAACCAGCTAGTTGAGGGAGCTATGTGGGAGGACGAAGAAGATATGATGGCTAGATATCCACACCTATTTCCTTCCAGCTCAGCTTCAGCATCAGGTACTAAATCCCTCCCCAATACTCAATTTAGTTCCATACTCATCATCTCTATTCATTTCTTAATGTGCACCTTAGTTGCATGAATTTAGTTAGTATATCTATCTCAGTTCGTAATCAGCCACTCCATCAGTATTACGTTTATAGTCTTCAGTTAGGGACTGCAACTCCTTTCCCCAATCTTTCAGCTAGCTTAGTCTCCATTCGAGGATGAATGTTACCAAGGGGGAGATATTGTAACACCCCAAAAGTTCCTTAGACCAAACCTAGACTTTGAATGAAAAACCAGAAAGAAACTAGAAAAATTTTACCTTTGAATGACTCAACCGACAGGTCATTGTCAGTAATAATTACCTGCTATCTGAATTGTTTTCAGTCTCTACAGTTTTCATTCCTTAGACTAATGAGTGACATAACAACCCGTTGTAAGAAGTAATGGGTCATCGTTCAACCTGCAATACCCAAAAACCTGTCAAAATCCTTCTCCCAAACCACGAGTCAAGTGATGAGTCATTGTTTGATGTAATGACTCATCCTATGGAGTCATTGAATGAAATACAAAAAAATTTTAAAGTCACCCTAGTGATAATGGATGGAAATAATGACCCGCTGTTTCATATAATGGGTTGTTCTATCCGTCAGTTGGAGGATGTACAACATTTGTTCAAAACCCTTCCAGTGACCACGACTGGATTCAATGCTTGTTGTTTCATCTGACGAGTCATTGTTCCTGTCCATTGGTAAAGCCCAGAAACTAGATTTTCAAGAACTAATGCCAATGACAAGTCCCAACAAGTCACAGTCACTACCATGGACTCGTTGTGTGACCCATTGAGTCGGTACGGGCAGTTTTTAAAACCTTTTCTCAGAGGCATTTTTGTAACTTCCCATTATTTTGTATCCTAAGATATGACATTTTGGGATTTATTTTGAGGAGGAATTTAGAGGAGTAGTCGACTCCCACTCCCCCTTTCTTTCCTAAACACGTAGAGTATCACGATAAGAACTCAGACTATCTTTTCCAAGCAAGAGCTAGGGCTTCTTCTTTCCCTCAATGTTTTAGTTTCTTTTCCCAAGGGTTCTTCTATAGGTATTTGGGATTTCAAAAAGGGTTATCCTTTCACCCTTGTGTCACAAAAGCTTTCAAAAAACATTGATATCTCAATCCCATAAAAAATTATGTTTTATGGTTTTTGTTCAGTTATGAATTCCCTTATTACTTCAATGTTCTCGAGTCTCCTATGATTCTAGTATGTGATAATTCATGGTTTTACAAATTCTGTTACGAATGATACTTTTATGAAAAATTTCCACATGATTCAAGTTGAGTTATATAAATAGGTATTTTGCTTCTATATCACTCAGAGTAAGTATGAATTCACTATTTCAGTATTGGTGATTCTTTCAGGATTTTAGTATACAGATGTTGATGGATAATGAACTTGGTCATATTTACGTGCCCAAGTGATGTTTCTACCCGAGGTTTAGTCTTGTTTTTACCTTATTTTTAGTATAATCTTATGTAATTATGCTTATTATTGTGCGCATGGACTAACGAATGTGATTACCCCTTGTTTGTAGGTGAAATATGCAAAGGATGGGCTTTGTATGATAATGTATGAGCTAGGAGTTGAAGGTTGGTCGTGCGAGCAAGGTGCAACGATAGGCCACTAGTGCATCAGGCAGCGTGCCACACTGGGTAGCAGAGCACAAAGCCTGGCCGAACAATGTGCCTATGTGTTGGCAGCATGCCAGGTTAGGACATTACTGCGTCTAGCTGCATGCCACACCAGGTGACGCATGTGCCCAGCGTCGTGTCACACTGGTGCCATGCCTGACGATCAACCTACCAAGAACCCCAAATTGCAGTAGCCAGGTGTGATGTGTTTATGCCACAAGGTCAAGCTGCAAGTTGGGCAGTGTGGCATGGAGTTGGTTTGTGCATGACAAAAATTTGCACATTATAAATAGAACACTTAGATTATTTTATTTTTACATCACGTATTATTTTCTAAAAACACAGAGAAGCATAGGGAGAATGGAGGAAACTCTATTTAGGGTTCATTTTCTTTTATTTTTCCACTCTGGTATTTCATGAATTCAAACACTATGATGAATTCTTTTATTAAAATGAGTGGATAAAACCCTTCTTCGAGGCTTGAGGCCACATGACATGATTGTATTAAATTCCATTTGCCTCAAGTTTTCATTGTTTTTTATTTGGCATTCTTGTTATTATTCATTTTAATACTAGATTACCATTGAAATGCACTTGTTAATCATAGGCAAACTCGAAAAAGCAAAACCTCGATAGAACTAGGAACACAAGAAGTGAGTTCAAGTCCTTAAGGATGATTTGAGGTTAGGATAGAAATATACCTAATTCGCCTCGTTTGGTTATAAAATGGAAGATAGCTAGACACCTAATTTGGAATTGTCGCATCACTGCTCTTTGATGTACTTGTGAAGCCAATTTAGGCTAATTGGTTAGAGATCTGAATGTCCATAACCGTGGGCATTTACCCCGTAAACTACTCCACATAGATAATTGCATATGAATTAGGTTGTCACATTCCCGCTCACCAATGTAGTTGTGAGGCTAATTCGATTCTGTATAGAGTCTTGAAAGACCATGAACATGGCAGTTATTTTGTGAGAGAACAAAGGGAAATGTATACTTAAAACAATGTGAATTGTATCTACACATGAATGATTTTCCTTAACCATGGATTTGTGCCATTACTATTTTTCGATTAAATTTGTGATTTTCTTTAGATTTAGAAACAAGGAAATCTTAAATCTTGAAAAATTAGAACTTTTTATTTTTGAATTGATACTTGAACTTGTTAATTCACTATAATCCATTCCGTATGGGTTCGATATGTGGCTCTTAAATAATCACTGTATTACTTGTATGACTGTGTACACTTGTGCGTGCGCCTGAGGCGTTGTCATGTTTTTGGTACTGTTTCCAAGGATAGGAAACATTTGGTAAATTTCTTGTATATATATTGTATTACATTTTCTTAAGTGTTAATTAACTTGGTCTTGGTCATCTTATTTGCAGGTAATAGTTTTGTCCTTGTAGCAAGCTGGCCAGGGTAGAGAGCTGGAGGAACCATATCCGGAACCTGAAAAAAGGTTGAAATAGTTGAGAAGGGAATGTTCTAGTCTATATCCCATCTAGCAGGTACAATAGGGCGAGGTTGCACCAGCAGAGATGGTAATAAGACCTATGCGGGAAGTGGCAATCCCACTCATGACTAATGTTACCTCCAGCATCTACAAACCGGGGCCTAGAGGTAGATTTGAGCTCAACCAGAATATGGTGCAGTTATTGCACATGAGTGGGAAGTTTACAAGGATGACACATGAGGACCCACAACAACATTTGCAAAACTTCTTGGAGATCTGTGAAACTTTCGTCCATGCCGGAGTGTCTACTGATTATGTGAGGCCCACCCTGTTTTCATTTTCACTATTGGGAGAAGAAAAGAGGTGGTTGAAGGCAGAACCACCGAACCCTATCACTACATGGGAAGATCTAGCAAGGAAGTTCCTAATCAAATTCTTTTCGTCTGGTAAGACTACGAAATTAAGAAGCGAGATCCTGAGTTTCAAGTAGTGGCCAGATGAAATTTTGTACTTGGCTTAGCAGCGGTTCAAGTCATTATTGAGAAATTGTCCCTACCGCCATCAGTTAAATGAAGCGCTTACCCACACTTTTATGGAGAGTCTGGACCTACACACAAAAATATTTCTAGACTCTACATTAGGTGGGCTAGCATTGGAAAAGACTTATGATGAACTGTACACTCTGTTGAATACAATTGCACGAGAAAATTCATAGTGGTATAGTGATGCATTGAGGGGAGCAGGAAATAGAGCAACTAGGTTGATTAAATGTTATAGTGTGAATTCATTGTAAGCCCATCTAGCTTCATTTCAGTACTAGATGATGACTCAGTTCAACAAGTTTAGTATGGAATAGTCACAGGCACAGGTAAATGCAATGGAACCAGCTCCTAGTTGATGTGAGATTTTTGGCAACAACGAGCATAATGCATTCTCTTGCAGAGCGAATCCAGAGTTGGTGAATTTCGTAGGGAATGTGCAGAGGACAATCAGAACTTTTGGAACCTACATTTAGAACTGTCAAAATCTCTCTAATTTCTCATAGGTTGGTAATCAAGGGCAATGTCATGGTTATCAGCATATAATCAGCATATTCAGGTTCTTTAGGCTCTCAGAATACTATCAGATAAGGTTTCTACTTCCACACCATGGACCATGACAGATGGGAGACAGGCGAACTCATCCATTTTTGCTTTTGTCTTTCATGGAATCTTGTCTTGCTTGATATGAGGCATAGAGTTCTAGCACCAAATTAGGGAAGAAACCGGGTAAAGCATCAGCGAAAACATGCTTCTTAGCAAATTATTTGTTGATGTTGGGGAAGTCATCTCCTATCTCTACTAAATCAAAACACTTTTCCAAAGTGATTGACCATCCTTGATACTTAAGGTAATACTCTTTCATGTTTGGTACATAGGACACTATAGCATCGGGGCAGTTGGCCGGGTTTAGTGGCTCATTGGCCTTACCCTTCCCCTTGCTCTTGGAGGAGGTTGAGGCCTTCCTCTTGTTTGATTTCTTGGATGAAGTTATGCTGCAGTAAGACAATCTTAGTGCCATACACAAACTAAATTTTTTTGTAGTTTTCATAAATAAAGTAAAAAAACAACTATGCTAAGCTGATGAATTAATAGAAAGAGATTGGATATCTAAGAAAATGGAACATCAATTTTCTAACAACTAGTAGCACCTGTGCTGAACTAGCTTTTTGCAGGTTGAGACCCGCAGTTAGCAGGTGCGAGGATGACACACAACTCAAATTTTCCCAGTACCTGCATTGCACCTGCACTTTGTAGATGGCAATCTGCAATTCGCAGGTGCAATGCAAGAGGTAGATAGTGTACCTTAAACGCAACCCACTACCTGTGTTATAACTTGCTTTTCACAGAGCTAAATCCGTTAAAAGATTTCACAAAATATCATAAGCTTTCAAATCAGAGGGGAGGGACAACATGCATTCATTCTGACTCATGATATGACCATGCATAGCTTCATAACATCATAATTGACTCGAGTGACTAAAAGTTGAAATATGACATGTATAGAAAAGCAGAACAATGAGTCAAACCTTGCTTTAAGAATATGCACGCTTAAAGTAATAATCATGATTAATGAATATGCACATCTGAAACATATAGACAATGGGAGACTCGTCACTTAACCAACATACCATGATAGAACTTACGTGTTCCTGACTATCACAATCAAGTGGGCAGAGCCGTCCAAAACCTTTCCAGGGCTAAGGATGCTACAATGATATCGATATCAAGCTCACGGGACATTAGGGCGGGGGATAGCTCACAAGGGAGGTCCCAGTAATATAATAGTATCAACCTATATTGGCACGTAGTTCTGGGGCATAGGGTGATCGACCCTTAACCCGCTCGGTGCTAGACTCTTCTCCCAAAAACAAGCAATGCTCTACATT
This sequence comes from Datura wrightii, assembly GCA_035772735.1. Classification (NCBI taxonomy): domain Eukaryota; kingdom Viridiplantae; phylum Streptophyta; class Magnoliopsida; order Solanales; family Solanaceae; genus Datura; species Datura wrightii. The sequence goes on from JASDFA010000016.1 coordinate 125,294,841, forward strand.
GTATATAACGAAACTTAACATCGTCTATTGACGAAGCTCATAATGAAATCATGCTTAAATCAACATCGTATGAGACGATGCTCAACATTGTCCTTTGACAAAGCTCAATAATGAAACACATCTCAATCATAAATTCATTCATATGTAAATGTTAAATTTCAAAACATACCACAAGCTCAAATATAAGTGGGAGCATCTACTCCAAATCGGGTGGTAAACTATATGTAGGAATATTTAACTCAACATACCACAAGCTAATAATATGAAATTTGGGAGACTTCGCTCCAAACAATGTGGTAAGCTTATTTCGGGAAAATCATCATTTTAAATCGACATGTGGGCGTTGCCCAAAGCTTTATCATACTTGGATCCACTACATTCAATTTGAAAACAATATCGTAATCATGGGTAGCTTTAGAAACATGTTTTTCATCATCAAATCTCATCATCATCATACATTCATCATCATTCTCTTCTTTTATGAACTTCTCATTCATGGACATTAAATTTCATAATTTAGAAAACACAATTTTTGATTGAAAATAATTTATAATTTGACCAAGCTTCACAATTCATTAATATAAATATAATCTAGTCACACCCATGTGTAGAGATTGAAGAATTATGCAATTGGGTAAAAACCCCATACTTGATCATAGGCAATTTTCATGATTTGATAGGAATTGAGAATGGGTATGGAAGAAGACACCCACTCATAGCCTTACATACCTGGGAGGGATGATTTTACCACTTCTCTAACTGCCCAAGATGAGATTTCAGTGGGAACCGTCAAAACTTTCTCTAAATCCTCTCTTCAAACTCTCAAGTAGCATACATGAAATGAATTAGCTTAGAATAGGTTTTCCCCTCTTAAAACCCTATAAAACGAGCCTTAAACGACGTAGTATAGGCCCCTAGGACTTAGGAATTACGAAAAGACCTTTACTGAATTCGCAGAAAATAACTGTCAGGTAGTCCTAAAGGATGATCTAACGACTCGTCATTGGCCCAAATGACTTGTCATGATGCTTGTTAGGTACACTGCTTGTTTCATATAAATTTAGACACAAGTCACCTCACGACTCATTGCCTAACCTAACAAGTCGTGGTCTTCTCCCGTCAAGTGCACTGGTTTCCCTCTTCAATTTTTCGTACACCCTTACCCCACGGTTGACCTAACAACTCGTGGTGACTGACCACAAGTCGTTCCCTCGCCCGTGGGGAACCCTTTTTCCTCCAAACTTCCTACTCTCTGTGAGTCACCTGAAGACTCATGTTTTACATTTTTCCCGTTTTGACTCCCAGGTCCGATCCTTGGGTTTCGGGGTATAACAATATCTCCCCCTTGGGAACATTCGTCCTCAAATGTTAGAACACACAGAAACTCAAAAATATGCAATCATCATATGCAAAAACTTATCATTTAAATAGAAAACTAACGGAATGACTACCTCCGAAAAGGACTACATAACTTAACCGAATTCAGACATCACATACATCTATCATGTCATAAATCAAACTTGCACATGACCTGATCAGGGAAACTGATTAGAGAATTAGAGCAAAAATTGTACCTCAAACTGAAGCTGAGACGATAGGGAACAGGTGAGGGTATTTAGCCATCATAACTACTTTGACTTCCTATGTAGCTCCCTCAACATGTTTATTTCTCCATAAGACCTTCACCGAAGCTACTTCTTTGTTCCTCAGCCTCCGAACCTGACGATCCAATATTGCAACTGGAATTTCCTCATACCTGAGCATTCTCCCACACCAATACTTTCCACCGGGATAAGTAAAGCTGGATACCCCAAGCACTTTTTCAAGAGTGATACATGAAAGATGGGATGAACTAAAGATAACTCTGATGGAAAGTCCAACTCATGCGCCACCTTACCGACTCTTCTGATAACTCGGTAGGGACCAACGTAGCGGGGACTGAGTTTCCCTTTCTTTTCGAAATGCATGACTCTCTTCATGGGAGATACCTTTAGAAATACCCAATCATACACCTCAAACTCCAGATCCCTTCTCTTCACATCGGCATATGATTTATGATGACTCTGAGTGGCTTTTAACTAATCCTTTATCAACTGGACCTTTACCATGGCCTCATGAACTGAATCAGGTCCTATCGTAGCTGCCTCACCAAACTCAAACCATCCAATGGGTGATCTACACCTTCGCCCATAAAGAGCCTCGAACGGTGCCATCCGGATGCTGGAGTGATAGTTGTTATTGTAAGAAAACTCGATCAAGGGCAAGTGATCCTCCCAACTACCTTTGAAGTCCATCACACATGCCCTCAGCATATCCTCGAGGGTCTGGATTATTCACTGCACCTGACCATCCATTTGCGGATGAAATGCTGTACTGAGCTTAACTTGAGTCCCAAGCCCTTTTTGAAAAGACCGCCAAACCTGAGAGGTAAACTGAGTACTTTGGTATGAGATAATAGACAAGGGAACTCCATGCAATCGCACCAACTCCTGGATATATAGTTTGGCATAATCAACTACTGAATCTGTGGTTTTGACCGGTAGAAAGTGTGCAGCCTTGGTCAACCTGTCTACCACCACCCAAATGGAATCATATTGTCAACGAGTACAAGGTAGACCTGTAATGAAATCCATATTAATCTCTTCCCACTTCCAAGTGGGAATGTTGATATCCTGAAGTACGCCTCCTGGCCTTTGATGCTCAACTTTCACTTGCTGACAGTTTAGGCACTTGGTCACGAATTCTGCAATAACCTTCTTCATGCCATTCCACCGGTATATATCCCGCAAGTAATGATACATCTTGGTGGCACCCGGATGGATAGAATACCTAGATCCATGTTCCTCTTGCAATATCCGGTCCCTCAAATCATCAATATCTGGAACACATAGACGGCCCTAGTATCATAGCACCCTATCCCCCCTTTGGGAGAAGATCTCTAGCCTCTGACTTCCAATGGCTTCCTTCAGTTTTACCAAAATCCGATCCTCATCTTGCCTATATTTCAAATCCCCTACCAAGGACGATTCCAGCCCATTTTTCACAACAACGCCACCATCGGTCGAGTTGACCAATCTAACTCCCAACCTTGCAAGTCGATGGACATCTTTTACCAACTCCTTCTTTCCCTCATCCACGTGGGACACACTCTCCATAGAGAGCCCACTAAGTGTGTCCTCTACCACATTAGCCTTACCCGAATGGTAAAGCACACTCATGTCATAGTCCTTTAGTAGCTCCAACCACCTTCTCTGTCAAAGATTGAGATATTTCTACGTAAACTCATATTTCAAGCTCTTGTGGTCCGTGAATACATCCACATGGACCCCATACAAGTAATTCCGCCATATTTTCAATGCGAAGACCACCGCGGCCAACTCAATATCATGGGTCAGGTAATTCTTCTAAGGAACTTTCAACTTTCTTAAGGCATATGCTATCACTTTCCCATGCTGCATCAACACGCACCCAAGTTCGATTCTCAAAGCATCACAATACACCACAAAACCATCGGTACCCTAGCGTAGGTTCAACATTAGTGTTAAAGTGAGTCAAGTCTTTAGCTCTTGGAAGCTTTTCTCATAAGCCTCAACCATTGGAACTTTACCTTCTTCTGAGTCAACTTGGTCAAAGGTGCGCAATAGATGAAAATCCCTCAACAAATCTCCGGTAGTGATCCTCTAAGCCCAAAAAGCTCCTAGTATCTGATGGGTTCACCGATCTGCGCCAATTCTTCACCGCCTTAATTTTCTGAGAATCCACGCTTATGCCCTCACTCGATACCACATGTCCCAAAAATTCCACGGAGTACAACCAAAATTCACACTTACTGAACTTTGCATACAGTTGACGATCCTTGAGGGTCTGAAGCACCAATCTCAAGTGAGCGGCATGTTTCCTCCTCTTTCTGAGAGTATATAAGGATATCATCGATAAACACAATCACAAACATGTCCAAATATTACTTGAACACCCTATTCATTACATCCATAAAAGTTGCAAGGGAATTGGTTAGTCCAAAAGATATAACAACAAATTTGTAGTGACCATACCGAGTCCTGAAAGCGATTTTCGGGATATCACTCTCCCAAACCCTGAGCTGATGATAAGCGGACCTAAGATCAATCTTGGAGAAACACTTGGCACCCTGAAGCTGATCAAACAAATCATCAATCCTGGGGTAACGGATACCTGTTCATAGCGGTGACCTTGTTCAACTGCCTATAATCAATATACATCTAAAGAGAACCATCTTTCTTCCGAACGAATAGGACTGGTGCACCCCATGGAGACTTACTTGGCCTAATAAATCCCTTATCTAATAGTTCCTTCAATTGATCCTTCCAACTCTTTTAGCTTGGTTGGAGCCATTTTGTAGGGCAGAATAGATATAGGGTGCATGTCAGAAAGAAGACCTATACCGAAATCAATCTCCCATTTGGGAGGGACACCTAGAAAATTATCAGGAAAGACCTCCGGATACTCACGTACCACTGGAACTAACTGGAAAGTTAGGGTTTTAGACTCGACATCCGTAATCCTAACTAGAAGGTACATGAAACCCTTAGAAATCATCTTCCTGGCCTTAAGGTAGAAAATGAATCGACCTACAGGAACAACTGAACTACCCTTCCATTCCAAGGCTGGCTCACCCAGAAATTTGAACTCTATGGACCGGGTTCTATAATTAACTGAAGCATAATGATCTTGGGCAGATTTATATGCCCAAGTGATACTCAAAAGTACCATTTTCGCCTTGTTCATCTAGCAATGTGTATACATTTTCATGTAATTGGTAATAAAATGTGAATTTATACTAACCAACATGATTAGCATTGTTTTGCAGGTAAAATGTGATTTCGAGAAGCTAAAAGACATGTTGGACGATATCGGAGTTGGACTTGGATGCGAGCAAGGAAAAGGCATTGGACAACATGATTTAAAGGGGCTCCGCGATGGAGCCGTGTCACGCTGCCATCGCGGAGGCATTCTGCCTGGAGTGTGAAAATTCACCAAATTTCCAGTGAAGGTCCGCGTTTGCTCCGTGGCACGGAGCCAGTGCTCCATGATGCACGTCGTGCCACGTTGAGCTTGAATTCCCAGACCCCCTGTTCCAGTGAGGGTCCGCGTTCATGGCGTGTCACAGAGGCAGTGCTCCGCAATGCACTCCGTGACACGTTGCTCATTATTCCGGGAAAAATTCCCACTAGTATAAATAGAACACTTAAGTTCATTTTTCATAATTCAGACTTGGTGGAGCAAGGACGTGGGTTACAGGCAGTTGAGGGACGAAAAGTTCAGGGTTTTTTCTCTCTTTCTTTCTTCTCTAATTCAATTGTTTGTATGATTAGCACTCGTTTTATGATGATTAATCCACAAATGAGTGGCTAATTCCCTTCCTTTCTGAGGTTATGAACACTTGTGATGAATTTTGATTATTGATTATATGGTTTTTCATCTTTTTCTTCCATGTTGTTCTATTAATTCTTGTTCTTACTGCATTGGTGTGTGGCCTACATTAATGTACATCTAAAAAGTCTGATTTCACTCGAGAGAGCACGAAATTGGAAAGTTGTGAATTAATAGGATATTGTTCTTTACTTGGTTTGGGAAAATTGAGTTTTGATGAACCTTCAGGATAGAAATATACCTGAAAATCGTATTAGTCAATTTAGGAACCGGAATTGGATGGCTAGAACATGAATTGCATTTGATCACAGAAATGTAGACGGATGGTTCATGATTCTTAAGTGAGATTAAATACGAGTGTTTTAATCTCTTGGCAAATGTTCTTGGCTAGCAACTGGAAGAAAAGATTAACCAATTTATGATGATAATCAGTTTCATTACATGTTCGTTTAACCTCAGCATGCTCTTATACATAGTCCAAATTAAAAGTAGATAATTGTTCTTAGTTTTAGTATAAAATTTATAAAACAAAATATTAACTTTTTGGTTACGTTGTTGTCAGCATATTTAGAAGTAAAATATAGTATACTAGAGCAAATTGCACTTAACCCAAGTCTCTGTGGGATCGATACTTGGCTACTAAAGCCACTTACTACTTGTTCGACCACGTGCACTTGCGTGTCGTTTTATATACCCATATAACACACATGAACAAGTTTTTGGCGCCGTTGCCGGGGACTTGGCAATTGGTGAATTTGTTTTAAGTGTTAATTTTACTGTATTTTCATTTTTCTAAGTGTTGACAACTTGGTCTTAGCCTGTATTTTGCAGACTTAATTACTGTGAACACTGGCAAGAGACAAAGAGCTGGTGGAATCTTATATAGAGCCAGAACGTATATTTCACAGTAAACGGAGAGAAGCTCTACAAAGAAAGTTGTAGTTGCTCAGACAGACTATTATGGAGCAACAACACAATCCACCGGTTGTGAGGGCAGTGTTAGTGCCCGAAGAAGCAGCAGCAAGGCCGGTTCGCGAGGTGGAAATCCCACATGCCAATAATGTTACATCCAGTATTTGCAAACCAGAGCCTGGAGGGAGATTTGAACTCAAGCAAAATATGGTGCAATTGTTGCACACAAGCGGGCAATTTACCGGCCTCCCTCATGAAGACCCACAACAGCATCTCCAAAACTTTTTGGAGATAAGTGACACTTATATACCCGCTGGAGTGTCACCTGATTATGTCCGGCATTCCTTATTTCCATTCTCCTTACTTGGAGAAGCCAAGAGGTGGTTGAAAGCTGAGCCACCAAATTCTATTTCAACGTGGGATGATCTTGCACGAAAGTTCTTGATAAGGTTTTTTCCCGCTGGTAAAACAGCAAGACTTAGAAGTCAAATTCTAAGTTTCAAACAGAGGGAGGGAGAAAATTTATATCAAGCCTGGGAGAGATTTAAATCCATGTTGCGGGAGTGTCCTCATCATCATCAGTCCAATGAGGTGTTGGTGCACACATTTATTGAGGGTTTGGAACCCCACACCAAAATATTGCTAGATTCAGCAGTTGGAGGGCAAGCACTGGAAAAGACTTATGAGGAGCTGTATACCTTGCTAAACCGGATTTCACAGGGCAACCCAGAATGGAATGCTGATTCATCACGAGATGGGACAAGGAAAGCAACAGGAGTGCTTGAAATGGATGGGTTTACAGCTATCGCTGCACAGATAGCTGCCTTGCAAAATCAATTGAACAACCACTTCAGCAACATGACTTTGAACCAGCCTTCAGCTCCGGTTAATGCAGTCCATAAGATGTGGTGTGAAGTGTGTGGAAGCAGTGAGCACTCAGCTGAGTGCTGTGGAGCCAATCCTGACTCGGTAAACTTTGTGGGTAATGCACAAAGAAATCACCAGCAGTATGGTAGTAGCTACAATTCAAATTGGAGGAATCATCCTAATTTCTCATAGGGTAGCAACAACCATCAAGGACAAAGTTCGGGTCAGGGTGTGCAAAGGAACCAAGGAGGGCAACAGAACTATCAATCTCAATTCAGAAATAACAATGCACCTCCTCCACCACCATCACCCAGCATTGAGGAGATGTTCAAGACCATGATAGCTAACCAAGCTCAATTGCAGGCTAACTATGTGAAATTGGCAGTCGAAGTGAAAAATAATCAGTTAGCTACCAAGGCTCTTGAGTATCAATTTGGGCAATTTGCTAGTGCCAAAAATACAAGGCCTAGAGGAGGACTGCCAAGCGACACGGATCCGAATCCCAAGCAGGTAAATGTAGTGACCACAAGGAGTGGTTTGCAGCTGAAGGAGGTGGAACCAGAGAGACCACCTCAACATTCGGGAGCAGCAGAATTTGAGGGGGAGCAAAGTTCGGAAAGGGGGAAGACCAAAGAAGCTAAATTAGAAAGACCTCCACCCCCGTTCCCTCAACGACTCAAGAAACACAAAGAGGAGGCGTGTTTCAAGAAATTCATGGAGGTGCTTAAACAGGTACATGTTAATTTACCTCTTGTTGATGTCTTGAAGGGAGTGCCTAAATATGCCAAGTACATAAAGGACATCGTGGCCAACAAAAGTCGGTTGACTGAGTATGCTACGGTGGCTTTAACGAAGGAGTGCACTTCCCGGATCCAAAACAGAACTGCCCACAATGCTAAAAGATCCTGGAAGTTTTACTATCCAACTTACTATTGGGCAGAGCATCCGAGCTCATGGATTGTGTGACTTGGGGGCAAGTATAAATCTGATGCCATCTTCGGTATTCAGAAAGTTGGGTTTAGGGAGTCCTAGACCTACAACCGTAATCTTGCAGTTGGCAGATCAATCCTTAGCTAGGCCGGATGGCATTGTTGAGGACTTTCGAGTGCAAGTTGGCTCCCTAATTTTCCCGGTAGATTTTGTTGTGCTGGACTTTGAACCAGACGCGGAAGTCCCATTTATTTTGGGACGACCCTTCTTGGCAACCGGGAAAGCATTAATCGACGTAGCTGCGGGGCAACTAACAATGCGAGCACACAACAAGGTAGAGGTGTTCGATGTGTATAAAGCACCCAAGCTCCTGATGGTGCATGAAGAACTCTCGGTGATCAATGTGATTGATCATGGTAATGATGAGCAGATGAAGGATTCCTGAGAGTTAATGGGAAGACCACTGGATAGGTGTAAGCACTACTGGGGGGAGGACGGTGATCGAGAGAAATTGTCCATCACCCTAGCGGACAATTAAGCTTAAATGAAGTCGAGCCGCGATGGTAAACCAGGCGCTGCACGGGAGGTAACCCGTGAAAATTATTTTTTTTCTTTCTTTCATTTTGTAAAGTGTAAATAGATTTTTCTTTTTCTTTTTCTTGATTGATTACAAAATTTTTCATTTTAGTTAGTGTTTTTTATTTTTAGTTAGGTGAAACCTATTATTCTAACCAAATTTGTTTAGTGAGATGATTTTCAGGTCAAACGGAGGAAAATGTGCACGGAATCGTGAAGGAAAAGTCGAGGTATGAAAAATTAATAAAATGTAGAAAACAGTGAGCTGGGGCGATAGCTCCGTGTCACAGAAGAGGACCTCCGCGTTACCCTCCGTGACACGTTGAGGTATAACCTGAAAATTTTAAAAGTTTCCAGAATGGTATCGTGATGGCTACTTTTCACGGAGGCAGTGCTCCGCGATGCACTCCGTGACACGTTGCCTTGTATATTGCGACGGGTCACACCGGGTTGCCAGGTGACCCGCGTGTTTTTCTACCCTTTTTAACTCGAAACCTCCCCTTTTCCCCTCATTTTCAATTTTCTCCGCGACCAAACATCCCAAAACCCCTCTCCCATCAACGTGCCACGGCTTAAGGCAAGAAATTACCGAGTTTTCTTCGATTATTCAACTACGAGGTATGTTTTCCAATTCCTCTCAAGTTTTTGTGGATTTTCTTTGATTTTAAGTATGGGAGGTGAACTAAATCGCCCTAAGTCGAAATTAAGCATGAATTCGAGTTATTTGTTGATTGATAATTGTTCGGAATGTCGTTATGATCGTTTGAACTTGTCGATTGCATAAACTATTCGAATTTGATTGATAAAATCAATTCTAGGTCTTGTTGTTGAATTTGAAGTTGGAAATGTGTTGAAATTGTGCATTTTATGCTGGGTTGTACGTGTTGAATGAGATGAGTCGTTGTACAAATTATTAGGATGATAATAGATGACGAATTCTCGGGTTTGGGGGAATTGTTGAAATTTGTTCGAATTGGGTTGGTTGGATAGGTTCATGTATATAAATTTTTGTTGTTATTTTTGTTTCTTTATTTTTCTTTGCTAAGTGCAAATGGTTAAAATGCTAGCGATGGTAGTGATTGTGATTAGCTGTACGAAGTCTGAGTAGTACGCAGAAGTTATACCGTCGAATTTTTTCTTTTTGAACGCACTAAGCATGATTGAATAGCTGATTGTTTTGTGTAAATAAAGTTATTATTGTCGTATTGTTGTAACTGTAGCTAAGGACTAAGTGTGGGGTAACTTAGCGCAACCCGACCTTAGCCGAGGATAATATTTATTTAGCTTAACATTGAGCTTGTTGACTTGGGTTGACAGGTAAAATGGCAAGCCGGCAAGATAAAGGGAAAGGTGCATCAACTTCAGGCACCGGAAGAAAGCGACTAAGACTGGGCACAGCAGTCCCAGCAGCACCAGCAGTTCCACGCGACCAGCGCCGCCAATATGGAACAAGATGGGTGACTGACGAGGGGAAAAAGTGGTACGCCAAGCACAAAGAGAATAAATATTTCCCCGAGGAGCATATAACACGGGAGCCTTTGGCACAGGAGTTCCCCAGAATGGTTCACCGAATCAAGGCAGCGGGGCTAAATTTCATATTTGAGGAGCCCAAAGAATGCAACCTGCACTTGGTTCGGGAGTTCTATGCCAACTGGAACCCGTCAATTCGAAGCCACACCATCAAAATCAGAGGGTAGATAGTCACTCTGGAGACCCACCAACTCAATGCCATCATAGGAGCGCGGGACACAGACGCCCACGTCCTCCGACAGCTGAACATTACCCCACCGTATGCTGACATCAGACGCACACTGTATGGGGCCCGATCTACAGCTAGATGGAGCAGGCACAAGGAAAGGGGCTACCACCAGACTCTGCCATATTCACAGATGAATAGGAAAGCCCGAATTTGGCTGAAGATAGTGTGCTCTTGCCTCATCCCGGGGGTACATATGACTGATGTAACCCGAGATCGTGTTTGCCTGGTGTACGCCCTGATGAAAGGGCTGGAGATAAATGTCGGGATGGTTATTATATCCGCCATGAAGAGAGCCCGGTTGCACCGAGTGCACAGGTATGGTTTCGGTGGACTACTCACCACCTTTCTCAGGGGCCTCGATGTTAAGGAGGAGGCCCTCGATTATATCCCGCAGTTGGAGTGGCGGGCCTTGGATGTTACTAAATCTAAGGCTCCCGACACCACCCACGGGCCAGTGCTGACACTTGGCGAGCGATACGCTCGTGATGACCAGTACATGGCGTGGATGTATGGGATGCAGATGCTCCAGCTTAGGATAGGTGGGAGGCCGGCGACGGAGGAGGAGCTATGGCAGCTCGAGCTAGACTACCCGTTTGGCGAAAACGCCAGGGATCTATGCCGAGTAGGGCCAGCCTTTGTAGAGCCCACAGACGATGACGTCCCCATGGACGAGGAGACGCGTCGGGAGGACTCCGATGTGGAGTCCGATGATGACGACGGAGGCGACTCGGACATGGGAGATGAAGCAGCAGCACGTGATGAAGAAGTGGAATACTTTGACTGATCAGGGAGTTCCACCACCCGATTTTGTGCTATTTAATTTTTGTGAACACTGGGGATAGTGTTCGGATTAAGTGTGGGGTGGGAGTAGTTAGGCGCTGGGCTGGGCTGTTTGTTTATAGGTTCTCCTCTGTTATTTTGTATGTTGTGTTTCCCTGTGTTTGTGAACTTTCAAATTGTTCTGTATTTGTAAATATTTGTGAAATTGATGTGTGTTGTTGAATGTTGCCAGCTAATTCTGTAAATATTTTTTGTTTAGCGAAATGATCGATATTTTTAAAAAAAATTCTTTAAAATATTGTGTACATAAATTTTTTTCCTTTCCTATCGAAATGATCGATATTTTGCAAATTTTTCAACTTTTTAATTTTGGGTTTCTCGGCGTTTGTTTTTGGTTCTTTTACCGAGAATGGTCCCATTGAACCGAAGTCATAGTTAGTGACCGTTCCCTATGATGGATGGATGATGACCTTCTTAAGGGAAATGTAGTCGGTAGGAGTAATTTTTTTCAATTAATTTTCAGTTTTTTCCTTGGTGGATTGCATCGCGGAACCTGTAGTTACTATATGGTTGCGAAATTTTGGTTGCGTGTTGTACATGATATTCAAAATGCAAAGGTGATTCTTATGAAAGCATGCAATCTTGTAAATATGTTGAGATACCTAGGCTGTAGAGTTCGATTCAGTGTGATTGAGGCTTAATTTTGAATTCATGTAATTAGCTGATTGAAGAATCTGTGAATACATCTCGAATCGAGCATGTGCATAAAGTGTGAAGTGAGGTGTTGATATTCCATGCTATTGTGAAGTGTCTAGAACTTGCCTGGTGTGTGTACAAAACGAAATGAAGGAGGTGTATTGTAGGAAAGGATGTAGGCATTTCTTTGTTTTAACCGAGAGTTTCTATTTTTTTTTCTTGCCATACTCCCCTTTTTCTGTGATTGTATACCCTAGTCAGCCCTTTGAGCCTTTAGCCTATTATTTCTTTCTTTTGTCCAAAAAGTGTAAACCGAGCTTAATTCCTTCTTTTCATTAGCCGTAAAGTCTATACAAAACTCTTAAGCGCTTAAGAAGATAACATAATTTTCCCAAAGTGTCAAAGAGTGAGAATGGTGAAAAGAAAAAGAAAAGCGGAGTAAGGGAAGAAAAGAAAAGGTTGAAGGTGCACTTGTTATAAATAAATGATAATGAAGGTGCATGAATAATCTTTGTTGTTGTGTCAAGTGTGCTTAATGAAATGGGCCATACTAAAGTAAATCATCAAGAATGGGATGATGAAAAAAGAAAAGAGAGAAACAATGTCCATGAGTTGATGGGAACGTGTTGAAAAGGCGCTTAAGGATGCTAGTGGCTATTATTGGCTAATCCAATATTTACTAGTTCCATAGCTTCCATTACAACCCATTAAAGTCCTACGTGATCTTACATTGCATTTCTTTACATTAGTGAAGTAATACACTAAGGGCAAGCTTATGGGTCACGACATGATGCATGTGAATTCTTGGGAGAGAGAGTGAAAGTGTGTGTACGTGCCCCTGCTTGAATGATTGTGTGTCACATGAGCAAAAAGGGGAAGATTCTCTTGAGTTGTGAGGGCACATGCTTGATGAAAGATTGATTTTCGTGTCGGATATCTTGATTAGCTGATTTGCATGAGTTTGCCGATATCGAGAGTCGATTCTTAAAGTCTAGGAAGTCTTAATGTATTGAAGGTCATTGCATTGATAAGACCATGCATGTTTTCTTGATGATTTGCAATATTGAATGATCGGTATGACCGTAGCTTAAATTGTCGTACCATAGTAGCGAGGTTGGGATGTAAATTGCATGAATTGTATGTTTGTTGTTCGAGGACGAACAAGGATTTATGTGTGGGGTAAGTGATCTTGGGCAGATTTATATGCCCAAGTGATACTCTAAAGTACCATTTTCGCCTTGTTTATCTAGCAATGTGTATACATTTTCATGTAATTGATAATAAAATGTGAATTTATACTAACCAACATGATTAGCATTGTTTTGCAGGTAAAATGTGATTTCGAGAAGCTAAAAGACATGTTGGACGATATCGGAGTTGGACTTGGATGCGAGCAAGGAAAAGGCATTGGAAAACATGATTTAAAGGGGCTCCGCGATGGAGCCGTGTGTCACGCTGCCATCGCGGAGGCATTCTGCCTGGAGGGTGAAAATTCACCAAATTTCCAGTGAAGGTCCGCGTTTGCTCCGTGGAACGGAGCCAGTGCTCCGCGATGCACGTCGTGCCACATTGAGCTTGAATTCCCGAACCCCCAGTTCCAGTGAGGGTCCGCGTTCATGGCGTGTCACGGAGGCAGTGCTCCGCGATGCACTCCGTGACACGTTGCTCATTATTTCGGGAATAGTTTCCACTAGTATAAATAGAACACTTAAGTTCATTTTTCATAATTCAGACTTGGTGGAGCAAGGACGTGGGTTACAGGCAGTTGAGGGACGAAAAGTTCAGGGTTTTTTCTCTCTTTCTTTCTTCTCTAATTCAATTGTTTGCATGATTAATACTCGTTTTATGATGATTAATCCACAAATGAGTGGCTAATTCCCTTCCTTGCTGAGGTTATGAACACTTGTGATGAATTTTGATTATTGATTATATGGTTTTTCATCTTTTTCTTCCATGTTGTTCTATTAATTCTTGTTCTTAGTGCATTGGTGTGTGGCCTACATTAATGTACATCTAAAAAGTCCGATTTCACTCGAGAGAGCACGAAATTGGAAAGTTGTGAATTAATAGGATATTGTTCTTTACTTGGTTTGGGAAAATTGAGTTTTGATGAACCTTCAGGATAGAAATATACCTGAAAGTCGTATTAGTCAATTTAGGAACCAGAATTGGATGGCTAGAACATGAATTGCATTTGATCACAGAAATGTAGACGGATGGTTCATGATTCTTAAGTGAGATTAAATACGAGAGTTTTAATCTCTTGCAAATGTTCTTGGCTAGCAACTGGAAGAAAAGATTAACCAATTTATGATGATAATCAGTTTCATTACATGTTCGTTTAACCTCAGCATGCTCTTATTCATAGTCCAAATTCAAAGTAGATAATTGTTCTTAGTTTTAGTATAAAATTTATAAAACAAAATATTAACTTTTTGGTTACGTTGTTGTCAGCATATTTAGAAGTAAAATATAGTATACTAGAGCAAATTGCACTTAACCCAAGTCTCTGTGGGATCGATACTTGGCTTACTAAAGCCACTTACTACTTGTTCGACCACGTGCACTTGCATGTCGTTTTATATACCCATATAACACACCCGAACACATAACATGTAAATAGACAATCCATGCTGAGAATAACATCAAAATCGGTCATGGATAACTCTATCAAGTCTGCTGAGGTGACCTAATGAAGAAATGAGACTGGAAAACCTCTATATACCCGTCTAGCTATAACTGAGTCACCTACTAGAATGGAAACTGAGAAGGGTTTTGACAAGACATCTAGACTGACTCCAAAGCTACTGGCCACATATGGTGTCACAAAATACAAGGTGGCCCCCAGATCTAACAAAGCATGTACATCAATATGGAAGACTCGTAACATACCAGTGACCATATCAAAGGAGACCTCCTGCTCCTGACGAGAAGCTAAGGCATAGAATTTGTTCTGGCGCTGACTGCCCGCTATGCTAGTAGATGCCCCCTAATGTGCTGAGCATGGGAGAGGGGCTGCTAAACTAGAAGCTGGGACTTGGCCCCCAACCTGATCCTGCCTCGCAGCAGGACAATCTTGAAGCATGTGTTCGAGCTGCCCATACTTGAAACAAGCACCTGAACCTGCCAAGAACTATCCTGTATGCCCTCGACCACACCTACGACAAGATGGGATGCAAGAATCCGCGGGTCTGCTGCTCTGACCTCTCGAGCCTGATGCTCACCCTCTATAATCATGTCTAGGCATGGATGGCACACTCAATGTCGAAGATGTTTGGGCTGATGATCTCTGGTGTGTCTACTATCAGTGCCCACCACTGGACCTCTAATGAGAGAATATGTGGTCCTCTTGGCCCTCTTGGCCTCCTTCACTCTCGAATGTGCTGCCTCCATCTGCCGAACGTACAACACTATGCGAGGAAAGTCCATGTCCTAGTGCAGCATAGTTGTCCTACATTCCTTGTCCAAGCAACCTGCTATACCATGCACAAACCTTCTCACCCGCGTCCTCTGGTTAGACACTAACTCCGGGGCATATTTCAATAGGCGAGTGAACTCAAGGGCATACTGCTGAACATTCATTCTCCCTTGCTTTAAATTCACAAACTCAGCTGCTTTCAACTCCCTCATCTCTCGAGGGAAGAACCGCTGTAGGAATGCAACCTAAAACTCCTCCCATATGATCGGACTTGCTCCTGCGACCCTATTTTCCTTCCATTGGCGGAACCATATATGCGCAACCCCCTTTAACTGGTAGGAGGCCAACTCTGCACACTAAACACTACTCACCCCCATAACATGGGTGATCTTGAAAATCTCATCAACGAAATCATACAGGTCCTCATCTACCTTGGACCCCAGAAACTCTGGCAGGTTCATTCTCAAGAAATCTATGACTCTAGCCACCACTGCATTGCCGTTTTGAGTAACATGCGCAATGGCCTGCTGATTGACTTGAGCGGTCAAGGCCTGCGTGAGCATCTGAATAGCGGCTCGAAACTCAGCATGAGTGGCAGGCTCCGATGCCTGAGGCTCCTGAACTGGTGGGGCTAGCTGGTGCCCATAACCATTCCCATTCTCATGGCCTTCACCACCTCCATTCCTCCTTCCATTCATTCTTCGAGGTGCTATGATTCTGCAATCGCGAATAGCATGAATTAGATGGATAGAAAGACTTTTCATCACACGACGTAGATCATGAGAGAAGGAAATATTTCCTAAACGTCTAGTAGCCTCTTCGTCATAAGTGTGGCGTGCTTCATACCCATAAAAAAGACTCTACTTAACGCGTATTTCAGACACCCTAGGACACTTCAAACCTATAGTTTTGGTACCAAGTTTGTCATGACCTGAATAGAGGCCCGGATCGTAGACATAGGACAACGGACCCCAAGTTGACCCATGGCATAAGCATACAACTAATTCATTCAATAAACTGAAGAAATATCAATATAATATCAGTGGATGTATAATTCAACATCATGTCAGAATATCATCCGAAGCTAACACATACATAAGTCTAAAAAGCCTCTAATCTGACAAGTTGATGGGACAAGACCCCAACAAACTCAACAATACTGAAACTTGAAATACATAAAGAAAAATGATAGCCTAGTCCTCGAAGGATGAGGAATCACCAATCGAGTAGGAGCTAACTCGGACAATCGACTACGAATGGGGCTGAGCCTAGGAGCTTGGTCTTGTATCATGAAATGATACATCATAAAAAGTATGCGGTAGTGTGATCTTGGGCAGATTTATATGCCCAAGTGATACTCAAACGTATCATTTTCGCCTTGTTTATTGTGCAATGTGTATACATTTTCATGTGATTGGTAATAAAATGTGAATTTATACTAACCAACATGATTAGCATTGTTTTGTAGGTAAAACATGATTTTGAGGAGCTAAAATGCATGTTGGAACAATATCGGAGTTGGACTTGGATGCGAGCACGAAAAAGACATTGGACTACACAATGCAAAGGGGCTCCGCGATGGAGCCGTGCCACGCTACCATCGCGGAGGCACACTGCATGGAGGATAATTAATTTGGCAATTTCCAGTGAAGCCTCGCGACAGCTCCGTGGCACGGAGGCAAGCCTCCACGTTCCATGCCGTGCCACGTTGAGGCTTTATTCTCGGACCCCAGATTTCCAGTGAGGGTCCGCGTCCACACCGTGTCACGGAGGCAGTGCTCCGCGTTGGCCTCCGTGACACGTTGCTTGTTATTCCGGGAAAAATTCCCACTAGTATAAATAGAACACTTAGGCTTATTTTTAATTAATTCAGACTTGGTGGAGCAAGGACGTGGGTTACAGGCAGTTGAGGGACAAAAAAGCTCAGGGTTTTTCTCTCTTCCTTTCTTCTTTCAATCAATTGTTTGTATGATTAACACTTGTTTTTGGATGATTAATCCACAAATGAGTGGCTAATTCTCTTCCTTGCTGAGGTTGTGAACAATGGTGATGAATTTTGATTATTAAATTATATGGTTTTTCATCTTCTTCTTCTATGTTGTTCTATTAATTCTTGTTTCTACTGCATTGGTGTGTGGCCGACATTAATGTACGTCTAAAAAGTCCGATTTCACTCCAGAGAGCACGAAATTGGAAAGTTGTGAATTAATAGGGTATTGTTCTTAACTTGATTTGGGAAAATTGGGTTTTGATGTGCTTTCCTGATAGAAATATACTTGAAAGCCGTATTAGTCAATTTAGGAACCGGAATTGTATTGCTAGGTCATAAATTGCATTTGATCACAGAAATGTAGACGGATGGTTTATGATTTTTAAGTGAGATTAAATACGAGAGTTTTAATCTCTAGGCTAATGTTCTTGGCTAGCAACAGGAAGAGAAGAATAACCAAATTATGATTATAATCAAGTTCATTACTTGTTCTTAACCTTGGCATGCTCATATCCATAGTTTCAATTCAAAGTAGATATTTGTTAATAGTTTTAGTATATAATTTATAAACAAAATTATTTAACTTTTGGTTACGTTGTTGTTAGCATATATAGAAGTAAGATAGAATATAGTATACCTTAGCAATTTTACTTATCCAGAGTCTCCTTGGTTCGATACTTGGCTTACTTCGCCACTTTATTACTTGTTGACCACGTGCACTTGCGTGTCGGTTTATAACCCAACCGAACCAGCCGAACAAGTTTTTGGCGCCGTTGCCGGGGAGACTAGGCAATTGGTGAAACTGTGTTAAGTGTAAATTTACTGTATTTTTATTTTATTTTCTTAAGTGTTGACAACTTGGTCTTAGCCTGTATTTTGCAGACTTGATTTCTGTGAACACTGGCAAGAGACAAAGAGCTGGTGGAATCTTATATAGAGCCTGAACGTGAATTTCATAGTAAACGCAGAGAAGCTCTACAAAAGAAGCTGCAGTTGCTCAGACAGTCTATTATGGAGCAACAAAATCCATCGTTTGTGAGGGCAGTGTTAGTGCCCGATGAAGCAACAGCTAGGCCAGTTCGCGAGGTGGCAATCCCACATGCCAACAATGTACATTCAAGTATCCGCAAACCAGAGCCTGGAGGGAGATTTGAATTAAAGCAGAACATGGTGCAACTGTTGCACACAAGCGGGCAATTTACCGGTCTCCCTCATGAAGACCCACAACAACATCTCCAAAACTTTTTGGAGATAAGTGACACTTATATACCCGCTGGAGTGTCACCTGATTATGTTCGGCTCACACTATTTCCGTTTTCCTTACTTGGTGAAGCCAAGAGGTGGTTAAAAGCTGAACCACCAAATTCTATATCAACGTGGGATGATCTAACACGAAAGTTCTTCATAAGATTTTTTCCCTCTGGTAAAACAGCCACACTTAGAAGTCAAATTCTAAGTTTCAGACAGAGGGAGGGAGAAAATTTATATCAAGCCTGGGAGAGATTTAAATCCATGTTGCGGGACTGTCCTCATCATCATCAGTCCAATGAGGTGTTGGTGCACACATTTATTGAGGGTTTGGAACCCCATACTTAAATTTTGTTAGACTCAGCAGCTGGAGGGCAAGCGTTGGAAAAGACTTATGAGGAGCTGTACACTTTGCTCAAACGGATTTCACAGGGCAATCCAGAATGGAATGCTGATTCATCTCGAGGTGGAGCAAGGAAAGTAGCAGGAGTGCTTGAAGTGGATGGATTTACAGCTATCGCTGCACAGATAGCTGCCTTGCAGAATCAGTTGAACAACCACTTCACCAACATGAACTTGAACCAGCCTTTAGTTTCAGTCAATGCGGTCCAGCAAATGTGGTGTGAAGTGTGTGGAAGCAGTGAGCACTCAGCTGAGTGCTGTGGAGCAAACCCAGATTCTGTTAACTTTGTGGGTAATGCACAAAGAAATCAGCAGCAGTTTGGTAGCGGCTACAACTCAAATTGGAGGAACCATCCAAATTTTTCGTGGGGTAGCAACAACCAACAAGGCCAAAGTTCAGGTCAGGGTATGCACAAGAATCAAGGAGGGCAACAGAACTACCAATCTCAATTTAGAAATCACAATGCCCCTCCTCTACCACCATCACCTACCATTGAGGAAATGTTCAAGACCATGATCGCTAATCAGGCGCAATTGCAGGCTGACTATGTTAAATTGGCAGCCGAAGTGAAAAACAATCAATTAGCGACCAAGGCTCTTGAGTATCAATTTGGGCAATTTGCTAGTGCCCAAAACACAAGGCCCAGAGGAGGACTGCCTAGCGACACGGATCCTAATCCGAAGCAGGTAAATGCGGTGACCACACGGAGTGGTTTGCAGCTAAAGGAGGTGGAACCGGAGAGACCACCTCAAAAGTCAGGAGCAGCAGATGTTGAGGAAGAACAAAGTTCGGATAGGGGGAAGACCAAAGAAGCAGAATCAGAAAGGCCTCCACCCCCGTTCCCTCAATGACTCAAGAAACACAAGGAGGAGGCGTGTTTCAAGAAATTTATGGAGGTGCTTAAACAGGTACATGTTAATTTAACTCTTGTTGATGTCTTGCAGGGAGTGCCAAAATATGCCAAATATATTAAAGACATCGTGGCCAACAAAAGTCGTTTGACTAAGTATGCCACGGTGGCTTTGACGGAGGAATGCACTTTCCGGATCCAAAACAGACTGCCAACGAAGCTAAAAGACCCTGGAAGTTTTACTATCCAGCTTACTATTGGGCAGAGTATCCGAGCTCGTGGATTGTGTGACTTGGGGGCGAGCATAAATCTGATGCCATCTTCGGTATTCAGAAGTTAGGTCTGGGGAGTCCTAGACCTACAACCGTAATCTTGCAGTTAGCAGACAGATCCTTAGCTAGGCCGGATGGCATTGTTGAGGATGTGCTTGTGCAAGTGGGAGCCCTCATTTTTCTGGTTGATTTTATTGTTCTGGATTTTGAACCAGACGCTGAAGTCCCATTTATTTTGGGACGACCCTTCTTGGCAACCGAGAAAGCATTAATCGACGTGGCTGCGGGTCAACTTACAATGCGAGCACATGACAAGGTAGAGGTGTTCGATGTGTACAAAGCACCCAAGCTCCCGATGGTAAATGAAGAACTCTCGGTGATCAATGTAATTGATCATGGGAATGCTAATCGAATGAATGATTCTCGAGAGTTGATAGGAAGACCACCAGATAAGGGTGAGCACTACTGGGGGGAGGACAAGGATCGTGAGAAATCGTCCATCACCCTAGTGGATAGTTGAGCATAAAGGACGTTGAGCCGCGATGGTAAACCAGGCGCTGCACGAGAGGCAACCCGTGAAAAATATTTTTTTTTCTTTTGTTTTGTAAAGTGTAAATAGATTTTATTTTATTTTTTTTCTTTTTCTTCATTTAGTACAAATTTTTCGTTTTAGTTAGTATTTTTCATTTTAGTTAGGGAAATCTATTAATCTAACCAATTTTGTTTAGTAAGGTGATTTTCAGGTCAAACGGAGAAAAATGTGCATGGAATCAGGAAGGAAAAGGCAAGGTATGAAAAAATGAATAAAATGAAGAGACAGTGAGCTGGGGCGATGGCTCCGTGTCACGGAGGAGGACCTCCGCGTTACCCTCCGTGACTCGTTGAGGTTTAATCTGGAATTTTTAAAAAATTCCAGAGGACCATCGCGATGGCTCCGTGTCACGGAGGAGGGGCTCCGCGTTACCCTTTGTGACACATTGCCCTATATTTTGTGATGGGTCACACCGGGTTTCCGGGTGACCCGCGTATTTCCTTCATTTTAAACCCCGATTTTAGGCCCTTTTTCCCTCATTTTCTTACTTCTCCGCGACCAAACACCCAAGTTTCCCACCCCAACCAACGTGCCACGGTATTAAGCAAACAAATTGTCGAGTTTCTTCGAGTATTCAACTTAAAGGTATGTTTTTCTCTACTCTCTCAAGTTTTTGTCGATTTTAGTCGAATTTGAGCATGGGAGGTGAGATATATCACCCTAAGTAGCAATTTAGCATGAAATTGAATTATACTTTGATTGATAAATGTTCGGGATGTTGTCATGAGCGTTTGAACTTGTCGATTGCGTGAATGATTCGAATTTGATTGTAAAATTCAATTCTAGGGCTTGGGTTGTTGAAATTGAAATGGGTAACTTGGTAAATGTGTTAATTATATGCCGGGGTTTGCTTGTAAATTGAGATAAGTCGTTGTAAATATTGTTTGAATGTAATAGACGACGAATTCTCGGGTTTTGGGAAAATGTGAAATTGTTCGAATTGGTTTGGTTATTTAGATTCATACGTAAATAGAATTTTTGTCGTTGTTTTTGTTTGTTATTTTCTTTGCTAAGTGTGATGGTTGAATTGCTAGTGATGGTAGGATTGGGATTAGGTGTATGAAGTCTGAGTAGTACGCTAAAAGTTATACTGTCGATTTTTTTGCGAACGCACTGAGCATAAATTGTATAGTTGTTTGTTTTTGGTGTAAATAAAGTGATCCTTGCCATAGTATAGTAACCGTAGCTAAGGACTAAGTGTGGGGTAAACTTAGCTTAACCCGACCTTAGCCGATGCAAATAAGCATTTAGCTTGCCATTGCGCTTGTTTATTTATGTTGACAGGTACAATGGCAAGTAGGCAGGATAAGGGTAAAGGTGCATCTACTTTAGGCACCGGGAGAAAATGACTTAGACTGGGCACAGCAGTCCCAGCTGCACCAGCAGTTCCGCGCGGCCAACGCCGCCAATACGGAATGAGGTGGGTAACCGATGAAGGGAAGAAATGGTACGCTAAACACAAGGAAAATAAATACTTCCCTGAGGAGCATATTGCAAGGGAACCACTAGCACAGGAGTTCCCCCGCATAGTGCAGAGGATCGAGGCAGCTGGGCTCAACTTCATATTTCAGGAGCCCAAGGAGTGCAACTTACATCTAGTCCGGGAGTTCTATGCAAATTGGAACCCGACAATCAGAAGCCACACAATAAAGATCAGAGGGCAGATTGTCACTTTGGAACCCTAGCAATTAAATGCCATCATTGGAGCGCGGGACACAGATGCCCACATTCTCCGCCAGCTGAATATCACACCACCATACGCCGATATTAGACGCACTTTGTGTGGGGCTCGATCCACAGCCCGATGGAGCAGACATAAGGAGAGGGGTTACCACCAGACTCTGTCGTATTCTCAAATGAACAGGGAGGCCAGAATATGGCTGAAGATAGTTTGTTCATGCCTGATCTCGGGGGTGCACATGATGGATGTGACCCGGGACCGTGTCTGCCTGGTGTATGCCCTGATGAAAGGGCTAGAGATTAATGTTGGGGCGGTCATTATATCCGCCATGAAGAGCGCCCGACTACAACAGGGCCACAGGTATGGGTTCGGCGGACTTATCACCACCTTCCTCCGAGGCCTCGATGTCGAGGAAGAGGCTTTGGACTACATCCCGCAGTTGGAGCGGAGGGCCCTTGATGTGACCAAAACAAAGGCCCCCGACACCACACACGGGCCAGTGCTGACACTGGGCGAGCGACATGCTCACGACGACCAGTACATGGCACGGATGTTTGGGATGCAAATGCTTCAGCTTCGGATTGGTGGGAGACCAGCCACAGAGGAAGAGTTATGGAAGCTGGAGCTGGATTACCCATTTGGCGAAAACGCCAGAGCTTTGTGCCGAGTGGGGCCAACCTTCGTTGAGCCCACTGATGATGATGTCCCCACAGACGAGGAGACACGTCGGGAGGACTCCGATGTGGAGTCCGATGACGACGGTGGAGGTGACTCGGACATGGGCGATGAGGCAACAGCACCGGATGAAGAAGTCGAATATTTCGACTGATCAGGGAGTTCCACCACTCGAAATTTTGTGATTTTTAATTTTTGGGAACACTGTGGGGTGGGAAGTAGTTAGGTGCTGGGGGCTGGGCTGATTTGCTGTATGTTCTTCATTTGTTTTGTATTTATGTTTATGTTTCCTTGTGGTTGTGAAGTGCAAACTGGTCTGTATTTGTACATAATTGTGGTAATTGATGTGTGTTGTGTGAAATGTTGTGGTTTGCCAGCTAAGTCTGTAGAAAAATTTTTTTGTAAATATTTTCTTATGTTTTTTTTCTCTATCGAAATGATCGATAGTTTTAAAATTTTGCGAAAATATTTTGTACATATTAAAATATTTTGTAAATATTTTTCTATCGAAATGACCGATGTTTTGCAAAAATTTTCCGATTTTTATTTTTGGGTTTCTCGGAGTTTATTTTTGGTTCTTTTACCGAGAATAGTCCCATTGAACCGATGTCATAGTTAGTGACCGTTCCCTATGATGGATGGATGATGACCGTCTTAAGGGAAATGTAGTCGGTAGGAGTAGTGATTTCAATTTATTTTCAATTTTTTTCCTTGGTGGATTGCATCACGGAACCTGTAGTTACTATATGGTTGTGAAATTTTGGTTGCGTGTTGTAACTGATATTCAAAATGTAAAAGTGATTCGTATGAAAGCATGCAATTTTGTAAATATGTTGAGTTACCTTGGCTGTAGAATTCAATTCGGTGTGATTGAGGCTTAATTTTTGAATTCATGTAATTGGTTAATTAAAGAGTCTGTGAATGTATCTTGAATCGAGCATGTGCATAAAGTGTGAAGTGAGGTATTGTTATTCTATGCTATTGTGAAGTGTCTAGAACTTGCCTGGTGTGTGTACAAAATGAAATGAAGGAGGTGTAGTGTGGGAAAGGATGTAGGCATTTCTTTGTCTTAACCGAGAGTTTCTATTTTTTTCTTGTCATACTCTACCTTTTTATGTGATTGTATACCCTAGTCAGCCCGTTGAGCCTTTAGCCGATTATTTCTTTCTTTTGTCCAAAATTGTATAAACTGAGCTTAATTCTTTCTTTTCATTAGCCGTAAAGTCTATACAAAACTCTTAAGCACTTAAGAAAAGAAAATTTTTTCCCAAAGTGTCAAAGAGTCAGAAGGGTGAAAAGAAAAAGAAAAGCAGAGTGAGGAAAGAAAAGAAAAGGTTGAAGAGGCACTTGTTATAATGAAATGATAATGAAGGTGCATGAAAAACCTTTGTGTCATGTCAAGTGTGTTTGATGAAATGGGCCATACGAAAGTAAACCAGCATGAATGGGATGATGAAAAAACAAAAGAGAGAAACAATGTCATGAGTTGAGGGGAATGTGTTGAAAAGGCGCTTAAGGATGCTAGTGACTATTAGTGGCTAATCCAATATGTACTAGTTCCATAGCTTCCATTACAACCAATTAAAGTCCTACGTGATCTTACATTGCATTTCTTTATATTAGTGGAGTAATACACTAAGGGAAAGCCTATGGGTCATGACATGATGCATGTGAATTCTTTTGGGAGAGAGAGTGAAATTAATTTTTACATGCCCCTACTTGAATGTTTGTGTGTCGCATGAACATAAAAGGGGAATATTCTCTTGAGTTGTGAGGGCACATGCTTGATGAAAGATTGATGTTCGTGTAGGATATCTTGATTAGTTGATTTGCATGAGTTTGCCGATATCGAGAGTCGATTCTTGAAGTCTAGGAAGTCTTGATGTATTAAAGGTCATTGCATTGTTGAGACCATGCATGTTTTCTTGATGATTTACAATATTGAATGATCGGTATGACCGTAGCATAAATTGTCGCACCATAGTGGCGAAGGTTGGGATGTAATTTGCATGAATTGTGTATATGTTGTTCGAGGACGAACAAGGATTTAAGTGTGGGGTAAGTGATCTTGGGCAGATTTATATGCCCAAGTGATACTCAAACGTATCATTTTCGCATTGTTTATTGTGCAATGTGTATACATTTTCATGTGATTGGTTATAAATGTGAATTTATACTAACCAACATGATTAGCATTGTTTTGTAGGTAAAACATGATTTTGAGGAGCTAAAATGCATGTTGGAACAATATCGGAGTTGGACTTGGATGCGAGCACGAAAAAGACATTGGACTGCACAATGCAAAGGGGCTCCGCGATGGAGTCATGCCACGCTACCATCGCGGAGGCACACTGCATGGAGGATAATTAATTTGGCAATTTCCAGTGAAGCCTCGCGACAGCTCCGTGGCACGGAGGCAAGCCTCCGCGTTGCATGTCGTGCCACGTTGAGGCTTTATTCCCGGACACCAGATTTCCAGTGAGGGTCCGCGTCCACGCCGTGTCACGGAGGCAGTGCTCCGCGTTGGCCTCCGTGACACATTGCTTGTTATTCCGGGAAAAATTCCCACTAGTATAAATAGAACACTTAGGCTTATTTTTAATTAATTCAGACTTGGTGGAGCAAGGACGTGGGTTACAGGCAGTTGAGGGACGAAAAAGCTCAGGGTTTTTCTCTCTTCCTTTCTTCTTTCAATCAATTGTTTGTATGATTAACACTTGTTTTAGGATGATTAATCCACAAATGAGTGGCTAATTCTCTTCCTTGGTGAGGTTGTGAACAATGGTGATGAATTTGGATTATTAAATTATATGGTTTTTCATCTTCTTTTTCTATGTTGTTCTATTAATTCTTGTTTCTACTGCATTGGTGTGTGGCCGACATTAATGTACATCGAAAAAGTCCGATTTCACTCGAGAGAGCACGAAATTGGAAAGTTGTGAATTAATAGGGTATTGTTCTTAACTTGATTTGGGAAAATTGGGTTTTGATGTGCTTTCCTGATAGAAATATACTTGAAAGCCGTATTAGTCAATTTAGGAACCGGAATTGTATTGCTAGGTCATAAATTGCATTTGATCACAGAAATGTAGACGGATGGTCTATGATTCTTAAGTGAGATTAAATACGAGAGTTTTAATCTCTAGGCTAATGTTCTTGGCTAGCAACAGGAAGAGAAGAATAACCAAATTATGATTATAATCAAGTTCATTACTTGTTCTTAACCTTGGCATGCTCATATCCATAGTTTCAATTCAAAGTAGATATTTGTTAATAGTTTTAGTATATAATTTATAAACAAAATTATTTAACTTTTGGTTACGTTGTTGTTAGCATATGTAGAAGTAAGATAGAATATAGTATACTTGAGCAATTTTACTTATCCAGAGTCTCCTTGGTTCGATACTTGGCTTACTTAGCCACTTTATTACTTGTTGACCACGTGCACTTGCGTGTCGGTTTATAACCCAACCGAACCAGCCGAACATAGTACGTGGAATGTATCGAGTATGCAAGTGAAGTAAAACCACTTAAGTAAAATAAATCATTTAAAACATTTCATAACATATCATAGAATTTCAAATTAGAGGGGAGGGACTACATGCATTCATTCTGAAATCCTAATATTTCCATGATATGACCATGCATAGCTTCATAAAATCACAACTAACTCGATTGACGCAAAGCTGAAATATGACATGTATAGAAAAGCTAAACAATGAGTCAAACCTTGCTTTTAGAATATGCATGCTTAAAGTAATAATCATGAGTAATGAATATGCATATTTGAATCATACAGACAATGGGAGACTCGTTACTTAATAGACATACCATGATAGAGCTTACGTGGTCCCGACTATCACACTCAAGTGGGCAAAGCCATCCAAAATCTTACCAGGGCTAAGGACGCTACCATAATATCGATATCAAGATCGCGGGCCATTAGGGCAGGGATAGCTCACAAGGGAGGTCCCAACAATATAATAGTATCAACCTACATTGGCGCGTAGTTCTAGGGCATAGGGTGATCGACCCTTAACCCGCTCGGTGCTAGACTCTTCTCCCAAAAACATGAAATGATCTACATTGTATATGACGAAGCTCAACATTGTCTATTGACGAAGCGCATAATGAAATCATTCTTAACTCAACATCATATGAAACAAAGCTTAACATTGTCCTTTGACCAAGCTCAATAATGAAAAATGTCTCAATCATAAATTCATGCATATAAAAAGCTTTATTTTGAAACATACCACAAGATCAAATATAAGTGGGAGCATCTACTCCAAATCAGGTGGTAAACTATATGTAGGAATATTGAACTCAACATACAACAAGCTAATAATATGAAATTTGGGAGACTTCGCTCCAAACAATGTGGTAAGCTTATTTCAGGAAAATCATCATTTTAAATCGACATGTGGACATTTCCCAAAACTTTATAATACTTGGATCCACTCCATTCATTTTGAAAACAATATCGTAATCATGGGTAGCTTTAGAAACATGTTTTTCATCATCAAATCTCATCATCATCATACATTCATCATCATTCTCTTCTCTTATGAACTTCTCATTCATGGGCATTAAATTTCATAATTTAGAAAACACAATTTTTGATTGAAAACAATTTATAATTTGACCAAGCTTCACAATTCATCAATATAAATATAATCTAGTCACACCCATGTATATAGATTGAAGAATTATGCACTTGGGTAAAAACGACATGCTTGATCATAGGCAATTTTCATGATTTGATAGGAATTGGGTATGGGTGTGGAAGAAGACACCCATTCATAGCCTTACATACGTGGTAGGGCTCATTACCACTTCTCTAATTGCCCAAGATGAGATTCCAATGGGAACCTTCAAAACTTTCTCTAAATCCTCTCTTTAAACTCTCAAGTTGCATGCATGGAATGAACTAGTTTAGAATAGGTTTTCCCCTCTTAAAACCTTGTAAAACGAGCCTTAAACGATGTAGTATAGGCCTCGAGGACTTAGGAATTACGAAAAGACCATTCATAGAAAATAATTGTCAGGTGGTCCTAATGGATGCCCAAACGACTCGTCATGATACTCTTCAGGTACATTGTTTGTTTCATATCACTTTACACACAAGTCACCTCAAGACTCACACCACGACTCATTGCCTTACCTAAAGAGTCATGGTCTGCTCCCGTCAAGTACATTGGTAGCCGTCTTCAATTTTTCGTACATCCTTACCTTACTCGTGGTTAGCCTGTGGGGAACCCTTTTTCCTCCAAACTTCCTACTCTCGACTTGTCCTCCCCATGAGTCACCTGACGACTTATGGGCTGGTCTCACAAGTTGTCCAACGACTCATTCTGTGCCTGCAACACCAGGTTTACATTTTCCCTATTTTGACTCCCGGGTCTGATCCTTGGGTTCCCAGGGTATAACACTAAGCCATAATTCTACTCCTAACACTCTCATTAGAAGACCAAATCCTCTTCAAAGATCAAGCTAGGGTTCATCAATAGTTTCTTTCTCAATCCACTTGGGCTTTCAAGACTAGCATAGAAATCAATTTACCTAGGAATGTAGGGCCATGAATGGGGGGGGGGGGTTTCTCACACCTTCATGCCCAATTTCTTCTCTAACTCATGAATTCAACTCTCTAATTAAGTGTACTAAAAATTCTAGTGTTTTAACACAATTCCATGTATATATCTACCCTATGTCTTTGTGTCCAATCCTTTTATGTTTAGAATAATGATTTAAGCCTAACAGAGCAGATTTTATTCTCAATTTAATTATGAATTCATGTTTTCAAGTGTTATGAAAATTATTCCCTATTATGCATGAGTTAATATATTAAGCTTATGAGTCCATGCGTTCAAGAATGGTGGAGTAAATTATGTTTTATGATTATCATGCATGATTTCCACAAGAACCCTTCATGATTTTATCCAGCCCATGTACTTCAAGTTTTTTATATGATAATGATATGAGTATTATATATGTTTTGGGAGTAGTATTTAACACAGAGTAGACCGATGTCCCCGCATACCTAGGTCTCAGAACAACATCCCAATGTAGCCAGGATGGGGTCCTCCATGATAGTGTCTCCCATGCCCGAATGGGCCATCCATGAGTGATATCATGCCTTTCCATGGTTCTACCATGGCCAAGATACTAACACCATCCCGACTAGGTATTTATAGGTCGGGCTCTTTGTATGCTCATGTGGGGTATGTCGGTCATAAGAATCTCCCGCTATTCCTCGTGTTTTTAGTAACTCATGTTCATGAAATATGAAATTATGTTTTTATAGCATACTTGACCCATTATTAAGTTTTGTTATACCCCGGAAGCCCATATATTAGACCCGGGAGTTGAAATGGAGAAAATTTTAAAACTGGCATCAGGGCACAGAATAGGTCGTGAGGTGACCCGTGGGAGCAGACAATGAGTCGTGACATGACTCATGGTGAGGCTCAAGAGATGAGTTTGGAATTTAGAAATTTGACTCCCCACAGACATGACCACGAGTCGTGCGATGAGTCGTGGCCAACAGGGAAAAGTTTCACTTAGATTATGGCAGTGCACCTAACGAGTAGTGACCACGACTCATGGTCACCATTAATGAGTCATGCAGTCACCCATGCAGAGCCTAGGGAAATTGATAAGCAGTGTACTTGATGGACAATGCCACGAGTCGTGGCCAGTGGTGATAAGTCGTCATGTTCCTCGTGGCAACTGAATGGCAGTTATTTTTTGCAAATTTAGTAAGGGCTTTTTCATAATTCCTATGATCCAAAAGCTTAAACTACATTGTTTTAAGTTATTTTCTGAGTTTATTAAGATAGGTTAAGTCCTCTTAACCTATTCAAAACCCATGCATGCAAGAGTGATAATCTAGAGAGGTGACCCAGGAAAATCTTTCAAGGTTCTCTTCAATTTCTTCTTGGGCATTCTAGGGAGTGTAAGAATCAGCCATAAATAGGTATATAAGGTTATTAATGGGTGTTTTCATTAACACCCATGCCCAATCTCTCCTAATTCATGACGTTTTGTTCAAGAATCTTATGGGGTTTTATCTTAAATCTTGTGGAATTCTACTAATTTATCCATGGGTTGTTATATTTCATGATTTAAATCGTATTTTATGAATCATGATCAGATTTTACAACTAATTCAATTATAAATTTATTGATTTTAAATTCTAATAAATTATGCCTAAATATGCATTTTCTATGATGAATTAAGTTATGATCATTACCTCTATTGTTGATATTCATAAACTCATCATGACTTATGAGTAATAATATGGATTTATTCAAATTTCCATGATGAATTTATGATTTAAAAAGCCTACGCATGATTTACAAGTATGCATGTACCTCATGATCTACTAATTATGTTTGTGGCCAACTCGCGGGCCTTACTCTCATGGCTACTTCACGTATTTACAAGAATGCTTATGATTATTATGATTTAACTAGCCCATTTACTTCATTCATATTATACTATGAACACTATATATGTTTTGGGAGTAGTATTTAACACCGAGTAGGTTCAGGGCCCAGGCTTTGCCCCGAATCTCAGAACTACGTGCCACCTTAGGACATAGTGGGACCTCCCTTGAGACATTCCCCTTTTTTCAAATGGGCCCTTTCATGAGTGATATCACGCCCTTCATGGTTCTATCCTTGAGAAGGTACGAACACCCTCCCGACTAGGAATTTACAGGTTGGGCTCCATGTGTGCTCATATGGGGTATGTCGGTTATAAGATCTCCCATTGTTCTGCATGTTTTATGCATTATTATGTTTATGATAATTTGGTTCAAGTGGTCATTTATAAAGCTTCTCTTATGACTATTGTATTGAATGGGTTACAAATGATTTTAAAACCTTGAGCCTTATGTTATCGTATTATATTTATGTTATGAAAATGTTGTCCCATTCTTATACTCTCTTATGAGTTTCTATTTATCTATAAATGTCTGTTTTACTTACCTTGCATACTCGGTACATTCCACGTACTGACCGCATACTCTATGTTGTATCGTTTCATGATACAGGCCCCGATCTTTAGACCCAACACCGTCAGTAGTTCATCTTGGAAGTTTAGCATCTAGCACTTGGGTGAGTCCTCATCCTCTGAGGACCAGTTTGATTTCAGTTATCTTTTCATGTTCAGTTTTCTAGACTTGTCGGGTTAGTAAGGGATGTTGTCCCATTTACCCATCGGTTATGTTAGAGGCTTTCATACTGTATGAAGTATTCAGTTGTTATGTATGTAGTACGATCCGCTTTTCTTGTTATGTTATGTTTGTTCTTCTGCTTTGCCGTTATGCTAAGTAGTCCAGTTTATTGATATTGAGTTAGATGTATGTTCATTCCATGGGACGACTTGGAGTCTCCCGAGGCTCCTTGTCCCGTGTTGCGATCCAGGCCTTCATTCGGGTCATGAAAAACTTGGTATCAGAGCATTAGGTTTTGATGTTTCCTAGGGTGTTTGAAAGCTGTGTTAAGTAGAGTCTTTTTCATGGGTGTGAAGCGCGCCTCTCTTATGACAAAAAGTCTACAAAACATTTAGGAAATGTTCCCTTCTTTAATGATTTATGTCATGCGATGAAATGTCTCTCTATCATTCTAATTCGTGCTATTCGTGATTGCAGAATCATGGCTCCTCGTAGAGTAAATAGTAGGATGAATGGGAATGGAGAAGGCCACAAGGTTGTCAATGGAAATGGGCACCAGCAGGCCCCACAAATATAGGAGCACTATGCATTGGAGCCGGTTGCTAATGCTAAGTTTTGGGCAGCTATTCAAATGCTCGCGCAGGCCTTGACTGCTCAGGTCAATCAGCAGGCAGTAGCGCATGTTTCACAAAATGGAAATGCAGCCGCGGCTCGAGTCAGGGATTTCTTGATGAACCCGCTAGAGTTCCTCAGGTCAATAGTAGATGAGGACCCACATGAATTCATAGATGAGATTCTAAAGATCACCCAAGTCATGGGGGTGACAAATGTGGAGTGCGTTGATTTGGCTTCTTACCAGCTGAAAGGGGTGGCACATATTTGGTTTAAACAATGGAGATATAGTAGGGCAGTGGGAGCAGTCCCCATAGGTTGGGAAGAGTTTCATGCAGCCTTTTTAGATCGATTCTTCCCTCATGAGTTAAAGGAACTGAAGGTGGCCAAGTTTGTGAATCTGAATCAGGCTGACATGTTGGTTTAGGAGTACGCTCTAGAGTTCACCCACTTATCCAAGTATGCACCAGAGTTAGTGGCAGACCTAAGGGCTCGGGTGAGCCGATTTATGCATGGAATGGAGGACTACCCGGATAAAGACTGTAGGATTGCCATGCTGCATCGATACATAAGACTTTCTCTACATATTGTTGCATGCCCAGTAGATGGAGACAGTGTAACGACGGTAGAAAGAGGCCAAGAGTGATAGGACATACAATTATGGGGTTTCTCTGCCTAGGTCAGGGGGTTGACAACGTCAGCAGTCTCATCACAGGCTCTTTTGCTCCTGCACCATCATCAGCTAGTACACCATCTAGGTCATGAGGGGATTGGAGGAATAGAGCTTCATATTCAAGGGGTCAGGGTATCATGCAGATAGAGCGCAACTTCCCAGCCTGTGCAAGGTGTAGCAAAAATCACCTAGGGAGGTTCCTAGTAGGCTCAGACGCTTGTTTTGGATGTAGCAAACTCAAACACAGACTCAGGGATTTCCCTTCAGCGAGATCAGGGGGCGGCGGAGCCCTTATACATGTCGCAAGTTCAACTGCTCTAGTAGCACATCCCTTCTAGCAGGGTGCTTCCACTAGTTCAGCTAGCGATTAGCATCAGACAGGTTCTATGCCCTTGCAACCCATCTGGAGTAGGAGATTTCACCGAATGTGGTTACGGGTACGTTACGAGTGTTTCACCTTAATGCTTATGCTTTGTTAGATCCAGGGGCTACCTTGTCTTTTGTGACCCTTATATTTATAGTAGCTTTAGAGTCAGTCCCAAAATTCTATCAGAACCATTCTCAGTCTCTACTCCCGTTGGTGATTTAGTTGTAGCTAGGTGGGTGTACAGAAGTTTCCTGATCATGGTGTTACATAAGGTCACCTCCACAGACCTTGTATAGTTAGCCATGATTGAGTTTGATATTATTCTTAGCATGGATTGGTTATATATATGTTATGCTTCTGTTAATTGTAGAACCCGTGTGGTGGAGTTCCGCTATCCGAGTGAGTCAATCTTGGAGTGGAAGGGTAGTTCGGTTGTGCCTATAGGTTGTTTAATTTTCTATCTTAAGGCTAGGAAGATGATTTCCAAGGGTTGTATTTACCATCTACTTAGGGTTAAGGATGTCGAGTTCGAGACCCTGACTATCCAGTCAGTTCCAGTAGTATGTGAGTATCCTAAAATCTTCCCAAATGATTTTCCGGGAATCCCTCCCGAGCGGGAGATTGATTTTGTCTTCGACCTTCTCCCTGACATACAACCTATATATAATCCTCCTTACAGAATGGCTCCAGCTGAGCTAAAAGAGTTGAAAGAATATTTGAAGGACCTGTTAGATAAGGGTTTCATTAAACCGAGGAAATCCCCATGGTTTGCACCAGTTCTCTTTGTCTAAAAGAAGGATGGTTCTCTTCGTATGTGTATTGACTATCGGCAATTGAACAAAGTTAACATCAAAAAAAGGTATCCTCTACCCAGGATTTATGATTTATTTGACCAACTTGAAGGTGCTAAGTACTTTTCGAAGATAGATATCAGATCTGGGTACCATCAGCTCAGAGATTGGGAGAGCGATATCCCGAAGACAGCCTTCCGGACGTAGTATGGTCACTATGAGTTTGTAGTTACGTCTTTTGGACGAACGAATGCTCCTGCAACTTTTATGTATTTGATGAAAAGGGTGTTCAAGATATATTTGGATATGTTCGTGATCATGTTTATCGATGACATCCTGATATACTCTCGGAGCATGCTGCTTATTTGAGGATAGTGCTTCAGATTCTCAAGGATTGTCAATAATATGCTAAATTCAGCAAGTGCGAGTTTTTGTTGAACTTAGTGGCATTTTTAGGGCATGTAGTATCAAGTGAGGTCATACAGGTGGACTATTAAAAAATAGAAGAAGTGAAGAATTGTCCTAGGCCGGTGAATCCTTTCGATATCCAGAGCTTTTTGGGTTTAGCTGGATACTATTGGATATTTGTTGAAGGTTTCTTGTCTATTGCACCCTTGAACAAGTTGACCTAGAAGAAGGTGAAATTCCAATGGTCGGAGGCTTGTGAGAAGAGATTCCAAGAGTTGAAGAGTCGACTTACTTCAGCACCGGTGTTAACCCTACCTTAGGGTACTGATAGGTTCGTAGTGTATTTTGACGCTTCAAGGATCGGACTTGGGTGTGTATTGACGCAGCACGGGAAGGTTATAGCATATGCCTCTAGACAGCTAAAAGTTCACGAGAAGAATTACTAGACCTATGACCTTGAGATAGCCGCGGTGGTATTCTCCTTGAAGATATGGCAACATTATTTATACTGGGATCATGTGGATGTGTTTACAGACCATAAGAGTTTACAATATGTGTTTACTCAAAAGGATGTCAATCTTCAGCAAAGGAGGTGGTTGGAGCTACTCAAAGACTATGACATGAGTGTCCTTTACCATCCGAGTAAGGTCAATGTAGTGGAAGATGCTCTTGGTATGCTCTTTATGGAGAGTGTGTCCCATATGGATGAGGGAAAAAAGGAGCTGGTGAAGGATGTGCACCGACTCGCAAGGTTGGGAGTTCAGTTGGTTGACTCAACCGATGACGGTGTTGTTGTTAAGAACGGATCAGAATCATCATTAGTGACTGACGCAAAAGCTAGACAAGATAAGGATCCTATTTTAAGTTGAAGGAAATGGTGAAAAATCAGAAGGTAGAGATCTTCTCCAAAGGGGGAGATGGTGTGCTTTCGTACCAAGGTCGCTTATGTTTTCCAGATGTTCATGATTTGAGGAGCCAGATGTTGCATGAGACTCATGGAACCAAGTATTCTATCCATCTAGGTGCCACCAAGATGTACCATGACTTCCGAGAAATCTATTAGTGGAATGGCATGAAGAAGGACATTGCAGAATTTTTGGCTAGGGGCACAAACTGTCAACAAGTGAAGGTCGAGCATCAGAGACCGGGAGGTGTGCTTCAGGATATTAGCATTCCTACCTGGAAGTGGTAAAAAATTAATATGGACTTACTCATAGGTTTATCTCGAACTTGTCGATAATGTGACTCCATTTAGGTTGTGGTAGATAGGTTGACCAAGGCCTCTCATTTTCTACTAGTCAAAACCACGGATTCAGCGGAGGATTATGCCAGACTATACATCCGAGAGGTAGTTCGGTTTCATGGAGTGCCCTTGTCCATCATATCAGATAAAGGTACCCAATTTACCTCTCAGTTTTTGAGGTCATTTCAAAAAGGACTTCGCAGTTAGGTTAAGCTTAGCGCAACATTCCACCCCCACACAGATGATCAAGCGAAGAAGACAATTAAGATTCTCAAGGACATGTTGAGAGAATGCATGATTGACTTCAAAGGTAGCTAGGATGATCATTTGCCTCTTATCTAGTTTGCATGCAATAACAACTATCATTCCAGTATCCAAATGGCCCTGTTTGAGACTCTATGGGAGGAGATGTATATCGCCCATTGGTTCGTTTGATGTTGCTCAAGCGGTGATGATAGGACCAGATTCCATTCATGTGGCTATGGGGAAGGTTTAGTTGATAAGGGACGGGTTGAAGGAAGCTCAGAGTCGCCAAAATTCCTATGCTTATGTGAGAAGAAGAGATCTTGAGTTCGGAGTTAATGATTGGGTATTTCTGAAGGTGTCTCCCATGAAGGGAGTGATGAGGTTTGGAAAGAAGGGGAAACTTCGTCCCTGCTATGTCGGCCCGAACCGGATTGTGAGAGGTGTTGGCAAGGTGGATTATGAATTGGAGTTGCCCTTGGAATTAGCTTCCGTGCATCCTATTTTTCATGTGTCACTCTTAAAGAAGTGTTTGGGTCATCCATCTCTAGTTTTCCTGGTGAACAGTGTTGATGTGAAAGACAACCTTAGCTATGAAGAGGTTCCAGTGAAAAAACTAGATCGTCGGGTTCGAAGGCTAAGGAACAAGGAAGTAGCTTCAGTTAAATTCGTATGGAGAATAGGCACGTTTAGGGAGCTACATGGGAGGCCGAAGTGGACATGATGGATAGATACCCACATTTATTCTATACCGGCTCAGTTCTAGCTTGAGGTATCAGTTTTGCTCTCCAACTCTATTTAGTTTTCATGTTCATCTCATGTGCCCAAGTTTCTTTTATGTATATGGATGTATGTACGATTTGTAAAATCAATTCAGCTATGTAGTTTGAATCGGAGATAGTCATTACATTAGTTTTTGATTTAAATGATCAATATTTGAATCTAATGATTGATTTCTATATTTTGTGCATATTTCCCACATTTGAGGATGAATGTTCCCAAGAGGGAGATATTGCCATACCCCAGAAGCCCAAAGATCAGACCCGGGAGTTGAAATAGACAAAAATTTAAAAAATACATCAGGGCATAGAACAGGTCGTGAGGTGACTCTGGGAGCAGACAATGAGTCATGATGTCACGTGTGGTGAGGCTCAAGATATGAGTTTGTAATTTGTAAATTTGACTCCCCAAGGACATGACCACAAGTCGTGGTCAGGCCCCGCGAGTCACAGGATGAGTCGTGGCCAACAGGGAAAAGTTTGCCTAAGATTATGATAGTGCACCTGATGAGTGGTGACCACGATTCATGGTCACCAGTAAAAAGTCGTGCAGTCAACCGTGCAGAGCCTAGGGGAATTGATAAGCAGTTACTTAATGGACGATTCCTCGAGTCATGGCCAATGGTGACGAGTCGTCATGTCCCTCGTCGGCACTGACTGGCAGTTATTTTCTGCAAATTTAGTAAGGGATTTTCCATAATTTCAAATATCCTAAGGCCTAAACTATGTCATTTTAAGTTATTTTCTGAGTGTATTAAGCTAGGTAAAGTCCTCCTAACCTATTCAAAACCCATGCATGCAAGAATGATATTTTAGAGAGATGACCAAGGAAAATCTTTCAAGGTTCTCTTCAGTTTATTCTTGGGCATTCAAGGGAGTGTATGAATCAACTATAAATAGGTATATAAGTTTATGAATGGGTGTTTTAGTTCACACCCATGTCCAATCTCTCCTAATTAATGAAGTTTTATTCAAGAATCTTATGGGGTTTTATCTTAAATCTTGTGGAATTCTAACGATCTATCCATGGGCTATTATTTTTCATGATTTAAATCATATTTTATGAATCATGATCAAATTTACAACTAATTCGATTATAAATTTATTTATTTTAAATGCTAATAAATTATACCTAAATATGCATGTTCTATGATGAATTGAGTTATGATCTTTACCTTTACTCTTGATATTCATAAACCAATCATGACTTATGAGTCATAATATGTATTTATTCAAATTCCCATGATGAATTTATGATTTTAAAAGCCTATATGTGATTTACAAGTATGCATGTACCTCATGATCTTCTTATTATGTTTGTGGCTGACTCACGGGCCTTACTCTCATGGCTAGTTCACGTATTTACAAGCATACTTACGATTATTATGATAACTAGCCCATTGTATTTCATGCATATTATACTATGAGCACTATATATATTTTGGGAGTAGTATTTAATACCGAGTAGGTTTGGGCCTAGGCTTTGCCCCGAATGTCAAAACTACGTGCCACTGTAGGACATAATGGGACCTCCTTTGAGACTGTCCCCTTTATGCAAATGGGCCCTTTCATGAGTGATATCACGCACTTCATGTTCTACCATTGGAAGTGTATGAACACCCTCCCAACTAGGGATTTACAGGTCCGGCTCCATTTGTGCTCATATGGGGTATGTCAGTTATACGAATCTCACATTGTTCTACATGTTTTATGCATTAATATGTTTATGTTAATTTGTCTCAAGTGGTGATTTATAAAGCTTCTCTTATGACTATGGTATTGAATAGGTTACAAATGATTTTAAAGCCTTGAGCCTTATGTTATCGTATGATATTTATGTTATGAACATGTTGTCCCATTCTTACTATCTCTTATGAGTTTTTATATATCTATAAATTTCCGTTTTACTTACCTTTCATACTCGCTACATTCCACATACTGAACGTATACTCTATGTTGTATCATTTCATGGTACAAGCCCCGATCTTCAAACCTAGCATCGTCAGTAGTTCATCTTGGAAGCTTAGCATCCAGCACTTGGGTGAGTCCTCATCCTCCGAGGAACAATTTGATTTTAGTTATCCTCTCATGTTTAGTTTTCTAGACTTGTCGACTTAGTTGGGGATGCTGTCCCATCAACCCATCAGTTATGTTAGAGGCTTTCATACTATATGAAGGATTCAGTTGTTTTGTATGTAGTACAATCTGCTTATCTTGTTAGGCTATGTTTATGCTTCCGCTTTGCCGTTATGCTAATTAATTTGCTTAATTGATTTTGAGTTAGATGTATATTCATGCCATGTGTCGAGTTGGAGTTTCCCGGGGCTCCTTGTCTCGTGTTGCAATCCGGGCCTCCGTTCGGGTAGTGACCAGTTTATAAGTTTTCACTTATGATTTCAAGAATGACAAGTTATATGATTTCTATTTCTAGACCTTGGGTAGTTATGTACAGATTACGATGAATAGAATAAGCCTATGTATACTTCAGATTTATGGCTTAAAGCATGTTTTCATTACTCCCACGACCCTTTTGATTTATATGCATGATTTTATACTATCGTTTACTACATGCTCTTACATTCTCCGTATACTCAGTGCATTCAATGTACTGACTGCATACTCTATGCTATATTATCTCATGATATATGTTTGGGTGGTCCATCTCAGTCTCTTCATTAGCTCGTTCCATCTCAGTCTCTTCATTAGCTCATTCCTGCTCAGACCAGCTACATTTCCCTAGTTTTGGTGAGTCCTTATAATTCGAGGATATCTATCAGATTATTTTGTTATGCCTTGTTTTAGTTTCAAACATGGAGTTAGCTAGAGGCATATTCCAACAGCTTATCAGTTAGTAGTGACTTTCAGACATAGAGTAAGCATACTTGGCTTTGCGACTCGGCATTGTGATATAGTTGTTTTACTTACGCCTTATGTTATATAGACATCCGCTTATCCATGCTTATAATTTAATATCTGCTTGTTTATGCTCTTAAGTCATGCTATGTATCTGCCATGGGTTTGCTTGGAGCCATTAATGGTACTAGGTCCCATGTCTCAATCTAGATTCCCAGCTCAGGTCATGACACTAACCCATATTCTATAAGGCAATTTCACAATTCGCACTACTCACCCATCTTATCACATTTTCCTATATTCAAAACGTAAAAGAAGAAATGACAATTTTCCCTAAAGAAAGATGTCAACCAA
Source organism: Datura wrightii (assembly GCA_035772735.1). Taxonomy (NCBI): domain Eukaryota; kingdom Viridiplantae; phylum Streptophyta; class Magnoliopsida; order Solanales; family Solanaceae; genus Datura; species Datura wrightii. The sequence goes on from JASDFA010000016.1 coordinate 125,334,401, forward strand.
TCTATCATCGAGAAAAATCATGCATCATAAGCAAGTGGGTTACTTAGATTTCACCCCCAACTAAAATCATCAGAAAAAATAATGCATCTCATGCAAGAGGTATAAAATCACAAAACATTACTTCCTACCTAATTAATTTTGCAATTTCAAGCTTGCTCACAACCCCCATAAACAACAATTTCATCATGAACATGATGAACAAGTAATGGGAAGTGAAGGAAAACATGGGTATGTAAAATGAAGGATATCATTCTTTCTAGACTATATATATCATGAGAGCTCAAGAATCAAAGATGAAAATACAGAACACTTACAAAATAAAGTGAGTCGCAAAGAGAAATTGAAACTTGGGGACTCCTTCCTTCAAATGTAGCTGACCCAAGCCTTTTTCTTCTTCAATGTAGTGTTAGAAATGAGAGGTGATGGTAGAAAATGGTGGAGAAATGGTGGGTTTTATAGGAAGGGATGAGGTGAAAGGATTGGTGGGTTTTAAGGTGGAATTAATGGGATAATATGGGAAGGTGTAGCGGTAGTTAGGCGGGCAAAGAAAATGGGGAAACGATGTAGGAAAATAGGGGTTTTTGGAAGTAGGGAGAAGTCTAATGGGTCAGGTTTCATCAATGGGTCATTCAACATTTTAATATTATTTTATACCTGCGCCTACACCGGACCTGCGGCCATAGGAGTGAACCTGCAAAATGCAACTCAAGCGTAGGTGGCCACTTTTCTTGCCAATTTACTATTATGAATTTTCAACAGACCTATGTTCCGCAGGTATGAACCTGCATTTCATAGGTCTCACACAGGTTGCCACTGTTTATCATGATTTTTTCCAGGTATTCTTCCTTGGACCTGCTGTAGACCTATGTTTCGCAGATTCTCACATGCATATCGTAGGTGAGACATAGACACACTCAAATTTACCTAGTTTACTAGTTTCAAGTTGCACCTAGCCTACGTTACATAAATATGCACCTGTGTTTCGCAGGCCTTACAAGATGCCATCCCCTGTTTTCTTTCTCTTAGTTATCAATCAAATCCATCCTACAAAACAAAAAAACAAGAATGTGAAATTTGACTAAAATTAGAAACACTTGGGTTGCCTCACAGGAAGCGCTTGATCTAATGTTGTGGCACGATGGTTTTCCCTTGCAACTTAATCATTCATCAGGAGGTTCATCCTACTCCTCAAGATGAAATCCTTGCTCATCTTTGTCATGCATCACCACTTACCCTACATTCATAAGGTTGTTTTGTTGGTTAACATATACTAAATGTTACTTTATCATCACCAACCCGAAATTTTAGCTCTCCTAGCTTAACAACAGCAAAAGCTCGCCATATGGCCAATAGTGGTCACCCAAAGATAATCGGCACCTCAATATCAATATCGAAATCTAACACTAAAAAGTCGGCTTAAAGGACAAATTTGTCAACCTTGACCAACACACCTACAAGAATTCCCACTAGGCGTTTTATGGAATGATCCACCATTAGCAACTTCATTGTTGTAGTCTTGGGGCTTCCCATGCCTAACTTCTTGGAAATCATGAGTGGCATCAAGTTTATGCTCGCCCTGAGATCACAGAGAGCAAGCATATACACTCTAATTATGCATGGGATAGTGAATGTTCCTGATTCTTCTCTCTTTGGAGCAAGGTTACTTTCCATCAGGACACTGCAATGATTCAACACCTCCATTGTGTGCACATCAACTACTCTTTTCTTTTGGAAAATCTCCTTTATGAATTTTGCATATCCGGGCATTTGGAGCAAGGCATCAACCAGTGGGATATTTGATGGACAACTTGTTGAACAGGTCAACAAACGTTTTAAATTGGTTATCCTCTTTCTTCTTTTCCAACTGCTGAGGGTAAGGAGGTGGGACTCTAGGCGGTTGATCTTTAGTATTGGTAACCTCTTCACTTGTTTCATCAACAATCTCATTTGATGAGGGGCATCAACTCCTTCCTCCTCTAACACCATATCATTATCAACAAAATTAGGCATTCTTAGCATCTCATCAATCATATCTTTCTTACTAGGGTTCACCCCTGTATTCACCTTGGGTTGGGCACCTACATTACAATTAACCTTTCTATTTTTTGTGACAACAGCCATATAATGGATATGCTTCTTAGGATTTGGTATCATGTCACTCGCTAGAGTTCCTTTCATTGTCAGGTTCATTTGGGTCAACAATTGATTCATTTGAGCCTCTAAGTGTTTATTTGATGCTGAATGGGAGCTCACTATCTGGGCGAGGTTAGACACTTCTCCTTTTAACTCTCTGACACCACAATCGGTGGACTCCACTTTTTTCAAGACTCTTGATAGCATATCACAATTTTTAAGTTACTAACATCACTTACACTTGGTTGCATTGGGGACACTTCCACCTTAGGAGGGGGAATAAATGGGTTTGAGCTTTTATGGTACCTATCCCCATTTGATTTGGGTTTTCGATCCTCCACCTATTGTCTCTATCACTATCACAACCCAAGCTAGGACCCCAAACCACAACACTGGACTTAGAACCACGAATGGCTCCAAGCTAACCATGGCGTGGCATATTACTTCAATAATACAACTTGTAAGGAAAACATAGCAGAAGGTAATTGAAATGTAAGATATTTCCTTACGAATAACAAGATAATTTGATAATGTAAACACTAAGTCACAAAGTTGAACATGCTAACACTATGTCTAATAGCCTCTACTAACTAATGAGCTTCTAGGACAAGTCCCCAGCTAACTCTAATGTGTAAAACTAAAACGACCTAAAAGAAGTGAATGAAGTAGAATACTTTAGCCTCGAAAGATTAGGACTCACACCAGCTAGATGATCAAGTCTAGGATATTTCTAACTGCGGGATGAGTCTGACTACCTGGATCTATATCATGAATAATATAGCATAGATTATGCTATCATCACATTGAATGTACTAAGTAAGGTGAGTAAAACATGCTAGTAAATTGATAATCTGAAAACATGAACATAAATCAAGATAGAACATGAGAGTAAGGAAAACATTCTAAACATCATATTCTTGAAGTAATCATAATAGTGAGTTATTCGTCATAAGATGAACATATTGACCCAAGGCTTAGAAATAGAAATCATGTAATGTACCATCCTTGAAATCATAGGTGAAAGCTTATAAACTGATCAATAGGTCAAATATGCTATAAAATATAATTTCATAATATATGAACATAAGTAACTGAAAACATGAGGAACAATGGGAGACTCATCATAACTGACACCATCATGAGAGAGCTTACATGATTCCCCAATTATCTCGCTCAAGTAGCCAGAGCCGTCCTAAGCCTTGCAATGGCAAAAACAATGAAAAGCATGATAATGCTTGTGACTTTGGGCCACAATCTATAATACGGATGACCCCTGCATGCACCCATTGAGGCAAGGGAGGCATTCTCCAATAGCGAGGATCCTATATACCTCGGGCTAAGGGAATCGTTCTCTATATCGAGGTTCCGTTATCCTACAATGACACATAGTTCTAACATCGGGAACCTCAGAACCCCTAACCTACTTGGTTCTAGACAATACTCTCAAAACATGCATATTTCTCATATAATCATATTCTCAAAACATGCATATTTCTCATATCTAAATATTTGGATTCTTGACTCCAAAATATATCATAAACTGATCTTCTTAGCATTGGCTAAATTAATAATAAACATACCTAAATTTGCACGGGCTTGCTCAAGTCATAAAATCATACATACTTCAAATTGATTTTATACTTCAAAATCATGAAATCATACAGTGAGTGCTAATAAATGTTCATGCATACTACATAACTCATCATGCTTGAAATCATGGATCATAGGCTTGAATTTTCATAAAAGATGCATACTACGACATAATTTCTAATAGCTTGAAAACATAAATATATAATAAAATTGAGTGTAAAATATACTCATTAGACGTAAAACATACAATGGAACATGACGGGATTGGACCCATATGTCATGCCCCGCCTTGGGAGGCATGAATGGCACCTGGTGCCCTACTAGAACCTGAACTGCTAAGCTCTCTGAGCCTACACACCTCTGGTGCAAGGCTGGCTCTAACTCTAGAGTCAAGAAAACAACAAGCTATATAGCGGTTGTAAATACAACCCCCGGCCGACAAGGCCTATAGCCACCTGTGAAAAATAAACAGCTAAATAAGGTCCCACACGGCCAACACACATAATCTGAATCACATATGGCCCCACACGACCAATATGATTAATCACAGGAAAAAGTTACAATCTGCAAGCCTCTAGAAGTAATAAGATGGTCGGGACAGAGCCCCGGCCTACCCATACTATATAAACGAAAGAAGTAAACCTCTGCCCCACAAGCTTCGGAAGAAAGGAGTTGATGGCTCTGTGCGACTGACTAAAACTATGAGGGATCTACTCCTCGTCTATTTGTACCTGCAGGCAAGTAATACAGCGCCCCGAGAAGGGCGTCAGTACAATATGTACCGAGTATGTAAAGCAATAGTTGTAAATGAGTGAAAGTAAAGAGTGAAGCTGACCATAGCTGAAGTAAAGGAGACAGACTGAAGCTGACTGAAGTAGAAAACTCAGGACTAAACATAACTGTAATAAGAAGGGTAGGGGTCATACCTGACAAACAGAACGTCTTACTGTCTAACTATCAGTAACTAATGAAACTTAACATAAACCTTGTTTGGCCCCCATAAGTCGGAAGGTGCAAACAAAATATAACAACCCACACAGGCCCCCATTAGCCCTAGTGAGTACACTTCAATCTATTTACCCCTATCCAGGTCATACCCTATCACCTAGTAGCTATAAGCATCCTGCCGGTCCCTTGGGTATGCAACTTGGGCCCACTGGGCCCCTGACTATGGCTGAGCCAGAGTTCGGAGGACTCCTGAAATCTACACTTAGGTGCAAGCGCTCGGCGGGGGTGTGTATAGGCCAACCACGGAAAAATATGAGGAGCTGGCTCCCCATCTTCGTCCCTTATGGATGGCATGCCGCCCCGTAGAGCTACGTATCCTTGCCCTCTGGCGGAAGAGTTGACACAGCTATTAACCCTAGGGCGGTCACGGAAGCTATACAGGTAATCCAGCCTAAATAATGCAAATACAAGTCTCAACTGATAACAATAACTGCACACAATCACGTACTCTTGACATGCTTTACTGAGGGTCATACTGAATTACTATACTAGAGAAATTGACAAATAAATCTATCTGTATAGCAAGAGCATATCTGGACTTCTGGGCCTCATGCCAATGCTACTCGGCCTTGGGATAATATGTATGACCGTCTATAGGCACACCATGAGCACATATTGGATCAGAGGATCCTAATAGTGATCATGAGGTCTGAAGTGGTGTAACAATACTCTGAATGTCCTACTCAGACATCTGTAGCTCATGCAAAACTGAGGAGTTACGGACGGTTAACTACTTTATTTTTCTAATCAAAAAACTATAGAGCTGGGCTTGGTCGAACGTACTTTTAGGCGATCGGTCCCTGGTTCTTCATAGGGAGCTTACCGATCTCCTTAACTTGGTAAACACAGTACTAGGAGAGTACTACTGACTCCTTAGGCCTTGTCTGAATCCACTCGGATCTATATTGTTGTTCTGGGCAATTCTCTATCTTATGGGCAATTCTATATAAACTGGCCTTCTCCTGGGACACTGTACCTGAATACCTTATGAGAACCGTCTAGGGTACTGGCCCGTCACTGGCTACTGATGTGGACCCCTCCTTGAGGTACCCACAGGTTTATCCAACTTGGATGACTGGCTGGCTTGCTGGGCATTCTACTGATAGCCGTTAAATCGACGAAGACTAAAAATCACTGATAAAGCTAAAGGGATGACATACGATCACTCAATACACTGGAGAACCCTGGTATTGCTAACTCTAGAATATACCTATTCTCTCTCTATTTCTGGTTCTGGAACGTGCGATAACGTTAATGACCTCTAAGGATGCTTCCCTACTAATACAGGCGCCAACTGGTTGCTACACCACCTAACTGCGCCCACACTGTTTAACCAACTAATTCAGGCCACTAACTCTTATGAACCTCTAAAGTCTAAGTCTGGCAACAAACACATAAGTCTACCATCCCAAAAACCTTAGAAATAAAGAGTTTAACTTGCTCCCCTTTTAACGAGGGGTCCTACAATACGATCTGTGTATGAGTTCTAACAGCTAACCAGAATCTATGTAACTGTAATTCCTGTTAGCAGCTAATCGCCACATATATGATATTTATATATGTAGATCAATAACAGCTAATTACAACATATCGAATTACAATCTAATGGTAGAAACCATCTGCAGCATCTGAGAACATTACGTCTATTCGAGAACATAAGTCGTAACACTGTACGACTAGGATACTTGCCGAGAGTTAAGCCTTTCATACCTCATTTGTCGTTTACCGATTAACTGGCGAGGTTCGGCTGGTATTCAGTTGTTCTTCCTAACTGTAATCACATTAACGAAAGAATAGATCTTTCTTCATTACTAAATTCAAAGAAAACCATAACTTTATATATATATACACTAACTATTCTTCAACTTATCGAAGAACGATCGAAAATCATAATTTCTCGGGAATCTAGAAGACAGAAATACTTACTTTGAGCCTGGGATTGTATTAACACTAGTTTGGAGCAAATCCAATCACTTTGGCTCGGCGGGATGACGATTTGCTAGGCTAATTTCATGAAACTAACTCCATAGAAATGCTCCCTGCAGCCTTATACTTTGATACCTAAAGTTAATTTGAGTTTGGACGGCGTTCGACGGCGTAATCGAATGAAAATTATATGAACCCTTTGTCCTTATCTCTGTTCTGGTCAAAATATAATGAAACATGACTTAAAATTTAGGGGTGAGGCCTATTTATACTTGGAGCCAGATGCATAGCAACGTGGCATATTGGTCAACGTGCCGTTTTGGCTCTGTGCCATGTTGGCTAACGCGGAGGTAGAGCCTCCATGCCACTATGCCCCTCTGGCAGCTCAGTTTGACCTCCTTTTGCAAAATCCCAATTTGGCACTCGTTCGGCCTTTCCCCAGGCCCTTTCCTCGCACGTAAGGCATTCTAAAACTTTCAACCAACATGCGAATAGGCCAACTACATGCTCGAAACTTACTAGGTGTAACATCCTCCCCCCTTTAAGAACATTCGTCCTCAAATGTTAACTTCTGCTTGCAAGAACTTTCACTCATAATTACCTATTCTGGAAAAATTTCGGCAGAGTATCCCCTGTAATATGGACTATCCAAAAATCCTGACACGTAAAAAAGTCCAATATAGCTACTTTACATGATACTATGGCATTCATTTCACAATAAACTGGAGTCAACTACTCCACATATACATGTATATAATGCAACTTATGAATCAATAATATCAGCATACCTCTGGCTGCACATTCTGACTAAGTCTGAAATAACTGAGAATATTTGGCTTTCATATCATCTTCTACTTCCACGGTCATCTTCTCTCGGTTCTTATTTCCGCCACAACACCTTGACAGAAGCAACATCTTTAATTCTCAGTCTACGGATCTTCCGGTCTAGTACAACTACTGGAGCTTCTTCATAAGCAAACTTTTCAGTGATTTGAACGTCTTAGACTGGAACAATCCGGGAGGGCTCTCCTATACACTTCCTCAACATTGATGCGAGAAAAACTGGGTGAACGGATTCTAATTGCCTATCCTTTAGTGAATCTAATGAGGTCCAATGAACCTTAGGCTGAGCTTGCTTTTCTGACCAAATATCGCCACACCCTTCATCGGTGAAACCTACATGAATACGTAGTCACCCAAATTAAATTCTAAGTTTCTTTACCGCATATCAGCATAAGATTTCTGGCAGCTCTGAGCAGTCAGCAGACGTTCCCTGATAAGCTTTACTTTTTCCTTCTGCCCACCTTAACATGTCTAGGACTGCTCTATCTGCCTAAAGTTATCCTCTAGAAGGCCTCCATTTTCATTTATGGTGGGCCTCGATAGTCTGAGTTGTATATTCCACTTAACCACCAATTAGGGTGCGAGGAACTGTGCTTAAGTTAACATATGTCACCGTCTGTTCTAACATTCTTTCCTAAAATTTAGTCATAGATTGTGCCCCTTTGTCGTAGTTTATCAACCACCGAGGCTCCACACATTTCATCTACTTCTGGGGTATTTAACTTGACATAAGTCTTAATGGAAACATAACTCCATCTGGCGAGGCATGAATTGACCTCATTGGTCTTATTATATTGACTCAAATAAGGTCAGGCTGCACATGGTGTGAGATAACCCTGTGACTGTATTCATATTAATTATTGTCCACTCGCTTGTAGGCAGGACCATCTCTTATATTAAATAACTCGGTCCCTGCTATTACACCTTTTTCGACCTGTCACTGGGGCTCTGCTTTTGTAATTTAATGATATCTCCTGTCCTCTCATACCATCTCATTGCATTTTCGTTAAATTCTGGGAGCAACGAACACATGCACCTTAGCTATGGTCTGCTTTTTGATGTTCTGCCACCCTTGGAACGTGAGGTCAACATCCGAAACTTGTGACCTTGCTTGTTGTTATATTGAAGGCCTATAACTGTCCGTTGGGCCTTATTTCCATGCTGCACTAGATTAGAGTCTCCGTGTCGGTACTCTCTTACCTTCCCCTTAAGCGGACGTATCGGAACATTCTAGGCTACAACCTTAATGTCTCTTAACTGTTAGCCTGAGGCTTGGTCCTCAATATGCAATATTATATCAACCTGGAGGTGGTTCTAATTTTCCCCACAGTCTGATATTCGTGCCTTTGCTCCTTACCTTCCTTAGACTGAGCTCTGGAGTTCATGGTACCTGCGTTACACTGTCAATAAGGTTACCAACAAGGTCTCGGCCTATACTTCTTCTGACTTGCAGTCGAACCCATTTTATTCATATGACCTACCTGTCCTTTGATATCACAACTAAAATCATAACCATTATCTTGCAGGCATATCCTGCCGTCATTAGCATGCTACTGCGGGTTCAGCCTTTTTCTCTTACTTGAACTTGACTATTAATAGGAATCTATCACTGATGGATTTCTTACACACAGTAAGCTGCTAGTCTTACCCGCTCTTCTGACTTTTTATTGTGAAGGTCTGGACAACTTACACAAACATTGGGGCTCTCTACCTTTTCCGAACACTTTCTGGAGCTAACAAATCCAACCTTCTCTTACTTTTTACTTCGGGAAACATTGCCTTAATTCTTATGCCCTTTCCTATACTGAAAACAAAACTAAGGGGTAGGAATAGCCTTTTCTTACCGCAATGAAACGGGAATATGGAACTGTACGACATTCGAAAGGATGGAGGTGGGAATTTCGCATTTACCTCTCTTTCTCACATCCATCAGGTAATCTAATATTAACTATTTTCTTGATCATATCTTGTATATCCAATAGATAAGTTAACTCGTATATACGCTATACTCCTAACTTCCTACTCTGAGGTTATAAAAATGAACTGGGGATTGTGCTGGTAGATGTATTGCATTGGGAGGTTCTTGGTACCTCGGGAGGACGTTGGGGAGATCAAGGACATCCTCTCCCGTGCTTAGGCTAACTATCTACCAACTGTGGCGTCGTAATGATACCTCCTCCTGCTGCTGTAGTTGACTTGCAATTGGCTGGTGTCTTTCTTATATTAAACATTACCCTATACTGACATAACAAGGAAAACTTAAGGACTTAAACCTATACAACTTTTCTCTATAGCACGATCTGAGAAGAAGAAAGCGTAACCACCTTATCATGCCTTGCAACCTCCTGCCTATAGTATGTGGTGCACAACACATCCATAGACAAGACTCTACATAGCACGACTTGCAGACTTCCTGGGATACGACCTGCTCTAATACCAAGTTTGTCACGCCCCGCCTTGGGAGGCATGACTGGCACCTGGTGCCCTACTAGAACATGAACTGCTGAGTTGTCTGAGCCTAAGCACCTCTAGTGCAAGGCTGTCTTAACTCTAGAATCAAGAAAACAACAGGCTATATAGTGGCTATAAATACAACCCCCGGCCAACAAGGCCTATTGCCACCTGTGAAAAATAAACAGTTAAACAAGGCCCCACACGGCCAACATAATCTGAATCACATACGGCCCCACACGACCGATACAACAAACCAAAGGGAAAAGATATAATCTGTAAGCCTCTAGGAGTAATAAGATGGTCGGGACAGGGCGTAGGCCAACCCATACTGTACAAACAAAAGAAGTAAACCTCTGCCCCACAAGCTCCGGAAGAAAGGAGCTGATGGCTCGGTGCGACTGACTGAAACTATGAGGGATCTGCTCCTCGTCTATCTATACTTGCTGGCAAGTAATGCAGCACCCCGAGAAGGGCGTCAGTACAATATGTACCGAGTATGTAAAGAAATAGCTGTAAATGACTAAAAGTAAAGAGTAAAGCTAACCATAGATGAAGGAAAGGAAACAGACTGAAGCTGGCTGAAGTAGTAAAATCAGGACTAAACATAACTGTAATAAGAAGGGTAGGGGTCATGCCTGACAAAAAGAATGTCCTACTATCTAACTATCAGTAACTAAAGCAAAATAACGGGCCCCTATTAGCCATAGTGAGTACACTTCAATCTATTTACCCCTATCCATGTCATACCCCATCACCTAGTAGCTATAAGCATCCTGACGGTCCCTTGGGTATGCAACTTTGGCCCGCTGGGCCCCTGACTATAGCTGTGCTTGAGTCCGGAGGACACCTGAAATCTACAACCCGGGCGCAAGCGCTCGGCGGGGGTGTGTATAGGCCAACCACGGAAAAATATGAGGAGTTTTCTCCCATCTTTATCCCTTGCGGATGGCTTGCCGCTCCGTAGATTGACATATCCTCTCCCTCTGGCGGACGAGTCGACACAGCTATTAACCTTGGGGTGGTCACGGAAGCTATACAGGTAATCCAGCCCAAATAATGCAAATACAGGTCTCAACTGATAACAATAACTTCACACAATCACATACTCCTGACATGCTATACTAAGGGTCATACTGAATTACTATACTGGAGAAACTGACAAATAAATCTATCTGTATAGCAAGAGCGTATCTGGCCTTCTGGGCGTCATGCTAGTGCTACTCGCCCCTGGGATAATCTGTATGACTGTCTACAGGCACACCATGTGCACATATTGGATCAGAGGATCCTGATAGTGATCATGATCTCTAATAATCTGGGCTGAATAGAGTGAGGTCTGAAGTGGTCTAACAATACTCTGAATGTCCTACTCAGACATCTGTATCTTATGCATAACTGAGGAGTTACGGATGGCTAACTACTTTATTTTTCTAATCAAACAACTATAGAGATGGGCTTGGTCGAACTTACTTCTAGGTGATCGGTCCCTGGTTCTTCATAGGGAGCTTACCAATCTCTTTATCTTGCTAAACACTGTACTAGCAGAGTAATACTGACTCCTTAGGCCTTGTTTGAATCCACTCGGATCTATATTGCTGTTCTGGGAAATTCTCAATCTTATGGGCAATTCTATATAGACTGGCCCTCTCATGGGACTCTGTACCTGAATACCTTACGAGAACCGGCTAGGGTACTGGCCCATCACTGGCTACTAATGTGGAACCCTCCTTGGGGTACCCACGGGTTTATCCAACTTGGACGACTGGCTGGCTTACTAGGCATTCTACATGATAGCTGTCAAATCGACTAAGACTGACAATCACTGATAAAGCTAAAGGGACGATATACGATCACTCAATACACTAGAGAACCCTAGTGTTACTAACTCTGGAATATACCTATTCTGTCTCTATTTTTGGTTCTGGAACGCGCGATAACGTTAATGACCTGTAACGATGCTTTCCTACTAATACAGGCGCCAACTGGTCGCTAGACCGCCTAATTGCGCCCATACTGTTTAACCAACTGATTCGGGCCACTAACTCATACGAACCTCTAAAGTGTAAGTCTGGCAACAAACATATAAGTCTACCATCCTAAAAAGCTGAAAAATAAAGAGTTTCTATAACGTCATATGTGAATCACATTTAACCTGCTCCCCTTTTAACGAGGGGTCCTGCAGTACGATATGTGTATGAGTTCTAACAGCTAACCAGAATCCATGTAACTGTAATTCCTGTTAGTATCTAGTCTAAACATATCTGATATTTATATACGTAGATCAATAACAGCTAATTACAACATATCGATTTACAATCTAATGGTAGAAACCATCTGCAGCATCTGAGATCATTACGTCTATTCGAGAACATAAGTCGTAACACTGCATGACTAGGATACTTGCTGAGAGTTAAGCCTTACATACCTCGTTCACCGTTTACGGATTAACTGGCGAGGTTTGGCTGGTATTCAGTTGTTCTTCCCAACTGTAATCACATTAACAGAAGAATAGAGCTATCTTCATTACTAAATTCAAAGAAAACCACAACTTTGTATATATATATACTAACTATTCTTCAACTTATCGAAGAACGATCGAAAATCATAATTTCTCTGGAATCTAGAAGACAGAAATACTTACTTTGAGCCTGGGTTATATTCACACTAGTTTGGAGCAATTCTAATAACTTTGGCTCGGTGTGACGATGATTCGCCGGGCGAATTTCACGAAACTAACTCCGTAGAAATGATCCCTGCAGCCTTATACTTCGATACCCAAAGTTAATTTAAGTTTGGACGGTGTTCGACGGCATAATTGGACGAAAATTATATGAACCCTTCGTCCTTATCTCAGTTCTGGTCGAAATATAATGAAAAATGACTTAAAATTTAGGGGTGAGGCCTATTTATACTTGGATTGAGATGCATAGCAACGTGGCGCATTGGCCAACGTGCTGTTTTGGCTCCTTGCCACGTTGGCTGACGCGGAGGTAGAGCCTCTGCGCCACTTTGCGCCTCTGGCAGCTCAGTTCGGCCTCCTTTTGCGAAATCCCAACTTGGAACTCATTCGACCTTCACCTGGGCCCTTTCCTCGCACGTAAGGCATTCTAAAACTTCCAACTAACATGCGAATAGGCCAACTACATGCTAGAAACTTATGGGATGTAACACCATAAACATAGCATAGATAATTTCATAAAATTGGGTTAAAACCCTAGAAGTTCTTAAAATCATACTTGAAACTTGGAATTCATAGATTCATGAGGGATTTGATAAGGTATATGCAATCATAATCACAGAAACATAAATTTAATCATCAGGAAACTGATTTCATGGAATAACATAAAAGAATTCATCAGAAAGAAGTTTAAACCTAGAATTCCAAATATTAGGAATGGGAGGTGTGAATCATGAATACAACTTGAAAAGGGCATGAGGGTGGAAGAAGCCCCTCACTTATATCCCTACATACCAGGGTTGATGATCCCTTGACTTGACATGAAGATCCAAGGAAGATTTGGAAGTGCTTGAAGAAGAACCCTAGTTCCTTTCTTGAGAGAAAATCCAACTATCGATCTTTTCAACAGAGTGAGGAATTAGGCTAAGTTAGATTCTTATTTAGATCCTTAGGAAACCTAAAAGGATGTCATTTGGGATTAAGAAGCATAGGAGTTTACCAAAGTGCCCCCGAACTACCAGAAAAAGAGTTGAAACTAGCAGAAGCAACGACCAAAAGGACGGGTCGTTGTTCGATAGGACGACCCATACTGGGTTTGTCCAATGTCGTGTTGCTTTACTAAACTGCTCATAACATTTTTCTCCAAACTCCGGTTGATGCAAGGTCAGATGTATTGGAAAAAAGACTCCAAGAGCTTCAATTTTATATGTTGATAACTCAAAATAACTTTTTAATATGGGAGACAAGTTCATTTGAAGTTGATCCTTGTATGAACTTATATGAAAACTCAATCGGTAAGAAGGCTCTCAAATCAACTTTGTGTTGGAGGTTCCTTATGACCTTAATTTGCATCCAATGCACTTCTTCAACTTAAAAGTTTATCTTAAAACCTTATTTCTATATATTTATCTGGTTCGAGTCTATTCATATACCTAGAATAGTTCCAAACATAGCCTGAAACTTTAAACCGACTAGCAGAACCAAAGACACATAGAACGGGTTGTGTTCCCAAATAACGAACCATTGATTCATCTATTTTTTTCCCCATTCTTCCTCCAAAATTCTCTGAATCTTCTTCAACATCCCCAAACAATGACCCATACACTTAAATAACGGTGTGTACATTCCCCTCATATGTTCTAGGCCAACTTTTGGTAGTTCACTGGAACTAATCCAATAGCCACATACAACAACCCATAGGATGGAAGGACGAGTCATCATTTTACTCATTGAATGGCCGTGGTGCCATTTTCTGTTATTTTCTACTATAAGTCTTAGGTTTGATCTAAAGGAATTTTTGGGTACTACAATCACCCTATCCTTGTTTGCTCCTTGATCTCTCAAACCTTGATTCCCATTACGAAGACACCAAGGCCCTGAATGGCACCTTGGTACCCTTGACAAGGACTCGTCATTTGGAAATCCATGAATTGACAATCCTCGTCATAGCTCGGTTGTGAAGTGTCTCCCTTATATTAGTTGGGGCCTTGGGTCCCAACAACATCAACTCCCTTAGCTCCCTTAGTTTCAGGCACAAAGCCTTCTCAATTAATAATAATGCTTCCCTTTTTATTTCTCTATTAATCATCATATCATAATCATAGTTCTTCATCATCATAGGGCCTTTAAATTCATAATTCATCATCTTTCATGATCACAGTTCATCCTTGTCATAAGACCTATATATTCATAAGTCATTATGTCGATAGTCATTATTCTTAAAATCATTGAAACTTCTATTTTAGAGGAAAAATCATGGTTAATAAATGTAGCATCCCAAAAGTTCCTAAGATCAGACATGAGGATTGAACCATAGAAATGAAGGAAAATTTATATGGCGACTCAACGAACGAGTTCTTGTAGGGAACAACACCTCGTTGTATCCCTCGTGGTAAGTCCCTGATCAAAATTATTATCTAATAAAATGCCTAGCTATGACTCATTGGAAAATCCAATGGATCTTCCTGGGTGGTCATTGAATGGAGTTCAAAAATGGCCTAGAGCTGAGTCAGTGACAATGAAGGGTACAAGGACCCGTGGTGGCGAGTAACAACCAATGGTAATGGTACCTTGAAAGGACTTTAGAAGCTATAATAGGGTGGTTGAGGTGAGAAGAAAGGATATGAAGAGTCATTGTTTATAGTAATGACTTGTCCTGTGTAGCCATTGGTTGGAGAATCAGAAGTGTAACATGATTTCCCCTGGAAGAAATGAATGGAGTGATGAGTCATTTTTTCGTATGCTGACTCATCACTATCGGTCGTTAGTCAAAACCTCACCAGAGTATCAGAAGTGCTTCAGATACAACAGATGATTCAATAACCCATCATATCCTACGACGACCCTTTTGAGTAGTCATTGTATCTGGCAAATAGATTTTTATGCGAATTTCTGAGGGTAGTTTCCTAAATTTTCGAATTCTAACTTACAAATGAAGTTGTTTTAATCCCTCAAAGGGGTGTTTTAAGAGGGTTTAGCCTGTCCTAATTCACTAGACTCCCATGTATGTAATGTTAGATTCCCTCTCAAGATCAAGCTAGAATTCTCCCAAATTTCTTCCCAAATTCTCTTTGGCCTTCAAGGCTAGTCTGAAAAATAGTTTAGATAGGTATGTAGGGATATGAATGGGAGATTCCTTCCACCCTCATGCACAAGCTTCTTCTTGTTATACCCTAAAAGCCTAAAGATCAGACCCGGTAGTTGAAATGGAGAAAAACTTAAAATCTGGCATCAGGCACGGAATGGGTCATGAGGGGACCCGTGAGGAGAAGCCATGAGTCATGATGTAACTCGTGGCATGGCCCAAAAGATGAATTTGATGTTTGGGAAATGAGACCCCCATGGGCGTGACCACGAGTCATGGTTAGGCCCCACGACTCGTTAGGTCCATCATGGGTAGTGGTGTTTGAGTAAAGAGGAGAAAAGAGACTGTGGAGTTAACGGGAGGACCCTACAAGTCGTGATCAGTCCCCATGATTCGTGGATAAATCGTGACTAAGCAGGAAAAAATTTATTAGAGGATAAGGCAGTGCACATCACAGATGGTGACCACGAATCGTGGTTACCAGGTAACGAGTCGTTATGTCTTCTATTATGAGCCCAGAATACATGAGAAGCAGTGAACCTCACGGACAACTCCACAAGTCATGGCCATTGATGACGAGTTGTTAGGTCCCTCATTGGGACCATCTAGCAGTTATTTTCTTTGAATTTAGTAAGGCTTTTTCGTAATTCCTAAGATTCTAAGGCCTAAACTATGTAGTTTTGAGTTATGAATGATGAATTTTAAAGGGATTAAGTTAATTTTAGGCCATATTCATTCATGCATGCAAGGTATAAGGTGAGAAAGGGTGATCAAGCTCAGTGTTCTTCAATTTCTTTTCAATTTCCACTTGGGCTATCAAAGAAGTGTAAGAATTAGCTACCAACAGGTATGTAGGGTTATGAATGGGTGATTTCTTTCACACCCATGCCCAATCCCTCTCTAAATCATGAGATTTCTATGTCTAATCTCTGGGGTTTTAACCCAAATGCATGAATTTTCTAATTCCCTACATGGGTATAATTTAATTATGTTCCTACTACTGAATTATGAAGCATGGGCAAGTTTAAATTATTTTCAATCAAAGATCATGTTCCTAGATTTTTGAATTAAAAATCCCATTGATGAGAAGTCCATAATAGATGAGATTTTTGATGAATGTATGATGATGATGAGATATTATGGTGAAAAGCTTGTATTAAACCTACCCATGTTTATAATCATGTTTTCGATGTGAATTTGAGTATTTCCAAGCATGATAAAGCTTTGGGAAATGCCCACATGTTCAAAGTATGATTTATGATTTCCCTAAGTAAGCTTACCACATGGTTTTGGAGCGAAGACTCCCAATTATCTTTCAGCTTGTTGTATGGTTTGAGTTAAAGCTTCTCATATGCATGATTTCATAATTGAGATGTATTTGATTATTGAGCTTCATCAATAGACGATGTTGAGCCTCGATGAATAACGATGTAGAGCATATGCATGTTTTTGGGAGTAGTGTCTTGCACCGAGTAGGCTAAGGGTCGATCACCCCATGCCTCAGAACTACACGCCAACGTAGGTTTATACTATTATATATATTACTTCAGAACCTCCCTTATGAGCTATCCCCTGCCCTATTAGGCCACGAGCTTGATATCGATATCACGGTATCATCCCTAGCCCTGACAAGGCTTTGGACGACTCTACCCACTTGAGTGTGATAGTTGGGACCACGTACACTCTATCAAGGTATGTCGGTTAAAAGACGAGTCTCCCATTATTCTTCATGATTTCAGTTATGCATGTTCATCATTCTTGAGATGTATACATTGATACATGTTCTAAAGCAGGTTTGACGCAATATTCAGTTTTACTTACAAATATCAAATTTCAACTTTGAGTCAATCAATTCAGTTATGATATATGTTATGTTATGATGAGATCATGATTTCAGAAAAAATGCATGCAAGCCCTACTCTCATATTCTTAATGTTTATCTTTGTATTATGCATTGTCTTTAAATTATTTTACTTACTTGCACGGTTTTACTTACCTTACATGCTCAGTACATTCCACATACTGACCACATACTCTATGTTGTATCATTTCATGATACAGGACCCGGCTCTCAAGCTCAGCCCCGTTCATAGTCAGTTTGCAGAGTTAGCACCTTGGTTGTTAGTAAGTCCTCATCTCCCGAGGACTAAACTTATTCAAATTTCCTTTATGTACTTTTAGTTTTATCTTATTTGAGTTAGTTGGGGTCTTGTCCCATCAGCTCATCACGTTTAGAGGCTTTTCACATATATAGATGTATTTAGCTTTAGATTGTGTATTTTAATGTTAAGTTAATTTAGACTTCCGCTATGATTACCTTGTTGATTTATTCAGTTTTATTGATAGAGCTAGATTTATACTTATGCCATGGGTTGACTTGGGCTCTTTCGGGGCTGTTTGTCCCGTGTTGTGATCTGGGCCTCCGTTCAGCTCGTGACAAACTTGGTATCAAATCTATAAGTTTGAAATGTCCTAGAGTGTATGAAAGCCACATTGAGTAGAGTCTTCTTCATAGGTGTGAAGCATGCCACACTTATGACGAAGAGGCTACGAGATGTTTAGGAAATATTCCCTTCTTTCATGATCTATGTCGTGCGATGAAATGTCTCCCTATCCTTCTAATTCATGTTATTCGCAATTGCAGAATCATAGCTCCCCAAAGAATGAATTATAAAAGGAATAGGAATGGAGAAGTCCATGAGGATGGAAGCGGAAAAAGGTGCCATCAGCCCCCACCAGTTCAGGAGCACCAGGCACCGGAGCCGGTTGCCCATGCTGAGTTTCGGGTAGCTATTCAGATGCTTGTGCAGGCCTTGACCACTCAGTTAAATCAGCAGGCCGTTGTGCATGTTCCACAAAATGTCAGTACAGCTGTGACTTGAGTCATAGATTTCTTGAGATTGAACGCACCGAAGTTCCTCGGCTCAAGTGTAGATGAGAACCGCAAGAGTTCATAGATGAGATTGTGAAGATCACCCAAGTTATGGGGGTGAATGGAGTTGAGTGCACGGAATTGTCCTCATACAAGTTGAAAGGGGTCGTGCACATCTGGTTTCGCCAATGGAAAGATAGCAGGGTTGCCAGAGCGAGCCATATCACTTAGGAAGAGTTTCACGTTGCATTCTTAGATTGGTTCTTCCATAATGAGATGAGGGAGCTGAAGGTAGCTGAGTTTGTAAATCTGAAGCAAGGGATGATGACAGTGCAGGAGTATTCCCTTGAGTTCACTCACCTATTGAAGTACGCCCCAGAGTTAGTGGCTGATTAGAGGGCGCGGGTGAGTAGATTCGTTCATGATGTAGTGGGCTATTTGGACAAGGATTGTAGGACCGCTATGCTTTACCAAGACATGGAATTCCCTCAGATAGTCTTGTACGCCCAGAAGATGGAGGCGACATATCTGAGAGAGAGGGAGGCTAAGAGGTGCAGGACCGATGACCACAGATTCTCATAGCCGAGGTTAGGTGGTGGGCACCGATAGTAGACCAACAAGAGTTCTTCAGCCCCAGCATCTGCAACATTGGGTGTGCCATCTATACCGAGGCACGATTAGAGAGGGAGAGCATCAAGCTCTAGGGGTTAGAGCAGCAGACATACAAATTCTAGTATTCCAGCTTGCCATAGGTGTGGTCGGGGTCACACGGGTTAGGGTTTAGCAGGTACAAGTGCTTGTTTCAATTATAGGAAGCCAGGACACATGCTCAGAGATTGCCCAGCAGTAAGGCAGGATCATGATGAGGGTCGAGTCCTAGCTTCTAGTTCAGCAGCCCCACCTGTATGCTCAGCACATCAAGGGGCATCTACCAGTATAGGTGGCGATCAGCGCTTAAATAGATTATATTCCTTAGTGTCCCACTAGGAGCAGAAGGTCTCCCTGAATGTTTTCGTTGGTATTTTATGAGTTTTCCATCTTGATGTTTATGCTTTGTTAGATCCGGAGGCTACCTTGTCTTTTGTGACACCTTATGTGGCCAGTAGCTTCGGAGTCAGTCCCGAAGTCTTGTCAGAACCCTTCTCAGTTTCTACTCTAGTAGATGACTCAGTTATAGCTAGATGGGTGTATAGAGATTGTGCGGTCCATCCCCTAAGAAAGACAACTCAGCAGATTTGATAGAGTTAGCCATGACCGATTTTGATGTTACCCTCGGTATGGATTGGCTATTTGTAGGTTATGCTTCAGTTAATTGTAGAACCCGGGTAGTAGATTTCAGAATTTCAGGTGAGCCAGTCTTAGAATGGAAGGATAGTTTAGTTGTGCCTGTAGGTCATTTCATTTCCTACCTTAAAGGCCAGGAAGATGATTTCTAAAGGTTTTGCTTATCATCTAGTTAGGGTTAAAGATATTGAGTTCGAGACCCCGAATATCCAGTCAGTCAGTAGTATGTGAGTAGTCGAAAGTCTTCGCAGATGATTTATCAAGAATCCCTCTAGAGCAGGAGATTGATTTTGGTATTGACCTTCTTCCCGACATGAAGCCTATATCTATTCCTCCCTATAGAATGGCTCCAGCCGAGCTAAAGGAGTTGGAAGAACAGTTAAAGGACCTGTTAGATAAGAGTTTCATTAGACAAAGAAAGTCTCCATAGGGTGCACCAGTTCTATTTGTCCAAAAGAAAGATGGTTCTCTTCACATGTGTATTGATTATCGGCAATTGAACAAAGCCACCATCAAGAACAGGTATCCTCTACCTAGGATTGATGATTTATTCAACCAGCTTCAGGGTGCCAAGTGTTTCTCAAAGATAGATCTCAAATTCGGGTATCATCAGCTTAGAGTACGGGAGAGTGACATACCGAAGACAACCTTCTGTATGTGGTATGGACATTATGAGTTTGTAGTTATGTCTTTTGGACTAAAGGATGCTCCTGCAGCTTTTATGGACTTGATGAACAGGGTGTTCATACCATACTTGGATATGTTCGAGATTGTGGTGATTGATGACAACCGGATATACTCTTGGAACGAGGAGGAACATGCCGCTCATTTGAGAATAGTGCTTCAAACTCTCAAGGGTCTCCAATTATATGCTAAATTCAGCAAGTGTGAGTTTTAAACTCCGTTGCATTTTTGGGACATGTGGTATCAACTAAGGGTATAAAGGTGGATTCTCATAAAATAGAAGGGGTGAAGAATTGGCCTAGACCGATGAATCCTTCAGATATCCAGAGTTTCTTGGATTTAGCTAGCTATTATCAGAAATTTGTTGAAGGTTTCTCACCGATTACAGCACCTTTGACCAAATTGACCTAGAAAAAGGTGAAATTCCAATGGTCGGAGGCTTGTTAGAAGAGCTTCCAAGAGTTGAAGACTCGACTTACTTCAGCACCGATGTTAACTCTATCGGAGGGTACTGATGGGTTCGTGGTGTATTTTGATGTTTCAAGGATCGAACTTGTGTGTGTGTTGATGTATCACGGGAATGTTATAGCATATGCCTCTAGGCAACTGAAGGTTCACGAGATGAATTACCCGACACATGATCTTGAATTGGCTGCGATGGTATTCACCTTGAAGATATGGCGACATTATTTGTATGGGGTCCACATGAATGGGTTTACAGACCATACGAGCATATAATATGTGTTTACCCAGAAGGATCTCAATCTTTGGCAAAGGAGATGGTTGGAGTTACTCAAGGACTACCATATGAATGTGCTATACCATCCGGATAAGGCTAATGTGGTAGTGGATGCACTTAGTAGACTCTCTATGGAGAGTGTGACTCAAGTGGATGAGGAGAAGAAAGAGCTGGTGAAAGATGTGCATCGACTTGCATGGTTGGGGTTCGGTTGGTTGACTCGACCGATGGTGGCATTATTGTTCATAACAGATTAGAATCAACCTTGGTGATTGATGTGAAAGCTAGACAAGATGAGGACCCGATTTTGGTAATGTTAGAAGAAGTCGAACAAAATCAGAAGGTAGAGGTATTCTCCAAATGGGGAGATGGTGTGCTTCAGTACAAGGGTCATCTATGTGTTTTGGATGTTGATGATTTGAGAACCCGAATGTTGCACGAGGCTCATGGATCTAGGTACTCTATACATCCAGGTACCACCAAGATGTACCATAATTTACGGGAAATCTATTGGTTGAATGGCATGAAGAAGGATATCACAAAATTCGTAGCTAAGTGTTCGAACTGTTAGCAAGTAAAGGTCGAGCATCAGATACCGGAAGGCATGCTTTAGGATATTAGTATTCCTACTTGGAAGTGGGAATAAATCAATATGGACTTCATCATAGTTTTATTGCGTACTCGTCGAAAATATCACTCCATTTGGGTTGTAGTGGACAGGTTGAACAAGGCTGCTCATTTTTTACCTGTCAAAACCACGGATTCGGTGGAGGACTATGCCAAACTACATATCCCGGAACTAGTTCAATTGCATGGAGTGCCCTTTTCCATCATTTCGGACATTGGTACTCAATTTACCTCCCAATTTTGGAAGTCATTTCAAAAGGGACTTGGTACTCAGGTTAAGCTCAGCACAACATTTCAACCACAAACAGATGGTCAAGTGGAGCCGAAAACTCAAACTCTTGAAGACATGTTGAGAGCATGCGTGATCGACTTCAGAGGTAGTTGGGATGAGCATTTACCTCTTACTGAGTTTTCCTACAATAAAAGCTATCATGCCAGTATCCAGATGGCAACGTTTGAGGCTCTCTATGGGCGGAGATGTAGATCGCCTATTGGTTGGTTTGAGGTTGGAGAAGCGGCAATGATAGGAGCAGATTCGGTTTATGAGGCGATGGAGAATGTTTAGTTGATAAGGAATAGGTTGAACACTACTCAGAGTCGCCAAAAGTCCTACGCCGATGTGAGAAGGAGGGAATTAGAACTTGAGGTTGATGATTGGGTATTTCTGAAGGTGTCTCCCATGAAGGGAGTGATGAGGTTCGGAAAGAAGGGGAAACTTAGCCCCCACTATGTCGGCCCGTATAAGATAGTGAGACGTGTTGGCAAGGTGGCCTATGAGTTGGAGTTACCCTTGGAATTAGCTTCTATGTATCCTATATTCCATGTATCGCTCTTAAAGAAGTATTTGGGTGATCTAGCTCTGGTTGCCCCAATGGACAACGTTGGTGTGAAAGACAGCCTTAGTTTTGAGGAGGTTCCGGTATAAATACTGGATCGTTAAGTTCGAAGGCTAAGGAACAAGGAAGTAGCTTCAGTTAAAGTGTTATGGAGGAATCAGCATGTTGAGGGAGCTATGTGGGAAGTCGAAATAGATATGATGGTTAGATACCTATATTTATTCTCTACAAGCTTAGTTCCAGCTTAAGGTTTCAGTTTTGTCCGCAAATCCTATTTAGTTTCATGTTCAGTTCATGTGCCCAAGTTTCTTTAATGTATATGGATGTATGAATGATTTTTGAATTCAGCTCAGCTATATAGTGTGAATTGGAGGTAGTCATTCCGTCAGTTTCCGGTTAAATGATCAGTATCTAAATGTGATGATTTCGTTTCTCTATTTTTCTGTATGTTTTCCAACATTTGAGGGAAATGTTCCCAAGGGTGAGATATTGTTATACCTCAAAAGACCAAAGAAAAGACTCAGCAGTTGAAATGGTGAAAAACTTAAAATCTTGCATCAGGCACTGAACGGCTCGTGAGGTGACCCATGAAGAGTATCCACGAGTCGTGATGTGACTCGTGGTGTGGCTCAAAGGATGAATTTGAAGTTTGGGAAATGAGACCCTCACGGGCGTGACCCCGAGTCATGGTCAGGCCTACCCCACGACTCATTAGGTCAGTCATGGGGAGTGGTGTTTGAGTAAAGAGGAGAAAAGAGACAGTAGACTTAACGGGAAGGACTCCACGAGCCGTAGCTAGTCCCCACGATTCATTGGATGAGTCATGACCATGCATGGAAAAAGTTATTTTAGGATGAGGTAGTACATATCACAGATGGTGAGCACGAGTCATGGTCACCAGGTAACGAGTCGTTATGTCTTCCGTTATGAGCCCAGAAGACTTGAGAAGCAGTGAACCTCACGGATGACTCCACGAGTCATGGCCCTTGATGACAAGTCATTAGGTCTCTCGTTGGGACCATCTAGAAGTTATTTTCTTTGAATTTAGTAAGGGATTTTCCATAATTCCTAAGATTATAAGGCCTAAACTACGTCGTTTTGAGTTATGAATGATGAATTTTAAAGGGGTAAAGTTCATTTTAGGCCATGTACATTTATGCATGCAAGGTAGAAGGTGAGAGAGGGTGATCAAGCTTAGTGTTCTTCAATTTCTTCTTGGGATATCAAAGAAGTATAAGAATCAGCTACCAACCGCTATGTAGGGTTATGAATGGGTGATTGCTTTCACACTCATTTCATTTTAGGCCATGTACATTTATGCATGCAAGGTAGAAGGTGAGAGAGGGTGATCAAGCTTAGTGTTCTTCAATTTCTTCTTGGGATATCAAAGAAGTATAAGAATCAGCTACCAACCGCTATGTAGGGTTATGAATGGGTGATTGCTTTCACACTCATGCCCAATCTCTCTCTAAATTATGAGATTTTCTATGTCTAATCTATGGGGTTTTAACCCACATGTATGAATTTCCTAATTCTCTACATGGGTATGATTTAGTTATGTTCCTACTACTGAATTATGAAGCACAGGTAAGTTTTATATTGTTTTCAATCAAAGAGCATGTTTCTAGTTTTATGAATTAAAAAGCCTATTGATGATAAGTTCATGAAAGATGAGATTTGTGATGAATGTATGATGATGATAAGATATTATGGTGAAGAGCATGTTTTAAAGCTACCCATGCTTAATAATTATTTCGTTGTAAAATTGAGTATCTCCAAGCATGATAAAGCTCTAGGCAAAGCCCACATGTTCAAAGTATGATTTACGATTTCCCTAATTAAGTTTGCCATATGGTTTTGGAGAGAAGACTCCCAATTATCTTTTAGCTTGTGGTGTAGTTTGAGTTAAAGCTTCTCATATGCATGATTTCATATTTGAGATGTATTTAATTATTGAGCTTCATCAATAGACGATGTTGAGCTTCGTTTAATAGCGATGTAGAGCATATGCATGTTTTTGGGAGTAGTGTCTAGCACCGAGTAAACTAAGGGTTGATCATCCTATTCCTTAGAACTACGCGCCAACGTAGGTTTATATTATTATACATATTACTTTGGACCTCCCTTGAGACCTATCCCCTGCCTTATTGGGCCACAAGCTTGATATCGATATCACAGTATCGTCCCTAGCCCTGGCAAGGATTTGGATGGCTCTACCCACTTGAGTGTGATATTGGGGACCACCTAATCTCTATCGTTGTTTGTCAGATAAAAGATGAGTTTCCCATTGTTCCTCACGATTTCAGTTATGCATGTTCATCATTCTTGAGATTTATACATTAATACATGTTCTAAAGCAGGTTTGACTCAATGTTCAGTTTTACTTATAAATATCAGATTTCATCTTTGAGTCAATCGATTCAGTTATGATGTATGTTATGTTCTGATGAGATCATGATGATCATAAAGAATGCATGTAAGCCCTACTCTCAGATTCTTAATGTTTGTCTTTAAATTATGCATTATCTTTAAATTATTTTACTTACTTGAGCGATTTTACTTATCTTACATACTCGGTAAATTTCACGTACTGACCGCATACTCTATGATGTATTGTTTCATGATACAGGACTCGTCTCTCAGGCTCAGCCCCATTCATAGTAAGTCTGCAGAGTTAGCACCTTGGTTGTTGGTGAGTCCTCATCTCCCAAGGACTAGACTTATTTAGATTTCCTCTATGTACATTTCACTTTTAGCTTATTTGAGTTAGTTGGGGTCTTTTCCTATCAGTTCGTCATGTTTATTGTCTTTTCAGACATATGGATGTATTAAACTTCAGATTGTGTATTCTGATGTTAACTTAAATCTAGACTTCCGCTACGATTAACTTGTTGATTTATTCAGTTTTATTGATCGAGTAAGATGTATGCTTATGTCGTGGGTCGACTTGGGGTCTCTCGGGGCTCCTTGTCCCATGTTGCGATCCGGGCCTCCATTTAGGTCGTGACACTTATCAAATACATGAATTCACGTTCTTAAGAAAGTATATTGATTCCTAGAGTTTTAACCCATTTCTATGAAACTACCTATTCTATGTTTATGGATCAAATCGCTCATGTTCTAAACTATTTTTATGTCTGATAGGAGGATTTTATCATTAATTTGATTATAAATTCATGATCTAAAGTTATTTGAAATTATGCCTTATTATGCATGTTTTTATGAAATTCAAGTTCATGATCCATGATTTCAATTATGATGAGATATCTAGTATGCATGAATGTTTATGAACTCGCAAATTATGATTATGATTTATGAAGACTATTTCAAGTATGCATGATTTTATGATTTGGGGAAGACCATACAAGTTATGTTCTTATGATTCAGCCAAAGCTAATAAGATCATCTTATCATATGGTTTAGAGTTAAGACTCCTAATACAACTTATGATATATTTAGAGCCAAGACTCCTAATGTTCAAATTTCAAGTTATTCATGATATTACGATTTCAGCTTCGTTGAAAATGATGTGAGCAATATGCATGTATTTGGGAGTGGTGTCTAGCACCCAGTAGGCTTGTGGTCTTGAGGATTCCCAGTCTTGGAACTATGCACCAACATAGGTATGTGTATAGGTTTGAGACCTCTCAAGAGTGTTATCCCTGCCCTAAGGGGCTCATCTTGATACCGATATCATGGTATAGCGTCCTTATCCATGGAAAGATTTTGGACGGCTCTGTCCACTTGAGTGTGATAGTTGGGGCATCACGTAAGCTCTATCGTGATGGTGTTATTTACGATGAGTCTCCCATTGTTCCTCATGATTTCAGTTACACATATTCATAAGTTATTATATTTTGTTTACAACAGATTTGACCCAAATGATCAGTTTATGAGCTTTTACTGTCACGATCCAAACGTACACCCAAATCGTAGACATGGGACAAAGAGCCCTGAGAGACCCCAAGTTGTCCCATGGAATGAGTATACATCTAATTCAATCACATGAGCGGAAGACTTAACATAAAGAACTTAATCATAACATAGCATAAGGGAAAAGTAGTACCATACTTATACAATACGGCGGAATACATCTTGTAGTCTGATAAGCCTCTAAACATGAAAGGCGGATTGATGGAACAACTCCCCAACCAATCCAACATCCAGAAACTGAAGAAATAACATAGATTTTGAACATGTAGCCCTCGAAACATGACGACTCACCAAGTGCGCTGAGAGAAAGTCTAAATCTAGCTATGGGTGAGGATGAGCTTGAGAACTGGGACCTGTATCATGAAACAATGCAACATAGAAAGTATGCAGTCAGTACATGGAATGTACTGAGTATGCAAGGTAAGTAAAACGGACATTTAAAACATATATGAAATTCATAAATGATCATAAGAGTAGGACGTCAAGCACGTATCGTAAATCATAATAACATATCATATGGCTCAAGATTTTCAAAACATTCGTAACATAACACAATCATAATCATAATAGAAGTTATTTACATTACATGACTTGAGCCAACATACATAATCATAACATGCATAAATCATGAGGAACAGTGGGAGATTCTCTTAACCGACATACCCCATATGAGCACACATGAAGCCCGACTTGTAACCCTCATTGGGAGGGTGTTTGTACCTTGCCAAGGGTAGAACCATGAAAGTAGGATAACACCATGAAAAAGGCCATTTGGGCCAGGAACTAACATGAAAGGGGTCCCGACATACGTATGGTGACATGTAGTTCATGAGATCCGGGGCTTAACCTGAGCTCCAAACCTACTCGGTGTTCGATACTACTCCCAAAACATATATAGTGCTCATAATAATACATACATGATTTCATGGGCTAGTGAAATCATGATAATCATAAACATTCTTGAACGTATGCGATCTAGCCATGACATGAGGCCCGTGAGTCGTCCAAAAACATAATTCATGATTAATAAGATTCACACATACTTGTAAATCATGCATATAGCTTGAATTTCATAAATATCATAATGGGTAAAATGATGAATTCGTAATTTAAAACATAATTCATGCTAGGCTCTAAAGAATATCGATGGGATAATAAGCCATAAATCGATTCTTCATGGGGCATGCATAATTAAGGTAAATTATTTAGAAAAGCAAAATCAACAATATTATAATCAATTTAAATCTCAAAAGATGTTCAAAATCCATAGATTATGAGAATATTTCAAAATCACAAAACCCATAATTAAATCATTAGAATTTATATAATCAAATACAAAACCCCATGAGTTTTTGATGAATTTTAAGTAAATTCCTAGTGTAGGAGCATGGGCGGAAGAATTCACCCATTGATGACCTTACATACCTGGGATTATCAAATTTTAAACCTCACTTGATGTCCCAAGAAGAAATTGCAATGGAATGATGAATTCTAGGCCTGATTCACTCCCTAACTTCCTCTACTTGGCATGCATGAAAGAATGGTGTGAAATTTGAGCTTAACCCCTTTAAATTTCCCTATTCATAACCCAAAATGTCGTAGTTGGATCTTAGAAATTTATGTAAAACCATTACTAACTCGCAGGAAAATAACTTTCAGGGGTCCCAACGAGTGACCTAATGACTCGTTGCCAGTCCTCACGATCCATCACATTTCCCATTAAGTACACTGCCTGAACTTGTCACTGGAACCTCTAACGGATGACATAACGATTCGTTATCGGTGGCCACGAGTCGTGGCCACCACTTATCACGTTCACTGCCTCCTTAAAACCATTTTATTAAAATTCCTCCCAATGACTCACACCATGACTCGTTGCCTGACATGACAAGTCATGGTCTCCTTCAATTAGGTACACTGGTCGATCCTCCTATTTTATTTTTCAACTTCACCCCACGATTGACTTGACGACTCATGGTGGCTGAACACGAGTCATTCCCTCACCCGCGGGGACCTTCAATCATCCTTACACACAAGTCTCCCCACGAGTCTCTTGATGACTCGTGGGATCTCCTCATGAGTCGTCCAATGACTCGTCATGTGCCTGCAACCCAGATTTTTAGTTTTTCCCCATTTCAACTCCTGGGTCCGATCTTTGATTTCTTGAGGTATAACAATATCACCACCTTGGGAACAATCATACTTGAATGTTAGAAACTTTAAAAAACTCAGAAACAAGCAATCACCATATATAAATACTGATAATTTAAGTTGGAAACTGACGGATTGACTACCTCCGAAAAGATCTACGTAACTGAACTGAATTCATACAACACATACATTTACCGTATCATAAAACAAACTTGTGTGAATGAACTGAACATGAAACTGAGTAGAGGTTTAGGGAAAAAACTGATACCTCAGGTCGGAATTGAGCCGGTAGAGAATAAATGTGGGTATTTCGCCATCTATCTGCTTCGGCTTCCCATGTAGCTCCTTTGACACGCTGATTTCTCCATAATACTTTAACTGAAGCTACTTCCTTGTTCCTTAGCTTATGGACATGAAGATCTAAGATTTCCACCGGAAATTCTTCATAGTTGAGGCTATCCTTTACACCAACCTGTCCACCGGGACTACTAAAGCTGGATCACCCAAACACTTATTCAAAAGAGACACATGAAACACAGGATGAACTGAAGATAACTCCGAGGGCAAGTCCAACTCATACGCCACCTTACCAACTCTCCTCACAACCCGGTAGGGGCCAACATAGAGGGCAGTGAGTTTCCCCTTCTTCCCAAATCATACGACTCCCTTCATGGGAGATACCTTTAGAAATACCGAGTCGTCCACATCAAACTCCAAGTCTCTTCTGCTCACATCAGCATATGATATCTGACGACTCTGAGCGGTTTTCAACCGATCCCTTATCAACTGAACCTTCACCATCGCCTCGTGAATCGAATCTGGCCCTATCATAGCTGCCTCACCAGCCTCAAACCATTTGATGGGAAATCTATGCCTCTGCCCATAGAGGGCCTCGAATGGTGCAATTTGGATACTAGAGCGATAAATGTTATTATAAGAAAACTCGATTAAGGGAAAATGATCATTCCAACTACCTTTAAAATCCATAACACATGCCCTCAACATGTCCTCAAGAGTCTAGATTATTCGCTCGGCTTGGCCATCCATTTGCGGATGAAAGGTTGTGCTGAGCTTAAGTTGAGTCCCAAGTCCCTTTTGAAAAGACTGCTAGAATTGGGAGGTAAACTAAGTACCTCGATATGAGATAATAGACAAGGGCACTCCATGAAGTCAAACCAACTCCTGAATATACAACTTGGCGTAATCATCTACCGAATCCGTGGTCTTGACCGGTAGAAAGTGTGCAGCCTTGGTTAACCTGTCTACCACCACCCAAATGGAATCATAGTGTTGGCGAGTACGGGGTAAGCCTGTAATGAAATCCACATTAATCTCCTCCCACTTCAAGATGGGAATGTTAATATCTTGAAGTATGCCTCCCGGCCTTTGATACTCAACTTTTATTTGCTGATAATTTGAACATTTGTCTACGAACTCTACAATATCCTTCTTTATACCATCCCACCAATAGATTTCTCACAAGTCCCAATACATCTTCGCGGATCCCGAATGGATAAAATATCTAGTACCATGTGCTTCATGCAATATCCGAACCCTCAAGTTATTGACGATCGAAACACATAGTCGACCCTGGTATCGTAGCACACCATCTCTCCCTTGGGAGAAAACCTCAACCTTTTGACTCTGCACTGCTTCCTTTAGCTTCCTCAAAACCAGATCTTCATCTTTCTTAGATTTGACAACAACCACCAAGTATGATTCTAACCCATTCTGCACAATGACGCCGCCATCGGTTGTGTCGATCAATCTAACACCCAATCTTGCGAGCCGGTGGACATCCTTCACCTACTCCTTCTTTCTCTCCTCCACGTGGGACATAATCTCCATAGAGAGCCTACTGAGTGCATCCGCCACCACATTAGCCTTGCCCGGGTGGTAAAGAATACTCATATCATAGTCCTTAAATAACTCCAACCACCTCCTTTGCCGAAGAATGAGATCCTTCTGTGTGAACACATATTGCATGGTCTTGTGATCCGTGAACACATAAATGTGGACCCCATACAAGTAATGTCGCAATATCTTCAATGCAAACACCACCGCAGCCAACTCAAGATCATGGGTTGGGTAATTCTTTTCATGAACTTTCAGTTGTCGAGAGGCATATGCTATTACTTTCCCATGCTACATCAACACACATCCCAGTCTGACTCTCGAAGCATCATAATATACAAAAAAGCTATGCGTACCCTCGGGTAAAGTCAAAACTGTTGCTGAAATGAGTCGGGTCTTCAATTCCTTGAAGCTTTCCTCACAAGCCTCCGACCATTGGAACTTTACCTTCTTCTGAGCCAACTTGGTCAAAGGTGCCGCAATAGATGAGAAACCATCAACAAATCTCCGATAATAACATTCTAGTCCAAAGAAACTTCGAATTTCTGAAGGATTCACCGGTCTGGGCCAATTCTTTATCGCCTCGATCTTTTGAGGATCTAGTTTTGTACCTTCTCTTAACACCACATGGCCTAGAAATACCACAGAATCCAACCAGAACTCGCATTTGCTAAACCTTGCAAACAACTGTTGGTCCTTGAGGGTCTGAAGCACTATTCTCAAGTGAGCGACATGCTCCTCCTTGCTCCGAGAGTATATAAGAATGTCATCAATGAACACAATCATGAACATATCCAAAAATTCCTTGAACACCCTATTCATTAGATCCATAAAAGTTGTAGGAGCATTGGTTATTCTAAATGATATAACTACAAACTCGTATTGGCGATACCGAGTTCTGAAGGTTGTCTTGGGGATATCACTCTCCCGAACTCTAAGATGATGGTATCCGGACCTGAGATCTATTTTCGACAAACACCTGGCACCCTGGAGCTGATCAAATAAATCATCGATCCTGGATAAGGGGTACCTATTCTTGACAGTGACCTTATTCAGCTGCCGATAATCAATACACATTCGAAGAAATCCATCCTTCTTTAGAACAAAGAGAACCGGTGCACCCTATGGAGACTTTCACGGTCGGATGAAACCCTTATCCAACAAGTCCTTCAACTGTTCCTTTAACTCTTTTAGCTTGGCTGAAGCCATCACATAAGGAGGAATGGAGATAGGTTGCATATCGGATAGTAGATCAATACCGAAATCAATCTCCCTCTCCGGAGGAACACATGGCAAATCATCGGGGAAAAGCTCTGGATACTCACCCATTACTAGAACTGACTAAATAGTCGGGGTCTCAGACTCTATGTCCTTAACCCTAACTAGGTGGTACATGCAACACTTAGAGATCATTTTCTAGGCTTTAAGGTATGAGATAAACTGATCGGCTAGTACGGCCGAACTACCCTTCCACTCTAATTGACTCACCCGGAAACCGAAATTCCGCCGCACAGGTCCTACAATTAATCTAAGCGTAACATGCAAACAACCAATCCATACCCAAAATGATGTCAAAGTCAGTCATGGTCAATTCTACTAAGTCCGTGGAGGTAACCTCATTCAACATCGTAATGGGGCAACCCGCCTAGCTCCTACTGATTCACCAACTAGAGTAGATACGGAGAACGGTTCTGACAAAATTTCAGGACTAGCTCCAAAACTACTAGCAATATAAGGTGTCACAAAATAAAAAGTAGCCCCTGGATCTAACAAAGCATAAACATTAGTATGGAACACTTGTAACATACCCGTGACCACATCTGGTGAAGCCTCATGCTCCCAGCAAGGAACTAGGGCATAAAACCAGTTTTGGCGCTGACCACCCGTTGAACTAGTGGAGGAACCCTGCTGAGGGGGTCGTGCTGCTGGAGCGGTAGAACTGGCTGCAGGGCAATCCCTGATCCTGTGTCCGGGTTTGCCACAACCTAAACAAGCGTCCACGCCGACCAGGAACCTCCCGGGATGATTCTTGCCACACTTCACACAAATTGGAAAAGTGCGCTCCACCTGCATACTACCATGATCTCTCGAGCCTATAGCCCTACTCCTCTGGTATCCCCTGAACCTGGATAGCATGTAGGCCGATGATGGAGCTGGAGAAATGGACCTATATTGGGTATGTTGACATGGTCCACCTCCTGACCTGTCTTAAGAAACGCTGTAGCTGACAGTCTTCGCCCTCTTGGTCTCTCTCTGCCTCCTATAGACCGACTGCATCTACTACGCATACAATACAATATGGGGAAAGTCAATGTCCCGGTGAAGCATGGATATCCAAAAATCCTTGTCCAAGTAATTTTCTATTCCATGCAGAAAATGGCTCACCTAAGCCTGCTGATCCACCACCATCTCCGGAGCATATTTCGATAACCTCGTGAATTCCAATGCATACTCCTAGACAGACATGTTACCCTGCTTCAGATTCACAAACTCGGCCACCTTGAGCTCCCTTATCTCCAGAGGGAAGAATTGATCCATAAATGTGGTGTGAAACTCATCCCAACCTATCGGCCCTACACCCGCCGCTTTAGCATCCTTCCATTGCTTAAACCATATATTTGCTACCCCCTTGAGTTGATAGGAGGTCAAATTAATGCATTCCCCATTATTCACCCCTATAACCTGGGTGATATTCATAATTTCCTCAATGAAGTCATGTGGGTCCTCATCCACCTTCGACCTAGTGAACTCTGGAGGGCACATCCTCAAGAAGTTCCTCACCTTAGCTGCCGCTGCATTCCCATTCTGAGGGAGATGTTCCACTGTCTAATTTTGGACCTGGGTAGTCATGGCCTGTGCTAGCATCTGAATCGCTGCCCTAAACCTGGTATGGGTAGCTAGCTCTAGTATGTGCTCCTCATGAATGGGTGGAGCTGGCTGATGCTCACCATCATGGGCACCCTCATAATCATTTCCATATCCGTTTCTCCTAACATTTACTCGACGGGGAGGCATGATTCTGGAAAGCGAATAGCACGAATTAGAGGAGTAAAGGACGTTCATCGCATGACATAGATCATGAAAGAAGGGAACATTTCCTAAATATCTAGTAGCTTCCTCATCATAAGTGTAGCGCGCTTCACACCCATGAAAAAGACTCTACTTAACGCGGCTTTAAGACTCCCTAGGAAACTACAAAACCTATGGCTCTGATGCCAAGTTTGTCATGACCCAAACGTACATTCGGATAGTAGACACAGGACAAGGAGTCGTAAGAGACCCCAAGTCGACACATGGCAGGAGCATACATCTAATTCAATCACATGAGCAGAAGACTTAACATAAAGAACTTAATCATAACAAAGCATAAGGGAAAAGTAGAACTAGACATATACAATATGGCGAAATACATCTTATAGTCTGATAAGCCTCTAAACATGAAAGGTGGATTGATAGGACAACTCCCCAACTAATCCAACATCCAAAAACTGAAGAAATAACATAGAGTATGAACATGTAGCCCTAGGAACATGACGACTCACCAAGTGCACTGAGAGCAAGTCTGAATCTAGCTATGGGTGAGGATGAGCCTAAGAATTAGGACCTGTATCATGAAACGGTACAACATAGAAAGTATGAGGTTAGTACATGGAATGTACTGAGTATGCAAGGTAAGTAAAACGGATATTTAAAACATATATGAAATTCATAAATGATCATAATAGTAGGATGTCATGATCGTATCGTAAATCATAATAACATATGATATGGCTCAAGATTTTCAAAATATTCGTAACATAACATAGTCATAATCATAATAGAAGTGATTTACTTAATATGACTTGAGCCAACATACATAATCATAACATGCATAAATCATGAGGAACAGTGGGAGATTCTCTTAACCGACATACCCCAAGCACAACTTGTAACCCTCGTCGGGAGGGTTTTCATATCTTTCCAAGGGTAGAACCATGAAAGTGTGATATCACCATGAAAAGGGTCATTTGGGCTAGGGACTAACATGAAAGGGGTCCCGACATATCTACGGTGGCACGTAGTTCCTGAGATCAAGGGCTTAACCTGAGCCACGAATCTACTCGGTGTTTGATACTACTCCCAAAACATATATAGTGCTCATAATACATACATGAGTTCATGGGCTAGTTAAATCATGATAATCGTAAACATGCATGAACATATGCAATCTAGCCATGACATAAGGCCCATGAGTCGGCCAAAAACATAATTCATGATTAATAAGATTCGTACATACTTGTAAAGCATCCATATAGCTTTAATTTCATAAAAATCATAATGGGTAAAATAATGAATTCGTAATTTAAAACATATTTCGTGTTGGGCTCGTAAAGAACATCGATGGGATAATAAGTCATAAATCGATTCATCATGGTGCATACATAATTAAGCTTTACTATTTAGAAAATCAAAATCAACAATATTATAATCAATAAATCTCAAAAGATGATCAAAATTCAAAAATTATGATAATATTTCAAAATCACAAAATCCATAATTAAATCATTAAAATTTAAATAATCAAATACAAAACCCCATGACTTTTTTATGGATTTTAAGTAAAATCCTAGAGTAGGAGCATGGGTATGGAAGAACTCACCCATTGATGACCTTACATACTTGGGATTATCATATTTTAAATCTTACTTGATGACCCAAGAAGAAATTGCAATGGATTGATGAATTCTAGGCTTTATTCACTCCCTAACTTCCTCTACCTTGCATGAGTGAATGAATGGAGTGAAATATGAACTTAATGGGTGGTGGCTTCCGCACCCATGCCTAATCCCTCTCTAAAAAGTATGGATTTCATGACTTATCTATGGGGATTTTAACCCAAATGCATGAATCTTCTATTGCTATACATAGGTATGATTTGATTATGATTCTATTATTGAATTATGAAGGATGGGCAAATTTTATAATAATTTCAATTAAAAATCATGATTCTGCTTTTATGAATTAAAAGCCCATTGATGAGATGTTCATGAAAGATAAGACTTGTGATGATTATATGATGATGATGAGATATTATGATGAAAAGCATGATTTGAAGCTACCAATGTTTACAATTATGTTTTAGATAATATTGAGTATTTCTTTCATGCCCCAAAACTAGGGTAGGGCACAACTGACACTCGATTCATGATTGATCGAGAAGCCGACTATATGACATCTATAACAGTAACACTTAGGCCATCCAGGCCACCTGTCACAATAAATTGAAGAATAAACTGGACCCATAAGGTCTCAACAATATGGGGTAAACAATCGAAATGCAACCAAGGCAATTAGTGTGCCAAACAAGCAACAATAAGCCGGCGAGGCCACAAACTGAATAACACTGTACATACTCAGTCCAAAAAGCCTCTAAAAAGTAAACTGACTGATGGTCGGAACAGGGATCCTACCTACCCCATAACTGCATCTCAAAACTCAAGCATAAATAACTAAGCCCTAGCTCCAGGAAGAAAGGAGCATACCAACCATCTGTTGATCTCACGAACTGCTACGCCACTGGCCATCCTGACCTCTACCTGCACTTGCGGCACGAACACAGGTGCCCAACAAAGGGGACGTCAGTACGAATGAAATGTACTGGTATGGAAGGCTGAAACTGTAACCATGAGATAACAATCCTATAATAACTGACTTAACACATCAACATATAAAGGATAAATATAACCTGGAACTCTACAACCTGTAATAGATAAGAACTTAATATAACATAACTGAACTCAAGATAACTGAACCAGGAATAAGGAATGGTAACAACCTGGAATCTTGGAAACTGAAACCTGATAATAACTCTATAATGAGATGAAAATGCAATTAAGAAATGCAAAAGAAAGAAACTGTAACTGTAATGCCAACGACCAGCCAACCCTCAATCCATATATAGAATTCATCCAATCGGTGTACCACACCAGGATAAAATAAAAATATCTCCATTCGATGTACCACACTGGGTTAAAATAAAAAGATCTCCAATCGGTGTACCACACCGGGGTAAAATAAAAATATCTCCAGCCGATGTACCACACCAAAATAAAATAAAACTATCTCCGGCCGATGTACCACACCAGGGTAAAATAAAAACAAATCTTAATCACAATCATAAATGTAGCTAACAGAGCTCATACAAAATATTTTAATATTAGAAACCATAAAATATGTCGATCAGTAACAATAACATGTGTAGGATCTTACCACGACCCATAATAATACAATTATGCCATACACATATAGGTCTTTCATTTAGCATTTAAATACATACATATGTTGTGAATGAATTCTAGGGAAGTTCCTAGAACTGGAATATCATAACGTCATGTGTAGACTCACGTTCATGATTTTATACATCTCCTAGTAATTCTAACACGAGGAGCAGAGAGGAATAACATAACCTAACATTTTCTATTAACAATCTTAGCATTCATTTCGTGCTTATACTCGTTCGACTTTCATACTTTCATATCAAGAATTGTGAGCATACCTCATTTATTGCACATCATATCACATCTCAAGGTAACTTATGAACAGGAAGACATAACTTGTGTATCTCAAACATGGAGCTCTTTAATATACAAATGCTAGGCAACTGTCTAGGGGCTACCTTAAGATAAATAAAGACTTAAAGTCATGCTTCAGACATCGTAGGAAAAGCTCAAGTGAAACACTGCAATATATGTGGAGCTTAGAAAAGCTTAGCAGCATTATAAACAGTTTAGACACTTTGAAGAAAAAAATCCTTTAAAACTTGAGAAAGTTACTCCAACTCATAGAACAAATAATCAAAGATATTGTTTAAAAAGGACGACGAAGAACTTCTCCATAACTTGAGTCACTATTTTAAAATTTTAGATTCTAATCATTTCTTAAAAAGTTAACACTTTATTGGCCTTCCATTAGCTTAACACAAATGAACACAACCAATTTTATTTATAACCCTTTTTGCTAAATTTCATTAGAACAGGGTAAATCTTGTTGGCTATTTTCCTAACTCATTAAAAATTGTAACACTTATCATCTAAAAACAATCTTTGGCTATACTTTTTGTATTCATCATAAATTCTTTTCCAACCAGGATTCGTAATTCCCTACGTAATAATTTACTCTCGTGTACATTATTCAAGAATTTCTTATACGCACTTACCTTTTTACCTAATTTCCAACCTTATCTCTTAAACATCGTCTTGTTCATATTTAACATCTCTCAAAGGTTCTTGAAATCAACTATGGAAAGAGGGCATATAACTCACATTTTACCTTAAAAGGTCTAATATTTACTCTTACCTCTCCATTGCTACTAGTGCCTCAACCTTTACTCTTATCTTGATTTCCTAACACATCTACAACCTTCAAAGAACATACGACATGTCTACTTAAAGCCTTAAGCAATTCTCAGGAGGTCTAGATAACTCAAGAGCTCTAATAAACAAATAGAGACTTTCGAAAGGGAATCCTTACTACTTTACTGCTTAATTTGAACATAAGCATAAATGCATATATATATATATATATATATATATATATATCAATATTTTTGTACAACCTGTTGTTGTGGCCCGCAAGTGTACGGGTCGTACAAGTAATACAGTGGCCCTTTTTAAGAGCCGGATGTCGAATCCACAGGGACTGGACCAATTCAGGTAACTATCAAGTTCAAGTGTGATATTAAATGCCGCAAGTGTTGATTATATACTTTTTTTCGCTAAAGTTTAATTAAGTCTAGATGTGGTCAACGAAATACTCTGAATTAATTCAAGGAGCAACTAGAGTTAAAGCCGGATAATCATGCGTTGCTACGATTTGCAATGGTTTAAGTATGAAACTATAAATTGTCATCTCACATAATTACAATTGCATGTTCATGGTCTTTCGAGCCTCTAAACACGACAAACTAGACTCACAACTACATCGTTGAGCGGGGATGTGACATTCTAGTTCGTGGGCAATTCATTTACGTGGATGTGGTTTACGGGGTTTTATGCTCTTGATTAGGGACTTTCATACCTCTAATCATTTAACTCAACTTAGCCTCATAACTACATCTTTGAGTGGTGATGTTATGATTCTAAGTTGGTGTCTAGCTCATCCCATTTTATCAACCAAGCAAGGTATTAGGTATTATTTCTATCCTAACACAAATCATATCGTGAGATACAATCTTGCTCCCTACATTCTCTTATTCTTTCCTAGGTTATCTTTCTCAAGCATGTACCTAAGCTTAACCCACTTGTTTTCATGGTGATCGGTCATAAAAACAACCATAATTCAGAATGCTAGACAAAACAACAATCAATAACTTAAAACCAAAACAAAATGGCAAAATCGCAATCATATATTGTGGCTTCAACCCTAGAGGGAGGGTTCTAGCCACTCATGTTCGTAAAATTACAAGAAAACATAGTTAAAGTAACCTACTTACAGGATTGGTAGAAGAGAAGATGAAATTGATGAACCCTAGGTGAGTTCTCCCACTTCTCCCTCACTCCTTGGCAGTTTTTTAGAAATAAATCGTGACTTTTTTTCTTTTTAGGTAAGGGACCTTTTTATAGTAAATGAGAATTGTGAAAAATTATGCCTGTCGTGGAATGGCTCCGTGGCACGGAGTGTATCGCGGAGCACTGCCTCCATGACATGGAGTGTATCGCGAAGCACTGCCTCCGTGACACAGAGTGTATCGCGGAGCACTGCCTCTGTGACACAGAGGTATCGCGGAAGCCCTTTGGAAATCGCCCAATTTATTCCAACTTTGGTGTTTCGCTCCCGATATCATTCCTCCACTTCACCAAATCATAGATTGGGTCCTCCAATGCATTATTTCCTTCAAAAACAAAGACTAGTCATGTTGGTTAATATTTCTTCTCATTTATATAAAAAGGCATGAAAATGTACATAATTAAATACATAAACAAGGCAAAACTAAGTTATAAAGTATCACTTGGGCATGCTATTTTTCCCGAGATCACCTACCCCACACTTAAAGCCTTGTTCGTCCTCGAACAATTTTTTTTAGATCTC
The DNA here is from genome assembly GCA_035772735.1 of Datura wrightii. Lineage (NCBI taxonomy): Eukaryota > Viridiplantae > Streptophyta > Magnoliopsida > Solanales > Solanaceae > Datura > Datura wrightii. The sequence continues at coordinate 125,374,163 of JASDFA010000016.1, forward strand.
ATGTAAATGAAGACTCACACATAACTAATTTAGCAAGACAATTCAAGCTACGACTATAATGATTATTTAAGATAGCAAGTTAAAAATAGAGCATGCACAATTTAATCAATGAAATGATATACAACTATGTTAAGACTTCCTAACCTCAAGAATCGACTCTCAATCTTAGAAAAGTCAAGCAAATCAACCTATCAAGACATACGACATGAATGTTGTCTCTCATTAAATATGTGCCCTCACAACAATAGAGTTACCCATTTTTACTCAAAAATTTTCAAATCACAACATGTATGGGTATATGAATAAGATTACGCTCGCTCTCTCAAAGAATTCACATGCATCATGTAGTGACCCATAAGCTTGCCCTTAGTATTTTACTCCACTAATTTAAGGATGTATGAACGTAAGATCAAGTAGGACTTAATGGGTTCTAATGTAAGCTAAGGGACGGGTAGGTACTATTCTGGCCAGTAATAGAGGCTATCTTCCCCAAGCGCTTTTAATAACTTCAACCTTCATTAAGGATATCTCTTCTCTTACTTCACCCTCATTCTTTTCAATCCTGAACTTTTTTCCTTATTGTTCCCCTTTCTTTAAGCACACTCAGCTTAGTAATAAGGAGTACTTAAACAAATTTTTTTCATTCATTTATTTTCTTACTCCCTACTAATAATCAACCATTTTCACACAAGTGCACCTTTGTCCTTTTCTCAACTTTTACAACTTGCTACTTTTCCTCCTTTTTCCCGTTTCTCACTTCTTCACTCTTCCGGATTTTTTTCTCTTACTTACGCGCTTAGTAGTTTTGGATCAAATTCAAGGCTAATGAAAGAAAAAGGATTAAGCTTATATTGTAGCTATCAAAGAATAGGCTCAAGGCTCAATGGGGCTAACTAGGATTAAATATTAAAGGTAGGTAAAGTGAGGGATAATATTTAGGTTCATTCAAAGAAATGCCTAAATCATCTCCTACAATTCACATCCTTCATTTCGTTTTATATACATACTAGGCAAGTTGTATACATTCCAAAATAGCATGGAATATTCTAAAAACCTACACTCATAGCACATGCTCAATTTAAGACACATTTCGCAGACTCTTAACTCAGCTAATCACAAGAATTCAAATTAAGCTTCAATCACATTGACTCAAATTCACGAGCCTAAGCGTCTCAAACATAGTTATACACTTCTTACATGCTTCAACACTAACCACACTTGTATCTTAAAATCATGTATAACACATAACAAGAACATCAAGCCATCAATTAGCTACGGGTTCAAAAACCAAACCTATTGACTAATTTTTCCTCAAGACGGTCGTCATCCATCCATCGTCGGAAATAGTCTCTAACTATGACTAAAAACATTATATACAGACAAAGAAAATTTTTATTCTTCAGTTCAAAGACCCCCCGTCGGAAAAGAACCGAAAAGAAAAATCAACGGGTGATGAAGTCATGCTTGATTCACAAAAAAAAAATCAAATATTTTTCACAAGCATTACATTCACCAAAAATCGTTAAGCACAAAAATTTTGAAATTTTCCTCACCCCACACTTGAATCATGCTATGTCCTCATAGCATCAAATTAAAATTAAACAGGATGAGAAATACTCCCTGAGGCCATTAGGCCTAGCTAACAGCATGTTTATCTTTTACATCTATACAAGTGTGTGTTTGACCCCACACTTTTTATCGTCCATGCTTCTTAGCTTCCTCCTCCACGGGTACTCAGACTTCCCCTCCATCTGTGCTTAACTTTCCACAAAAAACAACCCAAGATGAAAAATAAATAAAATCAACACAAATGCAAGAAATTAAAATGGTACCCTTGGGTTACCTCCCAAGCAGCGCCTAATTTTACGTTGCGGCACGATGTATCAAGTTTCACCACTTTTTCCTCCACCTTGAGGATATGAATCTCACCCCTAATTTCTTCTCTAATTTTCTCTTATGTTTCCAGGGTGGTGGTGAAAAATTGAAAGGACCAAGCAGTAGATGTCGCCTTTGGCATTTATTGGCCCTTAAGTAAGTGAAGTCATTCGTTCTTTCAGAATCGGCAAATTTCAGAATATATGGTGATTGTTCCCTCTCTATATCTTTCTCCACAAGTTTGGAAGAATCTAGTTCTAGGTTGTCAACCAAACTAAATGTTAAAAAATGATTTAAGTGGGGTACAATACACCTCAAGTCTGAAAATGCATTATACTTGACCTCCTTACTTGTATCCACCTTCTCTACATCAACATCTAATTCCCCATGACTGTCAAATGGTAGGTACTCTATCTCTTCTTTCAAGAATGGATCGGCTATACGTGTGAGACAATCATGGAGACTCTCGGGAGTTTCCAACAGTTGAGCTTGTTTCAAGAACTCACTCTCATCTTCTCCTTGTAGTCCCTCCTGAGTATTGCATAAAACCGTCACTTGCACTTCAGAGCAAGCTTCAGCTTCAGCCCTCATCTCCATGAACTTGGTGCTTATCATTTCTAGGGCCTCTCCATTTTCCTCTTGTTGAATTCTCAATGCTTCCCTCTCCTCCTTCATTGCTTCTATTTGCTCAAGGATCTGTTTTAGCATGTCTTTTATTCGAGCTTGGCGTTCCAAGTCCTCATTTTCATCATGCCTATAATCAGCAAAAACAACAGAAGGATCATAGTAGGGGCTTGGGGGAGGTGAGTATGCATTTGGACAGCCATCCCAATGGCCATCTTGACCACCACATATATTGCAAGTGTATGCATTTGGGCAACAATTCCAATGGCCATTTTGACCACCGCATATATTACAAGTATTACAATGCTGCCATAAGTGGGGTCCTCCACAATTCAGACAAGATTCGCCAAAATATGAGTATCCACCATTTAAACCATTTATATTCCATGATGTCATGTTAAGAAGGGTATCAGATTAAAAATAAAAATTTAAAATAAATCTAGAACTAACAAAGAAAAAAAAATTTCAACACTTAAGGAAATTTAAAAATCACACAAAAACAGAAAAATTCACTAAACTTCGCCGAGTCCCCGGCAACGGCGCCAAAAACTTGCTCGTTGCCCGCAAGTGTACGGGTCGTACAAGTAATACAGTGGCCCTTTTTAAGAGTCGGATGTCGAACCAATAGGGACTGGAGCAATTCAGCTAACTATCAAGTTCAAGTGTGATATTAAATGCTGCAAGTGTTGATTATATATTTTTTTCCGCTAAAGTTTAATTAAGTCTAGATGTGGTCAACGAAATACTCTGAATTAATTCAAGGAGCAACTAGAGTTAAAGCCGGATAATCATGCGATACTACGATTTGAAATGGTTTAAGTATGAAACTATCAATTGTCGTCTCACATAATTACAATTGCACGTTCATGGTCTTTCGAGCCTCTAAACACGACAAACTAGACTCACAACTACATCGTTGAGCGGGGATGTGACATTCTAGTTCGTGGGAAATTCATTTACGTGGATGTGGTTTACGGGGTTTATGCTCTTGATTAGGGACTTTCATACCTCTAATCATTTAACTCAACTTAGCCTCACAACTACTTCTTCGAGTGGTGATGTGATAATTCTAAGTTGGTGTCTAGCTCATCCCATTTTATCAACCAAGCAAAGTATTAGGTATATTTCTATCCTAACATAAATCATATTGTGAGATACAATCTTGCTCCCTACATTCTCTTGTTCTTGCCTAGGTTATCTTTCACAAGCATGTACCTAAGCTTAACCCACTTGTTTTCATGGTGATCCATCATAAAAACAACCATAATTCAGAATGCAAGACAAAACAACAATCAATAACTTAAAACCAAAACAAAATGGCAAAATCTCAATAATATCTTGTGGCTTCAACCCTAGAGGGAGGGTTCTAGCCACTCATGTTCGTAAAATTACAAGAAAACATAGTTAAAGTAACCTATTACAAGAATTGGTAGAAGAGAAGATGAAATTGATGAACCCTAGGTGAGTTCTCCCACTTCTCCCTCACTCCTTGGCAGTTTTTTAGAAATAAATCGTGACTTTTTTCTTTTTAGGAGCTAAGGGACCTATTTATAGTAAATGAGAATTGTGAAAAATTATGCCTGTCGTGGAATGGCACCATGGCACGGAGTGTATCGCGGAGCACTGCCTCCATGACACGGAGTGTATCGCGGAGCACTGCCTCTGTGACACAGAGTGTATCGCGGAGCACTGCCTCCGTGACAAGGAGGTATCGCGGAAGCCCTCTAAAAATTGCCCAATTTATTCCAACTTTTGTGTTTCGCTCCTGATATCATTCCTCCACTTCACCAAATCATAGATTGGGTCCTCCAATGCATTATTTCCTTCAAAAACAAAGACTAATCATGTTGGTTAATATTTCTTCTCATTTATATAAAAAGGCATGAAAATGTACATAATTAAATACATAAACAAGGCAAAACTAAGTTATAAAGTATCACTTGGGCATGCTATTTTTCCCGAGATCACCTGTTAATATCAAGATATTGTGCATAACCTTCCAATAAAGATGGTTCCATAGAAATATCAATAGTTTATCCATTTGGGCCTTATTTTCCAAGTTTAATGCATCGGTTAATTAAGAAACACATTAATTAGTCGCTTAGCTTAAGGAAGAGGGATCAGGGAACCATCTCATGGCCCTAGGTACCTTAAAATATGAATATAAGAGGGTAGGTAACTGTCATAAGGAAATTCCATTTCGTTACCCTCGTTAGCCCTTATTGAGTTAAAACCAAATTTCAATTATTAGGTTTGTTTGCGGGTTGTCGTCTTGCCATGCTTACTAAATTTCTTAGCAACCATAATGTGAATAAACTTTGACACCACAAATACATAACATAATGTAAAGGACCAGCTCACAGTGCCCATGCCGAGGGGACTTCAGACTCAATTTACAACTATGACCATAATAGAATGCAATTGCCCTCTCCGCTTCACACTCATGCATTCCAACTCTTTAGCAAATACACAACTTAATACCAAGTAATTCTAACAACTGGGAGGAACCATAATATGATACTACAGAAGCTCTAGTACAGGGGAATGCCGTATTAATCCTCGGCATGAATTCGAGCTTGAAAATCAAGCGACAAAGAACGCCTTAGATACCTTTCTCCGATGAACTTTTCTCTAGCCGGTTTCCTATTTCAATGATCAGCATTCAACCTCCTTAATCTAGTGGTTTTATAGGCCAATTACAAGCTTAATATATAGAACAAAATTCATCCAAAATAACTAAACAATGGCAGTCACAATAGCAACAACAACACACGGCAACATCAACAACATTTAGCCATTTTCTCAACTAGTTTTCACTAACTTTGAAGGGAGAACCAAGAGGAACTCTTACCTTAGTTCTGCTGTAATTCTTCCCCTCAATATTAAGTATAATTACTGGAAAATAAATGCCAAAAATCCTAAGGAAAATGAGCAATACTTAGCTCACAAACAGTCCATCGGCAGCTCACTTAGCTGCCAAGTTTCAGATTTTTGCTTTACAGTTTGAGAGGTTTAAAAGGGGTGAAATACTTACCTTTTGCTGGGTATTTATTCTTAGTTAAAAATAGGAGTAATTGACCTCAACTTATTTTCCAAAAATACAGCAACCATGCTGTCCAAAACGCCACAACAGTTCACCAACACACCAAACACACCTCCAACTTCTAGTCTTGTAATCAAAAATTCAAGCAAGGATAATAGTAGAATCCTTACCTTTTATACTTGTGTTTAACTCCTACCAAGAGTGAACGTATATGTAGCTTAGGAAAGCTTAAAAAGTGCAGCAAATTCACCACAGCAACACTGCCCAAGTGCAGCCAAAACAGCCACCAACACACCACATTCACCTTATGGTAGATCCCCTTCACTTAGCTTTAGTTTAATGGAGTTTAGCTTAGTGTTTTCCTTATTTATTTGCTGGAAATTAGAGAGAATTTTAGAGGATAAGCAGGCACCTTAATTCTGGAAACATTGACAATGATTTGATAAGTCATGACTTAAAATATTAAGCAAGTTGGGCGGTGGCTGTTTTTAGGGCGGTGGCCTCCATACAGCCCAATAGTATCATGGTAAAACATCTATAAGTTTTTACTACAAACTCCGACTGACAAGCGGTTTGATGTTCAGAAAACTAGACCTTTAATTTGATAGGTTGTGAAACTTCTAATTCATTATATACTAGGAGATATGGTTATTTAAAGTTGAACCTTATTTATGAACTTCTCATACTCTTCGATTTTTCATTCGTACACATTTCCCTTGTCATCTACGGAAAATATACAACTTGTACTTCCCTCAACATAGAATACAAACATCAAATAATCACCAAAAAATTTTCGGGGTGTAACATCCTTCCCCCCTTAGAAACATTCATCCTCGAATGTCATAACAACTTTAACTCATCCTTGTCTTACGTCATAAAAATACATTCCATATATTCATAAACATATCCTTTCCAGTCATTGCTTCATATCAAACTATATTTATTTAACTCATTCTATTTATTTAACATAAGGCAGACATATGTTAACACTACATAATCGATGAACTTTTCTAACCATAAGCAAATTTATACACTACCACGACATATAATTAACTCCAATACCACTTTCCATTCACTACTTAAGATACAAGATCAATGTTAAATCTGAAGCTATGATTTTACCTTTGCTTTTACCACGACCCATTATTAGCGGTCCTTAACTGAAACAAAAGCGTGATCTAGGAAAACAGAAAGGGACTAAGTCATCAAGAAAAACTAAATGTCTTACCACCTAGTGCCTTGGAACACTACAAGGAACCTTAAATAATCCTGTTGACCTGGTCTCCCCCACTCTATTCTACTTTATGTCGGTACTTGAAGATGGTGAATCGGATCCTCTATCAAACCTAATACAATTGATATACCCTCTCATATTTCACACCCTATCTGAAGCATATCGAACCAAAGAATTAAACCTAAGACTATATTCGCGAATACTCATGCTGCCCTGCTTTAGGTACAAAAAAATACTAACTCGAACTCGTTGAAGTTCCCTTAGTAAGTACTGATCCGTAAAGGCTAGGGGGTTTAGGCTCAAAACCCACGAGCAGTAAAGCTCTCCGAATTATTCCACTCGACCCTGCCATTAATTTCAACAACTGATTTTTGAAATGTCACTATTCAGGTTAACATCTGAAATGCTTCCTCAAAATCTCATCCCTTTGATATTGCTGAAGGTGCTGGAGGATAAAAAAACTCTACCTCCTCCTGGCTCTACTAAAATTGGGAACACATGAGGGGCTGAATCCCTTCTCACGGTAGCTCTGACTAAAACTAGAGGAACTATAACACGAGGAGTAAAACAAAACTCACTCGAGCATATAATATAATTCTCGAATCGACAGGAGGGGCGACTGGGACCCTTTCAAGAATCTCATAGCCATTTGCCTTACTTCAGGTGAATTCTAAAACATAAGAACGATTTAGACTTCAAGCAGCCCTTACATCTTTGCTCTATAGCACGATCTATTAATGAACAAAGTGAAACAACACCTAAATGCCTATAGCCTCCTGATTATAAGTATAGTGCACAACATACTCATAAGCAAGACTCTACTAGACACGGCTTGTGGACTCCCTAGGATACGACTTCGCTCTTATATCAAGTCTGTCACGCCCCAAAATTGGGGTAGGGCACAACTGGAACTCGATTCATGATTGATCGAGAAGCCGGTTATATCACCTCTGTAACTATAATACTTAGGCCATCCAGGCCACCTGTCACAATCAATTGAAGAATAAACTGGACCTATAAGGTCTCAACAATATGGGGTAAACAATCGAAATGCCACCAAGGCAATTAGTGTGCCAAACCAAGCAATAATAAGTCGGCGAGGCCACAAACTGAATAACACTGTACATACTAAGTCCAAAAAGCCTCTAAAAAGTAAACTGACTGATGGTCGGAACAGGGCTCCTACCTACCCTATAACTGCATCTCAAAACTCAAGCATAAATAACTAAGCCCTAGCTCCAGGAAGAAAGGAGCATACCAACCATCTGTTGATCTCACGAACTGCTACTCAACTGGCCATCTGACCTCTACCTGCACCTGCGGCACGAACACAGGTGCCCAAGCAAGGGGATGTTAGTACGAATGAAATGTACTGGTATGTAAGGCTGAAACTGTAACCATGAGATAACAATCCTGTAATAATTGAATTAACACATAAACATATAAAGGATAAATATAACCTGGAACTCTACAACCTGTAATTGATAAGAACTTACTATAACATAACTGAACTCAAGATAACTGAACCAGGAATAAGGAATGGTAACAACCTGGAATCCTGGAAACTCAAACCTGATAATAACTCTATAATGAGATGAAAATGCAATTAAGAAATGCACAAGAAAGAAACTATAATTGTAATGCCAATGACCAGCCAACCTTCAATCCATATATAAAATTCGTCCAACCGGTGTACCACACCAGGATAAAATAAAAATATCTCCAGCCGATGTACCACACCGGGTAAAATAAAAAGATCTCCAACTGGTGTACCACACCGGGTTAAAATAAAAATATCTCCAGTCGATGTACCACACTGGAATAAAATAAAAATATCTCCAGTCGATGTACCACACCGGGGTAAAATAAAAACAAATCTTAATCACAATCATAAATGGAGCTAACAGAGCTCATACAAACTATCTGAATACTGGAAACCATAAAATATGTCTATCAGTAACAATAACATGTGTAGGATCTTACCACGACCCCTAATAATACATTTATGCCATACACATATAGGTCTTTCATTCAACATTTAAATACATACATATGTTGTGAATGAATTCTAGGGAAGTTCCTAGAACTGGAATATCATAAAGACATGTGTAGACTCACGTTCATGATTTTATACATCTCCTAGTAATTCTAACACGAGGAGCAGAGAGGAATAACTTAACCTAACATTTTCTATTAAAAATCTTAGCATTCATTTCATGCTTATACTCGTTCGACTTTCATACTTTCATAGCAAGAATTGTGAGCATACCTCATTCATTGCACATCATATCACATCTCAAGGTAACTTATGAACAGGAAGACATAACTTGTGTATCTCAAACCTGGAGCTCTTTAATATACAAATGCTAGGCAACTGTCTAGGTGTTGCCTTAAGATAAATAAAGACTTAAAGTCATGCTTTAGACAACGTAGGAAAAGCTCATGTGAAACATTGCAATATATGTGGAGCTTAGAAAAGCTTAGCAACATTATAAACAGTTTAGAAGCTTCCTAGAAAAAAAATCCTTTAAAACTTGAGAAAGTTACTCCAACTCATAGAACAAATAATCAAAGATAATTGTTTAAAAAGGACGAGAAGAACTTCTCCTTAACTTGAGTCACTATCATAAGATATTCGATTATAATCATTTCTTAAGAAGTTAACACTTTACTGGCCTTCCATTAGCTTAACACAACTGAACATAACCAACTTTATTTATAACCCTTTTTGCTAAATGTCATTAGAATAGGGTAAATCTTGTTTGCTAGTTGCCTAACTCATTAAAAATTCTAACACTTATCATCTAAAAACAACCGTTGGCTTTATATTTCGTATTCATCATAAATTCTTTTCCAACCAGGATTCCTAATTCCCTACTTAATTATTTACTCTCATGTTCATTATTCAAGAATTTCTTATACGCACTTACCTTTTTACCTAATTTCCAACCTTATCCCCTAAAGATCATCTTGTTCATATTTAACATATCTCAAAGGTTCTTGAAATCAAATATGGATGGACGGTATATAACTCACATTTTACCTTAAAAGGTCTAATATTTACTCTTACCTTTCCATTGCTTCCAGAGCCTCAACCTTTACTCTTAGGTTGATTTCCTTACACATATACAACTTTCAAAGAACATACGACGTGTCTACTTAAAGCCTAAAGCAATTCTCAGGAGGTCTAGATGACTCAAGAGCTCTAATAAACATATAGCGACTTTCGAAAGGTAATCCTTTCTACTTTAGTGCGTAATTTGAACGTAAGCATAGACGCATATATATATATATATATATATATATATATATATATATGTGTGTGTGTGTGTGTGTGTGTGTGTATATATATCATTATTTTAGTATAACCTATTAACATCAAGATATTCTACATAACCTGCCAATAAAGATGGTTCCATAGAAATATCAATAGTTTATCCATTCGGGCCTTATTTTCCAAGTTTAATGCATCGGTTAAATAAGAAATGCATTAATTAGTCGCTTAGCTTAAGGAAGAGGGATCAGGGAACCATCTCATGGCCCTAGGTACCTTAAAACATGAATATAAGAGGGAAGATAACAATCATAAGGAAATTTCATTTCGTTACCCTCGTTAGCCCTTATTGAGTTAAAACCCGATTTCAATTATTAGGTTTGTTTGCGCGTTGTCATCTTGCCATGATTACCAAATTTCTTAGCAACCATAATGTGAAAAAACTTTGACACCACAAATACATAACATAATGTAAAGGACCAGCTCACAGTGCCCACGCTGAGGGGACTTCAGACTCAATATACAACTATGACCATAATAGAAGGCTTGCCCTCTCCGCTTCACATTCATGTGTTCCAACTCTTTAGCAAATACACAACTTAATACAAAGTAATTCTAAAAACTGGGAGGAACCATAATATGCTACTACAGAAGCTCAAGTATAGGGGAATGCCGTATTAATCCTCAGCATGAATTCGTGCTTGAAAATAAAGAGACAAAGAATGCCTTACATACCTTTCTCCGATTAACTTTTCTCTAGCCGATTTCCTATTTCAATGATTAGACTTAAACCTCCTTAATCTAGAGGTTTTAAAGGCCAATGAAAATCTTAATCTATAGCACAAACTGCAGCCAAAATAACTAAACAATGGAAGTCACAATAGCAACAACAACACACGGCAACATCAACAACATTTAGCCATTTTCTCAACTAGTTTTCACTAACTTTGAAGGGAGAACCAAGAGGAAATCTTACCTTAGTTCCACTTTAATTCTTCCCCTCAATATGAAGTATAATTAAATAAAAATAAACAGCCAAAAATCTTAAGGAAAATGAGCAATACTTAGCTCACAAACAGTCCATCGGCAGCTCACTTAGCTGCCAATTTCCAGATTTTTGCTTTACAATTTGAGAGGTTTAAAAGGGGTGAAATACTTAACTTTGGGGATTTGTTCTTGGTTAAAAATAGGGGTAATTGACCTCAACTTCTTGTACAAAAATACAGCAACCTTGCTGTCCAAAACACCACAATAGTTCACCAACACAACAAACACACCTCCAACTTCTAGTCTTGTAATCAAAAATTCAAGCAAGGATAATAGTAGAATCCTTACCTTTTATACTTGTGTTTAATTCCTACCAAGAGTGAAAGTACATGTAGCTAGGAAAGCTTAAAAACGCAGCAAATTCACCACAGCAACACTGCCCAAGTGCAGCCAAAACAACCACCAACACACCACATTCACCTTATGGTAGATCCCCTTCACTTAGCTTTAGTTTAATGGAGTATAGCTTAGTGTTTTCCATAGTTGTTTACTGAAAATTTGAGAGAATTTCATAGGATAAGCAGGAATCTTAATTCTGGAAAATTGACAATAATCTTATAAGTCATGACATAAAATATAAAGCAAGTTGGACGGTGGCCGTTTTTATGGAGGTGGCCTCCATACTGCTCGATAGTATAACGGTAATTTGATGTTCTGAAAACTAGACTATATGACCTTTAATTTGAGAGTTTGTGGGACTTCTAATTCATTATATACTAGGAGATATTATTATTTATACTTGAACCTTATTTATGAACTTCTCATACTCTTCAGTTTTCCGTTTGTACACATTTCCCTTGTCATCTACGGAAAATATACAACCCGTACTTCCCTTAACATTGAATACAAACATCAAATAATCACCAAAAAATTTTTGGGGTGTAACATCCTCCCCCCCTTTGAAACATTCATCCTCGAATGTCATAAAACCTTTAACTCATCCTTGTCTTCCGTCATAAAAATACATTCCATATATTCATAAACATATCATTTCCAGTCATTGCTTCATATATAACTATATTTATTTAACTCATTCTATTTATCGAACATAAGGCTGGCGTATCTTAACACTACATAATCGCTGAACTATTCTAACTATAAGCAAATTTATACACTACCACGACATATAATTAACTCCAATACCACTTTCCATTCACTACATAAGATACATGATCAACGTTAAATCTTAATCTATGATTTTACATTTGCTTTTACCATGACACATTATTGGTGGTCCTGATTACTGAAACTAAAGCGTGATCTAGGAAACCAAAAAGGGACTAAGTCTTCAAGATAAACTAAATGTCTGGCCACGTAGTGCCTTGGAACACAACAAGGAGCCCTAAATAATCCTGTTGACCTGGTCTCCCCCACTTTATTTTACTTTATGTCGGTACTTGAAGACCGTGAATCAGATCCTCTATCAAACCTAATACAGTTGATATACCCCCTCATATTTCGCACGCTATCTGAAGCATATCGGACTAAAGAATTAAACCTAAGACTATATTCGCGAATACTTATGCTGCCCTACTTTAGGTACAAAAACATACTTACTCAAACTCATTGAAGTTCCCCTAGTAAGTACTGATCCGTAAAGGCTAGGGGGTTTACGCTCAAAACCCACGAGCACTAAAGCTCTCAGAATTATTCCACTGGACCCTGCCATTAATTTCAATAGTTGATTTTTGAAATGTCACTATTCGGGTTAACATATGAAATGCTTCCTCAAAATCTCATCCCTTTGATATAGCTGAAGGTGCTGTAGGAAAAAAACTCTATCTCCTCCTGGCTCTACAAAAATTGGGACAACATGAGGGGCTGAATCCCTTCTCACGGTAGCTTTTACTAAAACTAGAGGAACTATAACTCGGGGAGTAAAACAAAACTCACTTGAGCTTATAATCTAATTCTTAGATCGACAGGAAGGGGTGACTGGGACCCTTTCAAGAATCTCATAGCCATCTGCCTTACTTCAGATGAATTCTAAAACATAAGCATGATTTAGACTTCAAGCAGCCCTCACATCTTTTCTCTATAGCACGATCTATAAATGAACAAAGTGAAAAAACCCCTAAATGCCCTATAGCCTCCTGATTATAAGTATGGTGCAGAACATACTCATAACCAAGACTATACTAGACACAACTTGTGGACTCCCAAGGATACGACTTCGCTCTGATACCAAGCCTGTCATGACCCGAAACTGGGGTAGGGCATAACTAGCACCCAATTCATGATTGATCGAGAAGCCGGCTATATGACATATGTAACTGTAACACATAGGCCATCCAAGACACCTGTCACAATGAATTGAAGAATAAACTGGACCTATAAGGTCTCAACAATATAGGGTAAACAATCAAAATGCAACCAAGGCAATTAGTGTGCTAAAAAAAGAAACTATAAGCCAACGAGGCCACAAACTGAATAACAATGTACATACTAAGTCCACAAAGCCTCTGGTAAACTGACTGATGGTCAGAACAGGGCTCCTACCTACCCCATAACTGCATCTCAAAACTCAAGCATAAATAATTAATCCCTAGCTCCAGGAAGAAAGGAGCATACCAACCATCTGTTGATCTCACGAACTGCTACTCAACTGGCCATCCTAACCTCTACCTGCACCTGCGGCACGAACGCAGGTCCCCAAGCAACGGGACGTCAGTACGAATGAATTGTACTGGTATGTAAGGCTGAAACTTTAACCATGAGATAATAATCCTGTAATAACTGACTTAACACATAAATATATAAAGGATAAATATAACCTAGAACTTTGCAACTGGTAATTGATAAAAACTTACTATAACATAACTGAACTCAAGATAACTGAACCAGGAATAAGGAATGGTAACAACACGGAATCCTGGAAACTGAAACTAGATAAAAACTCTATAATGAGATGAAAATGCAATTAAGAAAGAAACTATTACTGTAATGCCAACGACCAACCAACCCTCAATCCATTATATATTAGGAGATATGGTTATTTAATGTTGACCCTTATTTATGAACTTCTCATACTTTTCGGTTTTCCATTCGTACACATTTCCCTTGTCATCTACGGAAAATATGCAATCCGTACTTCCCTTAACATAGAATACAAACATAAAGTAATCACCAAAAATTTTTTGGGGTGTAACAATTTCTAAGTATAATAAAGCTTTGGGCAAGGCCCACATGTTAAGTATGAATGATGATTTTTCCCGAATTGAGCTTACCACATTGTTTTGGGGTGAAGACTCCCAATTATATTTTTAGCTTGTGGTATGTTTGAGTTAATGGTTTCTATGTATAGCTTACCACATGGTTTTGGAGCGAAGACTCCCAATTATGTTTTCAACTTGTAGTATGTCTTTAGCTAAAACTTCTTATATGCATGATTTCATATTTTAGATGTATTTGTTCATTGAGCTTCGTCAATAGACGATGTTGAGCTTTTTTATAAAAGGATGTAGAGCATATACATGTTTTTGGGAGTAATTTCTACCACCGAGTAGGCTAAGGTCGATCACCCTATACCTCAGAACTACGTGTCAATTTAGGTTTACACTATTATATTACTTTGGGAACTCCCTCGTGACCTTCCCCTGCCCGAATGGGACTTCATCTTGATATCGATATCATGGTATCATCCCTATCCCTGGCAAGGTTTTGGACGGCTCTACCCACTTGAGTGTGATAGATGGGACCACGTAAGCTCTATCGTTGTATGTCGGTTAAAAGAAGAGTCTCCCATTGTTCCTCATGATTTCAGATATGTATGTTTCATTACCCATGAGATTTATGTAATGCACGTTCTAAAGCAAGATTGACTCAATGTTCAGCTTTACTTATAAATGTCAGAATTCATCTTTGAGTCAATTGATTCAGTTATGATATTTTGAAGTTATGTATGTTATGTTATGAAGAGATCATGATTTCATAAAAAATGCATGCAAGCCCTGCTCTCAGACTCTTAAAGTTTATGTCATATTATGCATTGTCTTTAAATGATTTTATTTACCTTAGAGGTTTTAGTTACCTTTAATACTTGGTACATTCCACGTACTGAGCGTATATTCTACGTTGTATTATTTCACGATATAGGACTGGCTCTCAGGTTCAACCCCGCTCTTAGTCAGCTTATCAGAGTTAGCATTCTTATTATGGGTGAGTCCTCCTTTCCCCAAGGACTAGACTATTCAGCTTTCCTTTATGTATTTTAGTTTCAGTTTTGTTGAGTTAGTTGGGGTCTTATCCCATTAACTCATCATGTTTAGAGGCTTTTCAGACATATGTATGTAATCAGCTTCGGATTTCGTATTTTGATATTGCGATCAAGTTAGACTTCTGCTATGAGTATTTCATCGATTATTCAATTTATTGATTGAGATTAGATGTATGCTTATGTCATGGGTCGGCTTGGGGTCTCTCAGGGCTTCTTGTCTTGTGTTACGATCCGATCCTCTATTCAGGTCGTGACAACCGATTTTAGAGTGTCATTTCAGATATTGGCACATGCCATGATCACTCAAGTCAACCAACAAGTGGTGGCCCAAGTTCCCAAAATATGAACTCAACAGCGATGATAGTATGAGACTTTCTCAGGATGAACCCACCTGATTTTCTTAGCTCGAAGGTAGATGAGGACCAAATGTCTTTATTGAGGAGGAGCATAAGATAGCCTAGATTATGGGGGTGACTGGGGAATAGAGCTGAAGGGGGTTGCTCACATTAGGTCCTGTTAGTGGAAAGACAGTAGGGGAGTTGGAGCAGGTCCCATGCGATGGTATGAGTTATTGCTCTACTAGAGAGGTTTTTTCCCTAGGGAGCTGAGAGAGACAAAGGCGACAGAGTTTGTCAACTTGATGTTGAACCACAAGACTATTTAGGTGTTATACCCCATAGAATTCCCGGCACCTAAATGACCTATTCGCACGTTGGTTAAGCATATTTGAAGGCCATACGTGCTAGAGAAAGGCCCGGGAAAAGATCGGACAAGAAACCTGTCGAACCATCGCGGAAGGAGCCGAGGCAGAGCCCCTCCGCGATGGCAGCGTGTCACGGAGGAGGAGCCTCCGCGTTGGCTCCGTGACACGTTGGCCTTGTCCAGGCCCAAGTATATAAAGCCCCACTTCGGTTTATTTTAGAATTAACTCATATAAATCTCCAGAAAACAGAGAGCAAACGCAGAGAAGGAAAAAGGATCGAAGAAATAATATAATATTTGTCCGATTACGTTGCTAAACGTTGCCCAAACTCAAATTAACTTCAGATAATGAGGTATTTAGCAGCAGAGAGCATTCCTACGGATTCAGTTTCGTGAAATACGGCCGACGAACCGTCGAGCCACCGAGCTAAGGTAAGTGGAATTGCTCTAAATTAGTGTCTATGTGTTCCTAGCTGTGAAGTGAATATTTCTCCCTTCTGGGCCGCTGAAAAATAGTGAGTTTTCGACCGTCTTTCGATAAGCCTAAGTTTAGGCTATAAACTATATCGAAAGTGACATTGCCTTTTAAAATAAAGCTGTATTTAGTATTAATTGACATATTTATGAATGCAGTTGGGAGAAAATAGTTGAAGTACCGGCCGAGTCTCGTCCGACAGATGAATAGTTCAAGGATAAGGTATGTAAAGCTAGTTTCCTCGGCAAGTTAAGTAATCTCGGTACAATACAGTAATTCAAAGGCCAGTACAATGTTCAGAAGGCATGTGTTACATTTATTACGAATGTTGGTACGATATTAGGAGCATCGAGCTATAACCTGCGTGGAACTTACTAGTACGACATAGATTTTCATACAAGTGTTAGAAACTGCACAGCATGCTCAGTATGTGATATAATGTGAAATGTTAGGGTATCATTGTATTCAGTTAAAGCCCAGTAAAGCAATGTAATATCTGTAAGACATCTCAGAAATAGAACGACAAGTTCAAGTGAAGCTAGCAAGCATATTAGAACTAGTAAATCATGTTACTGTAGAAACTCAGTATACAACATGGTTTCAGCAGAAATACTATATCTTGTTCAGTATTAGCCCAGAATAGTCTGGTAGGAGACTATATTCATATATATATATATATATATTTACCAGCCTCAGCACGTATTAAATACATACAGATTACTATCACTAGTTCAGCATGTAATATATACGATACTTTACCCCTATTAGCCTCAGCATGTGAGATATGCAGATAGTATTACTATTTGAGACCGTTGTATTGTTTGGGGTTGGACTACCTAGCATCCATGACCGCCCCAGGGTTGATAGCTGTATCGACTCGTCCGCCAGAGGACGAGGATACGTCACTCTACGGAGTGGCATGCCGTCCCATAGGGGACGAAGATGGGAGGCCAGTTTTCCCCATATTATGCCTTGGTTGGCTTTTACACACCCCTGTCGAGCGGATACGCCCGGGTGTTGATTCAGGAGTCCTTCGGACTCAGATGCTGTTATAGTCAGGGGCCCAGCGAGCCTAAGTGCATACCCAGGGGACCGGCAGGACGCTTACAGGGTTTATAGGAGATGGGATGATCGGGGTAGGGGTATAGATTCTGTGCTGGTTGCACCTCCTGGCTTATGGGGGCCGGGTAAGGTTTGTGTGTGCTATGCTATGTTATGTTATGTTATGCCATGTCACGTTAGATACGAGTAGATCATCAGTTGAGTGATACATCTCCAGGTACGACTCCTATCCCTTCCAGTATAAATGAGAGAAGGTATGACTTACATTATCAGACAGTTAATCTAATTCTTCTTACTTTAGTATCATCAGTTACATTTTTGTTTTCAGTTATTGCTTTACATACTCAGTACCAGCGGTACTGACGCCCGGTGGGGCGCTGCATTACTTGCCTGCAGGTACTCATAGACAAGCAGGCGATACCACGTGATTCCTATCAGTGATCGAGTATTCAGCTCCTGTTATCCGGAGACTAAATTCCAGAGGTGTATTTCATTTCCTTTTGTTGTATAGTACGGGTAGGTCGGGGCCCTGTCCCGATCATTTCTATTGCTATTCCTAGAGGCTTGCAGTCTGTATATATTTCCCTGTGGTAAGATGAGCCGGTCGTGTGAGGCTGTGCAGTTGTTAGTTGTTAGTATTTCTGTTTATTTCATGTTGGCCGTGTGGGGCCATAGCTTGACAGTAGTGGTGACCTTGCTGGTCACATAGCTTCCTAATATTCTATGATTAGGTTACAGATAACTAGACAGCATGGTGGCCTTGTCGGCCCGCATAGGTTTCCTTGAATTAATATGTTTCTGGTCAGCTGTTAGTACAGGTACTGAAGGCTACAGGCCAATGGGCCGGGGGCTGTGTTTACTGCCGTTATATAGCCCTTTGTTTCCAGAAATGTGAGTTAGAGCCATCCGGGCACCAGATGTGCCCAGGCTTAGCAGTCCAGCAGTTCAGGTTTTAGTCGGGCACCAGGTGCCAGTCATACCCCCCAAGGCAGGGTGTGACAAACTTGGTATCAGAGCAGGTCGTGTCCCAGGGAGTCTGCAAGCCATGCTAAGTAGAGTCTTGTCTATGGATGTGTTATGCACCACATGTTATAGGCAGGAGGCTGCGAGGCATGATAGGATGGTTACCCTTCCTTCTCAGTCAGTCGTGCTTTAGAGCAGTACAGTATAGGGTTGAGTCCCTAAAAACTTACCGTATTCTTTTATTACAAATAAAAAGGTAGATCAGCATTATCCTACTACAGGCAGAAGATCAGATATAACAACAGAAGAAGGTATTAGCCAGTTACATGATAACTACAGCAGCAGCAGATAGCAAGACATACCTGTAAGATTGTGGTTATGATCTAGTTGTGATATCAAAAGGGTGAGGGAAAGAAGCAGGAATGTCAGATCTTGTGGGGAAATTAGAATTACCCCCGGATAGATAAAATATCATTTTAAGGATTAAGCCTCGAGCTGACAGTAAGATTGCGGTTCAGAATACCGCAGTATGTCCGCTATGGATAAGTTAAGAAGTTACCGATACAGCAATTCTAATCTAGTGTAGCCTAGAGATAAGGCCCAGCAGACAGTCACGGGCTCTCAATATATGCTTAGTAAGGATACAAGATTCAAACGTCGACCCCACATCGCAAGAGTGGTGGAATTTCAAACAACAGACAATAACTAGAGTGTTTATGTTTTTTACTTTCAGAATGGGGTGACAATGCAATGAAATGATAAGTCAGGGTAGGAGATATTATTAGGCCGTAGAAGCGATGTATCATGTACGGTATGAGACTCAGCAGAGCATGTCAGAGATCATGTATTACCGCAGAACTCAGTACATATTATACGTAGCTATTGATATATATATATATATATATATATATATATATATATATATATATACATATATATACAGATAATAGATATGTTGTGAGTGGCTGCCTATAAGGGCGATAATCACAGATGCTGATTAGTAATAGAAAGCATGTACAAATTGCATTGCAGGACACCTCCCCTGCCAAAAAAAAAAGAAAGAGGGAGAAGAAAGAAATAAAAGGAGAAGGGAAAGGGCAGATTAAGTGTGAATTACGTATGAAGTCATAGAAACTATCTTAGTTCTCAGTTATTAAGTTAATAGACTTATGTGTTGTTGCCAGATCTAGGCTTTAGGAGCTTACCAGAGTTAATGGCCTAAAACAGATGGCTAGATGATAAGGGCGCAGTTAGACGGTCTACCGACCAGCTGGCGCCTGCATTAGCAGAGAAGTATCCATGAAGATCGGTAACATTAGTGCGTGTGCTAGAACCAGGATTGGAGGCCGAATAGGCAAATTTCAGAGATTAGCAATACCAGAATTGTTCTAGTATGTTAAGTGGTCATACGTCATTTTCCCAGCCTTGTAGGTAAGAGTCGGCCTTAGTCAACCTAGCAGTTATTATGTGAAACACCCCATAAGTCAGCCGGCCGCCCCAGTCAGAATACCCGTGGGTACCCCAAGGAAGGGTCCACATCAGTAGTCAGCGACAGACTAGTACTTCAGCTGGTTCACGTAAGATATTCAGATACAGAGCCCTAGCAGAAGGCTAGTATTTACAGAATAGTTCATAAGACCGAGAATTCCCCAGAATAGCAGTATAAATCCTAGTGGATACACACAAGGCGTAAGAAATTGATAGTACCCTGCTAGCACAGTGTTTATTAAGACCAGGGGATCAGTAGACTCCCCGTGAAGATCCAGAGATTGATCGCCTGGGAATAAGTTGATTAAGCCCAGCCTTATAGTGGTTTAAGCAAAATAACAGAGCAATTAGATGCCCACAAGTCTGCGGTTATGCACGAACTATAAGTACTCAAGTAGAACGGTTAGAGCATTGTTAGACTACTGCCACATAAGGGTCATTCAACCTGACTATTCAGTTATTTAAGGTTATGCAGCCAGGTCATTAGAGGTCATGGTCAATATCAGGACCCCCTGACCAGATACGGGCACGTGGTGTGCAGATAGTCGTTCAAGATTACCTTAGCAACAAGTAGCCTTAACATGCGGCCAGAACGCCAGATAAGCTCTAGCTATACTAGTAGATTACTTGTCATATTCTCCGGCATAATAAACCAGTATGACCATCAGTTATATGTCAAATTTTGTAAGTGTGAATTTTGGTTGAGTTTAATAGCCTTTTTGGTCACATTGTGTCAGAGGCTGGTGTACAGATAGATACACAGAAAATCGAAGTAGTGAAGACATAGCCTAGACCTACCACTCCGATCGAAGTACGCAATCCCTGTGGTTAGCCGGGCACTGCAGAGGGTTTGTGGAAGGATTTTCCACCTTAGCAGCACCTCTGACTAAATTGACACAGAAGGCAGCAAAGTTCCAGTAGACTGAGGCGTGTGAGCAGAACTTCCAAGAGTTAAAAGCCAGGTTAACATCACCTCCAGTGTTAGTATCGCCAGGAGATATAGAGGGTTGATGCAGCATGGTGAAGTAATAGCTTATGCTTTCAGGCAGTTGAAGAAACGTGAAAAGAATTATCTTACCCATGACCTGGAGTTAGCTGCAGTAGTTTATGCCTTAAAGAGTGAAAATTTTGTATCATCCAGGAAGGGCTAATATGGTAGCAGATGCCCTTAGCCGTAAATCTATGGGGAGTTGGCATACTTGCAGCCTGAACAGCGAGAATAGACCTGAGAATTACACTAGTTAGCCGGTTTAGCCGTTCACATAGCAGAAATAAAGGATAACAGAGCGATAATACAGAATGTCGTAGTGTTGTCGTTAGTGGTGGAAGTAAAGGAACGGCAGTATGGAAACCCTAGCCAGGTTCAACTTGAACACAAGGTTCAGTAAGGAGAGGTGACATATTTTCAGATAACCGGGGATGAAGTGTTGTGATATAAAGGCCGCATTTGTGTTCCATATATTTTGGGGCATCGCCAGCAGCTTATGAGCGAGGCGCGTTACGCCCGCTATTCTCTCCACCCAGGTGCGACGAAAATGTGCCATGATATCAAAAAAAACTACTGGTGGCCAGGTATGAAAAGAGAAATTGCTGAATTTGTAACCCAGTGTCCTAACTGCCAACAGGTGAAAGCGGAACATCAGAAACTAGGCGGGTTAACTTAGGACATAGTTGTGCCTCTCTGGAAATGAGAAGCAGTGAATATGGATTTTGTGGCAGGATTACCCCGTACCAGACACGAAAATGATTCTATTTGGGTAATAGTTGACAGGCTGACAAAATCAGCTCATTTCCTGCCAGTGAAAGCTACATTCTCAGCTGAGGATTATGCCGAATTATATATTAGAGAAATAGTTAGATTGCATGGAGTGCCGGTATCTATCATTTCTGATAGGGGAGCACAGTTTACAGCTAGATTCTGGCAGTCGTTCTAGAGGGGTCTGGAAACGCAGATAAATTAAAGCACAGCATTCTATTCTCAGACAGATGAGCAGGCTGAGCGCACAATTCAGACGCTCAAAGACATGTTGCGAGCGTGTGTGCTAGATTTTAGTAGTAGCCAAAGTGAGCATTTACCATTAATTGAATTTGCCTACAATAATAGCTATCATTCAGCCATCCAGATGGCGCCTTTTGAGGCATTATACGAGCGAAAATGCAGATCGTCGAATGGTTGGTTTGAAATCGGAGAGTCAGTGTTGGTTGGCCCAGACATTGTTCAGCAGTCAAAGGAAAAGGTAAAGCTTATCCGAAGAATGCTTACTGACTGCACAGAGCCGCCAGAAATCATATGCAGATGTGCGGCGCAGAAAATTGGAGTTTGATGTGTATGACTGGGTATTTCTGAAGTATCCCCAATGAAAGAGGTAATGAGGTCCGGCAAGAAAGGTAAGCTCGGCCCGAGGTTTGTTGGGCCTTATCGGATTCGTCGAAGGACAGGCCGAGTAGCATATGAGTTGAATTTGCCTCCACAATTAGAATCCGTTCATCCGGTCTTTCATGTATCTATGCTGAGAAAATGCATAGGAGACCCGTCCAGAGCAGTCCCAGTCCAGAATATCCAGGTTACGAAAAAGCTGGCCTATGAAGAGGTTCCAATAACTATCTTAAACAGGCAGATTCGCAAATTGAGGACTAAAGATATTACGTCTATTAAGGTATCGAGACATAACAGGGAAGCGGAGGAAGATATGAGGACCAGATATCCTCACCTATTTCAGGCCTAGTCAGGCGACAGGTATGTCCGTATTATTACTTATGTAGTACCTTATAGTTGTATGTGTGTGAATGAGAAAGATTGATACTTAGTTATCCAGTGGATCATAAAATATTACGTCCAGCGCCTGTGTTGGACTTTTTTGCATTTCAGGTTTTTGCTATAGTTTACAGGGGAAACTCTGCCGAAATTTTTCTAGAAAGTAAGTTAAGTAGTCCTCCAGATAGC
This sequence comes from Datura wrightii, assembly GCA_035772735.1. NCBI lineage: Eukaryota > Viridiplantae > Streptophyta > Magnoliopsida > Solanales > Solanaceae > Datura > Datura wrightii. The sequence goes on from JASDFA010000016.1 coordinate 125,397,110, forward strand.
AGTGTACATTCGAGGACGAATGTTCTTAAGGGGGGAGAATGTTATACCCCATAGAATTCCCGGCACCTAAATGACCAATTCGCACGTTGGTTAAGCATATTTGAAGGCCATAGTGCTAGAGAAAGGCCCGGGAAAAGATCGGACGAGAAACCTGTCGAACCATCGCGGAAGGAGCCGAAGCAGAGCCCCTCCGCGATGGCAGCGTGTCACGGAGGAGGAGCCTCCGCGTTGGCTCCGTGACACGTTGGCCTTGTCCAGGCCCAAGTATATAAAGCCCCACTTCGGTTTATTTTAGAATTAACTCATATAAATCTCCAGAAAACAGAGAGCAAATGCAGAGAAGGAAAAAGGATCGAAGAAATAATATAATTTTTGTCGGATTACGCTGCTAAACGTTGCCCAAACTCAAATTAACTTCAGATAATGAGGTATTTAGCAGCAGAGAGCATTCCTACGGATTCAGTTTCGTGAAATACGGCTGACGAACCGTCGAGCCACCGAGCTAAGGTAAGTGGAATTGCTCTAAATTAGTGTCTATGTGTTCCTAGCTATGAAGTGAATATTTCTCCCTTCTGGGCCGCTGAAAAATAGTGAGTTTTCAACCGTCTTTCGATAAGCCTAAGTTTAGGCTATAAACTATATCAAAAGTGACATTGCCTTTTAAAATAAAGCTGTATTTAGTATTAATTGACATATTTATGAATGCAGTTGGGAGAAAATAGTTGAAGTACCAGCCGAGTCTCGTCCGACAGACGAATAGTTCAAGGATAAGGTATGTAAAGCTAGTTTCCTCGGCAAGTTAAGTAATCTCGGTACAATACAGTAATTCAAAGGCCAGTAAAATGTTTAGAAGTCATGTGTTACGTTTATTACGAATGTTGGTACGATATTAGGAGCATCGAGCTATAACCTGCGTGGAACTTACTAGTACGACATAGATTTTCATACAAGTGTTAGAAACTGCACAGCATGCTCAGTATGTGATATAATGCGAAATGTTAGGGTATCATTGTATTTAGTTAAGGCCCAGTAAAGCAATGTAATATCTGTAAGACATCTCAGAAATAGAACGACAAGTTCAAGTGAAGCTAGCAAGCATATTAGAACTAGTAAATCATGTTACTGTAGAAACTCAGTATACAGCATGGTTTCAGCAGAAATACTATATCCTGTTCAGTATTAGCCCAGAACAGTCTGGCAGGAGACTATATTCATATATATATATTTACCAGCCTCAGCACATATTAAATACGTACAGATTACTATCACTAGTTCAGCATGTAATATATACGATACTTTACCCCTATTAGCCTCAGCATGTGAGATATGCAGATAGTATTACTAGTTGAGACCGTTGTATTGTTTGGGGTTGGACTACCTAGCATCCATGACCGCCCCAGGGTTGATAGCTGTATCGACTCATCCGCCAGAGGACGAGGATACGTCACTCTACGGAGTGGCATGCCGTCCCACAGGGGACAAAGATGGGAGGCCAGTTTTCCCCATATTATGCCTTGGTCGGCTTTTACACACCCCTGTCGAGCGGATACGCCCGGGTGTTGATTCAGGAGTCCTTCGGACTCAGATGCAGTTATAGTCAGGGGCCCAGCGAGCCCAAGTGCATACCCATGGGACCGGCAGGACGCTTACAAGGTTTATAGGAGATGGGATGACTGGGGTAGGGGTATAGATTCTGTGCTGGTTGCACCTCCCAGCTTATGGGGGCCGGGTAAGGTTTGTGTGTGTTATGTTATGTTATGTTATGTTATGCCATGTCACGTTAGATACGAGTAGATCAGCAGTTGAGTGATACGTCTCCAGATACGACTCCTATCCCTTCCAGTATAAATGAGAGAAGGTATGACTTACATTATCAGACAGTTAATCTAATTCTTCTTACTTCAGTATCATCAGTTACATTTTTGTTTTCAGTTATTGCTTTACATACTCAGTACCAGCGGTACTGACGCCCGGTGGGGCGCTGCATTACTTGCCTGCAGGTACTCATAGACGAGCAGGCGATACCACGTGATTCCTGTCAGCGATCGAGTATTCAGCTCCTGTTATCCGGAGACTGAATTCTAGAGGTGTATTTCATTTCCTTTTGTTGTATAGTACGGGTAGGTCGGGGCCCTGTCCCGATCATTTCTATTGCTATTCCTAGAGGCTTGCAGTCTGTATATATTTCCCTGTGGTCAGATGAGCCGGTCGTGTGAGGCCGTGCAGTTGTTAGTTGTTAGTATTTCTATTTATTTCATGTTGGTCGTGTGGGCCATAGCTTGACAGTAGTGGTGACCTTGCCGGTCACATAGCTTCCTAATATTCTATGATTAGGTTACAGATAACTAGACAGCATGGTGGCCTTGTCGGCCTGCATAGGTTTCCTTGAATTAATATGTTTCTGGTCAGCTGTTAGTACAGGTACTGAAGGCTATAGTCCAATGGGCCGGGGGCTGTGTTTACAGCCGTTATATAGCCCTTTGTTTCCAGAAATGTGAGTTAGAGCCAGCCAGGCGCCAGATGTGCCCAGGCTTAGCAGTCCAGCAGTTCAGGTTTTAGTCGGGCACCAGGTGCCAGTCATACCCCCCAAGGCGGGGTGTGACATTAGGAGTATGCCTTTGAGTTTACCCGGCTTTTTAAATATGCGTCAGATATGGTTGCATACCAAAGGGAGAGTATTAGTAAATTTGTTAATGGAGTAGCGGATTCATTGGTCATGGAGTGCAGGACCGCCATGTTAAATAGTGACCTAGATTGCCCCTGGTTAGTCATATATGTATAGAAGATAGAGGCGGATCAGCTGAAGGAGAAGAAGAGGGGGGCTAAGAGGACCAAGATCAAAAGCTATAGGCATTCCCAACAGAGATCGGGTGGAGGACATCATCCCCGGTTTCACCAGAGGTCATCGGCCCCAACATTGTCGTTAGCTGATCTTGGGCAGATTTATATGCCGAAGTGATACTCAAACATATCATTTTCGCCTTGTTTATTGTGCAATGTGTATACAATTTCATGTAATTGGTAATAAAATGTGAATTTATACTAACCAACATGATTAGCATTTGTTTGCAGGTAAAATATGATTTTTAGGAGCTAAAATGCATGTTGGGACAATATCGGAGTTGGACTTGGATGCGAGCATGGAAAAGACATTGGAATGCGCAATGTAAAGGGGCTACGCGATGGAGCCGTGCCACGCTACCATCGCGGAGGCACACTGCCTGGAGGGTGATTTAATTGGCAATTTCCAGTGAAGCCTCGCGACAGCTCTGTGGCACGGAGATAAGCCTCCGCGTTGGCCTCCGTGCCACGTTGAGGCTATATTCCCGGACCCTGGATTTCCGGTGAGGGTCCGCGTCCATGCCGTGTCACAGAGGCAGTGCTCCGCGTTGGCCTCCGTGACACGTTGCTTGTTATTCCGGGAAAAATTCTCAATAGTATAAATAGAACACTTAGGCTTATTTTTAATGAATTCAGACTTGGTGGAGCAAGGACGTGGGTTAGAGGCAGTTGAGGGACGAAAAAGCTAAGGGATTTTCTCTCTTCCTTTCTTCTTTTAATCAATTGTTTGTATGATTAACACTTGTTTTAGGATGATTAATCCACAAATGAGTGGCTAATTCTCTTCCTTGCTGAGGTTTTAAACAATGGTGATGAATTTTGATTGTTAATTATATGGTTTTATTCTTCTTCTTCCATGTTGTTCTATTAATTCTTGTTCTTACTGCATTAGTGTGTGGCCGACATTAATGTACATCTAAAAAGTCCAATTTCACTTGAGAGAGCAAGAAATTGGAAAGTTGTGAATTAATAGGGTATTGTTCTTAACTTGATTTGGGAAAATTGGGTTTTGATGTGCTTTCCTGATAGAAATATACTTGAAAGCTGTATTAGTCAATTTAGGAACCGGAATTGTAGTGCTTGGTCATAAATTGCATTTGATCACAGAAATGTAGACGAATGGTTTATGATTCTAAAGTGAGATTAAATACGAGAGTTTTAATCTCTAGGCTAATGTTCTTGGCTAGCAACATGAAGAAAAGATTAACCAAATTATGATTATAATCAAATTCATTACTTGTTCTTAACCTTGGCATGCTCATATCCATAGTTTCAATTCAAAGTAAATATTTGTTAATAGTTTTAGTATATAAGTTATAAACAAAATTATTTAACTTTTGATTAGGTTGTTGTCAGCATAATTAGAAGTAAAGCTAGAATATAGTATAGTTAAGCAATTTTACTTATCCAGAGTCTCCTTGGTTCGATACTTGGCTTACTTAGCCACTTTATTACTTGTTTGACCACGTGCACTTGCGTGTCGGTTTTTACATATAGCAAACCGACCGAACAATAGCCAATGTCCCGTCTGGCCTAGACGTGATTAGAGGAGTATAGCATTAGGCTCTAGAGGTTAGGGGAGCATGTCAGGAGAGCCCAACATTCCATCTTATGGGAGATACGTTAAGAGGCACGCCGAAGACTGTTTAGCTGGTTCAGGCGCGTGTTTTGGGTGTGGGAAGCCCGAACACATTCTTAGAGATTGTCCTGCAGCCAGACAGGGCCATGATAGAGGCCCTAACCCAATTACCAATTCAGCAGCTCCACCAGCACACTTAGCTCAGTAGGATGCATCCACTAGTGTAGGTGATGCATAGCGCCAAAACAGGTTCTATGCAATTTCATCTCGAGAGGAGCAGGATTGCTGACCCGATATGGTTATGAGTATGTTACGCGTATTCCATCTTCATGTGTATGCATTTTTAGATCTTGGGGCTATATTATATTTTGTGACTCCTTATGTTGCTATTAGTATCGAAGTCAGTCCCGATATCTTATAAGAAACCTTCTCAGTCTCTACTCTTGTTGGTGAGTAAGTTATAGCTCAATGGGTATACAGAAATTGCCCTATTACAATTCTTCATAAGGCCACCTTAGCTAACCTAATATTGTTATATATGACCAGTTTTGATGTCATTTTTGGTATGGACTGGTTACATTGATGTTACACCTCAGTTAATTATAAAACTCGTAGAGTAGAGTTTTGTTTTCCAGGTGAACCAATTCTAGAGTGGAAGAGTAGTTCAGCTGTGCCTATAGATCGCTTTGTTTCTATCTCAAGGCCAAGAAGATGATCTCTAAAGGCTATGTCTACTATCTAGTTTAGGTTAAGGATGTTATTTCCAAGAGCTCGATTCTTCAGTTAGTTCCTATAGTATGTGAGTAAATGGAGGTGTTTCCAGATGATCTACCAGGATGCCCTCCTAAGCGGGAGATTGACTTTCGTATTGACTTTCTCCCTGATATGCAGCCTATATCCATTCCAACTTACATAACGGCTCCAACAGAGCTAAAGGAGTTGAAAGAGAAGTTGAAGGATCTCCTAGACAAGGTTTTCATTAGGCCTAGTAAATCCCCATTGGGTCCTCCAGTTCTCTTTGTTCAAAAGAATGATGGTTCCCTTAGAATGTGCATTGATTATCGACAGTTCAACAAGGTCACAATCATGAATAAGTATCCCCTCCCTAGGATTGATGACCTATTTGACCAGCTTCAGGGTGTTAAGCGCTTCTCAAAGATAGACCTCAAATCCGGATATCATCAGCTCGGAGTTAGGGCGAGTGACATTCAAAAGATAGCTCTTATGACTTGGTATGGTCACTTTGATTTTATAGGTATGACTTTTGGACCAATAAATGCCCCTAAAGCTTTTATAGATTTGATGTACTGGGTGTTCAAGCAGTATTTGGATATGTTCATGATTGTCTTCATATATGATATACTCATATACTCTCGCAGCGAGGAGGAGCATGTCGCTTATGTGAAGATTGTGTTGCAAACTTTCAAGGATCACTAGATGTTTGTCAAATTCAAGAAGTGTGAGTTTTGGATGAGCTCAGTGGCATTTTTGGGTCATGAAGTGTCTAGCGAGGGTGTGCAGATGGACTATAAAAAGATAGAAGCAGTAAAGATTTGTCCTAGACCAGTTAGTCCTTTAGATATCAGGAGCTTCTTGGGTTTCACTAGGTACTACAGGAGGTTTATAGAGGGATTTTCATCAATTGCAAAAATGTAGACTATGTTAACCCAAAAAGGTCAAATTTCAGTAGTTGAACGCTTATGAGAAGAGTTTTCAAGAGTTAAAGACTCGACGAACTTCAGCCCTAGTGTTGACCCTACAAGAGGGCACAGATGGTTTTGTTGTGTATTGTGATGCCTCTAGCGTTGGTCTCAGTTGTGTATTGATGCAACATAATAAAGTCATTGTGTATGCCTCTAGACAACTTAAGAATCATGATAAGAATTATCTGAGATATGGCCTAGAGCTAGCAGCTATGATGTTTGCTTTGATGATTTGGAGACACTACTTTTATGGGATGCATGTGGATGTGTTCATGGACTACAAGAGCCTTCAGTATGTGTTCACTCAGAAGGAGCTGAATTTGTGACAAAAGAGATGGCGAGATCTTCTCAAGGACAATGACAGGAGTGTTTTTTATCATCCGAGTAAGGAAAATGTATGGTGGACACTTTTAGTAGGTCGTTATAATACTCGGAAGTGCCTAAGAGTAGACCCGGGAGTTAAAAGTTGAAAACTATTGACACTGGGAAAAATATTGTAGAACGAGTGACTCTACGGGTCGTTGGTCCAACCGACGACCCGTTGGGACGAGTAGTGGAAAGAATCTAGTCTGGGGATAGTGGAAGCAAAAACCGATGTGACGACTCGTAGTGGGAAATAATGAGTCGCTGTTTGTAGTCGTGGTAGGAGATGGACTGTAGCATTTGGGAAGCAATGGGTCATCCCATGACCCATCATGAGTTACCATGGACCGTGGTTAGCAGTCATCGTTTGAGTGGTGTAATTTTCAGTGGGTTCGATGGAAGGAAACCACGACTCATTTTTGGATGTAATGAGTCGTGATAAGGCTCGTTGTAAAATGAGGTGCCAAGTCTGCAAGAGGAAACAATGGTCAACAAAATGACCAGTTGTATAGTATAAAAGACCCATCATTTTGAGTCGTGGGTTGAGCTGCGACCTAAGCCTGGACAGTGTACAACACGAATCGTCACCACGGGTCATGGTATCCTCCAACGACCCATTGGAGCGCCCATTGGTTCGTCCAGTGAAGAACTTTTCTGCGTAATCATTAAGGGCATTTTCATTATTTCTACGTCCTAAGGCCTTATACAACGTTGTTTAAGGCTCGTAATGGTGGGTTTTAGGAGGAGAAAACCTATTCTAAGTCATTCCTTTCATGCATGCAAACTTAGAGAATTAAGGGAGGTGATCTAGAGCAAGCTTTCAAGGTTTCCATTCAAATTCTTCTTGGGCATTCAGAGAAGTGGTAGAATCAATCCCTTTTAGCTATGTAAGGTAATGAGTGAGAGCGTAAGCTGAAATGGACTAAGGATGGGGAGGAGTCTAAGATCCGGACCATGTATGATGAAATAATACAACAGAGAAAGTATGCGGTCAGTACGTGGAAAGTACCGAGTATGCAAGGTAAGTAAAACGGACATTTAAAAGTAAAATAAAACTCATAAATAAACGTAGGAGAAGGAAATCATGCATATATCATAAACTCTATAAGAAAGCATAAGGCTCAAGGCTTTCAAATCATTCATAAAGCGTTCATAATCATAAACGTAAGTAAACTTTATCAAAACATAACTTGAGCCAATAAATAACCATAAAAATGCATAAAACATGCGGAACAATGGAAGACTCATCTTAACTGACACCATCATGGTAGAACCTTTCATGATGCCCCAACATCTGACTCAAGTGGGTAGAGCCGACCCTGGCTTGCCAGGCGAGGGTCGTGCGTTAGGCGTGATATCACATTTGAGGGGATCGGTATCAATATAATATATAACATTAGAACCCACTATGGCACGTGGTTATGAGACACCAGCGTAGTCCTTTGTACGTGGGGCTGCTCGGTGCTAGACATGGCTCCCAAAAACATGCATATAGGTTCATACGTAAATCAATGATATCATGCATTAAAATCCATTGGCCAAAATATAACATTTATCATCATTGATACCCATTAAAACATGCTTAGCCAAGAATCAAAGGCCCCTTTTCATCAGCCAACATCATAAATCGATAAATCATGTAATTCGTTTCATAAACCGTAAATCATTCTTCAACATATGGGCATTGCTCAATACTTTAACATACTCAATTTTTTCAAAAATATACTCGTAAACATGGGAACTTGCAATCATGATTTCCCATCATCAATAAGCTCAAAATATTGAATATTCATCATAAATCATAACTTTCATGAACCTTCATCAATGAGCATTTTAGATTTAAAAAGCTTGAAACATGATTTTAAAGAAAATAATATAAAACCTGCCCATCATTCATAATTCAATAATTAAAACTCAATTAAATCTACTCATAAAGAGAAATCACATTTTCATGCATTTGGGTAAAACCCCATAGAACTTGAATAGGAGAACTCATGATTTAAAATGAAATTTGAGCCTTTGTGTGAAAGGATTCACCCATTATAAACCCTACATACCTGAGGTAGACTGATTTTACTCTCCCTTGAATGCCCACAGAGAAATTGATGGAACCCTTGGAGAAGAAGACCTTGAATCTCCCTAAAAACCCTCTAAAAGCTCTTTTATGGGAATGGGTATGCATTAGGTACTTAACCCATCTTATCACACTCAGAAAAACACAAAACGACGTATTTTAGGGTCTCAAAGCATGGGAAAGTTGAAATTTCCCTTAATGAAACATCCCCTGAAAACTGCTTCAGACGGACAACGATCAATCCAACGGGTCGTTGCATGATACCACGACTCGTGGTATTAAGTTGTTTGGTTCACTGCCTCACGACAAACCTCAGGTTCTTTCCATGACTCATCAGAACGAGTCGTTGCTGCAATCAACGGGTCATTGGATCAACCATTGTCAACTCCTTGAACAATTTGACTTCCATTATCACGAGCCTCACCACGACTCGTGGTGGCTTCCAATGAGTTGTGGTCTCAATCCATTGTATGCAATGAAATTCTCAACCCACAAGTAACGACTAAAAACGACGGGCCATCATATCTCAAGAATTGTGGGATGCCCCGCGGGCTCCCCATCAGCCTAAGTCAGCCCTTCGTACGATCGGTAACAATGACTCATTGTTCCTGACAATGAGTCGTTACACCATCCTTTGTCACCACTGCTTCCCTGAACCCCCATACTACGATTGCTTCTAACGACTTGTGGTATCCAACCATGAGTCGTTGAGTCGCTCCTCTTGTGATTTTTTTGCCGGTTTTCTGCTCTTTTTAAATTCAACTCCTGAGTCTATTCTTAGGCCTTGCCGGGTATTACAATATATCCCCCTTGGAAACATTCGTCCACGAATGTAGGAAACAAGCAGCAAACAGAAACATACAATTTATCATAGCCATATACTGATCATTTAGCCAAATCTTTCATGGAAAGACTACCTCCTAATAAAACCACATAGCTAAACTAATCTCATACTTCACATACACATTCATACACATAAAAGAAACTTGTACACATGGTGGGAGAGACAACCTTAGCTATGAGTAGGTTATCTTCTGTGCTTCATGTGTTTCATGTATCGATTTTGAAGAAGTATTTGGTTGTCCCTACTCTAGTTGTTCCAATGGACAGTGTTGGTGTGAGAGACAACCTTAGCTATAAGGAGGTTTCGGTGGAAATATTGGATCGAGAGGTTTAGAGGATAAGGAAAGGGAAGTAGATTTAGTTTATGTATTATGGAGGAATCAACATGTTGACGGAGGTATGTCGGAGGCCAAACTGGATATGATGGCTAGATACCCACATTTGTTCTCTACCAACTCAATTCTAGCTTGAGATGTCAGGTTTTGCACTTAAGACTCTATTTAGTTTTCATGTTCAGTTCTTGTGTTCAAGTTTCTTTTACATATGTGGATGCATGAGTGAATCATGAAAACAGATTAGCTCTGTGGTTTGAATCAGAGGTAGTCATTCTGTTAGTTTTTGGTTTAAATGATCAGTATTTCAATATGATAATTTCATATTTCTATTTTCTTCTTGTTTCATACATTCGAGGATGAATGTTCCCAAGAGGGAGATGTTATAATACCCCAGAAGTGCCTAAGAGTAGACCCGGGAGTTAAAAGTTTAAAACTGTTGAAACTAGGAAAAATATTGCAGAAAGGGTGACCCTACAGATCGTAGGTCCAACAAACGACCCATAGGGACGAGCCGTGGAAAGAATCTAGTCCGGGGAAAGTGGAAGCAACGACGATGTGATGACTTGTTGTGGGAAACAATGACTTGTCGTTTGTAGTCATTGTGGGAGATGGACTTTAGCATTTGGGAAGCAATGGGTCATCCCAACCCCTCATGAGTTACCACAGATCGTGTTTAGAAGTTGTTGTTTGAGTGGTGAAATTTCCAGTGGGTTTGACAGAAGAAAGCCATGACTCGTTTGTGGATGTAATGAGTCGTGGTGAGGCTCATTGTAGGACGAGGTGCCAAGTCTATAAGAGGAAACAATAGTATACAACATAACCCATTGTATAGTATGACAATCCGTCATTTCAAGTCATGGGTTGTGCTGAGACCTAAACCTGGATAGTGTACAACACGAATTGTCACCACGAGTCATGGTATCCTCCAACGACCCATTGGAGCTCCCATTGGTTCATCCAGTGAAGAACATTTTTGAGTAATCATTAAGGGCATTTTTGTTATTTTTACATTCTAAGGCCCTATACTACGTCATTTAAGGCTCGTAATGGTGGGTTTTATTAGGGGAAAACCTATTCTAAGCCATTCCTTTAATGCATGCAAACTTAGAGAATTAAGGGAGGTGATCTAGAGTAAGCTTTCAAGGTTTCCATTCAAATTCTTCTTGGGCAATCAGAAAAGTGGTAGAATCAAGCCCTTTCAAATATGGAGGCACCCATGCCCAATTTCTATCTATGTTATGAGAATTTCCTATGATCAAGTTATGGGGTTTTCACCCCAAATGCATGAATCTTCTATTTCTTTACATGGGTATGATTAAATCATGAAGGTTTTCATTATTGAATTATGAAGCCTGGGAAGATTTTAAGTTTTTTTCAAGAAAAATCATGTTTCTAATTTTATGAAACTAAAGGCCTATTGATAAGAAGTTCATAAAAGAAGAGATTTGTGATGAATGTATGATGATGATGAGATATGATGATGCAAAGCAGGTTTAAAAGCTACCCATGATTATGATATTTTTTTCAAGAAAAGTTTTGAGTAGTTCCAAGCATGATAAACTATTGGGCAAGGCCCTTATGTCAAGTATGTATGATGTATTGTCTCTAAAGTAAGCTTACAACATGGTTTTGGAGCAAGGACTCCCAATTATCTTTGAGTTTGTGGTATGTTTTGAATTAAAGCTTCTCATATGCATGATTTCATATTTGAGATGTATTTAATTATTGAGTTTTGTATATAGACAATGTTGAGCTTCGTTATAAAATGATGTAGAGCATATGCATGTTTTGAGAGAAGAGTTTAGCACCGAGTAGGCTAAGGGTCGATCACCCTATGCCCCAGAATTATGTGCCAACGTAGGTTGATAGCATTATATATTATTGGGACATCCCTTTCAAGCTATCCCCAACCCTAATGGCCCATGAGCTTGATATCGATATAATGGTATGTTCCTTAGCCATGGCAAGGCTTTGGGCGGCTCTACCCACTTGAGTGTGATACGTCGGACCACGTAAGCTCTATCATGGTATGTCAGTTAACTAACTAGTCTCCCAGTTTTCCATATGATTCATTCATGCATATTTATTACTCATGATTATTATATACACATGCATGTTCTAAAAGCACGATTTGACTCAATGTTCAGCTTTTCTATAAATGTCATATTTCATCTTTGAGTCATTAGAGTAAGTTGATGTTATAAAGCTTTGTATTGTCATGTTTTGAAAAGATCATGATTTCAGAAAGAATGTATGCAAGTCCTCCCCTCAGATTCTTAAAGTTTATGTTATGGTATGAAATATTTAAATGATTTCCTTTACTTAAGCGGTTTTTACTTACCTTGCACACTCGGTACATTTCACGTACTGACCGTATACTTTCTATGCTACATCATTTCATGATACTGGACTCAGCTCTCAGGTTCAGCCCCACTCTTAGTCATCTTATCAAAATTAGCTTTTGCTTTATTTGTGATTCCTTATATTTCGTGGCTTAGACTTCCGCTTTCCTTATGTATTTCAGTTTCAGTATAGTTGATTTAGTTGGGGTCTTGTCCCATCAACTCGTCATGTTTAGAGGCTTTTTATACTGATATGTGTATTCAGCTTTGGATGATGTATTCTGATGTTATGGTTGAGTTAGACTTCTGCTAAGTTTATTATGTTAATTCTTCTGTTTGATGATTAAGTTAGATGTATGCTTATGCCATGGGTCGACTTGGGGTCTCTCGAGGTCCCTTGTCCTATGTCGCGATCCGGTCCTCTATTTGGGTCGTGACAAACTTGGTATCAAAGCCACAGGTTTGATGTGTTCTAGCGTGTCTGAAAGCCACGTTAAGTAAAGTCTTTTTCATGGCTGTGAAGTGCGCCACACTTTTGACGAAGAGGCTACGAGACATTTAGGAAATGTTCCCTTCTATGATGATCTATGTCGTGCGATAAAAAGTTTTTCTATCCTTCTAATTCATGCTATTTACAATTTCAGAATCATGGCTCCTCGAAGAATGAGCGGAAGGAGGAGTGGAGATGGTGAAGGCCACGAGGATGGAAATGGTCATGGGCATCAGCAAGCCCCACCAGTTCAGGAGCCCCAAGCACCAGAGCCAACTGCCCATACTGAGTTCCGGGCCGCTATTCAGATGCTTGCATAGGACTTGACAACTCAGGTCAATCAGCAGGCCGTTGCACATGCTCCGCAAAATAGAAACTTAGCGGCGGCTTGAGCCAGAGACTTCTTGAGGATGAATCCCCCGGAGTTCCATGGGTCCAAGGTAGATGAGGACCCACATGAGTTCGTAGACGAGATTGTCAAGATCACCCATGTCATGGGGGTGAATGGGGTTGAGTGCGCTGAGATAGCCTCTTATCAGTTAAAAGGCGTCGCACATATCTGGTTTCACCAATGGAAGGATAGCAAGGTCATAGGAGCAGGTCCAGTCACTTGGGAAGAGTTTCATGTTGCATTCCTAGATCGGTCTTCCCTTGGGAGATGATGGAGCTGAAGGCAGCTGAGTTCATAAATTTGAAGCAAGGGAGAATGACAGTGCAAGAGTATTCCCTTAAGTTCACTCACCTATCGAAATATGACCCTGAGTTCGTAGTTGACCAAAGGATGCAGGTGAGCAGATTTGTGCATAGGATAGCAGGCTATTTGGACAAGGAATGCAGGATTGCTATGCTCCATCTGTACATGGACTTCCCTCGGATGGTGTTGTACGCCCAATAGATGGAGGCGGCACATTCGAGAGAGATAGGCCAAGAGGCCCAGGACCGATGACCACGGATTTTCTCAGCCAAGATCAGGTGATGGGCACTGTCAACAAACTCACTAGAGATCATCCAACCCAACTTCTTCAGCATTGAATGTGGCATCTCGACCTTGACATGATTAGACAGGGCGAGCATCAGGCTCGAAGGGTCAAAGCATTAGACCCACAGATTCTATCATCCCAGCTTGTCGTATATGTGGTCGGGGACAGTCATGCCAGTGCTTGGCAGATTCAGGAGCTTATTTCATGTGTGCACAATCTGGACACATGCTCAGAGATTGTCCAGCAGCGAGACAGGATCAGATTGGGGGTCGTGGCCCAGCTTCTAGTTCGGTAGCCCCTCGCTCACACTCAGCACATCAGGGGGAATTTACTAGCATAGTTGGCGGTCAATGCTAAAAATGATTCTATGCTTTAGCATCCCTTTAGAAGCAGGAGGTCTCTCCAGATGTGGTCATTGGTATGTTACGAGTCTTCCATGTAGATGTTTATGCTTTATTAGATCCGGGAGCTACCTTGTCTTTTGTGATGCCTTATGTGTCCAGTAGCTTCAGAGTTAGTCCTGAAGTCTTTTCAGAACCCTTCTCAGTTTCTACTCTAGTAGGTGACTCAGTTATAGCTAGACGGGTGTATAGAGGTTGTCCAGTCCTAGTCCTTCAGAAGGTCACCTCAGTAGATTTTATAGAGTTATCCATGACCAGTTTCATTGTTATTCTCGGCAAGGATTGGTTATTTGCATGCTATGCTTCAGTTAATTGTAGAACCCGGGCAGTAGAGTTCAGATTTCTGGGTGAGCCAGTCTTAGAATGGAGAGGTAGTTCAGCTGTGCGTGTAGGTCATTTCATCTCTTACTTAAATGCCAGAAGTATTATTTCCAAGGGGTGTATGTACCATCTAGTGATGGTTAAGGACGTTGAGTCCGAGACCCCGACTATCCATGTCGTACCAATAGTACGTCAGTATCTAGAGGTCTTTCCTGATAATTTATTGGGAATTCCTGCTGAGCATGAGATTGATTTTGGTATAGATCTTCTTCCCTACACCCAGCTTGTATCTATTCCACCCTACTGGATGGCTCCAACTAAGCTAAAGGAGTTGAAAAAGAAGTTGAAAGACTTGTTAGATAAGGGCTTCATTAGACCGAGTAAGTCCCCATGGGGTGCACTAGTTCTCTTCGTCCGAAAGAAGGATGGTTCTCTTTGCATGTGTATTGATTATCGGCAATTAAACAAGGTCACCGTAAGGAATAGGTATTGTTTACCCAGGATCTATGATTTGTTTAACCAGCTTCAGGATGCCAAGTGTTTCTCAAAGATAGATCTCAGGTCCGGGTATCATCAGCTCAGAGTTCGGGAGAGTGATATCCCGAAGATAGTCTTCATGTTGCGGTATGGCCATTATGAGTTTGTTGTTATGTATTTTGGAATAATGAATGCCCCTGAAACTTTCATGGACTTGATGAACAGGGTGTTAAAGCATTATCTGGACATATTCATGATCGTGTTCATTGATGACATCCTTATATACTCTTGGAGCAAGGAGGAGCATGCCACTCATTTGAGAGTAGTGCTTCAGACCTCAAGGATCGGCAATTGTATGCAAAGTTCAGCAAGTGCAAGTTTTGGTTAAACCCAATGGAACTTTTAGGCCATGTGGTATCAAGCGAAGGCATAAAAGTAGATTCGCAGAAAATCGAGGCGGTGAAGAATTGGCCTAGACCGGTGAATCCTTTGGATATTCGGAGTTTCTTGGGTCTAGCTGTCTACTATCAGTGATTTTTTGAGGGTTTGTCATCTATTGCAGCACCTTTTACCAAGTTGACTCAAAAAAAGGTAAAATTCCAATGGTCGGAGGCTTGTCAAAAAAGCTTCCAAGAGTTGAAGACTCGACTTACTTCAGCATCGATGTTGACCCTACCCGAGGGTACTGATGGTTTTGTAGTGTATTGTGACACTTTGAGGATCAAACTCGAGTGTGTATTGTGCAGCATGGAAAAGTGATAGCATATGCCTCAACACGGTAGAAAGTCCTTGAGAAGAATTACCCGACCCACGATGTTGAATTGGATGCGATGGTGTTCACATTGAAGATATGAAGACATTACTTGTATGGGGTCCATGTGGATGTGTTTACGGACCACAAGAACTTACAATGTGTGTTCACCCATAAAGATCTCAATCTTTGGAAAAGGAAGTAGTTGGAGCTACTCAAGGACTACGATATGAGTGTTCTTTACTATCTAGGTAAGGCTAATGTGCTAGCAAACGTACTTAGTAGGCTCTCTATGGAGAGTGTGTCCCATGTGGATGAGGGAAAGAAAGAGCTAGTGAAAGACGATCATCAACTTGCTAGGGGGAAACTTGGGAAATGGCGAGTGTTATTGTCCAGAACGGGTCAGAATCGTCCTTGGTGACTGATGTGAAAGCTAGACAAGATAAGGATCCGATTTTGGTAAAGCTAAAAGATGTCGTTCGAAGTCAGAAGGTGGAAGTCATCTCCCAAGGGGGAGATGGTGTACTTCAGTACCAGGGTCACCTATGTGTTCCGGATGTCAATGTTTTGAGGAGTCGGATGATGCATGAGGCTCATGGATCTAGGTACTCTATTCGCCCAGGTGCCACTAAGATGTATCATGATTTGCGGGAAATATATTGGTGGAATGGCATGAAGAGAGATATTGCAAAATTCATAGCCAAGTGCTCAAACTCAGCAAGTGAAGGTCGGGCATCAAAAGCCGGGAGGCATACTACAGGATATTAGCATCCCCACTTGGAAGCGGGAAGAGAATAATATGGATTTTCATCACAAGCCTACCCCAAACCCGTCAACTCTATGATTCTATTTGGGTTGTAATAGACAGGTTGACCAAGGCTGCACATTTTCTACCGGTCAAAACTCCAGATTCGGCGGAGGATTATGCCAAGCTATATTTACAAGAGTTGATCCGATTGCATGGAGTTCCCTTGTCTATCATTTCATACATAGGTACTCAATTTACCTCTCAGTTTTGGCGGTCTTTTCAAAAAGGGCTTGGGACTCAGTTAAACTCAGCACAACATTTCATCCTCAAACGGATGGTCAAAAAGAGTGGACAATTCAAACTCTCGAAGACATGTTGAGAGCTTGTGTGATGAACTTCAAAGGTAGTTGGGACGATCACTTGACCCTGATAGAGTTCGCTTAGAATAACAGCTATCACTCCAGTATCCAAATGGCATTGTTCGAGGTTCTCTATGGGCAGAGATGTAGATCACCCATCTGATGGTTTGAGGTTGGTGAGGCGCTATGGTAGGGCCAGATTCGGTTCATGAGGCTATGGTGATGGTTTAGTTGATAAGGGACAAGCTGATAATCGCTCAGAGTCGTCAAAAGTCCTATGCGGATGTAAGGAGAAGAGAGTTGGAGTTCGAGGTGGACGATTAGGAGTTTCTAAAGGTATCTCCCATAAAGGGAGTAATGCGATTTGGAATGAAAGTGTCACACCCCTCCTTGGGGGGTATGACTGGCACCTGGTGCCCTACTAGGACCTGAACTGCTAGACTGCTAAGCCTGGGCACATCTGGTGCCTGGCTGGCTCTAACTCACATTTCTGGAAACAAAGGGCTATATAACGGCTGTAAACACAGCCTCCGGCCCATTGGCCTATAGCCTCCTGTACTTGTAATAACAGCTAACCAGAAACAAGCAACTATAGGGAAACCTATGCGGGCCGACAAGGCTACCATGCTGTCTAGTTATCTATAACTTAACCATGAAGTACTGGATAGCTACGTGACCGGCAAGGTCACCACTACTGTCGAACTATGGCCCCACACGGCCAACATAAAGGAAACAAAAGTTCTAACAGCTATACAACTGCACGGCCTCACACGACCGGCTCAACTGACAACAGGGAAGTATATATACAGACTGCAAGCCTCAAGGAATAGCAATAGAAATGATCAGGACAGGGCCCCGACCTACCCGTGCTGTACGACAAAAGAAGAGAAATAAACCTCTGGGATTCAGTCTCCGGATGGTAGGAGCTGAATACTCGATCGCTGACAGGAATCACTTGGTACCGCCTGCTCGTCTATGAGTACCTAAAGGCAAGTAATGCAGCGCCCCACCGGGCGTCAGTACCGCTGGTACTGAGTATGTAAAGTAATAACTGAAAGAAATATCTGAAAATAACAATACAACTGATGAAACTGAAGTAGAAAGGAATGGATTAACTGTCTGATAATGTAAATCATACCTTCTTTTAATTATACTGGAAGGAGTAGGAGTCATACCTGAGGATTTATCATTCTACTGTCGATCTACTCGTATCTACTATAACACGGCCTAACATATCATAACATAACATAGCACACACAAACCTTACCCGGCCCCCATAAGCCGGGGGGTACAACCAGCACAGAATCTATACCCCTACCCTGGTTATCCCATCTCCTATAATAACTATAAGCATCCCGCCGGTCCCCTGGGTATGCACTTGGGCTCGCTGAGCCCCTGACTATAACTGCATCTGAGTTCGGAGGACTCTTGAATCAACACCCGGGCGTATCTGCTCGATAGGGGTGTGTAAGGGCCGATCAAGGCACAATATGGGGAAAACTGGCATCCCATCTTCGTCCCCTGTGGGATGGCATGCCACTCTGTAGAGCGACGTATCCTCGTCCTCTGGCGGACGAGTCGATACAGCTATCAACCCTGGGGCGGTCATGGGTGCTAGGTAGTCCAACCCCAAGACAATATAATGGTCTCAACTAGTAATACTATCTGCATATCTCATATACTGAAACGAATAATAGTAAGGTGTTTGTACATACTATGTGCTGAGCTAGTAATAGTAATATATACATACTTAATACATGCTGAGACTGACAATAGTATACGTATATAATATATAGTCTTCTGCCATGCTGTACCGAGTGTAATGCTGAACGGGATATAGTCTTTCTGCTGAAAACCATGTTGTACGCTGAGTTTCTATAGTGACATGATTTACTATTCCTAACATGCTTTCTAAACTTCATTTTAACTTATCATTCTACTTCTGAGATGTCTTACAGATATTACATTGCTTTACTGGGTTTCAACTGAATACAATGATATCCTAACATTCTTTGTCACATCACATACTGAGCATGTTGTGCAGTTCGTAACACTTATATTAGGATCTATATCGTGCTAACAAGTTTCGCGCTAAATACAACATGATGCTTCTAATATCGTACCAACATTCGTAATAAACATAACACATGACTTCTGAACATTCTACTGGCCTTTAAATTACTGTACTGTAGCGAGATTACTTAACTTGACGAGGAAACTAGCTTTACATACCTTATCCTCGAACTATCCGTCTGTCGGACGAGGCTCGGCCGGTACTTCAATTATTTTCTCCCAACTGCATTCATAAATATGTCAATTAATACTAAACACAGCTTTATTTTAAAGAGCAACGTCACTTTCGATATAGTTTATAGCCTAAACTTAGGCTTATTGAAAGACGGTCGAAAACTCGCTATTTTTCAGAGGTCCAGAAGGGAGAACTATTCACTTCTCAGCTAGTAACACATAGACACTAGTTTGGAGCAATTCTACTTACCTTAGCTCGGTAGCTCGACGATTCGTCGGCCGTATTTCACAAAACTAAATCCGTAGGAATGCTCACTACTGCTAAATACCTCGGTATCTGAGGTTAATTTGAGTTTGGACAACGTTTAGCAGCGTAATCGGATGAAAATTATATTACCCCCTTCATTCTTATCTCTTCTCTGCTGATCCCTCTCTGTTTCACTAGAAATTATAAGTGTTTAATGATTTAAAACCGAAGTGGGGCTTTATATACTTGGGCCTGGACAAGGCCAACGTGTCACGGAGCCAACGCGGAGGCCTCACCTCCGTGACATGCTGCCATCGCGGAGGGGCTCTGCCTCGGCTCCTTCCGCGATGGTTCGACAGGTTTCTCGTTTGATCTTTTCCCGGGCCTTTCTTTAGCACGTATGGCCTTCAAATATGCTTAACCAACGTGCGAATAGGTCATCTAGGTGCCGATAAGGTGGCATATGAGTTAGAACTGCCCTTAGAGTTATCTTTTATGCATCTTGTGTTTCATGTACCGCTTTTGAATAAATGTTTGGGTGACCCAACTCTAGTTGTTCTAGTGGACAATGTTGGTGTGAGAGACATGGTGTGAGAGACAACCTTAGCTATGAGGAGGTTCCGGTGGAAATATTGGATCGACATGTTCGTAGGCTAAAGAAAAAGGAAGTAGCTTCAATTAAAGTATTATGGAGGAATCAACATGTTGAAGGAGCTACGTGGGAGGCCGAAGAGGATATGATGGCTAGATACCCACATTTATTCTCTACCGGCTTAGTTCTAGCTTGAGGTATCAGTTTTTGCACATAGACTCTATTTAATTTTGATGTTCAGTTTATGTGTTCAAGTTTCTTTTATGCATGTGGATGTGTGTCTGAATCATGAAATTAGATCAGCTATGTGGTTTGAATCGAAGGTAGTCATTCTGTATGTTTTTAGTTTAAATGATCAATATTTGATATGATAATTGCATATTTCTATTTTCTGCTTGTTTCCTACATTCGAGGATGAAAATTCCCAAGCGGGAGATATTGTAATATCCCGGAAGTGCCTAAGAGTAGACCCCGGAGTTAAAAGTTGAAAACTTCTAAAATTGGGGAAAATATTGCAGAAAGGGTGACCCTACGGATCATTGGTCCAACCAACGACCCATTGGGATGAGTCGTTGAAAGCATTTGGTTTAGGGAAAGTGGAAGCAATGACCGATGTGATGACTCATCATATGTAGTCATGGTGGGAGATTGACCTTAGCATCTGGGAAGCAATGGGTCATCCCACAACCCTTCATGAGTTACCACAGACTGTGGTTAGCAGTTGTCGTTTGAGTGGTGAAATTTCCAGTGGGTTCGACGGAAGGAAACCATGACTCATTTGTGGATGTAATGAGTTATGGTGAGGCTAGTTGTAGGACGAGGTGCCAAATATATAAGAGGAAACAACGGTCGATACAATGACTCGTTGTATACTGTGATGACCCATCATTTCGAGTCATGGGTTGAGCTGAGACCTAAGCCTAGACAGTATACAACACGGATTGTCACCACAGGTCGTGGTAGCCTCCAATGACCCGTTGGAGCGCCCGTTGGTTCATCCAGTGAAGAACTTTTCTGCATTATCATTAAGGGCATTTTCGTTTTTCTACATCCTAAGACCTTATACTACGTCGTTTACGGCTCGTAATGATGGGTTTTAGAAGGGGAAAACCTATTCTAAGTCATTCCTTTCACGTATGCAAACTTAGAGAATTAAGGGAGGTTATCTAGAGCAAGCTTTCATGGTTTTCGTTCTAATTTTTCTTGGGCAATCAGAGAAGTTGTAGAATCAATCCCTTTCAGGTATTTAGACACCCATGCCCAATTTCTATCTAAGTTATGAGAATTTCATATGAACAAGTTATGGGCTTTTCACCCAAATGCATGAATCTTCTATTTCTTTACATGGGTATGATTAAATTGTGTTTTCATTATGGATTTATGAAGCCTGGGCAGATTTTAAGTTGTTTTAAATCAAAATCATGTTTCTAATTCTATGAAATTAAAGGCACATTGATAAAAAGTTCATAAAAGAGGAGATTTGCGATTAATATATGATGATGATGAGATATGATGATGAAAAGCATGTTTAAAAGCTACTCATGCTTATGACATTGTTTTCAAAAAACGTTTGAGCAGTTCAAAGCATGATAAAATGTTGGGCAAGACCCTTATGTCAAGTATGTATGATGTATTGTCTCTAAAGTAAGCTTACCACATGGTTTTGGCGCAAGGACTTCCAATTATCTTTGAGCTTGTGGTGTGTTTTGAATTAAAGCTTCTCATATGCATGATTTCATATTTGAGATGTATTTAGTTATTGAGCTTTGTCAATAGACAATGTTGAGCTTTGTTATAAAATAATGTAGACATATGCATGTTTTGGGAGAAGAGGCTTGCACCGAGCGGGCTAAGGGTCGATCACCCTATGCCCCAGAACTACACGCCAACATAGGTTGATACTATTATATAATATTGGGACCTCCCTTGCAAGCTATCCCCAGCCCTAATGGCCCATGAGATTTATATTTATATCATGGTATCGTTCTTAGCCCTGGCAAGGCTTTGGGCGGCTCTACCCACTTGCGTGTGATAGTCAGGACCACTAAGCTCTATCGTGGTATGTCGGTTAAGTGATGAGTCTCCCAATGTTTCATATGATTCAGTCATGCATATTCATTACTCATGATTATTATATACACATGCATGTTCTAAAAGCAAGGTTTGACTCAATGTTCAGCTTTTTTATAAATGTCATATTTCAGCTTTGAGTCATTCAAGTCAGTTGATGTCATAAAGATATGTATTGTCATGTTATGAAAAGATCATGATTTCAAAAAGAATGCACACAAGCCCTCCCCTTAGATTCTTAAAGCTTATGTTATGCAATGAGATGTTTAAATGATTTCCTTTACTTAAGCGGCTTTTACTTACCTTGCTTACTCGGTACATTCCACATACTGACCACATACTTTCTATGCTGTATCATTTTATGATATTGGACTCGGCTCTCAGGTTTAGCCCCGCTCTAAGTCAGCTTATTGGAATTAGCTTTTTCTTTGTTGGTGAGTCCTCATTTTTTGAGGGCTAGACTTTCTGCTTTTCTTATGTATTTCAGTTTCAGTATTATTGAGTTAGTTGGGGTCTTGTCCCATAAACTCATCCTGTTATAGGCTGTTCCGACTGATGTATGAATTCAGCTTCGGATGATGTATTCTGATGTTATGGTTGAGTTAGACTTCCGCTAAGTTTATTATGTTAACTCTTTTATTTGATGATTGAGTTAGATGTATGCTTATGCCATGGATCAACTTGGGGTATCTCGGGGTCCCTTGTCCCGTGTCGTGATCCGG
This sequence comes from Datura wrightii, assembly GCA_035772735.1. Classification (NCBI taxonomy): domain Eukaryota; kingdom Viridiplantae; phylum Streptophyta; class Magnoliopsida; order Solanales; family Solanaceae; genus Datura; species Datura wrightii. Next base: position 125,419,595 of record JASDFA010000016.1, read on the forward strand.
GCCTCCATTAGGGTTGTGATAGCTGTCCATGGAGAGTGTGTCTTATATGAAGGATAGAGGAAGGAATTGGTAAAGGATGTTCATGGGCTTGCTCATTTTGGTGTTCGCCTTATAGATTCGGCGGATGATGGTGTGATTATTCAGAATGGGTTGGAATATTCTTTGGTGACGGAAGTTAAAGCTAGGAAATATGAGGATCCTATTCTAGTGAAGCTAAAGGAAGTTGTCCGGAATCAGAAGGTGGAGGTTTTCTTCCAAGTGAGAGATGGTGTATTTCGATTTCAGGGCCGATTGTGTGCTAGATTTTGATGACTTGAAAGAGAATATGTTGAGCTAGTCTCATGGCTCTCGATACTCTTTCCATCTAGGTGCCACTAGGATATACCATGATGAATTAGAAATCTTTTGGTAGAATGGCAAGAAGAAGGACATTGCAGAGTTTGTGGTGGAGTGTTCAAATTGCCAACAGGTAAATGCTGAGAATCAAAGTCTTGGAGGTATGCTTCAGGATATTAGCATCCCCACTTGGAAGTGGGAAGATATAACTATGGACTTCATTACAGGTTTTCCTCGTACACGTCGACAGTGTGACTATATGGGTGATTGAGGATAAATTAACTAAATCAGCCCATTTCTTACCAGTCAAAACAATTGATTCAGTTGAAGATTTGCTAGATTGTACATTTGGGAGTTAGTTCAGTTTCATGGAGTTCCTGTGTCCATCATCTTAGATAAGGGTACTCAGTTCACCTCTCAGTTTTGTAGATCGTTTCAAAAAGGAATTGATACTGAGGTAAAGCTTAACATAACTTTTCATCCACAGATAGATGGTTAGGCCGAGTGGACCATTCGGACTCTTGAGGATATATTGAGAGAATGTGTGATTGATTTCAAGGGTAGTTGAGATGACCACTTGCCTCTCATCGAGTTTACCTACAACAAAAGTTACCACATCAGCATTCAAATGATTCTATATGAGGCTCTTTATGGGGGAAAGTTTAGATCACCTATTGGATTGTTTGAAGTAGGTGAGGCTTCATTGATAGGGCCAGATTTAGCTCATGAGGCCATAAAGAAGGCTTAGCTTATTAGAGAAATGCTGAAAATAGCTCAGAGTCATCAGAATTCGTATGTGGATGTTAGTTGAAGAGAGCTAGAGTTTGAGGTTGACAATTGGGTATTTCTGAAGGTGTCTCCCATAATGGGAGTGATGAGGTTCGTTGTCATGACCCGAACATGGGTCTGGATTGAGACATGAAACCTAGAATCACAAATGGCTCAAAGTGGACCCATGGAATAAACATGATAACTAAAGCATATACATCAAGTGAAAGTGGATAACTTAAAATATGAATAAGAGGAAGTTTGAATACATATCAACCATACAGAGTCAACACCGACAAAGCTGAAATTCTATATTGTCTTATAAGACTCTAGCATATTTGAAAAGCTGATGGGACAACATCCCTAACTAGCTCGCTAATGTATAAAAATGAAAATAAGATGACTCAACATAAACAAAATTTCCTTGAAGGATGAGGATTCACCAACAAGAGAAACTGAACTAAGCTGCGGAGATTGATTAACGACAGAACTGAGTCTGATCAGCTGAACATGTATCATGAAACGATTCAACATAGGATATGCGGTCAGTACTTGAAATGTACTGAGCATGCATCGTAAGTAAAACATGCAAAGTATAAACTAAAATCATGCATATGAACACAAATCATAAGATCATGAGAGTAATGACTGCCTGCTAGTAAGGACTGCATGCTCATGTATGAAATCACGTACAATCATAAATTGTATTTCATATCTGAATAGAATGATCTAAGGCTTCATATAGAATCATATGGATTTCCATATCTGAAATCATAAGTAAAAGCTTACAAACTGATCATTAGGTCAAACCTGCTGAGAACATAATATCATAAGTCATTAACATGCATAACTGAAATCATGAGGAACAATGGGAGACTCGTCTTCTCTGACAACCACTATATATGAGCACATGATGATCCCACATCTTTCCCACATTGAAGAGGGCCATCATAATCCTTGCCAGGGCAAAGGATAAGTAAGGTGTGATATCACATTGTGCCCATGGGCGGGGTCTCTTGAAAGGTCCCAAAAATGTATACCTACGTTGCACATATTTTATCAGATCGGGGAACCTTGGAACCCCAAGCCTACTAGATGCTAAACACTACTTCCAAACAATGCATAATGCTCATATAATAGTATTCTGAAAAACTAGCTTGAATCTGAACATTAGGGAGTCTTGACTCCAAAATATATCATAAGCTGATCTTATTAGCCTTGGCTAAATTAAGAAACATGCTTAATTTGTGTGGGCTTGCCCAAATGATAAAATCATACATGAGATAGAATTCATAAGTTAAAACCATAAATTCATACATGGGTAATTTGTAAATATTCAATCATGCTATACATGTCATCACACTTGAAATCATATATCATATACTTGACATTTCATGGAACTTGCATAAATGGGAAAAATTTTCTAAAACATGAGATCATGAATTTATAATCAAAATAGCTATAAAATATGTCCATGAATCTTAAAACATACTTTGAAAAATGAAGAAAATTGACCCATAAATAAATCATAGAGAATTTCATAAAATTGGGTTAAAACCCCATAAGACATGAAATTGATTAAGATATTGAATTCAAAGAATCGAGGAGAATTTTGAGTATGAGAGTGAAAAGAATTCTCATTCATAGCCTACATATCTGGGTGAGTTGAATCCACATTTATCTTGGAAATCCCAAGATATTTACAGAAGAAATTCAACGGTTTAAACTTGATCTTCAATGCGGAAGTCCTAATCTTGCATGCATGGGAGTTGAATGAATTGGAATATGTTAAACTCTCTTAAAACCCTCTTTTCAGAGCTTAAAATGACATAGTTTAGGTCTTAGGAGCTTAGAATTTATGAAAATTCCCTTAATAAATTAGCAGGCAAAACTGATCCAGTTAGCTATCACGACTCGTACCACGAGTCTTACAATCCTCCTACGACTCGTGCTATCCTCCCGTACTAACAAGGTCCAAAACCTCCAATCCTCTGAATATTTTCACAAATCGTACTACAACCCGTAACAAGCTATTAGAGCTCGTACCAACACTCGTATAACCATCATCTGAAAAATCTCAAGTACTTGTTATGATCCATACCACGAGTCATACCCACACACTATGACTGTAGGGGTTACCCATGGTCTTGGGAAAGAAATATCTTAACTAAGCCACGGATCTTCCTATGACCGATACCACAAACCTACAAGTTATAGGTTGAGTCATACTAAGTAGTTCTCTAACTTATCCTACTGATCACATTGTAAATCTCGAGTCTAGTCTTAGGATCTTTCAGGGTATTACAATATCTCCCCCTTGGAAACATTCATCCTAGAATGTGGGTTAAACATACTAAATAACTGCGGAAAGAACTACAATCCCCAATACTAAACATCTAAAGCTGGAAACTGGCGGTGTGACTGACTCCGGATTGAGATACATGATTGAACTGAATTTATGATGCATAAATGAATGACATTCACGAAAGGAACTGAGCAACATGATCTTGACATGAAACTAAATAGAGTATTAGAGAGGAAACTGATACCTCATTCTGAAATGGAACTGGAAGGGAATAAATGTGGGTATTTAGCTCTTGAATTTGACTCAATATGATGGAAGCTTAATTCTGAATTCTTGTGATTAGCTGAGTAAGAGTCTACTGATTGTGTCTTGATTTGAGCATGTGCCATGAGTGTAAGGTTTTTGAGTATTCCGTGTTATTGTGGATTGTCTAGAACTTGCCTGGTGTGTATATAAAATGAAATGAAGGATGTGAATTGTAGGAGATGATTTAGGCATTTCTTTGAATGAACCAACTTTTTATCCCTCATTATACCTACCTTGAAAAATTAATCCTAGTTAACCCCATTGAGCCTTGAGCCTATTCTTTGACAGCTGCAACATAAGCTTAATCCTTTTTCTTTCATTAGCCTTGAAATTGAACCAAAACTCCGAAGCGCTTAAAGGAAAAATCCGAAAGGGTAAAGGAGTGAGAAGAATGGAAAAGAAGGAAAAATAGCAAGTTGTAAATAGTTGAGAAAAGGAAAAAGGTGCATTTGTGTGAAAATGGTTGGTTATTAGTAGGGAGTAAGAAAAGGAATGAATAAAACATATTGCTTAAGTACTCCTTACTAATAAGCTAAAAGTGTCGAAAGAAATGGGGGAACAAAAGAGGAAAAAGAAAACTAAAAGGAGAAAAAAGGTGAAGTGAGGGAAGGGAAGTTTGTAATGAAGGCGTGATGTATTAAAAGCGCTTAGGAAAGATAGTCACTATTACTGATCATAATAGTACCTACCCGCACCTGAGTTACATTACAACCTAAAAAGTCTTACTTTTTCTTACATTCACACATCCTTATATTAGTGGAATAAAACACTAAGGGCAAGCTTATGGGTCATTACATGATGCATGTGAATTCTTTGTGAGAGTGAGCGTAATTATATTCATATACCCACACATGTGATATAAAAAATCGTTTTTGCGTGTGAAATTGGGTAACTCTCTTTCCGTAAGGGGCACATGTTGAATGAAGGATATAATTCATGTGGGATTTCTTAATCAGTTGATTTGCATGAGTTTGCTAAGATTGAGAGTCGATTCTTGAGGTTAAGAAGTCTTAACATAGTTGTACTTCATTTCAATGATCAAATCAGGCATGCTCTATTTTTAGCTTGTATCTTACGTAATCATTATAGCCGTAACTTGAATTCTCTTGCTAAATTAGTTATGTGGGAGTCTCCATATGCATGATATGTAAAAGGTTGTTCGAGGACGAACAAGGCTTTAAGTGTGGGGTTGTGATAACGGGCAAAAATATATGCCCGAGATACTCTTTATTACTTCAATTAGTCTTGTTTATCTAAGTTATTGTATACATTTTCATGTAATTTTATATAATGTGGAGATATGTGCTAACCAACATGATTAGCCTTTGTTTTGTAGGTTTTGATAATGTTTGAGTAACTAATCCATGAGTTGGTGAAGTAGAAGCTTGGAAACGGAATTAACACGCGAACGTCGGCAAGGAAGAGGCACAAAACAGCCCACCGGCGCGTCGACAAGGTGCCACGGCAGGCAGGCCGCTCAAAACAGCCCACCTGCGCGTTGGCAACGTGCCACGGCAGGTGGACTCCGCGACCATGGGGCTACAACGTGCTGCCCAGGCAGCGTGACACGTTGCCAACGCGGCAAGGTGCTGCCTGGGCCGATTTCGGGTGATTTTCCAGAGAGCCTCCGCGTTCGTAGCGTGTCACGGAGGCCGTGCTCCGCGACGCACTCCGTGACACGTTGCTTGTTAATCCGGGAAAGATTCCTACTAATATAAATAGCACACTTAGGTTTATTTTTGAGGGGGAAGACTTGGTAGAGCTAGGACGTGGGTTAGCAGCAGTTGAGGGACGAAAAAGCTAAGGGTTTTTCTCTCTTTCTTTCTTCTTTCAATCAATTGTACGTATGATTTACACTCATTTGAGGATGATCAATCCACAAATGAGTGGCTAATTCTCTTCCTTGCTAAGGTTTTGAACATGTGTATTGAATTTTGATTGTGAATTATATGGTTTTTCATCTTCTTCTTTAATGTTGTTCTATTAATTCTTGTTCTTTACTGCATTAGTGTGTGGCCAACATTAATGTACATCTAAAAAGTCCAATTTCACTCGAGAGAGCAAGAAATTGGAAAGTTGTGAATTAATAGGGTATTGTTCTTAACTTGATTTGGGAAAATTGGGTTTTGATGTGCTTTCCTGATAGAAATATACTTGAAAGCCGTATTAGTCAATTTAGGAACCGGAATTGTATTGCTAGGTCATAAATTGCATTTGATCACAGAAATGTAGACGAATGGTTTATGATTCTAAAGTGAGATTAAATACGAGAGTTTTAATCTCTAGGCTAATGTTCTTGGCTAGCAACATGAAGAGAAGAATAACCGAATTATGATTACTATCGAATTCATTACTTGTTCTTAACCTTGGCAGGCTCTTATCCATAGTTTCAATTCAAGTAAATATTTGTTAATAGTTTTAGTATATAGTTTATAAACAAAATTATTTAACTTTTGGTTACATTGTTGTCAACATAATTAAAAGTAAACAAGAATATAGTATACTTAAGCAATTTTACTTATCCAGAGTCTCCTTGGATCGATACTTGGCTTACTTAGCCACTTTATTACTTGTTTGACCACGTGCACTTGCGTGTCGGTTTTTAACCCCTACCAAAGCACCGAGCAAGTTTTTGGCGCCGTTGCCGGGGAGACTTGGCAATTGGTGAAATTGTTTTAAGTATAAATTTACTGTATTTTTGTTTTATTTTCTTAAGTGTTGACAACTTGGTCTAGTGTTTGTTTTAATTCTTCTTTATTTTATTTTATTTTTCTGCTTGTTCGTACACCCTTATTGACATGACATCGTGGAATATAAATGGTTTCAATGGTGGATACTCATATTTTAGTGAATCTTGTCTGAACTGTGGAGGACCCCACTTGTGGCAAAACTGTAATACGTGCAATATATGTGGGTGTCAATATGGCCATTGGGGTGATTGTCCAAAGGCATATTCCCCTCCCCCAAGCCCCTACTATGATCCTTCTGTTGTTTTTTCTGAATATAGGCATGCTGAAAATGAGGACTTGGGACGCCAAGCTCGAATAGAAGACATGTTGAAACAACTCTTGGAGCAACCAGAAGCAATGAAGGAGGCGATGGCAGTATTGAGAAATCAGCAAGAAGAGAATGCAGAGGCTCTAGAAAGGATGACCATCAAATTCACGGAGATGATCGCTGAAGCTGAAGCGTGTGATAAATCACAGACAACAGTTTTAGCCGATATTCAAGAGGAACTACAAGAGGACGACAAGGGTGAATTTTTGGATGAAGCCCAACAATTCGAATCTCTTGAGTGTCCCCGTGATGGGCTCACACTTATGGAAAATCCATTCTTGGAAGAAGAGTTAGCGTGTCCCCCAGTCGACTTTAATGGTGAGATAGATGTCGATGTCGAGAAGGTATATGCAAGTAAGGAGGTCAAGCAAAATGCAGTTTCAGAGTTGAGGTGTATTGGACCACACTCTACGCATTTTTCAACATTAAATTTGGTTGACAACATAGAAATAGAGTCTTCCAAGTTTGTAGAGAAATGTCTAGAGGAGGACCAAGCACCATATATTTTGAAATTTGCTAACTCAGAAAGACAAAATGACTTCGCTTACTTAAGGACCAATAAATGCAAAAGGCAACATCTACTGTTTGGTCCTTACAATTTTTCACCACCACCCCTGGAGCATAAGAGAAAATTAGAAAAGAAATTAGGGGTGAGATTCATATCCTCAAGGTGGAGGAAAAAGTGGTGAAACTTGGTACGTCGTGCCGCGACGTAAAATTAGGCGCTGCTTGGGAGGCAACCCAAGGGTACCATGGGTACCATTTTAATTTCTTGCATTTATGTTTATTTTATTTATTTTTCATCTTGTGTTGTTTTGGTGGAAAGTTAAGCACAGATGGAGGGGAAGTCTGAGTACCCGTGGAGGAGGAAGCTAACAAGCATGGAAAAGAAAAAGTGTGGGGTCGAACACCCACTTGTCCATAGTTGAAGAAAACCATACTGTCAGCTAGGCTTAAAGGCCTCAGGGAGTATTTCTCACCCTTTGTAACCTTTAGTTTGATGCTATGCGGACATAGCATGATTTAAGTGTGGGGTGAGGGAAATTTCTAGGAAATTTGAAATTTTATGTGCTTAATGATTTTTGGTGAATGTAATGCTTGTACAAAAGTTGGTGAGAAATTTGAAAATTTGAAAATTTTGAAAAATTTTTGTGAATTAAGCATGACTTCATCACCCGTTGGTTTTTCTTTTCGGTTCTTTTCCGACGGGGGGTATTTGAACCGAAGAATAAATTTTTTTCTTTTTTTTTACTTTTCTTTTTTTCTTTCTTTCCTTGGTCTGTATATAAAGTTTTTTTAGTCATAGCTAGGGACTGTTTTCGACGATGGATGGATGACGACCGTCTTGAGGAAAATTAGTCGATAGGTTTTGGGTTTTGAAACCATAACTAATCGGTGCTGGATGTTCTTGTTATGTGCTATACATGGTTGTAAGATGCAAGTATGTTCAGTGTGAAGCATGCAAGTGTATAACTCTGTTTGAGACACTTAGGCTCTTGAATTTGACTCAATATGATGGAAGCTTAATTCTGAATTCTTGTGATTAGCTGAGTAAGAGTCTACTGATTGTGTCTTGATTTGAGCATGTGCCATGAGTGTAAGGTTTTTGAGTATTCCGTGTTATTGTGGATTGTCTAGAACTTGCCTGGTGTGTATATAAAACGAAATGAAGGATGTGAATTGTAGGAGATGATTTAGGCATTTCTTTGAATGAACCAACTTTTTATCCCTCATTATACCTACCTTGAAAAATTAATCCTAGTTAACCCCATTGAGCCTTGAGCCTATTCTTTGACAGCTGCAACATAAGCTTAATCCTTTTTCTTTCATTAGCCTTGAAATTGAACCAAAACTCCGAAGCGCTTAAAGGAAAAATCCGAAAGGGTAAAGGAGTGAGAAGAATGGAAAAGAAGGAAAAATAGCAAGTTGTAAATAGTTGAGAAAAGGAAAAAGGTGCATTTGTGTGAAAATGGTTGGTTATTAGTAGGGAGTAAGAAAAGGAATGAATGAAACATATTGCTTAAGTACTCCTTACTAATAAGCTAAAAGTGTCGAAAGAAATGGGGGAACAAAAGAGGAAAAAGAAAACTAAAAGGAGAAAAAAGGTGAAGTGAGGGAAGGGAAGTTTGTAATGAAGGCGTGATGTATTAAAAGCGCTTAGGAAAGATAGTCACTATTACTGATCATAATAGTACCTACCCGCACCTGAGTTACATTACAACCTAAAAAGTCCTACTTGATCTTACATTCACACATCCTTATATTAGTGGAATAAAACACTAAGGGCAAGCTTATGGGTCATTACATGATGCATGTGAATTCTTTGTGAGAGTGAGCGTAATTATATTCATATACCCACACATGTGATATAAAAAATCGTTTTTGCGTGTGAAATTGGGTAACTCTCTTTCCGTAAGGGGCACATGTTGAATGAAGGATATAATTCATGTGGGATTTCTTAATCAGTTGATTTGCATGAGTTTGCTAAGATTGAGAGTCGATTCTTGAGGTTAAGAAGTCTTAACATAGTTGTACTTCATTTCAATGATCAAATCAGGCATGCTCTATTTTTAGCTTGTATCTTACGTAATCATTATAGCCGTAACTTGAATTCTCTTGCTAAATTAGTTATGTGGGAGTCTCCATATGCATGATATGTAAAAGGTTGTTCGAGGACGAACAAGGCTTTAAGTGTGGGGTTGTGATAACGGGCAAAAATATATGCCCGAGATACTCTTTATTACTTCAATTAGTCTTGTTTATCTAAGTTATTGTATACATTTTCATGTAATTTTATATAATGTGGAGATATGTGCTAACCAACATGATTAGCCTTTGTTTTGTAGGTTTTGATAATGTTTGAGTAACTAATCCATGAGTTGGTGAAGTAGAAGCTTGGAAACGGAATTAACACGCGAACGTCGGCAAGGAAGAGGCACAAAACAGCCCACCGGCGCGTCGACAAGGTGCCACGGCAGGCAGGCCGCTCAAAACAGCCCACCTGCGCGTTGGCAACGTGCCACGGCAGGTGGACTCCGCGACCATGGGGCTACAACGTGCTGCCCAGGCAGCGTGACACGTTGCCAACGCGGCAAGGTGCTGCCTGGGCCGATTTCGGGTGATTTTCCAGAGAGCCTCCGCGTTCGTAGCGTGTCACGGAGGCCGTGCTCCGCGACGCACTCCGTGACACGTTGCTTGTTAATCCGGGAAAGATTCCTACTAATATAAATAGCACACTTAGGTTTATTTTTGAGGGGGAAGACTTGGTAGAGCTAGGACGTGGGTTAGCAGCAGTTGAGGGACGAAAAAGCTAAGGGTTTTTCTCTCTTTCTTTCTTCTTTCAATCAATTGTACGTATGATTTACACTCATTTGAGGATGATCAATCCACAAATGAGTGGCTAATTCTCTTCCTTGCTAAGGTTTTGAACATGTGTATTGAATTTTGATTGTGAATTATATGGTTTTTCATCTTCTTCTTTAATGTTGTTCTATTAATTCTTGTTCTTTACTGCATTAGTGTGTGGCCAACATTAATGTACATCTAAAAAGTCCAATTTCACTCGAGAGAGTAAGAAATTGGAAAGTTGTGAATTAATAGGGTATTGTTCTTAACTTGATTTGGGAAAATTGGGTTTTGATGTGCTTTCCTGATAGAAATATACTTGAAAGCCGTATTAGTCAATTTAGGAACCGGAATTGTATTGCTAGGTCATAAATTGCATTTGATCACAGAAATGTAGACGAATGGTTTATGATTCTAAAGTGAGATTAAATACGAGAGTTTTAATCTCTAGGCTAATGTTCTTGGCTAGCAACATGAAGAGAAGAATAACCGAATTATGATTACTATCGAATTCATTACTTGTTCTTAACCTTGGCAGGCTCTTATCCATAGTTTCAATTCAAGTAAATATTTGTTAATAGTTTTAGTATATAGTTTATAAACAAAATTATTTAACTTTTGGTTACATTGTTGTCAACATAATTAGAAGTAAACTAGAATATAGTATACTTAAGCAATTTTACTTATCCAGAGTCTCCTTGGATCGATACTTGGCTTACTTAGCCACTTTATTACTTGTTTGACCACGTGCACTTGCGTGTCGGTTTTTAACCCCTACCAAAGCACCGAGCATGTATCATAAAATAATACAACATATAAAGTATGTGGTCAGTACGTGGAATGTACCGAGTATGTAAGGTAAGTAAAACCGCTTAAGTAAACTAAATCATTTAAGCATTTCATAACATATCATAAGGTTTCAAATATCAGAGGAGGAACTGCATGTTCTTTCTGAAATCATAATCTTTTCATAACATGGAAATTCATAGCTTCATAACATCATAACTGACTCGAATGGCTCAAGCTGAAATATGACATTTATAGAAAAGTTGAACATTGAGTCAAACCTTACTTTAGATCATGCATGTATAAAATAATAAACATGGGTAATGAATATGCAAATCTAAATCATATAGACATAGGGAGACTCATCACCTAACCGACATACCACGATAGAGCTTACGTGGTCCCAACTATCACACTCAAGTGGGCAGAGCCGTCTAAATTTTTTCAGGGGTAAGGACGCTACCATGATATCAATATCAAGCTCATGGGCAATTAGGGCCGGGGATAGCTCACAAGGGAGGTCCCAATAACATAATAGTATCAACCTATGTTGGTGCGCAGTTCTGGGGCATAGGGTGATCGACCCTTAGCCCGCTCGATTCTAGACTCTTCTCCCAAAATATGCAATGCTCTACATCGTATATAAAGAAGCTCAACATCATCTATTGACGAAGCTCAACAATGGTATCATGCATAAACTCAACATCGTATGAAAACAAAGCTCAACATTGTCTATTGACAAAGCTCAATAAAAAATTATGCATAGATCCGACATCATATGTAAACGAAGATCAATAATAACATACATCTCAATTGTGAATTCATGCATATGATAAATTTTATTGCGAAACATACCAAAGCTCAAGATAAGTGGGAGCATTTACTCCAAAACCATGTGGTAAGCTTACTTTAGAGATACGACATCATCATACTCGATATAAGGGCCTTGCCCAAAACTTTATCATGCTTGGATCTACTCAATTCATTTTGAATGCAATATCATAATCATGAGTAGCTTTACAAACATGCTTTTCATCATCAAACCTCATCATCATCATACATACATCATCATCCTCTTCTTTCATGAAATTCTCATCCATGGGCATTTAATTTCATAAATTAGAAAATACAATTTTGATTGAAAATAATTAGAAATCTGCCCAAGCTTTACAATTCATCAATAGAAACATAATCTAATCTTACCCATGTATAGAAATCAAAGAATTATGCAATTGGGTAAAAACCCCATAACTTGATCATAGGAATTTATCATACTTAGATAGAGATTGAGCGTGGGTGTGGAACGAAACACCCACTCATAACCCTATATTCCTAGAAAGGATTGATTCCACCAAATCTTTGATTACCCAAGAGGAAATTGGATGGAAACCTTGAATACTAGCCTTGAATCACCTCTTCAACCTCTCAAACTTTCATGCATATAATGAATGACTTAGAAGAGGTTTTCCCCTCTTAAAACACACTAAAACGAGCCTTAAATGACGTAGTATAGGCCTCTAGGACTTAGGAATTACAGAAAAGCCCATACTAAAATCACAAAAAATAACTGTAAAGTGGTCCTAACGGATGACCTGACGACTCGTCACTGGAGACAACGGCTCGTTGGGTTGCTTGTCGAGTACACTGTCTAGCCTGACGTCCTGGGCTAACGACTGACAAAATGACTCGTTAGGGGTGACCACAACTCGTGGTCACCAATCGTCAAGTGCACTGCCTCAACTTCATCACTTCACACTCATATAACCCTACAAATGACACCATGACTCTTTACCACACCCAACGAGTCGGGGTCAGCTTCCATTAAGTGCACTATCTTGCCTTCTTCTATTTTCCTTCTCCTTTATCCCAGGGCTGACCTAACGACTCGTGGTGTCTGACCACGAGTTGTTCCCATGCCCGTGAGGACCCCTTTTCCTCCAAACTTCCCAACTCTTTCCTGGCCTCCCAACGAGTCACCTGACGACTCGTGGCTTGTTCTCATGAGTCATCCAACGACTCATTCTGTGCCTGCAACACCAGATTTTTTTACATTTTCCCCGCTTTGACTCCCCATTCTGATCCTTGCATTCTCAGGGTATTACAATATCTCCCCCTTGGGAACATTCGTCCTCGAATGTTAGAAACACACAGAAAAAGCAGAAACATGCAATCATCATATGCAAACATTGATCATTTAAACCGAAAACTAACGGAATGACTACCTCCGAAAAGAACTACATAGCTGAACTAAATTCAGACATCACATACATCTATCATAACATAAAACAAACTTGCGCACATGAACTGAACATGGAAACTGATTAGAGAATTAGGGCAAAAACTGATACCTCAAATTGAAACTAAGCCAGTAGAGAATAGGTGAGGGTATCTGGCCATCATATCCGTTTCAGCTTCCCACGTAGCTCCCTTAACATGCTGATTTCTCCATAACACCTTTACTGAAGCTACCTCTTTGTTCCTCAGCCTCCGAACCTGACGATCCAAGATTGCAACTGGAATTTCTTCATAACTGAGGCTATCTATCACACCAACACTCTCCACCGAGACAACTAAAGCTGGATCACCCAAGCACTTTTTTAAGAGCGATATATGAAAGACGGGATCAACATGAGAAAACTCTGATGGCAAGTCCAACTCATATACCACCTTACCAACTCTTCTCATAACCCGGTAGGGACCAACATAGCGGGGACTGAGTTTTCCTTTCTTTCCGAACCGCATGACGCCCTTCATGCGAGATACCTTCAAAAATAGCCAATCGTCTACCTCAGACTCCAACTCTCTCCTCCTCACATCAGCATATGACTTCTGACGACTCTGAGCGGTTTTCAGCCTGTCCCTTATCAACTAAACCTTCACCATAGCCTCATGAACTGAATTAGGTCCTATTATAGCTGCCTCACCAACCTCAAACCATCCGATGGGCAATCTACACCTCCGCCTATAAAGAGCCTCGAACGGTGCCATCTGGATACTAGAGTGATAGTTGTTATTATAAGAAAACTCGATTAGGGGCAAGTTATCATCCCAACTACCTTTAAAGTCCATCACACAAGCTCTCAACATGTCCTCGAGAGTTTGAATCGTCCGCTCATCCTGGCCATCCGTTTGCGGATGGAACGTTGTACTGAGTTTAGCCTAAGTCCCAAGCCCTTTTTGAAAAGACCACCAAAACTAAGAGGTTAACTGAGTACCCCGGTCTAAGATAATAGACAAGGGCACACCATGTAATCTCACCAACTCCCAGATATATAGTTTTGGATAATCATCCATTGAATTTGAGGTTTTGACTGGTAGAAAGTGTGGAACCTTGTTCAACCTATCTACCACCACCCAAATAGAATCTTAGTGTCGATGAGTACGAGGTAGGACTATAGTGAAATCCATATTAATCTCTTCCCACTTCCAAGTGGGAATGCTAATATACCTGAAGTAAGCCTCCCGGCCTTTGATGCTCCACTTTCACTTGCTAACAGTTTGGGCACTTGGCTACAAATTCTGCAATATCCTTCTTCATGTCATTCCACCAATATATTTTTCGCAAGTCATGATACATCTTGGCAGCACCCGGATAAATAGAGTACCTCAGTCCATGAGCCTCATGCAGAAACTGACTCCTCAAATTATCAACATCTGGAACACATAGATGGCCCTGGTACTGTAGCACGCCATCTCTACCTGGGAGAAGAACTCCACCTTCTGAATCCGAACGACTTCTTTTAGCTTTACCAAAATAGGATCCTCATCTTGTTTAGCCTTCGCATCAGTCACCAAGGATGATTCTAATCCATTTGCACAAGCGCCGCCATCGGTCAAGTCGACCAATCTAACACTCAACCTCTCAAGTCAATGGACATCTTTCACCAACTCCTTATTTCCCTCATCCACGTGGGACACACTCTCCATAAAGAGCCTACTAAGTGCATCCGCTACCACATTAGCCTTACCTTGGTGGTCAGGGACACTCATGTCGTAGTGCTTTAGTAACTCCAACCACCTCCTTTGCTGAAGATTGAAATCTTTCTGCATGAACACATATTGCAAGAACTTGTGGTTCGTGAATACATCGACGTGGACCCCATACAAGTAATGTCGCCATATCTTCAATGTGAATACCACCGCAGCCAACTCAAGGTCATGGGTCGGGTAATTCTTCTCATGCTCTTTCAACTGTCTTGAGGCATATGTTATCACTTTCCATGCTGCATCAACACGCACCCAAGTCCAATTCTTGAAGCATCACGATACACCACAAAACCATCAGTACCCTCGAGGTGGGTCAACACTGGTGCTGAAGTGAGTCGAGTCTTCAACTCTTGGAAGATTTTCTCACAAGCCTCCGACCATTTGAACTTTACCTTCTTCTGAGTTAACTTGGTCAATGTCAAAGGTGCTGCGATGGAGGAGAAACCCTAAACAAACCTCTGAGAGTAGCCAGCTAAGCCCAAGAAACTCCGAATGTCCGAAGAATTCACTAGTATAAGACTATTTTTCATTTCCTCAATTTTCTGAGAATCTACCTTTATGCCCTCACTCGATACACATGGCCCAAAAATGCCATAAAAGTCCAACCAAAACTCACATTTGCTGAACTTTGCATACAACTGACGATCCTTGAGGGTCCGAAGCACTATTCTCAAGTGAGAAGCATGCTCTTCCTCACTCCAAGAGTATATAAGGATGTCATCAATGAACACAATAACAAACATATCCAAATATTCCTTGAACACCCTGTTCATTAGACCCATGAAAGCTACAGGGGCATTGGTTAGTCCAAAAGACGTTACAAAGAATTCGTAGTGACCATACCGAGTCCTAAAAGTGGTTTTCAAGATGTCACCCTCCCGAACCCTGAGCTGGTGATACCCGGATCTGAGATCAATCTTGGAGAAACACTTGGCACCCTGAAGATGATCAAAAAAATCATCGATCCTAGGTAAGGGACACATGTTCTTAACTATGACTTTGTTTAACTGTCGATAATCAATGCATATCCAAAAGCGAACCATCCTTCTTCCGGACAAATAACATTGGTGCCCCATGGAGACTTACTCGGCCTAATGAAACCCTTATCTAACAGGTCCTTCAACTGATCCTTCAACTCTTTAACTCAGCTGGAGCCATTCTGTAGGATGAAATAGAAATAGGTTGCATGTTGGGAAGAAGATCTATACCGAAATCAATCTCTCGCTCGAGAGGGACACTTGGCAAATCATCAGGAAAGACCTCTGGATACTCACGTACTACTGGAACTGATTTGATAGTCGGGGTTTTAGAGTCGACATCCTTAACCCTAACGAGATGTTACATGAAACCCCAATAAATCATCTTCCTGGCCTTAAGGTAAGAAATCAATCAATCTATAGGCACAACTGAACTACCCTTCCATTATAAGACTGGCTCAGCTAGAAATCTGAACTTTATTGGCCGGGTTCTACAATTAACTGAAGCATAGCATGCAAATAGCCAATTCATGCCAAGAATAACATCGAAATTAGTCATGGCAAATATGATGGCCAAATACCCATATTTGTTCTCTACTGGCTCTAGCATAGTTTGAGATATTATTTTTGACCCTAGAACTCAATTTTGTTTTCATGAATAAGTTCAGGTGTTCAAGTCGCTTTTATGTTTTTGAATGTATGCATGAAAAGAGAATTTAGTTCAGTTATGTATTTTGAATTGGAGGTAGTTGTTTCGTCAGTTTTGGAATTAAATGAATAGTATCTGGAACTTTGATTGTTATTCTCTTCTTTCCTGTGTGTTTTCTAACATTCGAGGATGAATGTTTCCAAGGGGTAGATATTGTAATGCCTCGAAAACTCAAAATCAATATCTGGGACTTGAATTAAAAAATTTGAAACTGCAGAAATGTTGCAGGACGACCCACCTGACAATTTGTTAGGTAACCTCACAACTCGTTAGGTGAATCGTGAGGAGGAGGCTGGATAATGTAAAGGAGGGAGGCAGTGTACCTAATGAGGGACTTCACGAGTCGTGGTCACTGACTATCACGACCTGAGAGTATATCCAGATTATGGACCCGGGACAAGGAGCCCTGGGAGACTCCGAGCCAACCCATGGCGTGAGCTATATCTAATTCATTCACATAAGGCAGAAAGCTTAATGTAATAATCATGCACTAGCTGAAAATCGTAACAAGAGGTCTAAGAAACAACCATACAAGATCCAAACATAAACGGTTGAATACTACACATAGGTCTGAAAGCCTCTAATCATAATAGATGGGTTGAAGGGACAAGACCCCAACTAACCCCAACATTCTGGGAACAAAAAGTAATTAAAGTTCTAACAAGAAGCCCTCGAATCATGAGGACTCACCACCGATGGCTAAGAGCTGAGTTGAGCCCAAGCTAGGAACGATGCTGAACCTGTGAACCAGATTCTGAAAATATGTGGGTCAGTACTTGGAAGGTACTGAGCATGTAAGGTATGCAAGACAATTCTTAAAACATGAAAGTTATAAGAATGGGGACATCATGATCATAAATACTGAAACCATAAATATATATATATATATATCGTGAGGCTCAAGATTTCCAAAATACCCATAACCCTATCGTAGCCATAACATGAGGGAAAACATTTCATAAACATGGCTTGAGCCAAAAGAACATAATCATACATGCACTAAAACGTAAGGAACAATGGGAGATTTCTATAACCAACATACCCCATGAGAGCACACATGGAGCCCGACCTGTAAGCCAGTCGGGAGGCCGTCCATACTTTGCCAAGGGTATGAACCATGAAAGGCGTGATATCATTCATGAGGACCCCGTAGGGCATAGGGGACAGACACTGAGGCGGTCCCAAACATAACCTATGGTGGCACGTAGTTCTGAGATTCAAGGCATAACCTAGGTCCCAAACCTACTCGGTGTTAAGTACTACTCACAAAACATGCAACGTGCTCATAAAATTCATACATGACATGCATGGCTAGTTAAATTGTGATAACCATAACATGCTTCAGAATTCGTGATACTAGCCATGGAAATGGGGCCTTTGGTTCGGCCAAAATCATAGTTCATGAATCATAAGCGACATGTGGGCATTGCCCAAAATTTCAACCATACTTGAAATGCTTAAATTTATGGAAAACATGATCATAATAACATGAGTAATTGAAAACATGCATAGAATTCAAAAGTTCATATCATGCTTTAGAAACCACCACAATCATGAATTTCACTACAAATCCCATGATTTAGGGTACATGTGCTTTTAGGGATTAAATCTTCAAATATTGAAGAAAATGAGTGAAAACAGCCCAAAAATTCTAACCCATGACTTTAAACATACTACAACATGTTCGCATCGATTTTTAAGGAAACATGCAATTGAGTTATGACCCATCAAGAGTTTGTAATTTAAACTAAGTATTTGAGAGAAATTGGGAATGGGTAGGGACTAAACTATCCATTCAAAACCCCACATACCTGGTATTATGTGATTCATAACTCCCTTGAGGAACCCTAGGTAGAAACTTGAAGAATCTTGAAGAAGATACTTGAATCCCTTTCCTCTTTCCTCTCTACTCTTACAAGTATCAAATGAGGTTTATCATGGATGATTTCCCCTTAAAAGACCATGTACCGAACTGAAAATGACGTAGTTTAGGTCTTAGGAGCATAAGAAATTACGAAAAGGCCCTTACTAAATCGCAGGAAATAACTGCCAGGTGACCCTAACGGGCGACCTGACGACCTGTTACCAGGGACAATGAGTCGTTGGGTCGTTTCGTTCAGTCCACTGGAACTTTTCATCTAGGCTCTTAACAAAGGACATGACGACTCGTCCCCTAAGGCAACGGCTCGTTACCAGCTTCTGTCAAGTATACTACCTCACCCTTAATCAAATTTCTACAGGCTTGCTCATGACCCACCTCACGAGTCATTGGGGCTGGCCACAACTCGTGGGGTCCCATCCGTTAGGTACATTGGTCAAACCTCCTAGGTTACCCTTAACCTCACCCACGGGAGACCTAACGACTCGTGGTGGCTGACCACGAGTCGTTCCCACGCTCGTGGGAACCTTAACTCCTTAGCACAGTCCAACCTTCCCACGAGAAACCTGACGACTCTTGGGGTCTTCTCAGGAGTCGTCTAACGACTCATTCTGCACTGCTGCAACATTTTCCATATTTTTCCCATTTGACTCCTGGGTCTGATCCTTGGGTTCCCAGGGTATAACAATATCTCCCCCTTGGGAACATTCTCCTCGAATTTTAGAAACATGCAGAAAACATAGAATCAAACAATCACCATATGCAAATACTGATCATTTATGCCAAAAACTAGCGGAACGACTACCCCCGAAAAGAATTACGTAGTTGGACTGAATTCAGACATCACATACATATATCATATTATAAAAAAAACTTGCACGCATGAACAGAACATGAAAAATTGAATAGAGGTTTAGGGCATAAATTGATACCTCAAACTGAAACAGAGCTGGTAGGGAACATATGGGAGTATTTAGCCATCATATCCGCTTCGGCCTCCCACGTGGCTCCTTCGACATGCAGATTTCTCCATAACACCTTTACTAAGGCTACTTTCTTTTTCCTCAGCCTACGAACCTGACGATCCAAGATTTCGACAGCAATTTCCTCATAGCTGAGCTATCCTTCACACCAACATTTTCCACCGGAACCACTAAGGATGGATCTCTTTTTCAAGAGCGATACGTGAAATACGGGATGAACTAAAGCCAACTCTAAAGATAACTCTAATTCATAGGCTACTTTACCCACTCATCTCACAATTCGGTATGGGACAATATAGCGAGGGCTAAGTTTCCCTTTCTTTTCGAACCTCATTACTCCCTTCATGGGAGATACCTTCAAAAACACCTATTCATTGACCTTGAACTCAAGCTCTCTTCTCCTTACATCTTCATAAGACTTTTGGCAACTTTGAGCCATTTTCAACCTTTCTCTTATAAACTGAACTTTCTCCAAGCCCTTACGGACTGAATCTGGACCCACTAACAAAGCCTCACCGGCTTCAAACAACCCAATGGGCGATCTGCACTTTCACCCGTAAAGAGCCTCGAACGGTGCCATCTGAATACTGGAGTGGTAGCTATTATCGTAGGCAAACTCAATAAGAGGAAAATGCTCATCCCAACTACCCTTGAATTCAGTCACACAAGCCCTCAACATGTCCTCAAGAGTCTGGATAATCTGCTCTGCCTGCCCATCTGTTTGCGCACGAAACGCCATGCGGAGCTTGACCTGGGTACCAAGTCCCTTTTGAAAAGATCTCCAGAACTGAGAGGTGAACTAGGCACCTCTATCTGATATAATGGACAAGGGCACTCCGTGCAATCTAACCAGCTCTCAGATGTATAATTTAGCATAATCTTCCACTGAATCAGTGGTTTTGACCAGTAGGAAATAGGCAGCCTTGGTCAACCTGTTGACCACAACCCAAATTGAGTCATACTATCTACGAGTGCCGGGAAAACCTTGTTATGAAGTCCATGTTGATTTCTTCCCACTTCCACATAGGAATGTTGATATCCTGAAGTACACTCCTCGGTCTCTGGTTCTCAATTTTCACTTGTTGGCAGTTCGGACACTTGGCTACAAATTCTGCAATGTCCCTCTTCATGCCATTCCACCAGTAGATTTCTCGCAAGGTATGATACATCTTGGTGGCACCTGGGTGGATAGAATATCTGGAACCGTGAGCCTCATGCAACATCCGGCTTCTCAAATCATCCACGTTTGGAATGCATAAGCGACCCTGGTACCGGAGTACACCATCTCCCCCTTTGGA
This sequence comes from Datura wrightii, assembly GCA_035772735.1. Lineage (NCBI taxonomy): Eukaryota > Viridiplantae > Streptophyta > Magnoliopsida > Solanales > Solanaceae > Datura > Datura wrightii. The sequence continues at coordinate 125,440,331 of JASDFA010000016.1, forward strand.
GAAGAATTTTACCTTCTAATTTTGAAAAACCTCCTTCAACTTTATCAATGTTGGATCTTCATCTTGATTAGCCTTCACCTCCGTCACTAAGGACGACTCTGATCCGTTCTAGACAATTACACCACCATTGGTTAAATCAACTAATCTAACTCTCAACCGCGCAAGTTGATGCACCTCCTTAACCAGCTCCCTCTTGCCTTCACTCACATGCGACACACTCTCCATAGAGAGTCTACTAAGGGCATCTACTACCACGTTGGCCTTACCCGATTGGTAAAGGATACTCATGTCATAATCCTTAAGTAGCTCCAACCACCTCCACTACCGAAGATTGAGATCCTTCTGCGTGAACACATACTGTAAGCTCTTGTGATCTACATGAACTCCATACAAATAGTGTCACCGCATCTTCAAAGACAACACCACTGCAGCCAACACAAGATCGTGGGTCGGGTAATTCTTCTCATGAATTTTCAGCTGTTTGGAAGCATATTCCATGACTTTCCCATGCTGCATCAATACACATCCTAGTCCGACTCTGAAGCATCACAGTTTACAACAAAGTCATTGGTGCCCTCTGGTAAAGTTAACACCGGTCCCCAAGTGAGTCTGGCCTTCAACTCCTGGAAGCTCTTCTCATAGGCCTCCGACCATTGGAATTTCACCTTTTTTTGAGTCAATGTAGTCAATGGGGCTGCAATGGATGAGAAACCTTCTACGAACATCCGATAGCAATGCACTGATCCCAAAAAGCTCCTAATTTCTGAAGGGTTTTACGGTCTGGGCCAGTTCTTTACCGCCTCTATTTTCTGGGAGTCCACCCTTATACCTTCACTTAGACACTACATGTCCAAAGAATGCAACTGAATTCAATCGAAACTCACATTTGCTGAACTTGGCGTATAGCTGGTTATCCTTGAGGATCTGGAGTGCTACCCTCAAATGTGTGGCATGCTCCTCCTCGCTCCTGGAGTATATTAATATGTCATCAATGAACACGATCACGAACATATCCAGATATGCGTTGAACACCCTGTTCATCAGGTCCATAAAAGCTTAAGGGGCATTGGTTAGTCCAAAAGACATAACAACAAATTCATAATGGCCATACTAGGTTTTGAAAGAAGTCTTTGGGATATCGCTCTCCCGAACCCTGAGTTGGTGATACCCGGACCTAAGATCTATCTTGGAGAAATACTTAGCACCCTGAAGCTGATCGAATAGGTCATCAATCTTGGGTAGAGGGTACCTATTCTTGATGGTGACTTTGTTCAACTGCCTATAGTCGATACACATCCAAAGAGAACCATTCTTCTTTCGGACGAACAACACTGGGGCACCCTAAGGGACTTGCTCGGTCTAATGAAACCCTTGTCTAGCAAATCCTTCAACTGCTCCTTTAACTCTTTTAGCTCCGCTGGGCCATTTGGTAGGGTGGAATTGATATGGGCTGCGTGTTGGGTAGAAGATCAATCTCCCTCTCGGGAGGAGCACTTGGTAGGTTATCTAGGAATACCTAGGGATACTCACATACCACGGGGACTGATTGAATGATTGGGGTCTCTCACGTGGCATCATTAACCCTAACCAAATGGTAAATACAACCCTTATCAATCATTTTTCAGGCCTTGAGATAGGAGATAAAGCAACCTACATGTACCACTAAACTACCCCTCCATTCTAAAACTGGTTCACCTAGAAACCGGAATTCCACCGCTCAGGTTCTACAGTTAATAGAAGCATAACATGTAAACAACCAATCCATGCCCAAAATAATGTCAAAATTTAGTCATAGCCAATTCTACTAAGTCTGCGGAGGTAACCTTATGCGATACAGTAATGGGGCAACCTCTATATACCCATCTCGCTACGACTGAATCCCCAACCGGAGTGGACACAGAAAATGGTTCTGACAAAGTTCTAGGACTGACCCCGAAGTTACTAGAAATATAAGGTGTCATAAAAGACAAAGTAGCCCCCGGATATAACAAAGCGTAAGCACCAATATGAAAGACTCGCAACGTACCCATAACCACATCGGGAGAAGTCTCCTGCTCCTGTCAAGAACCAAGTGCATAAAACTAGTTCTGGTGCTGACGGCCAACTGGGCCAGTCAAAATACCCTGCTGAATAAGACGTGCCACTGGAGCTTCTGAACTAGCTGCCCAAGCACGGGCTCCACCACCTCCTAACCTGGCTGAGGGGCAATTCCTGAGACTATGTCTGGGTTTTCCACACCCGAAGCAAGCAACTGAGCCAATCAAACACTTCCCTAGGTGGTTCTTGCAACAACTAGCAGAAGATGGGAATGTGCACTCTGTGCGCATGCTATTCTGACTCCTCGAACCTGAGGCCCTGCTCCTCTGATCGTCTCATGGCATGGACGGGGTATTGGCTGAAGATGGTGCTGGTGTAATAGACCTGTGCTGGGACTGCTGGTGAGGCCCACCTCCTAGCCTCGACTGGGAGGACCTGTAGCTATCAGTTCTGGCTCTCTTGGCCTCTCTCTGCCACCAATGAGCTGCCTCCATCTGCTGGGCATAAAGGACTATTCATGGGTAGTCCATATCCGAATAAAGCATGGTTGTTCTGCAATCCTTGTCCAAATACTCGGCTACTCCCTGCACGAATCTACTTACCCGCGCCCTCTGGTCCATCACTAACTCAGGGGCATACTTTGACAGGCGAGTGAACTCAAGTGAATATTCTAACACCGTCATCTTCCCCTGTTTGAGATTAACAAACTCAACTGCCTTCACTTCCCTCATCTCCCGAGGGAAGAACCTGTCGATAAAGGTCATGCGGAACTCTTCCCAGCTGATAGGGATTGCCTCCGCTTTCTGGCTGTCCTTCCATTGCTTGAACCAAATATAGGCGACCTCCTTAAGTTGATAAGAGGAAAAATCAACACACTCCTCATTTGTCACTCCCATAACTTAAGTGACCTTCACGATTCCATCAATCAACTCGTGTGGATCCTCGTCCACCTTTGCCCCTGTGAACTCGGGAGGGTTCATCCTTACAAAGTCCCTGATCTGGGCTGCCGCTGCATTTTTATTCTGTGCAACAGCCAGCTGGTTGACCTGAGCGGTCAAGTCCTACGCCAACATTTGAATAGCCTCCCAAAACTCGGCCTGATAGACTGGCTCTGGTGCCTGGTGCTCCTGCACAGGTGGGGCTTGCTGACGCCCATTATCATTGCCACCCTCGTGGCCTTTATCGTTTCTGTTCCTCCTTCCATTCATCCTCCTAGGAGCCATAATTTTCTGTAATCAGGAAACGCATGAATTAGAAGGATGGAGAGGTTCTCACCGCACTACATAGATCATGAATGATGGGGATATTTCCTAAAACGCTTAGTAGCCTCTTCATCATAAATGTGGCACACTTCACACCTATGAAAAAGACTCTACCTAACGCAGCTTTCAGACTCCCTAGGACACATCTGAATCTATTGCTCTGATACCAAGTTTGTCACAACCCGAGAGTACCTGTGGATCATGGACACGGGACAAGGAGCCCCGAGAGACTTCGACTCAACCCATGGTGTGAGCATATATCTAATAAAATCACATAAGGCAGAAAGCTTAACATAATAATCATGCACTAGCTAAAAATCGTAACAGGAGGTGTAAGAAACAACCATACAAAATCCAAACATAAACGACTGAATACTACACATAGGTCTGAAAGCCTCTAGTCATAATAGATGGGTTGAAGGGACAAGACCCCAACTAACCCTAACATTCTGGGAATAAAAGGTAATTAATGTTTGAACACGAAGCCCTTGAATCATGACGACTCACCACCAGAGGCTGAGAGAAGAGCTGAACGCAAGCTAGGAACGATGTTGAACCTGTGAGCCAGATCCTGAAAAAATATGTGGGTCAGTACTTGGAAGGTACTAGGTATGTAAGGTATGGTAGACAATGCTTAAAACATGAAAGTTATAGGAATGGGCACATAATGATCATAAATACTGAAACCATATATATATATATCGTGAGGCTTAAGATTTCTAAAATACCCATAAACCTGTCGTAGCCATAACATGAGCGAAAAATTTCATAAACACGGCTTGAACCAAAGGAACCTAATCATACATGCATTAAAACGTGAGTAACAGTGGGAGATTTTTATAACCGATATACCCCATGCGAGCACACATTGAGCCCAACATGTAAGCCTAGTCGGGAGGTCATCCATACCCTTGGCACATAATTATATATGCATTAAAACTCGGGAACAGTGGGAGATTTCTATAACCGACATACCCCATGCGAGCACACATGGAGCCCGACCTGTAAGTCTAGTAGAGAGGTCGTCCATACCTTGCCAAGGGTATGAACCATGAAAGGCATGATATCACTCATGAAGACCCTATAGAGCATAGGGGACAAACACTGAGGCGGTCCCAAACATAACCTACGGTGGCATGTAGTTCTGAGATTCGTGGCATAACCTAGGCCCCGAACCTACTCGGTGTTGAGTACTACTCCCAAAACATGCAACGTGCTCATAAAATTCATACATGACATGCATGGCTAGTTAAATTGTGATAACCATAACATGCTTGAGAATTGTGATACTAGCCATGGAAATGGGGCTCTTGGTTCGGCCAAAATCATAGTTCATGAATCATAAGCGATATGAGGGCATTGCCCATAATCTCAACCATACTTGAAATTCTTAAATTTATGGAAAACATGATCATAATAACATGACTAATTGAAAACATGCTTAGAATTCAAAAGTTCATATCATGCTTTAGAAACCACCATAATTATGAATTTCACTACAAATCCCATGATTTAGGGTATATGTGCTTTTAGGGATTAAATCATCAAATATTGAATAAAATGAGTGAAAACAGCCCAAAAATTAAAACCATGACTTTAAACATATTACAACATGTTCGTATCGATTTTTGAGGAAACATGCAATTGGGTGATGACCCATCAAGATTTTATAATTTGAACTAAGTATTTGAGAGAAATTGAGCATGGGTAGGGACTAAATACCCATTCAAAACCTCACATACCTGGTGTTACGTGATTCTTAACTCCCTTGAGGAATCCTAGGTGGAAACTTGAAGAATCTTGAAGAAGACACTTGAATCCCTTTCCTCTTTTCTCTCTACTCTAACAAGTATCAAATGAGGTTTAACATGGATGATTTCCCCTTAAAAGACCCTATCCTAACCTCAAAATGACATAGTTTAGGTCTTAGGAGCATAGGAAATTACGAGAAGGCCCTTACTAATTCGCAGGAAATAACTGTCAGGTGACCCTAACGGGTTACCTGATGACTCGTTACCAGGGACAGTGAGTTGTTGGGTCATTTCATCGAGTCCACTGGAACTTTTCACCTAGGCTCTTAATTGGAGGACATGATGACTCGTCCCTTGAGGAAACGACCCATTACCAGCTTCCGTCAAGTACACCGCCTAACCCTTAATCAAATTTCTACATGCTTACTCATGACCCACTTTACGAGTCGATGGGGCTGGCCACGACTCGTGGGGTCCCATCTATTAGGTACAGTGGTCAAACCTCCCAGGTAACCCTTAACCTCACCCCACGTGACACCTGATGACTCATGGTGGTTGACCACGAGTCTTTCCCACGCCCATGGGGACCTCAACTCCTTAGCACAGTCCAACCTTACCACGAGCCACCTGACGACTCGTGGGGTCTTCTCACTAGTCGTCTAACAATTCGTTCTACACTACTACAACATTTTCTAGATTTTTTCCATTTGACTCTCGGGTCTGATCCTTGGGTTCCCTGGGTATAACACTGACCACGACCCGTTAGGTCACTCGTGGTCAAACCTGAGTTGAGAAAATATTGTGTTGTCAAGTGTACTAGATGAACGGGGGCAATGAGTCGTGGTTCCCAATAACGACTCATTACATCCCCCCTTACCAGCCCTAGTTAATTTTTAGCCATTATACCTATCGGGTGTGACTACGAGTTGAGTTTGTCATGCCCCGCCTTGGGGGGTATGACTGGCACCTGGTGCCCTAGTAGGACCTAGACTGCTATCTGGTGAGCCTAAGCATATCTGGTGCCTGGCTGGCTCTAACTCAAATTTCTGGAAACATAGGGCTATATAACGGCTATAAACACAGCCTCCGGCCAATTGGCCTATAGCCACCTGTACCTGTAAAACAGCTAACCAGAAACATACTACTGTAGGGGAACCTATGCGGGCCGACAAGGCCACCATGCTGTCTAGTTTTCTGTAACTCAACAATAGCATACTAAATAATTATGTGACCGACAAGGTCACCACTACTGACTGGTTATGGCCACACACGGCCAACAGGAACTAAAATACCGAATAACTATAACAAACTGCACGGCCTCACACGACCGGCTCAACTGACCACAGGGAATTATATACAGACTGCAAGCCTCTAGGAATAGCAATAGAAATGATCGGGACAGGGCCCCGACCTACCCGTACTGTACAACAAAAGAAAACAAAATACACCTCTGGAATTCAGACTCCGGATGACAGGAGCTGAATACTCAATAGCTGGCTGGAATCACGAGGAATCGCCTCCTCGTCTATGAGTACCTGCAGGCAAGTAATGCAGCGCCCCACTGGGCGTCAGTACCACTGGTACTGAGTATGCAAAGCAACTTAAATAGTACAACTGAAAACAATTGAATATAGATAGCGTATCTAGCATTTCTGTATAGCAGGAGATAACTGAATCTGAAGAAGCTGGTATGAACTAAATCAAGCTTTCTGTACTGATAAGGCAGAGGCGTACCTGTAGACGCGATGGCCTGCTATCTAGTAGCTAGTATATAATATATAAAGCACATAAATGGATATACAAGTAGCAAGCAAGAGCCAATACCAACCCCCATAAGCCGTATGGCGCCAAGCAAGCAAACAATCTATATACCCCTACCCGGGTCAAAACCAACCAAAAATAAGTCACTCCACTCATCTACTCACTTCGGAGCTCCTTTACCGGCCCCCTGGGTCTCCGGCTCGGGCCATAGCCTCTGATATAAGCAACCGTGTCTGGGTCCGGAGGACTCCTGTGTAGACAGTAACAGATAGGGTCTGGATCCCCGGACACACTCAACGGGGCTACCTGAAACCGGAGCTACACCTGTAATAACTGAATGTACAGACAGTAACAGATAGGGTTTGATTCCCTGGACACACTCAATAGAGCTATCTGATACCGGAGCTGCACCTGTAATGCTGATCAGACTGCTGTGGGGAAAGCTACATCCCACCTTCGTCCAAGCTGGGGACGGCATGCCACTCCTTGGAGTGACGTAAAACCCACCCGCTCAGTGGGCGACACGATTACCAACCCATGGGCGGCGAGGACGCTCAATAAGGTGCCCTCACACCACAACAAGTCTCAACAAATAAATAGCACATATAAATAGCAAGCATGTATAGCTGAAAAGACTATCTGAAATTTAGCTTCTTGTTCTGATCTATTTCTATACTGAACTGATTCTTTTACTGATTATACTGATTCTGGAATCTCTGTTAACTGTATGGCTAATCTATAGCCAAGATACTATCTGTCTGGATGGCTAATCTGTAGACATAACTGTCTGTCTATCTGATCTTTCTTTACTAACTTTTATTATGAAAATCTGTTTCTTTTTATTCTTACAACATGCTTGCTAATCACATAATAGACTATACTGGATCTGAACTACTAACTTGCCCTTGGGCGCATGCTTTTCTAACTTTCAGACTAGATACGATATAACAACGCAAACTAGGTTTACTGAACTTGCACAATACTTAATTTTCAACTCTGGGAATTCTATTATGGAGTCTATTGTACTATACAGGGCTAAAACTACTAACTTGCCGAAGGAACTAGCTTTACATACCTTAACCTCGAGTTATCCGTCTGTCGGACGAGGCTCAGTCAATACTCCAGCTATTTCTCCCAACTGCATTCATGTATACGCTAATTAATACTAAATATAGCTTTATTCTAAAGAACGACGTCACTTTTGATATAATTGTAGCCTAAACATAGGCTTATCGAAAGACGGTCGAAAACTCGCTATTTTTCAGCGGTCTAGAAGGGAGAAATATTCACTTCTCAGCTAGGAACACATAGACACTAATTTAGAGCAATTTCACTTACCTTAGCTCGGTGGCTCGACGATTCGTCGGCCGTATTTCACGAAACTGAATCCGTAGGAATGCTATCTGTTGCTAAATACTCCCGTATCTGGAGTTAATTTGAGTTTGGGCAGCGTTTAGCAGCGTAACCGGTCGAAAATTATAATCCCTCCTTCGTTCCTTTTTCCTTTCCTGCGGGTATACTCTGTTTTCTGGAAATTTTATAAGTTAATAATGAATTAAAACCGAAGTGGGAGCATAAATATAATTGGCACTATAAATCGCATTCATGGAATGCGATTTATAAGTCGCATTCCTGAAATGCGATTTATAAGTCGCATTTTGCCTTGCGACGCGCCGACTTGGCGCTTGTCCGATCTTTCTCCGGGCCTTTTTCTAGCATGTATGGCTTCCAAATATGCTCAACCAACGCACGAATAGGACATCTAGGTGTCGGGAATCCTACGGGGTATAACATTTGGTCAGTCACCACGACCCGTTAGGTCACCCGTTAGGGTCACCTGGCAAATTTTCTCAGCGATTTCCTAAGAGATATTTAGTAATTACCTACCCTCCCAAGATTTAAACTACGTCGTTTTAGCATTAATTTAAAATGTTTAGTGTGGTTAACGGGTTCTCTTCCTCATTCCCCACTCAAACCCTCTAGAAATATAACGTTGAGTTCTCTCTCAGAGTATTTCAGAGCAAGAGCTAGGGCAGATCTTTCCTCTTAAATTCTCAAGTAATTTCTCTATGTTTCTTCATAAGGTATGTGGGAATTCAATAAGGGAATTGTCCTTCCCTGCTGTCCCTCAATTTCCTTCCATATTTTCCCTATCAGTTTAGCCCTGAGGTTTTCGAATAAGTAGAGAATTTCATATTGGTTTTTGTTAATTTAATTGAGTTATTACCCATGTTTATTATTCATATGATTTCCATCAATTTGTAGATAAATTGTTGTTGTTCTGGCAAAGATGATTTACAGCCCTATATTTTCGAGTATGGATTATTGCATATAAATTTCTTCTATTTTCACGAAGTATATTGTGGGCTGATTTTCCTAGAAATTTCTGTTGTAAATATTTGTTGAGTAATTATTCAACTAATGAGAATGATTTAGCCCTGCTAGATGAGATTCCTGTAATTCCTAAAACTTCGCTATATTATGAAATTGTCCGTGTTGTTGGAATGAATGAGCTCTCTATTAGTTGCTTAGTAGTCTAGTCATTTAGAACACAGAACTTTCTCTTTCAGAACTATTCAGAAAGTGTCAACTGATCAGTTTGACTTCAATCTTCTTCTGAGGTGTCAGTGGTTCCTCTCAGTTATCAGAATCAGACTTAAATTATAGTTATTTGGTCCATTAGGCAGTCATGACATGCTAGTTATGTAGCTCTGACCAGCCCCAGCACCCTAGTTCAGTTACAAATTGTTCTTAGACAATTACAACGCTTCCAGATAAGCAGCTCTGACCAGTCTAGAACCCAGGTTCAGCATCTGGTCCGATAAGACTCTCAGGGTACTATCAGTTATATGTCCTTGACTATTCGTGGACCCCAGTTTTGAGCTATCAGCCTAGTAGTTCAGTTTAGGTGTTCCAGTGGGAGTTGGACTTAGCACCGAGCAGACCGGGGTTCCAGCGTACCCAGGTTCCCAGAACTACATTGCCAGCATAGGATTACAGATACAGATTATTAGCCTGATTTGGCCCCAGACTTTTGTGATCACCCAGTTCATGCCTTTATACCCAGCAAGGTATATTGGGTCCTACCAGTGGGGTGTATACATCGGACTCCACGTCTAGCTCACGTGGTTATATGTCGGTTACAGACTGTCCCACTAGTCAGTCCAGTCCAGTTTCAGAATAAGAATCTCAGCCCAATTTCAGATCTATCAGTTCAGTTTAGTTCAGTGCAGTATTTCAGATTCATTATTACAAATTTAGGGCATGTCTTTGACCACTAGACGAGGTAATTTTGACCATCTCAGATACTTTAGATTATTTCAGTTTAGATAATCAGTTGGTCATTGAATGTCTTTCCAGTTCAGTCATTTAGATCTATCAGTATATTCCTCTCACATACTCAGTACATTCAAAGTACTGACGCATACTTTTATGTTGTATCGTTTCATGATATAGCTGCAGGTTCTCAGACTCAGCACTGCTAGCCGCCGCAGTTCAGATTCTCCACCTCAACAGTGCAGTGTGAGTCCTCATCATCCAAGGGTATTATTTCTTTCTTTCAGTCATTTATTAGCTTCAGTTAGACTTTGAGTTAGCTGGGGGCTTCTCCCAGCAACTCCTCAGTTAGGTGGCTTTTAGACAGACATGACGTTCAGATGTACTAGTATTATTCAAATGTTTTGAACTTTATACTTTCAGACTTGTTTTTGACAAATGTTTATGATATTATTTTAAATTTCCGCTATGCATTATTACTTAGGATACTAGTGAATGATAAACCAGGGGTTGACTTTGGGTCACTTGTGGCTTCAAGTACTGTGTTACATCCAGAATGTATGCTCGGGGCATGACAACTATACAAGTAATGCCGCCATATCTTCAATGCAAATACCACCGCAGCCAACTCAAGATAATGGGTTGGGTAATTCTTCTCATGAACCCTCAACTTTCTAAAGGCATATGCTATCACTTTTCCTTGTTGCATCAATACACACTCGAGTCTGATTCTCAAAGCATAACAATACACGATGAAACCATCAGTACCCTCCGGGAGAGTTAACATTGGGGTTGAAGTAAGTTTAGTCTTTAACTCTTGGAAGATTTTCTCACAAGCCTCCAACCATTGGAACTTTACCTTCTTCTAAGTCAATTTGGTCAAAGGTGTGGCAATAGATGAGAAACCCTCAACAAACCTCCTGATCACGGGCAAAAATATATGCCCGAGATACGCTTTACGACTTAAATTAGTCTTGTTTATCTAAGAATATTGTATACATTTTCATGTAATTTTAGATAAAGTAAAGATATGTGCTAACCAACATGATTAGCCTTTGTTTTGTAGGTTTTGATGACTTTTGAGTAATTAATCCATGAGTTGGTGAAGTAGAGGCTTGGAAACGGAATCAACACGCGAACGTCGGCAAAGAGGAGGCACAAAACAGCCCACCGGCGCGTCGACAAGGTGCCACGACAGGCAGGCTGATCACAATAGCCCACCTACGCGTTGGCAACATGCCACGGCAGGTGGCCTCCACGACCAAGGGCTGCCAACGCGCTGCCCAAGCAGCATGACACGCTGCCAACACGGCAGGGTGCTGCCAGGGCCAATTTCGAGTGATTTCCAGAGGGCTTCCGCGTCCGTAGCGTGTCACGGAGGCTGTGCTCCGCGATGCACTCCGTGACACGTTGCTTGTTATTCCGGGAAAGAGTCCTACTACTATAAATAGCACACTTAGGTTTATTTTTCATAATTCAGACTTGGTGGAGCAAGGAGCTGAAACAACTCTTGGAGCAATCAGAAGCAATGAAGGAGGCGCTGGCAGTATTGAGAATTCAGCAAGAAGAGAATGCAGAGGCACTAGAAAGGATGAGCATCAAATTCACGGAGATGATCGTTGAGGCTGAAGCTTGTGATAAATTGCAGGTGACAGTTTTAGCCGATATTCAAGAGGAACTACAAGAGGAAGACAAGGGTGAATTTTTGGATGAAGCCCAACAATTAGAATCTCTTGAGTGCCCCCGTGATGGGCTCACACTTATGGAAAATCTACTCATGGAAGAAGAGATAGAGTATCCCCCATTTGACATTAATGGAGAGATAGATGTTGATGCTGAGAAGGAGTATACAAGTAAGGAGGTCAAGCACAATGCCTTTTCAGAGTTGAGGTTTATTGGACCACACTCGAAGCATTTTTCGACATTAAGTTTGGTTGACAACATAGAAATAGAGTCTTCCAAGCTTATAGAGAAATGTCTAGAGGAGGACCAAGCCCCGTATATTTTGAAATTTGCTAGCTCAGAGAGCCAAAATGACTTCGCTTATTTAAGGACCAATAAATGCAAACGGCAACATCTACTGCTTGGTCCTTACAATTTTTCACCACCACCCCTGGAGCATAAGAGGAAATTGGAAAAGAAATTAGAGGTGAGATTCATATCCTCAAGGTGGAGGAAAAAGTGGTGAAACTTGGTACGTCGTGCCGCGACGTAAAATTAGGCGCTTCTTGGGAGGCAACCCAAGGGTACCACAGGTACCATTTTAATTTCTTGCAATTGAGTTAATTTTTGTTTATTTTCATCTTGTGTTGTTTTGGTGGAAAGTTAAGCGCGGATGGAGGGGAAGTCTGAGTACCCGTGGAGGAGAAAGCTAACAAGCATAGAAGAGAAAAAGTGTGGGGTCGAACACCCACTTGTGCAAAGTTGAAGAAAGGCATGTTGTTAGCTAGGCTTAAAGGCCTCAGGGAGTATTTCTCACCCTTTTTAAATTTTAATTTGATGCTATGAGGACATAGCATGATTTAAGTGTGGGGTGAGGGAAATTTCAAGGGAAATTTCAAATTTTTGTGCTTAACGATTTTTGGTCAATGTAATGCTTGTGAGAAAATTGAAAAAATTGAAAAATCGTTGTGAATTAAGCATGACTTCAGCACCCGTTGGTTTTTCTTTTCGGTTCTTTTCCGACGGGGGGTCTTTGAACCGAAGAATAAAAATTTTCTTTTTCTTTCTTTTCTTTGTCAGTATATAAAGTTTTTAGTCATAGTTAAGGACTGTTTCCGACGATGGATGGATGACGACCGTCTTAAGGAAAAATTAGTCGGTAGGTTTTGGGTTTTTAAAACCATAACTAATTGGTGCTTGATGTTCTTTTTATGTGCTATACATGGTTGTAAGATGCAAGTATGTTCAGTATGAAGCATGCAAGTGTATAACTTTGTTTGAGACACTTAGGCTCTTGAATTTGACTCAATATGATGGAAACATAATTCTGAATTCTTGTGATTAGCTGAGTAAGAGTCTACTGATTGTGTCTTGATTTGAGCATGTGCCATGAGTGTAAGGTTTTTGAGTATTCTATGCTATTGTGGAATGTCTAGAACTTTCCTGGTGTGTATATAAAACGAAATGAAGGATGTGAATTGTAGGAGATGATTTAGGCATTTCTTTGAATGAACCAAACTTTTATCCCTCACTATACCTACCTTGAAAAATTAATCCTAGTTAACCCCATTGAGCCTTGAGCCTATTCTTTGACAGCTGCAACATAAGCTTAATCCTTTTTCTTTCATTAGCCTTGAAGTTGATCCAAAACTCCGAAGCGCGTAAGTGGAAAAATCCGAAAGAGTGAAGGAGTGAGAATTGGGAGAAAGAAGGAAAAATAGCAAGTTGTAAATAGTTGAGAAAAGGAAAAAGGTGCATTTGTGTGAAAATGGTTGATTATTAGTAGGGAGTAAGAAAAGAAATGAATGAAACATATTGCCCGAGATACGCTTTACGACTTAAATTAGTCTTGTTTATCTAAGATTATTGTATACATTTTCATGTAATTTTAGATAAAGTAAAGATATGTGCTAACCAACATGATTAGCCTTTGTTTTGTAGGTTTTGATGACTTTTGAGTAACTAATCCATGAGTTGGTGAAGTAGAGGCTTGGAAACGGAATCAACACGCGAACGTCGGCAAAGAGGAGGCACAAAACAGCCCACCGGCGCGTCGACAAGGTGCCACGACAGGCAGGCTGATCACAACAGCCCACCTACGCGTTGGCAACGTGCCACGGCAGGTGGCCTCCACGACCAAGGGCTGCCAACGCGCTGCCCAAGCAGCGTGACACGCTGCCAACACGGCAGGGTGCTGCCCGGGCTAATTTCGGGTGATTTCCAGAGGGCTTCCGCGTCCGTAGCGTGTCACGGAGGCTGTGCTCCGCGATGCACTCCGTGACACGTTGCTTGTTATTCCGGGAAAGAGTCCTACTACTATAAATAGCACACTTAGGTTTATTTTTCATAATTCAGACTTGGTGGAGCAAGGACGTGGGTTACAGGCAGTTGAGCGACGAAAAAGCTAAGGGTTTTTCTCTCTTTCTTTCTTCTTTCAATCAATTGTTTGTATGATTAACACTTGTTTTAGGATGATTAATCCACAAATGAGTGGCTAATTCTCTTCCTTGCTGAGGTTATGAACAATGGTGATGAATTTTGATTGTTGAATTGTATGTTTTTTCATCTTATTCTTCTATGTTGTTCTATTAATTCTTGTTTCTACTGCATTAGTGTGTGGCCGACATTAATGTACATCTAAAAGGTCCAATTTCACTCGAGAGAGCACGAAATTGGAAAGTTGTGAATTAATAGGGTATTGTTCTTAACTTGATTTGGGAAAATTGGGTTTTGATGTGCTTTCCTGATAGAAATATACTTGAAAGCCGTATTAGTCAATTTAGGAACCGGAATTGTATTGCGAGGTCATAAATTGCATTTGATCATAGAAATGTAGACGGATGGTTTATGATTCTTAAGTGAGATTAAATACGAGAGTTTTAATCTCTTGGCTAATGTTCTTGGCTAGCAACTAGAATAGAAGAATAACCGAATTATGATGATAATCAAGTTCATTACTTGTTCTTAACCTTGGTATGCTCATATCCATAGTTTCAATTCAAAGTAGATATTTGTTAATAGTTTTAGTATATAATTTATAAACAAAATTATTTAACTTTTGGTTACGTTGTTGTCAGCATATATAGAAGTAAGATAGAATATAGTATACTTGAGCAATTTTACTTATCCAGAGTCTCCTTGGTTCGATACTTGGCTTACTTAGTCACTTTATTACTTGTGTGACCACGTGCACTTGCGTGTCGGTTTTTAACCCTATAGCAAACCACCGGACACCTCCGATAGTAGCTAGCCAAACTTAAGAAACTCCGAATATCTGAAGGATTCACCGGTCTAGGCCAATTCTTCACTGCCTCGATTTTCTAAGAATCCATCCTTATGCCCTCACTTGATACCATATGGCCTAAAAAGGCTACGGAGTTCAACCAGAACTCACACTTGCTGAACTTGGCATATAAAATTGATGATCCTTGAGAATCTCAAGCACTACTCTCAAATACGCAGCATGCTCCTCTTGGCTCTGGGAGTATATAAGGATGTCATCAGTGAACACAATCATGAACATGTCTAGATATGGCCTGAAGACCCTGTTCATCAAGTCCCTGAAAGTTGCGAGAGAATTCATCAGTCCAAAAGACATAACTACAAACTCATAATGACCATACTTCGTCCTAAAGGCTGTCTTCGAGATATCGCCCTCCCGAACCCTGAGCTGATGATACCCGGACCTGAGGTCTATCTTTGAGAAACACTTGGCACCCTGAAGCTGATCAAATAGATCATCGATCCTTGGTAAAGGATACCTGTTCTTAATGGTGACTTTGTTCAATTTTCGATAGTCAATGCACATCCGAAGCGAACCATCCTTCTTTTGGACAAATAAAACTAGTGCACCCCATGAAGACTTTCTTGGTCTAATGAAGCCCTTATCTAATAGGTCCTTTAACTGACCATTCAACTCCTTTAGCTCGACCGGAGCCATCCTGTAAGGAGGGATAGAGATGGGTTACGTGTTGAGTAGAAGGTCAATACCAAAATCAATTTCCCTCTCGGGAGGAACCGCTGGCAAATCATCGTGAAAGACCTCTGGATACTCATGCACCACCCAGAACTAACTAGATAGTCGGGGTCTCAGACTCATCATCCTTAAACCTGAACAGATGGTACATGCAACCCTTCTAAATTATCTTTCAGGCCTTAAGATATGTAATAAATCAACCTGCTGGTACATTCAAACTACCCTTCCACTCCAAAATTGATTCACCCGAAAAACAAAATCCAACCGCACGGGTTCTATAATTTATAGAAGCATAACACACATACAACATGCCAAGAATAATATCAAAGTCAGTCATGGCTAACTCTACAAGGTCTACGGAGGTGACTTTATGCAATATAGTGATCGGGCATCCTCTATGCACCCACCTAGCTACAACTGAATCACCCACAAGGGTAGAAACCAAAAATTGGATCTGACAAAGTCTCGGGACTAACTCCAAAGCCACTAGAAATATAAGGAATCACAAAATACAACCTAGCTCCCGGATCTAGCAAAGCAAAAACATCAATATGAAAAACATGCAACATACCAGTAACCACATACGGGGAGACCTCCAGCTCCTAACGGGATGCTAAAGGATATAACCTATTTTGGCACTGACCACCGACTTAACTAGACGAGGCACCCTGTTGAAGGGGACATGCTGCTGGAGCGGCAGAACTGGCTGCTGGCATACGAGCTCTACTGACCCCTAATTTAGTTGAAGAGCAATCCCTGAGTCTGTGTCCGGGTTTGCCACACCCGAAAAAAGCATCCGAGCTGACTAGGAACCTTCCGGGATGACTCTTGCCGCACTTCGCACAAGCTGGGAAAGTGCGCTTTACCTACATGCTGGCCAAGCCTCTCGAATATGGAGCCTTTCTCCTCCAATCCCCTCGGAATCTAGATGGCATACTGGCCGATAATGGTGCAGGAGCATGTTATACCCCGAGAATTTAAAGATCGGACCCGGGAGTAGAAACGAGGAAAAACTAGAAAATGGTGCTTCAGTTGTAGGACGAGTCATTGGACAACTCATGAGGAGACCCCACGAGTCATCTGGTCACTTTTGGAGCAGGCCTGGATGAAATGAAATTTAGAGTTCCCCACGGGCGAGGGAACGACTCGTGGTCAGCCACCATGAGTCGTCAAAATAGTCATGCGGTAAAGTTGAGAAATAAATAGAACGATCGACCAGTGTACCTAACGGAAGGTGACCACGAGTCGTGGTCTCATGGAACAAATCATTAAGTCACCCGTTACGAGCCCTAAAAGATCTGTTATCTAGTGTACTTGACGAATGACTTGACAGGTCGTTACCTCTCTTGACGAATCGTTAGGTCCCTCGTTGGGACCCCCTAGCAGTTATTTTCAGCGATTTTAGTAAGGGGTTTTCCGTAATTCCTAAATCCTAGGGGCCTATACTACATGGTTTAAGGCTCAATTTAGTGGGTTTTTAGTAGGGGAAAACCTATTCTAAGTCATTCTTCTCATGCATGCAAGTTTTAAGGTTTGAAGAGGTGATTCAAGGCAAAAATGTCAAGGTTTCCATTGGAATATCAACTTGAGCAAGTAGAGGGTGTTAGAATTCACCATTCCCAGGTATGTAAGGTTATGAGTGGGTGTCTCCTTTCACACCCATGCCCAATTTTTATCAAATCATGATAAATTGCCTATGATCAAGTATGGGGTTTTTACCCAATTGCATGATTCTTAAATCTTTATACATGGTTGTGATTAGATTATATTTATGTTGATGAATTGTGAAGCTTGGGAAAATTTTAAATTGTTTTCAATACAAATATGTTTTCTAAGTTATGAAATTGAATGCCCATGGGTGAGAGATTCATAAAAGAAGAGAATGATGGTGAATGTATGATAATGATGAGATTTGATAATGAAAAACATGTTTCTAAAGCTACCCATGACTATGATGTTATTTTCAAAATGAATTGAGTAGATCCAAGTATGATAAATTTTTGGAAATGCCCACATGTTGATTTAAAATGATGATTTTCCCAAAATAAGCTTACCACATTATTTGGAGTGAAGTCTTCAAAGTTTCATAAATTTTAGCTTGTGGTATGTTGTGTTAAATATTTCTACATGTAGCTTACCACATGATTTGGAGTTGATGCTCCCACTTATACTTGAGCTTGTGGTATGCTTTGAAACAAAGCCCCCCATATGCATGATTTCATGATTGAGCTTTGTCAAAGGACAATGTTAAGCTTCATATTCATATGATGTCTAGTCTATGCATAATTTCATTATGAGCTTTATTAATAGACAATGTTGAGCTTCATTTCATACGATGTTGAGCTATGCATGATTTCATCTTGAGCTTCATCAATAGATGATGTTGAGCTTCATCAATAGAAGATGTTGAGCTTCCTTATATATGATGGAGAGCATTGCATGTTTTTGTGGGAGAAGAGTCTAGCACTAAGCGGGTTAAGGGTCGATCACCCTATGCCCTAGAACTACGTTCCAATGTAAGTTTATACTATTATATTATTGGGACCTCCCTTGTGAGCTATCCCTGGCCCGATTGGCCCTTCCACTTGATATTGATATCATGGTATTGTCCATCACCCTAGCAAGGTTATGGATGGCTCTATCAACTTGAGTATGATTGTTGGGACCATGTCACCTCTATCGTGGTATTCGGTTAAGGGACGAGTCTCCCACTGTCTATATCATTCAGATTTGCATATTCATACTCATGATGATTACTTTACGCATGCATGTTCTAAAAGCAAGGTTTGACTCATTGTTCAGCATTTGAATATAAATGTTATGTTTCATGTTTGATTCATTCGAGTTATTCATGATGTTATAAAGATATGCATAGTCCTGTTATGATAAGATTTTGATTTCTGAATGAATGCATGTAGCCCTTCTACTTATGCTTGAAAGCTTATGATATGTTATGAATGTTTTAAATGATTTACTTACCTAAGAGGTTTTACTTACCTTGCATACTCGGTACATTCCACGTACTGACCGCATAATTTCTATGCTCTATCATTTCATGATAAAGGACCCAGCTCGCAGCTTCAGCGCCGATCTTAATCAGCTTTCCAGAGTCCTTATCAGCTCAGGATTGGTGAGTTCTTATCTTTCGAGGACTAGACTCTCAGTTTTCATTTAGTATTTCAATTTTAGTATCTTAGTTGGGGTCTTGTCCCATCAACTCATCTAGATTAGAGGCTTTCAGACTTATGTATGTGTAGCTTTGGATATCATTCTGATGCGTTGTTGTATGAGACTTCCGTTGAGTTTATATTTATGCTTTCTTCATGTTTATTAAATGAGTTAGTTGAATGCTTATTCCATAGGTTGACTTGGGGTCTCTCGGGGTCCCTTGTCTCGTGTCTATGATCTGGATCTCTATTCGGGTCATGACAAACTTGGTATCAGAGCAATAGGTTTGATGTGTCCTAGGGAGTCTGAAAGTTGCGTTAGGTAGAGTCTTTTCATGGGTGTGAAGCGCGCCACACTTATGATGAAGAGGCTACTAGACATTTAGGAAATGTTCCCTTCTTTCACGATCTATGTCATGCAACGAAAAGTCTCTCTCTCTCCTTGCTATTTGCGATTGTAGAATCATGGCACCTCAAAGGATGAATGGATGTAGGAATGGTGGTGGTGAAGGCCACGATGATGGAAACAACTTTGGACATCAGCCAACACCACTAGTTTAGGAGCCTCAGACACCGAAGCCAGCCGCTCATGTTGAGTTCCGAGCTGCCATTCAGATGCTTGCGTAGGCCTTCACCACTCAAGTCAATTAGCAGGCTATTGCGCATGTTCCTCAAACGGCAATGCAGCAGTGGCTAGAGTCTGAGATTTCTTGAGTATGAACCTGCTGGAGTTTTTGGGGTCCAATATAGATGAGGACCCACATGATTTCATTGATGAGATTGGTAAGATTACCCAGGTTATGGGTGTGAATAGTGTTGAGTGCGCAGAGTTGGCTTCCTACCTGTTGAAGGGGGTTGCGCATAACTGGTTTCTCCAATGGAAGGACAGCAGGGTCGCAGGTGTAGGTCCGACAACATGGGTGGAGTTTTAGGCTACATTCCTAGATCGGTTCTTCCCTCGGGAGATGAGGGAGCTGAAGGCAGCAGAGTTTGTAAACTCTGATTAGGGGAGGATGACAGTGCTAGAGTATTCTCTTGAATTCACTCGCCTATCTAAGTATGCCCTAGAGTTAGTGGCCGACCAGCGGGCGGGGGTGAGCCAATTTGTGTATGGTATTGCAGGGTATTTGGACAAGGAGTACCAGATTGCTATGCGTCACCAGGATATGGACTTTCCTTGCATGGTGTTGTACGCCCAACAGATGGAGGCGGCACATTTGAGGGAGAGGGAGGCCAAGAAGGCCAGGACCGAGGATCACAGATTCTCTCAGCAGAGGTTTAGTGGTGGGCACCGACAATATATCCACCAGAGATTGTCAGCCCCAACATCTTCAATAGTGAGTATTCCATCCAGGCCCATACATGATCAGAGGGGGCAAGTGTCAGGCTCGAGGGGTCAGAATAGCACACCCGCAGATCCAAGTATCCCAGCTTGTCGTAGGTGTGGGAGAGGGAAAATAGGCCAGTGCTTAGTAGGGTCAGGAGCTTGTTTTGGATGTGGGCAGCCTAGACATATGCTCAGAGATTATCCCGTTGTGAGACAGGATCAGGGTGGCGGCCGAGGCCCAATTTCTAGTTTAGTAGCCCCTCCCTCGCACTCAGCTCATCAGGGGCATCTACTAGCACAACTGGCGGTCAGCACCAGAACAGGTTCTATGCTTTAACTTCCCATCAGGAGCAGGAGGTCTCCCCATATGTGGTTACTGATATGTTGCGAGTCTTTCATATTGATGTTTATGTATTACTAGATTTGGGGGCTACCCTATCTTTTGTGACACCATACAGAGCCAGTAGCTTCGAAGTCAGTCCCGATGTCTAGTCAGAGCCCTTCTCATTTTCTACTCCAGTAGATGACTCAGTTATAGTCAGACGGGTATATAGAGGTTGCCCAGACTCATTCCTTCATAAGGTCACCTCAACAGAGTTGATAGAGTTAGCCATGACTGATTTCAATGTTATTCTCGGCATGGATTGGCTATTTTCATGTTATGCTTCAGTTAATTGTAGAACCTGTGCAGTAGAGTTTAGATTTCCATGTGAGCCAGTCTTAGAATGGAAGGGTAGTTTAGTTGTGCCTGTAGGTCAATTCATTTCCTACCTTAAGGCTAGGAAGATGATTTATAAGGGTTGCGTGTACCATCTAGTTAGGGTTAAGTACATGGAGTCTGAGACCCCGACCATTCAGTCAGTTTTGATCGTATGTGAGTACCCAGAGGTCTTTCCTGATGCTTTGCCAGGTGTCCCTCCCGAGCAGGAGATTGATTTTGGCATAGATCTTCTCCCCGACATGCACGTTATATCTATTCCGCCTTACAGAATGGCTCCAGCTGATTTAAATTGTTGAAGGATTAGTTGAAGGATCTGTTAGATAAGGGTTTTGTTAGGCCGAGTAAGTCTCCATGGGGTGCGCCAGTATTGTTTGTTCGGAAGAAGGACGGTTACCTTCGCATGTGTATTGATTATCGACAGTTGAATAAGGTTACTTTCAAGAACAGGTACCCCTTACCTAGGATTGATGATTTGTTTAACCAGCTTCGGGGTGCCAGGTGTTTCTCCAAGATTGATCTCAGGTCCGGATATCACCAGCTCAAGGATTGGGAGAGTGACATCCGAAAAACTGTTTTCAGGACTCGGTATGGTCACTATGGATTTGTTGTTATGTCTTTTGGACTAACTAATGCTCCTACAGCTTTCATGGATCTAATGAACAGGGTGTTCAAGGCATATCGAGACATGTTCGTGATTGTGTTTATCGATGATATCCTCATATACTCTTGAAGCGAGGAGGAGCATGCCGCTCATTTGAGATTAGTGCTTCAGACCCTCAAGGATCGACAATTGTATGCAAAGTTCAGCAAACATGAGTTTTTGTTGGACTCTGTGGAATTTCTAGGCCATGTGATATCAAGTGGGGGCATAAGGGTAGATTCGCAGATGATTGAGGTGGTAAAGAATTGGCCCAAACCAGTGAACCCATCAGATATCACGAGCTTTTTTGGGCTTAGCGGGTTATTACCGGAGATTCGTTGAGGGATTTTCATCTATTGCAGAACCCTTGACCAATTTGACTTAGAAAAAGGTGAAGTTTCAACGGTTGGAGGCTTATGAGAAAAGTTTCTAGGAATTAAAGGCCCGACTCACTTCAGCACCAGTGCTGACCCTACCTAAGAGTATGGATGGCTTTTTTGTGCATTGTGATGCTTCACGAGTCGGACTCGGGTGTGTGTTGATGCAGCATGGGAAAGTGATAGCATATGCCTCAAGACAGTTGAAAGTTCATGAAAAGAATTACCCGGCCCATGATCTTAAGTTGGCTGCGGTGGTGTTTGCATTGAAGATATGGCAGCATTACTTGTATCGGGTCCACGTGGACGTGTTCAGGGATCACAAGAGCTTACAATATGTGTCCACGCAAAAAGATCTCAATCTTTGACAAAGGAGGTGGTTGGAGCTACTGAAGGACTATGACATTAGTGTTCTTTACCACCCGGGAAAGGCTATATGGTTGCTGATGCACTTAGCAGGCTCTCTATGGAGAGTGTGTACCACGTGGATGAGGGAAAGAAGGATTTGGTGAAAGATGTCTCTCAACTTGCAAGGTTAGGAGTTAGATTGGTCGACTCGACCGATGGCGGCATTGTTATGCAGAATGGATCAAAATCGTCCTTGGTGATTGATGTCAAATCTAGGCAAGATGAGGATCCGTTTTTTAGGAAACTGAAGGAAGCAATGCGGAGTAAAAGGGTAGAGGTCTTCTCCCAAGGAGGAGATGGTGTGCTATGATTCCACGGTCTTCTATGCGTCCCAAATGTTGATGATTTTAGGGGTTGGATATTGCATGAGGCACATGGTACCAGATATTCTATCCATCCGGGATCCACAAAGAGGTATTTGGACTTGCGAGAAATCTATTGGTGAGATGGTATGAAGAAGGATATTGCAGAATTTGTAGCTAAGTGCCCGAATTGTTAGCAAGTGAAAGTTGAGCATTAGAGGATGAGAAGCGTACTTCAGGATATCGGAATTCCCACTTGGAAATGGAAAGAAATTAATATGGATTTCATTATTGGTCTACCTCGTACTTGCCGACAATATGACTCCATTTGGGTAGTGATTGACAGGTTAATCAAGGCTGCACACTTCCTACTGATCAAAACCACAGATTCAACGGATGATTATTCCAAATTGTATATTCAGGAGTTGGTTCGACTTCATGGAGTGCCCTTGTCTATTATTTCAAACCGAGGAACTCAGTTTACCTCTCAATTTTGGCGTTCTTTTTAGAAGGGTCTTGGGACTCAAGTTAATCTCTCCACATCCTTTCACCTGCAAACAGACGGCCGGGCAGAATGAACAATCCAAATGCTTGAGGACATGTTGAGGGCATGTGTTATGGATTTCAAAGGTAGTTAGGATGATCATTTGCCCTCGATCGAGTTTGCTTTTAATAACAGCTATCACTCTAGCATCTAGATGGCACCATTCGTGGCTCCTTTGGGCGGAGGTGTAGATCGCCCATCGGATGGTTTGAAGTTGGGGAAGCCACTATGATATGGCCTGATTCAGTTCATGAGGCCATGGTAAAGGTTCAGTTGATAAGGGACAGGCTAAAGACCGCTTAGAGTCGTCAGAAGTCATATGCTTATGTGAGGAGAAGGGATCTGGAATTTGAGGTGGACAATTGGGTATTTTTAAAGGTTTCTCCCATGAAGGGGGTCATGCGGTTCGGAAGGAAAGGGAAACTCAGTCCCCGCTATGTTGGTCCCTACCGGGTTGTGAGAAGAGTTGGTAAAGTGGCGTATGAGTTGGACTTTCCATCGGAGTTATCTTCAGTGCATCCCGTGTTTCATGTGTCACTTTTGAAAAAATGCTTGGGTGATCCAGCTTTAGTAATTCTGGTGGATAGCGTTGGGGTAAAAGATAGTCTCAGTTATGAAGAAGTTCCCGTTGAAATCTTGGATCGTCAAGTACAGAAGTTAAGGAACAAAGAAATAGCTTCAATGAAGGTCTTATGGAGAAATCAGCATGTCGAGGGAGCTACGTGGAAAGCCGAAGCGGATATGATGGCTAAATACCCACATTTATTCTCTACTGGCTTAGTTCCGAATTGAGGTATCAGCTATGCTCTATGACTCTATTTAGTTCTCATGTTCAGATCATGTGCTCAAGTTTCTTTTATGTGTATGGATGTGAACGTGAGGTTTGAATTCAGTTCATCTATGTGGTTCCTTTTGGAGGTAGTCATTCTGTGAAAAATTCAGTTAAAATAATTAGTATTAGAGTATGATAATTGTATGTTTCTATTTTCTGCTTGTTTCTAACATTCGAGGACGAATGTTCCTAAGGGGGAGATATTGTTATACACTGAGAATTCAAAGATCGAACATGGGAGTTGAAACGGGGAAAAACTGGAAAATGGTGCTTCAGTTGCAGGATGAGTCATTGGAAGAATCGTGAGGAGACCCCATGATTCATTAGGTGACTCGTGGGGGAGTCCTGGATGAAATGAAAGTTATAGGTCATCACGGGCGAGGGAATGACTCGTGGTCAGCCACCATGAGTCGTCAGGATAGTCGTACGGTAAAGTTAAGAAATAAATAGAAGGATCGACCAGTGTACCTAACGGAAGGTGACTACAAGTCGTGGTCTCATGGAATGAATCATTAAGTCACCGGTTATGAGCCCTAAAAGATCTGTTATCTAGTGTACTTGACGAATGACTTGACGGGTCGTTACCTCTCTTGACGAATCATTAGGTCCCTCGTTGGGACCCCCTAGCAGTTATTTTCAGCGATTTTAGTAAGGGCTTTTCCGTAATTCCTAAATCCTAGGGGCCTATACTACATGGTTTAAGGCTCAATTTAGTGGGGTTTTAGTAGGGGAAAACCTATTCTAAGTCATTCTTCTCATGCATGCAAGTTTTATGGTTTGAAGAGGTGATTCAAGGCAAAAATCTCAAGGTTTCCATTGGAATATCAACTTGAGCAAGTAGAGGGTGTTAGAATTCACCATTCCCAGGTATGTAAGGTTATGAGTGGGTGTCTCGTTTCACACTCATGCCCAATTTCTATCAAATCATAATAAATTTGCCTATGATCAAGTATGAGGTTTTTACCCAATTGCATGATTCTTAAATCTCTATACATGGGTGTGATTACATTATATTTATATTGATGAACGGTGAAGCTTGGGTAGATTTTAAATTGTTTTTAATACAAATTATGTTTTCTAAGTTATGAAATTGAATTCCCATAGGTGAGAGATTCATAAAAGAAGACAATGATGGTGAATGCATTATGATGATGAGATTTGATAATGAAAACATGTTTCTAAAGCTACCCATGACTATGATGTTGTTTTCAAAATGAATTGAGTAGATCCAAGTATGATAAAGTTTTGGGAAATGTCCACATGTTGATTTAAAATGATGATTTTCCCGAAATAAGCTTACTACATTATTTGGAGCGAAGTCTCCCGAGTTTCATAAATTTAGCTTGTGGTATGTTGTGTTAAATATTCTTACATGTAGCTTACCACATGATTTGGAGTTGATGATCCCACTTATACTTGAGCTTGTGGTTTGTTTCGAAACAAAGCCCCCTATATGCATGATTTCATTATCGAGCTTTGTCAAAGGACAATGTTGAGCTTCATATTCATATGATGTCTAGTCTATGCATGATTTCATTATGAGCTTTGTCAATAGACAATGTTGAGCTTTATTTCATACAATGTTGAGCTATGCATGATTTCATCTTGAGCTTTGTCAATAGAAGACGTTGAGCTTCGTCAATAGATGATGTTGAGCTTCTTTATATACGATGCAGAGCATTGCATGTTTTGTGGGAGAAGAGTCTAGCACCGAGCGGGTTAAGGATCGATCACCCTATGCCTCAAAACTACACGTCAATGTAGGTTGATACTATTATATTGTTTGGGACCTCCCTTGTGAGCTTTCCCCGTCCTGACTAGCCCTTCATCTTGATATCAATATCATGGTATCGTCCATCGCCCTGGCAAGGTTATGGGCGAATCTACCCACTTGAGTATGATAGTTGGGACCACGCAAGCTCTATCGTGGTATGTCGGTTAAGCGACAAGTCTCGCACTATCTATATCATTCAGATTTGTATATTCATTGCTCATGATGATTACTTTATGCATGCATGTTTTAAAAGCAAGGTTTGACTCATTGTTCAGCTTTTGAATATAAATGTTATGTTTCAGCTTTGAGTCATTCGACTCAGTCATGATGTTATAAAGCTATGCATGGTCTTGTTATGATAAGATTTTGATTTTTGAACGAATGCATGTAGCCCTTCTACTTATGCTTGAAAACTTATGATATGTTATGAATGTTTTAAATGATTTACTTACTTAAGCGGTTTTACTTACCTTGCATACTCGGTACATTCCACGTACTGACTGCATACTTTCTATGTTGTATCGCTTCATCATACAGGACCCAGCTTGCAGCTTCAACCCCGATCTGAGTCAGCTTTCTAGAGTCCTTATCAGCTCAGGATTGGTGAGTCCTTATCTTTTGAGGACTAGACTCTCAGTTTTATTTTGTATTTCAGTTTCAGTATCATTGAGTTAGTTGGGGTCTTGTCCCATCATTTTGTCCAGATTAGAGGATTTCAGACTTACGTATGTGTAGCTTTAGATATCATTCTGATGCACTATTGTATGAGACTTCCGCTGAGTTTATACTTATTTTTCTTCATGTTTATTAAATGAGTTTGTTGAATTCTTATGCCATGGGTCAAATTGGGGTCTCTCGGGGTCCTTTGTCCCGTGTCTATGATTCGGGCCTCTGTTCGGGTCATGACAAAGGAATAGACCTATGCTGAGACTGCTGACGCTGTCCACCCCTTAATCTGACCTGAGAAGTCCCACAAATGTTGGTCCTGTTCCTCCTGGCCTCTATCTACCTCTGATACACTGACTCCATTTGTTGAGCATGAAACACAATACAGGAAAAATCTATATCCCGATGCAACATGGTGATCCTACAGTCCTTATCCAGATAGTCCGCCACTCCATGTACAAAATGACTCACCCGAGCCCTCTGGTCCGCCACCAACTTTGGCGCATACCTGGATAAACGGGTGAACTCCAATGCGTACTCCTGAACAAACATGTCACCCTGCTTCAAGTTAATAAACTCGGACGCCTTTTGCTCCCTCATCTCCTGAGGGAAGAATCAATCCAACAATGTTGTGTGGAACTCTTCCCAACCAATTGGGCCTGAACCCACTGCCCTAGCATCTCTCCACTATTTGAACAATATGTGGGACACACCCTTAAGCTAATAGGAGGCCGAATCAACACAATCTCCATTGGTCACCCCCATAACCTGGGTGGTCTCTAGAATCTCCTCGATGAAATCATGTGGAACCACATCCACCTTGGACCCAAGGAACTCCGGAGGGTTCAGCCTCAAGAAGTCTCTAATCCGGGCTGTTGCCACATTGCCATTATGTGGAATATACGCAATAGCCTACTAGTCGACCTGAGTGGTCAAATCCTGTGCCAACATCTGGATAGCCGCCTAAAACTCACCGAAGGCAACTGGCTTTGGTGACTGGGGCTCCTGAACAGGTGGGGCCTGCTGATGCCCATGATCACTGCCATCTCTATGGCCTTCACTGTTCCCATTTCTCCTTCCGTTCACTCTCCTGGGGACAAGATTCTGCAATCGCGAATAGCGTGAATTAGAAGGATAAGAAGGACCTTTCATTGCACGACATAGATCATGAAAGAAGGTAACATTTCCTAAATGTCTCATAGCCGTTTCTTCATAAGTGTGGTGCGCTTCACACCCATAAAAAAGAATCTACTTAACTTGGCTTTCAGACGTTCTAGGAAACTTCAAAACCTATGGTCTGATACCAAGTTTGTCATGACCCTAACGTAGACCCGAATTGTAACACGGGAAAAGGAACCCCGAGAGGCCCCAAGTCGACCCATGGCACAAGCATACATCTAACTTCATTCATTATAAGCGGAAGACTAATCACAAGGCATAGCAGAAATATAAACATAATCGTAACATATCGTAACATAAGGAAACCTCTAGATATACACGCAAGCTGAGTACTACATACTGTTTGAAAGCCCCTACTACGTATGACGGGTTAATAGGATAAAACCCCCAACTAACCCGAATGAGTACTGAAACATAAAAGTAGCATGCATGTCTATCAAACGGCCCTCGAAACATGAGGACCCACAATAAGCTGAAAGTGCACTCTGATATGATCTAGATATGAGGATGAGCCTGAGAGCCGGAACCTGTATCATAAGACGATACAGCATAGAAAGTATGTGGTCAGTACGTGGAATGCACCGAGTATGCAAGGTAAGTAAAACGGACATTAAAATGGGTGAAAGCTCATAAACAGCATAAGAGTAGGACATCATGCTCATATTATAAATATAACAACATAACATATCATAGGGCTCAAGGTTTTCAAGATATTCGTAATACAATCAAAATCATAATCATGAGAGGAAAGCCATATTGAACATAACTTAAGCCAATATACATAACCATAGACATGCAAAAATCATGAGGAAAAGTGGGAGATTCTCTTAACCGACATACCCCATATGAGCACACATGAAACCTTACTTGTAACCCTAGTCGGGAGGGTGTTTGTACCTTGCCAAGGGTAGGACCATGAAAGTGTGATATCCATGGAAAGGGCTAATTAGGCTGGAGACAGTCGCAGAGGAGGTTCCAACATACCTACGGTGGCACGTAGTTTACGAGATCCAAGATAGAACCTAGGCCCTGAACCTACTCGATGTTCGATATTACTTCCAAAACATATACAGTGCTCATAGTATAACATGCGTAAATTCTTGGGCTAGTTAAATCATGATAATCACAATCATAATCATAAATACATGAACTAGATATGACATAAGGCCCATGAGTCGGCCAAAAACATAATTCAAGAACCATAGGTTTAATGCATACTCATATATCATACATATAACTCTAAAATCATCAAATCATAATAGGTAATTGAATAAATTCATATTTCAAATTATAAATCATGTTGGGCTTATAAATATTATCAATTGAAGCAAATATCAAAAATCGACCTATCATGGGTCATGTTTAGATAAGCTTAATTTAAAAGAAATTGAAAACGATAATTTTACAAGTAGAGATACGCTGTAAAACCTGATCAAAATCCATAGAAGATAATGAGATTCATAAAACATAAAAGCCCACTAGTAAATCATTAGGTTTTCATAAAATTCGATTTCAAAACCAATAGATTTCCGGTAGATTTTCATAAATTCGTAGAGATTGGGTATGGGTGTGAATGAAAGCACCCATTGGTAACCTTACATGCCTGAAGATAGCTTAATATTACTCTCCCTTGAATGCCAAAAAAGGAATTGAAAGGAATTGAGGAAGAAAACCTTGAATCACCCTTTGATCATTTCTCTATTCCCTTGCATGCATGAATGAAGAATTAGGATAGTTTTTCCCCTCTAAAACCCACCTTTCATAGGCTAAAATGACATAGTTTAGGCTTTAGGAAATTAGGAATGGCTCGTTATATTGATCATCAAGTGCTCTACCTAGCCTTGTCTCCTGGGCTCATAAAGGGTCACATCACGACTCGTCAGGGGTGACCACGACTCGTGGTCACCAGTCATTGAGTACACTACTCAACTTCTTTATTTCTTACTCACATCTGCTCACGACTCTCACCATGACTTGTTCCTTCCTCCAACGAGTCATGGTCAGCTTATGTTAAGTACACTACCAAGCCAACCTCCTATACCCATTTCCCTTAACCACGGCTGACTCCACAAGTTGTGAGGATTGACCACGATTCGTGGTCAGGCCCGTTGGGACTTAAAGTTCCATCTTCAAATCCTGGCCCCAGTCTCTCACCACGAGTCACCTTACGACTCATGGTCCATCCGCATGGGTCACAGAATGACTCGTTCTGAGATCTGGTGCAAAATTTTTAGTTTTTCCTGTTTCAACTCCCGGGTTGATCTTTGGGCTTCCGGGGTATAACAAAAGCCCTAAGATTAGACCCGGGAGTTGAAATGAATAAAAATAGGATTTTCTACACCAAGTAACAGAATGAGTCATCCTGTGACCCATCAGGTTGACCATGAGTCGTTAGGTGACTTGTGGTGAGAAGTGTTGGCTTGCATGGGATTTTTCAATTTTGGGTGACCATGAACGAGTCGTCAAGACACTCGTGGTCAAGGGAATTTGAAAGGTGAAGGTAGAGTTGGCAGTGTACCCTACAGTTGGACACCACAAGTCGTGGTCGAACACCACGAGTCGTGGTCAAACACCATGATTCATTGGGTGAGTTGTGGTCAGCATTTGGTGAATGACTTGAGTAGTTGGGCAGTGGAGGTGACGAGTGGTGACCATGAGTCATGGTCAGCAATGACGTTTCGTTAGGTGATCTTGGGCAAATTTATATGCCCAAGTGATACTCAAAAGTGTCATTTTAGCCTTGTTTATCTATCAATGTGTATACATTCTAATGTAATTGGTAATAAAATGTGAATTTATACTAACCAACATGATTAGCATTGTTTTGCAGGTAAAATGTAATTTTGGGAAGCTTAAATGCATGTTGGAAGATATCGGGGTTGAACTCAGACGCGAGCAAGGGACATTGCATTGGACAGCATAAAATAAAGGGGCTCCGCGATGGAGTCGTGTCACGCTGCCATCGCGAAGGCCTTCTGCCTGGATAGGGAATTTTCGCCCAAATTCCAGAGAGGGTATGCGATGGGTCCGTGGCACGGTGGCTTGGCTCCGCATTGCACGTCGTGCCACGTTGGGCTTTATTTCTTGGACCCCCAGTTCCAGTGAAGGTCCGCATCCGTAGCGTGTCAAGGAGGCAGTGCTCCGTGATGCACTCCGTGACACGTTGCTCGTTATTCTGGGAAAAATTTCCACCAGTATAAATAGAACACTTAGGTTCATTTTTCAATATTCTGACTTGGTGGAGCAAGAACGTGGGTTACAGGCAGTTGAGGGGACGAAATTATCAGGGTTTTTCTCTCTTTCCTTCTCCTTGTATTCAATTGCTTGTATGTTTAACACTCATTTAACGATGTTTAATCCACAAATGAGTGGCTAAATCATCTTCTTGCTGAGGTTATGAACACTTGTAATGAAATGTGATCATTGATTCTTTGGTTTTTCATCTTTTCTTCCATGGTTGTTCTATTAATTCTTGTTCTTACTGCATTAATGTGTGGCCTACGTTAATGTATATCTAAAAAGTCCGGTTTCACTCGAGAGAGCAAGAAATTGGAAAGTTGTGAATTAATAGGATGTGATCTTTTCTTGGTTTAGGAAAATTGGGAATTGATTTACTTTCAGGATAGAAATATACCTGAAAGTCGTATTAGTCAATTTAGGAACCGGGTTTGTATGGCTAGAACATGAATTGCATTTAATCACATAAATGTAGGTGGATGGTTCATGATTCTTAAGTGAGGTTAAATACGAGAGTTTTAATCTCTTGGCAAATGTTCTTGGCTAGCAACCGGAGGAAAAGATTAACCAAATTACATCGATAATTAAGTTCATTACATGTTCGTTTAACCTCAGCATGCTCTCATTCATAGTTCAGACTCAAATTAGATAGTTGTTTTAGCTTTATCATAAAAATTATAAAACAAAATATCAAACTCTTGGTTACACTGTTGTCTGCATTTTTTGAATAGAAATATAGTACACTTGAGCAGATTGCACTTCATCCCAGTCCCTGTGGGATCGATACTTGGATTACTTAAGCCACTTTACTACTTGTTCGACCACGTGCACTTGCATGTAGTTATATACCCATATAACACCCCGAACAAGTTTTTGGCGCTGTTGCCGGGGACTGGCAATTGGTGAATTTGTTTTAAGTGTTAATTTACTGTATTTTTATTTTCTTAGTGTTGACAACTTGGTCTTAGCCTGTATTTTGCAGATTTAATTTCTGTTGAACACTGGCAAGAGACAAGGAGCTGGTGGACTCGTATATAGAGCCAGAAAGAATATTTCATAGTAAGCAGAGAGAAGCTCTAGAAAGAAAGCTGCAGTTGCTCAGACAGACGATCATGGAGCAACAACAGAATCCACCGGTAGTACGAGCAGTGTTAGTGCCCGAAGAAGTAGCAGCTCGGCCGGTTCGCGAGGTGGCAATCCCACATGCTAATAATGTCACATCTAGCATTCGCAAACCTGAGCCAGGAGGGAGATTCGAACTTAAGCAGAATATGGTGCAATTGCTGCACACTAGCGGGCAGTTTACAGGTCTCCCTCATGAAGATCCACAGCAGCATCTTCAAAATTTTTTGGAGATAAGTGACACTTATATCCCCGCTGGAGTGTCATCAGATTATGTCCGGCTTACATTGTTCCCATTTTCACTATTGGGAGAAGCCAAGAGGTGGTTGAAAGGTGAGCCACCGAATTCTATTTCTACGTGAGATGATCTTGCAAGGAAATTTTTGATACGGTTTTTTCCCTCCGGTAAAACAGCAAGACTTAGAAGTCAGATTCTAAGTTTCAAACAGAGAGAGGTAGAGAATTTATATCAGGCCTGGGAGAGATTCAAGTCCATGTTGCGGGATTGTCCTCATCATCATCAGTCCAATGATGTGCTGGTGCACACTTTTATAGAGGGTTTGGAACCCCACACAAAAATATTGCTAGACTCAGCAGCTGGAGGACAAGGGCTGGAGAAAACTTATGAGGAGCTGTATACCTTGTTGAATCGTATTTCGCAGGGCAATCCGGAATGGAATGCTGATTCATCAAGAGGCGGGACAAGGAAAGCAGCAGGAGTGCTAGAAGTGGATGGGTTTACAACTATTGCTGCACAGATAGCTGCATTACAAAATCAACTTAACACCCACTTCATCAACATTACAATGAACCAGCCTCAAGCCCCAGTGAATGCAGTGCAGCAGATTTGGTGTGAAGTGGGCGGAAGCAGTGAGCACTCAGCTGAGTGTTGTGGAGCAAATCCTGACTCGGTAAACTTTGTGGGAAATGTGCAAAGGAACCACCAACAGTATGGTAATAGCTACAATTCCAATTGGAGGAATCACCCGAATTTCTCCTGGGGTAGCAACAACCATCAGGGGCAAAGTTCGGGTCAGGGTGTGCAAAGGAACCAAGGAGGGCAGCAGAATTATCAAGCACAATTCAGAAACAACAATGCACCTCCTCCACCACCATCACCCAGCATTGAGGAGATGTTCAAGACCATGATAGCTAACCAAGCTCAATTGCAGGCTGACTATGTGAAATTGGCAGCCGAAGTGAAAAACAACCAGTTAATTTGGGCAATTTGCTGGAGCCCAAAACACAAGGCCTAGAGGAGGACTTCCGAGCGACACAGATCCCAATCCCAAGCAGGTGAATGCAGTGACCACAAGGAGTGGTTTGCAGCTGAAAGAGGTGGAACCAGAAAGACCACCTCAACAATCGGGAGCAGCAGAAGTTGAGAGGGAGCAAAGTACTGAGAGGGGGAAGACTAAGGAAGCTGAAACAGAAAGACCACCACCCCCGTTCCCTCAACGATTAAAGAAACACAAGGAGGAGGCGTGTTTCAAGAAATTCATGGAGGTGCTGAAACAGGTACATATTAACTTACCTCTTATTGATGTTTTGCAGGGAGTGCCGAAATATGCTAAGTATATAAAGGACATCG
The DNA here is from genome assembly GCA_035772735.1 of Datura wrightii. Lineage (NCBI taxonomy): Eukaryota > Viridiplantae > Streptophyta > Magnoliopsida > Solanales > Solanaceae > Datura > Datura wrightii. The sequence continues at coordinate 125,473,943 of JASDFA010000016.1, forward strand.
TGGCAAACAAAAGTCGGTTGACTGAGTATGCTACGGTGGCTCTAACGGAGGAGTGCACTTCCCGGATTCAAAACCAACTGCCCACAAAGCTCAAAGACCCTAGGAGCTTTACTATACAGATTACTATTGGGCAGAGCATCCGAGCTCGTGGTTTGTGTGATTTGGGAGCGAGCATAAATTTGATGTCGTCATTGGTATTCAAAAAGTTGGGTCTAGGGAGTCCTAGACCCACAACAGTAATCTTGCAATTGGCAGATAGGTCCTTAGCCAGACCTGATGGCATTGTGGAGGACATTCTGGTGCAAGTTGGCTCCCTAATTTTCCCGGTAGATTTCGTCGTGCTGGATTTCGAACCAGACGCGGAAGTCCCATTTATTTTGGGACGTCCTTTCTTGGCGACCGGGAAAGCACTAATTGACGTAGCTGCGGGGCAGCTAACAATGCGAGCACACAACAAGGTGGAGGTGTTCGATGTGTACATGGCACCCAAGCTCCCGATGGTACATGAACAACTCTCGGTGATCAATGTGATTGATCAAGGCGATGACAAGCAGATTAAGGATTCACGAGAGTTAATGGGAAAACCACCAGAACGGTGTAAGCACTACTGGGGGGAGGACGGTGATCGAGAGAAATCGTCCATCACCCTAGAGGACAACTGAGCTTAACGACGTCGAGCCGAGACGGTAAACCAGGCGCTGCACGGGAGGCAACCCGTGAAATTATTTTTTTTTCTCTTTGTAAAGTGTGAATAGATTTTTCTTTTTCTTTTTCTTGATTTACTACAAAATTTTTAGTTTTTGTTTTTGTTTTTATTTCAATTTAGAGTGAAACCTATAATTCTAACTAATTTTGTATAGTGAGATGAATTTCAGGTCAAATGGAGGAAAATATCCATGGAATCGCAAAGGAAAATTCGAGGTTTGAAAATTAACAAAAAGTGGCAAAACAGTGAGCTAGGGCGATAGCTCCGTCTCACGGAGGTGGACCTCCGCGTTACCCTCCGTGACATGTTGAGGTATAATCCAGATTTTTTAAGAAATTTCTAGAATAGGCTCGCGACAGCTCCGTGTCACGGAGGCAGTGCACCGCGATGCACTCTGTGACACGTTGCCGTGTATATCGCGATGGGTCACACCGGGTCGCCAGGTGACCCGTGCAATTTTTCTACTTTTTAACCCCGAAAACCCCTCCCTTTTCCTTATTTTTCAATCACTCCGCGACCAAATTCCCCAAAACCCATCCCCCTTCAACATGACACGGAGTAGGCCAAGAAAATCACTAAGTTTGCTTCAATTCTTCAACTTCAAGGTATGTTATTCGATTCCATCTCATTTCTTGTCGATTTTCTTCGATATTGAGCATGTGAGGTGAGCTAAGTTTGCCCTAAGTAGAAATTAATCATGAATTCAATTGAATTGTTGTTGATGAATGTTCGGAATGTCATTATGATTGCTTGAACTCGTTAATTGCATAATTTAATTGAATTTTCTTGATACTATCATTTCTAGGGCTTGTTTTTGAATTTGAAGTGGAAAATGTAGTGAACTTGTGAAATTCATGCTGGGATGTACATGTTGAATGAGATAAGTCGATGTACTAATTGTTAGGATGTTGATAGAACGACGGATTCTCGGGTTAGAGGAATATTGAAATTTGCAAGAATTGGGTTGGTTGTATAGGTTCGTGTAGATAAATTCTTGTTGTTGTTTTCGTTTCTTTGTTTTTCCTTGCTAAGTGCGATGGATTAAAAGGTTATCGATGGTAATGATTGTTGTTAGCTGTACGAAGTCTGAGTAGTACATAGAATATATACCGTCGAATTCTTCGTATGCACTAAGCATGTTTGTATAGTTGGTTGTTGATTTATGCAAATAAGCATGATCTTGCTGGTATGTTGTAACTGTAGCTAAGAACTAAGTGTGGGGTATCCTAGCTTAACCCGACCTTAGCCGAAGTTAATATCCATTGGCTTAACATTGATCTTGTCTACTTGGGTTGACAGGTAAAATGGCAAGCAGGCAAGAAAAAGGGAAAGGCACATCAACATCTGGCGCCGGAAGGAAGCGAATCAGACTGGGCACAGCAGTCCCAGCAGCACCAGCAGTTCCACGCGGCCAAAGCCGCCAATACGGAACAAGATGGGTGACGGATGAGGGGAAGAAGTGGTACGTAAAGCACAAAGAAAACAAATACTTCCCCGAGGAGCATATAGCACGGGAACCGTTGGCACAGAAGTTCCCTAGGATTGTCCACCGGATTGAGGCAGCTGGGCTCAACTTCATCTTTGAAGAGCCCAAGGAATGCAACCTGCACCTGATTCAGGAATTTTATGCCAACTGGAACCCGACGCTCAGAAGTCACACCATAAAAATCAGAGGGCAAATAGTCACACTTGAGCCCCACCACCTCAATGTTATCATAGGGGCGCGGGACACAGACGCCCACGTGCACTCCGACAGCTGAACATTACCCCACCGTATGCAGACATCAGACGCACCTTGTGTGGGACCCGATCGACAGCTAGATGGAGTAGACACAAGGAGAGGGGCTACCATCAGACTTTGCCGTATTCACAGATGAACAGGGAAGCCAGAATATGGTTGAAGATTGTCTGTTCCTGCCTAATCCTGGGGGTACATATGACAGATGTGACCCAGGATCGTGTATGCCTGGTGTACGCCCTGATGAAAGGGCTGGAGATCAACGTGGGGGCGGTGATTATCTCCGCCATGAAGAGAGCCCGGTTGCATCAGGGGCACAGGTACGGCTTTGGTGGACTACTTACCACCTTCCTCAGGGGCCTAGATGTCGAGGAATAGGCCCTTGATTATATCCTGCAGATGGAGCGGCGGGCCTTAGACGTTACTAAAACTAAGGCACCCGACACCACCCACGGGCCAGTGCTTACACTTGGCGAGCGACATACTCGTGATGATCAGTACATGGCTCGCATGTACGGGATGCAGATGCTCCAGCTGAGGATAGGCGGGAGGCCAGCGACAGAGGAGGAGCTATGGAAGCTCGAGCTAGACTACCCCTTCGGCGAGAATGCCAAGGCTCTATGCCGAGTGGGACCAGTATTTTTAGAGCCCACGGATGATTATGTCCCCACAGATGAGGAGACACGTCGGGAGGACTCCGATGTGGAGTCCGATGATGATGACGGGGGCAATTCAGACATGGGAGATGAAGCAGCAGCACCTGACGAAGAAGTGGAGTACTTTGATTGATCAGGGAGTTCCACCACCCAATTTTTGTGCTATTTTAATTTTTGTGAACACTGGGGACAGTGTTCGAGCTAAGTGTGGGGTGAGAGTAGCTAGGTGCTGGTTGTGCTGTTATGTATGTATGCTTCAATCTGTTGTCGGGCTTGTGAAATTTTGTTGTCCCCTGTGCTTTGTGAATTGTTAAGTTGTTGTTCTGTATTGTAAATTTATGTGAAATTGATGTGTGTTGCTGAATGTTGCTAGCTGATTTTGTACATATTTTTGTCTATCGAATGATCGATATTTTTAAAATATTTTTTTCAATTCTTGGGTTTCTCGGTGTTTGTTTTCGGTTCTTTTACCGAGAATGGTCCCATTGAACCGAAGTCTTAGTTATTGACCGTTCCCTATGATGGATGGATGACGACCGTCTTAAGGGAAATGTAGTCATTAGGAGTAGATTTTTTTAGTTGTTTTTTTTCCTTTGGTGGATTGCATCCCAAAACCTATAGTTACTGTATGGTTGCGAAATTCTGGTTGCGTGTTGTACATGATATTTAAAATGCAAAGGTGATTCATATGAAAGCATGCAACTTTGTAAACATCTTGAGATACCTAGTCCATAGAATCGATTCAGTGTGATTGAGGCTTAATGTTTGAATTCCTGTAATTAGCTGATTGAAGAGTCTGTGAATACATCTTGAATTGAGCATGTGTAATAAGTGTGAAGTGAGGTGTTGTTATTCCATGCTATTGTGAAATGTCTAGAACTTGCCTGGTGTGTGTACAAAACGAAATGAAGGAGGTGTATTGTAGGAAAGGATGTAGGCATTTCTTTGTTTTAACCGAAAGTTTCTACTTTTCATTATCTTACCCACCTTGATTGTCTACCCTAGTCAGCCCATTGAGCCTTTAGCCTATTATTTTTTCTTTTGCAGAAAGTGTAAACTGAGATGAATCCCTTCTTTTCATTAGCCGTAAAGTCTATACAAAACTCTTAAGCGCTTAAGAAGAGAAAATCATTTTCCCAAAGTGTCAAAGAATGAGAATGGTGAAAAGAAAAGAAAAGCCGAGTGCTGGAAGAAAAGAAAAGGTTGAAGGTGCACTTGTTATAAATAAACTATAATGAAGGTGCATGAATAATCTTTGTTGTTGCGTCAAGTGTGCTTATTAAGATGGGCCAAACTAAAGAAAAACATCAAGAATGGGAGGATGAAAGAAGAAACAATGTCCATGAGTTGATGGGATGTGTTGAAAAGGCGCTTAAGGATGCTAGTGGCTATTATTGGCTAACCCAATATGTACTAGTTCCGTAGCTTCCATTACAACCAGTTAAAGTCCTACGTGATCTAAGATCGCACTTCTTTATATTAGTAGAGTAATACACTAAGGGCAAGCTTATGGGTCATGACATAATGCATGTGAATTCTTTTGGGAGAGAGAGTGAAATTGTGTTTACATGCCCCTGCTTGAATTTTTGTGAGTCATATGAGCAAAAAAGGGGAAGACTCTCTTGTGTTGTTAGGGCACATGCTTGATGAGAGATTAATTTTCGTGTCGGATATCTTGATCAGCTGATTTGCATGAGTTTGCCAATATCGAGAGTCGATTCTTAAGTCAAGGAGGTCTTGATGTATCGAAGGTCACTGCATTGATAGGACCATGCATGTTTTCTTGATGATTTGCCGTATTGAATAATCGGTATGACCGTTGTCACACCCCGCCTTGGGGGGTATGACTGGCACCTGGTGCCCTGCTAGGACCTGAACTGCTGGACTGCTAAGCCTGGGCACATCTGGTGCCTGGCTGGCTCTAACTCATATTTCTGGAAACAAAGGGCTATATAACGGCTGTAAACACAGCCCCCGGCCCATTGGCCTATAGCCTTCTGTACCTGTTCTAACAGCTGACCAGAAACATACCAATACAGGGAGACCTATGCGGGCCGACAAGGCCACCATGCTGTCTAGTTATCTGCAACTCAATCATGAAGTATTAAAAAGCTACGTGACCGGCAAGGTCACCACTACTGGCAAACTATGGCCCCACACGGCCATCATAAAAGAAAGAAAGAGTACTAACAGCTATACAACTGCACGGCCTCACACGATCGGCTCATCTAACCACAGGGAAAGCATATACAGACTGCAAGCCTCTAGAAATAGCAATAGAAATGATCGGGACAGGGCCCCGACTTACCCGTACTATACAACAAAAGAAAATGAAATACACCTCTAGAATTCAGTCTCCGGATGACAGGAGCTGAATACTCAACGCTGGCAGGAATCACGTGGTGTCGCCTGCTCATCTATGAGTACCTGCAGGCAAGTAATACAGTGCCCCACCGGGCGTCAGTACCGCTGGTACTGAGTATGTAAAGCAATAACTGAAAGCAAAATCCGAAGACAACAGTGTAACTGATAAAACTGAAATAGGAAGGAATAGATTAACTGTCTGACAATGTAAGTCATACCTTCTTTCAATTATACTGGAAGGAGCGGAAGTCATACCTGAGGATTTATCGTCCTACTGTCGAACTACTCGTATCTACTATAACATGGCACAACATATCATAACATACCTAACATACATAAACCTTACCCGGCCCCCATAAGCCGGGAGGTACAACCAGCACGGAATCTATACCCCTACCCCGGTCATCCCATCTCCTATCAACCCCGTAAGCATCCTGCCGGTTCCCTGGGTATGCACTTGGGCTCGCTGAGCCCCTGACTATAACTGCATCTGAGTCCGGAGGACTCCTGAATCAACACCCCGGGCGTACCCGCTCGACGGGGGTGTATAAAAGCCGACCAAGGCAAAATATGGGGAAACTGGCATCCCATCTTCGTCCCCTGTGGGACGGCATGCCACTCCGTAGAGCAATGTATCCTCGTCCTCTGGCGGACGAGTCGATACAGCTATCAACCCTGGGGCGGTCATGAATGCTAGGTAGTCCAACCCCAAACAATACAACGGTCTCAACTAGTAATATTGTCTGTATATCTCACATACTGAGGCTAATAAGGGTAAAGTATCATATATATTACATGCTGAACTGATGATAGTAATCTGTACGTAATTAATACGTACTGAGATTGGTAAATATATATGAATATGAATATAGTCTCCTATCGGGCTGTACTGGGGCAAATGCTATATAAGATAGTGTTTCTGCTGAAAACTATGTTGTTTACTGAGTTTCTGTATTAACGTGATTTACTATTTCTAACATGCGTTCTAAACTTTATTTTAGCCTGCCATTCTATTTCTGAGGTGCTTACGGATATTACATTGCTTTACGGGGTTCCAAATGAATACAATAATATCTTAACATCTCGTATCACATCACATACTGAGCATGCTGAGCAGTTTCTAATACTTGTGTTAGAAGCTATGTCGTACTAGTAAGTTCCATGCAAGTTACAGTCTGATGCTTCTAGTACCGTATCAACATTCATAATAAACGTAACACTTGACTTCTGGACATTCTACTGGCCTGTAAATTACTATACTGCACCGATATTACTTAACTTGCCGAGGGAACTAGCTTTACATACCTTATCCTTGAACTATTCGGCCGTCGGACGAGACTCGGCCGGTACTTCAGCTATTTTCTCCCAACTGCATTCATAAATATGCCAATTAATACTAAATACAGCTTTATTGTAAAGAGCAACGTCACTTTCGATATAGTTTATAGCCTAAACTTAGGCTTATCGAAAGACGGTCGAAAACTCGCTATTTTTCAGCGGTCCAGAAGGGAGAAATATTCACTTCTCAGTTAGGAACACATAGACATTAATTTAGAGCAATTCTACTTACCTTAGTTCGGTGGCTCGCCGATTCGTCGGCCGTATTTCACGAAACTAATTCCGCAGGAATGCTCTCTGCTGCTAAATACTTCGGTATCTGGGATTAATTTGAGTTTGGGTAATGTTTAGCAGCGTAATCGGACAAAAATTATTTAATTTCCTTCGTTCTTCCTCTTTCTCTGATTTTTCTCTCTGTTTCTTGGAAATTTCTTAGTGTTTAAATGATTTAAACCCGAAGTGGGCTTTATATACTTGAACTTGGACAAGGCCAACGTGTCACGGAGCCAACGCGGAGGTCCCTCCTCTGTGACACGCTGCCATCGCGGAGGGGTTCTGCCTCGGCTCCTTCCGCGATGGTTCGACAGGTTTCTCGTCCGATCTTTTCCCGGGCCTTTCTTCAGCACGTATGGCCTTCAAATATGCTTAACTAACGTGCGAATAGGTCATCTAGGTGCCGGGAATTCTACGGGGTATAACATTCTCCCCCCCTTAAGAACATTCGTCCTTGAATGTACACTGCTATCTTAGAGGATTACTTACTTACTTCTAGAAAAATTTCGGCAGAGTTTCCCCTGTAATATGGACTATAGCCAAAAACCTGAAATGCAGAAAAGTCCAACACAGGTACTACACGTGATATTTAAGATCCACTAGATAACTTAAATATCAATCTTTCTCATTCACACATGTACAACTATAAGGTACTGCATAAGTGATAATATGGACATACCTGTCGCCTGACCAAGCTTGAAATAGGTGAGGGTATCTGATTTTTATATCTTCTTCAGCTTCCCACGTCATTTCCTCATGATTCCTGTGACGCCACAATACTTTGACAGACGCAACATCTTTAGTCCTCAACCTGCGAATCTGTCTGTCTAAGATAGCTATAGGAACCTCTTCATATGCTAACTCTTCCGTGACCTGGACATCCTGAACTGGGACTACTGTAGAAGGATCCCCTACGAACTTTCTTAACATAGAAACATGAAACACTGGGTGAACAGATGCCAACTCCGGAGGCAAGTTCAATTCGTATACAACTCGGCCTATTCTTCGCCGAATCTGATATGGCCCAATAAACCTCGGGCTAAGCTTGCCTTTCTTGCCAAATATCATTACCCCTTTCATTGGAGATACCTTCAGATACACCCAGTCATTTACTGCAAATTCTAGGTCCCTGCGCCGCGTATCTGCATAAGACTTCTGGCGGCTCTGAGCAGTCAGTAATCGTTCTCGGATAAGCTTTATCTTTTCCTCTGACTGTCGGATAATGTCTGGGCCAACCAATGTTGATTCCCCCACTTCAAACCAGCCCACCGGCGATCTGCATTTTCGCCCGTATAATGCCTCGAAAGGTGCCATCTGGATAGCTGAATGGTAACTGTTATTATAAGAAAATTCAATCAACGAAAGATGCTCATCCCAGCTACCCCCGAACTCTAACACACATGCTCGTAGCATATCTTCGAGTGTCTGAATTGTACGTTCAGCCTGCCCATCTGTTTGAGGATGGAATGTTGTGCTCAAGTTAATCTGTGTTCCCAAACCTTTCTGAAATGACTGCCAGAATCTAGCTATGAATTGTGCTCCTCTATCTGAAATGATAGATACTGGCACTCCATGCAATCTAACTATTTCTCTGATATATAATTCGGCATAATCCTCAGCTGAGAAGGTAGCCTTCACTGGCAGGAAATGAGCTGATTTTGTCAGCCTGTCAATTATTACCCAAATGGAATCATTTCTGCGTCTGGTACGGGGTAACCCTGTTACAAAATCCATGTTTATCGTTTCCCATTTCCATGTAGGCACCGTTATATCTTGCGTCAAACCACCCGATTTCTGGTGCTCTGCTTTCACCTGCTGACAGTTAGAACATCTAGATACAAATTCAGCTATCTCATCTTTCATACCTGGCCACCAATAGAGGTCTCTGATGTGGTGGTACATCTTCGTCGCTCCCGGATGGAGGGAATAGCGAGCGTAATGTACCTCATGCATGATCCGCCCATGAAGCCCTGAAACATTCGGGACACAAAGGCGGCCCTTACAACGTAACACATCATCCTCGGCTATCTGAAAGTCTGACTCCTTACCTCTATGAATTCTATCTCTGAGTTGGACTAAATCAGGATCCTCGTACTGTCGTTCTTTTACCTCTGTAACTAATGATGACACAACAGAATTCTGAATTACCGCCTCGTTATTTTCTATTTCCATTACCCGAACAGCTAAACCAGCTAACTGATGAATTTCTCTGGCTAACTCTTGTTTCTCAGGTCGCAGATACGCCAAGCTCCCCATTGACTTATGGCTCAGGGCGTCTGCTACAACATTAGCTTTTCCTGGGTGATATAGAATATTCACGTCATAATCTTTCAACAATTCTAACCAGCGACGTTGTCGTAAATTCAACTCCCTCTGGGTAAAGATGTACTGTAAGCTCTTATGATCTGTATAAATATCAACATGGACGCCGTACAGGTAATGCCTCCACATCTTTAAGGCATGAATTACTGCGGCCAATTCCAGGTCATGGGTAGGGTAATTCTTGTCGTGCTTCTTCAGCTATCTGGAAGCATATGCAATTACTTTACCATGCTGCATCAACACACAACCTAACCCGACACCTGACGCGTCGCAATAGACTGAATAACCTTATGTGCCTTCCGGCAGTGCTAACACTGGGGCGGAGGTTAATCTGTCTTTCAGTTCCTGGAAGCTCTGCTCACATGCCTTCGTCCATTGGAACTTTGCTGCTTTCTGTGTCAATCTGGTTAGAGGTGCTGCAATAGTCGAGAATCCTTCAACGAACCTCCTGTAATATCCTGCCAATCCCAAAAAGCTACGAACTTCGGTCGGAGTGGTAGGCCTAGGCCATGACTTAACTGCTTCTATTTTCTGCTTGTCAACTTGTATACTAGCATCTGAGACAATATGTCCTAAAAAGGCCACTGAGTTAAGCCAGAATTCACACTTCGAAAATTTAGCATACAACTGGCGGTCCCTGAGAATCTGGAGCACTGTCCGCAAATGAGTCCGGTGATCTGCTTCAGAGCGAGAATACACCAGAATATCATCAATGAATACTATCACGAACAAGTCCAGAAAAGGTCTGAAAATACTGTTCATCAGGTCCATGAAGACCGCCGGAACATTCGTTAACCCGAAGGACATGACTAGAAATTCAAAATGTCCATATCATGTCCTGAACATTGTCTTAGGAATATCTCTCTCACGTACTCGGACCTGGTGATATCCGGACTACAAGTCAATCTTAGAAAAGTATCTGGCTCCCTGCAACTGATCAAATAAGTCATCAATTCTGGGAAGCAGGTACTTGTTCTTTACTGTAACTTTGTTTAACTGCCGATAGTCTATACACATTCGGAGCGAGCCATCTTTCTTCCTTACAAATAAAACTGGCGCACCCCACGGTGAAGTACTCGGCCTGATAAAACCTTTATCGAATAAATCTTTCAATTGCTCCTTTAACTCTCTGAGTTCTGCAGGAGCCATGCGGTAAGGAGGAATCGATATCGGCTGAGTGCCTGGTAATAAATCAATAGCAAAGTCTATTTCCCTTTCTGGGGGAATACCAGGTAACTCATCTGGGAACACATCAGGGAATTCATTCACTACCGGAACAGACTGGAGTGTCAGAGATTCTGCTTGGACATCCTGGACTCTGACCAGATGGTAAATACATCCCTTAGATATCAACTTTCTCGCCTGAAGGTAGGAAATAAACCTACCTTTTGGCGTAGGAGTGCCACCCTTCCACTCCCGCACTGCTTCTCCCGGGAAGTGGAATCGGACTGTCTTGGTCCAACATTCGACATTTGCAAAACACGGTACTAACCAGTCCATACCCATTATGGCATCGAAATCTATCATTTCTAACTCGACCAGATCTACTGTGGTCTGACGGTCAGCAATCTCTACTGTACACCCGCGGTAGATTCGGCTAGCTGTGATAGAGTCACCGACGGGTGTGGATACTAAGAAGGGTTGCTGCAATAATTCTAGCACAATACTAAACTTTCGTGCCACAAAGGGAGTAATGTAGGACAAAGTAGACCCTGGATCAATTAACACATAAGCAGGGTGTGAGCAGATAATTAGCATACCTGTCACAACATCAGGTGACGCTTCTGAATCTTGCCTTCCTGGTAAGGCATATGTGCGGCTTGGACCCGCACCTGTACTGGAGGTATCTAATCTGCCCCGACCCCTACCTGCTGAAACTGAGGGCCTGCGCCCTACCGAGGATGTCGTGGCTCGTGACCCTGCAGATGCCCTATCTTGTCTATCTCGGCCCTCTCGGCCTCTGGTCGGGCAATCTCTCATCAAATGTCCTTCTTGGCCACAAATATAACATGCGGTGGAGCCATATTTGCATGCTCCAGGATGGCGTTGACTGCATATAGGGCAAAGTGGTAGGGTATACCTACTCTGCTCCGCCCTCCTCTATAGCGGTGAATCTGCCATCTGCAAGCCTCTACCATCCTCTGACTGCCCCCTGCGGCTGAATCTACCCCCCTGTGACTGTGGCGGAGGCGGGGGCCTGGGCGGCCTGTCTGACAACCGTGGCCTGGGTCCTCCCCGGGCCTCCCTCTGTAACTCAACTGGCCTGTCCCGGCGACGCTGCTCCTGACCGACCCTTTTGATCTCCCGTTGTCGCTGTCTCATGCCCTCAATATTTTGGGCAAATGCCTGAACTGGAGCAATGTCCATGTCCTCTCGCAGTGTAGCTGTAATACAAGTCTCAACATATTCTGGATTCAGCCCCATAATAAAATGGTGCACTCTGGATGCCATGGTATCAACGAAGGTCGGTGCATATCGAGCGAAAGAATCAAACCGCAAGGAATATTCCCGAACACTCATGGCCCCCTGCTCTAGATGTAGGAACTGGTCTACCCGGGCCTGTCGAATATCTCGCGGCAAATAGTGATCCAGAAAGGCTCCTGAAAAGCTGGACCAGGTGGGAGGGGAAACATCTCTCCCTCGAGACCTTTCCCAGCTTTAATACCATAGCACAGCGATATCCCGTAACCAGAATGCTGCCAATTCAACTGATTCGGTAGGCGTGGCATGCATAACCCTGAAGATTCTCTGCATTTGATCCAGAAAATCCTGAGGGTCCTCTGTCCGGTCCAAACCTGTAAACTGTGGGGGATTCAAAGCTAAGAACTCTCGGACCCTCGAACTACCGGGCCCTCCTGATGATTCTGCAACTGTAGATGGCATTGGCTGACGCTGAGCAGCCATCATCTGTGCCAACATAACCACAGCACTCCTAACCTCCTGGTCGGAGGGTGTCGGTATAGGGACTGCTGAAGGTAGTGTCGCCCCAAGCGATGTGGTGGAGACTGCTGAGAAGGATGGGACGATGCCTCTGTAGTGCCCTCTGACCGGGCTGTTTCTAGACGAGGGGGAGGCATCCTGCTGGTGCCTTCCCCTGCTGCAACATCTAAGCTCCGACCCGTGATAGGATGTCGCTGGTCTGACATTATCTGTAACCAAAGAATATAGTAAGCTTTTAGGGACTCAACCTTATACTGTACCGCTCTACAGCACGACTGAATAATAATAAAAGACAACCATCCTATCATGCCTTGCAGCCTCCTGCCCATAGTATGTGGTGCACAACACATCCATGGACAGGACTCTACTTAGCACGGCTTGCAAACTCCCTGGGATACGACCTGCTCTGATACCAAGTTTGTCACACCCCGCCTTGGGGGGTATGACTAGCACCTGGTGCCCTGCTAGGACCTGAACTGCTGGACTGCTAAGCCTGGGCACATTTGGTGCCTGGCTGGCTCTAACTCATATTTCTGGAAACAAAGGGCTATATAACGACTGTAAACACAGCCCCCGGCCCATTGGCCTATAGCCTTCTGTACCTGTTCTAACAGCTGACCAGAAACATACCAATACAGGGAGACCTATGCGGGCCGACAAGGCCACCATGCTGTCTAGTTATCTGCAACTCAATCATGAAGTATTAATAAGCTACGTGACCGGCAAGGTCACCACTACTGGCAAACTATGGCCCCACACGGCCATCATAAAAGAAAGAAAGAGTACTAACAGCTATACAACTGCACGGCCTCACACGATCGGCTCATCTGACCACAGGGAAAGCATATACAGACTGCAAGCCTCTAGAAATAGCAATAGAAATGATCGGGACAGGGCCCCGACCTACCCGTACTATACAACAAAAGAAAATGAAATACACCGCTAGAATTCAGTCTCCGGATGACAGGAGCTGAATACTCAACGCTGGCAGGAATCACGTGGTGTCGCCTTCTTGTCTATGAGTACCTGCAGGCAAGTAATACAGCGCCCCACCGGGCGTCAGTACCGCTGGTACTGAGTATGTAAAGCAATAACTGAAAGCAAAATCCGAAGACAACAGTGTAACTGATAAAACTGAAATAGGAAGGAATAGATTAACTGTCTGACAATGTAAGTCATACCTTCTTTCAATTATACTGGAAGGAGCGGAAGTCATACCTGAGGATTTATCGTCCTACTGTCGAACTACTCGTATCTACTATAACATGGCACAACATATCATAACATACCTAACATACATAAACCTTACCCGGCCCCCATAAGCCGGGAGGTACAACCAGCACGGAATCTATACCCCTACCCCGGTCATCCCATCTCCTATCAACCCCGTAAGCATCCTGCCGGTTCCCTGGGTATGCACTTGGGCTCGCTGAGCCCCTGACTATAACTGCATCTGAGTCCGGAGGACTGCTGAATCAACACCCCGGGCGTACCCGCTCGATGGGGGTGTATAAAAGCCGACCAAGGCAAAATATGGGGAAACTGGCATCCCATCTTCGTCCCCTGTGGGACGGCATGCCACTCTGTAGAGCGATGTATCCTCGTCCTCTGGCGGATGAGTCGATACAGCTATCAACCCTGGGGCGGTCATGAATGCTAGGTAGTCCAACCCCAAACAATACAACGGTCTCAACTAGTAATAATGTCTGTATATCTCACATACTGAGGCTAATAAGGGTAAAGTATCATATATATTACATGTTGAACTGATGATAGTAATCTGTACGTAATTAATATGTACTGAGACTGGTAAATATATATGAATATGAATATAGTCTCCTGTCGGGCTGTACTGGGGCAAATGCTATATAAGATATTGTTTCTGCTGAAAACTATGTTGTTTACTGAGTTTCTGTATTAACGTGATTTACTATTTCTAACATGTGTTCTAAACTTTATTTTAGCCTGCCATTCTATTTCTGAGGTGCTTACGGATATTACATTGCTTTACGGGGTTCCAAATGAATACAATAATATCTTAACATCTCGTATCACATCACATACTGAGCATGCTGAGCAGTTTCTAATACTTGTGTTAGAAGCTATGTCGTACTAGTAAGTTCCACGCAAGTTACAGTCTGATGCTTCTAGTACCGTATCAACATTCACAATAAACGTAACACTTGACTTCTGAACATTCTACTGGCCTGTAAATTACTATACTGCACCGATATTACTTAACTTGCCGAGGGAACTAGCTTTACATACCTTATCCTTGAACTATTCGGCCGTCGAACGAGACTCGGCCGGTACTTCAGCTATTTTCTCCCAACTGCATTCATAAATATGCCAATTAATACTAAATACAGCTTTATTGTAAAGAGCAACGTCACTTTCGATATAGTTTATAGCCTAAACTTAGGCGAAAGACGGTCGAAAACTCGCTATTTTTCAGCGGTCCAGAAGGGAGAAATATTCACTTCTCAGCTAGGAACACATAGACATTAATTTAGAGCAATTCTACTGACCTTAGTTCGGTGGCTCGCCGATTCGTCGGCCGTATTTCACGAAACTAATTCCGCTGGAATGCTCTCTGCTGCTATATACTTCGGTATCTGGGATTAATTTGAGTTTGGGTAATGTTTAGCAGCGTAATCGGACAAAAATTATTTAATTTCCTTCGTTCTTCCTCTTTCTCTGATTTTTCTCTCTGTTTCTTGGAAATTTCTTAGTGTTTAAATGATTTAAACCCGAAGTGGGATTTATATACTTGAACTTGGACAAGGCCAACGTGTCACGGAGCCAACGTGGAGGTCCCTCCTCCGTGACACGCTGCCATCGCGGATGGGTTCTGCCTCGGCTCCTTCCGCGATTGTTCGACAGGTTTCTCGTCCGATCTTTTCCCGGGCCTTTCTTCAGCACGTATGGCCTTCAAATATGCTTAACCAACGTGCGAATAGGTCGTCTAGGTGCCGGGAATTCTACGGGGTATAACAACCGTAGCCTAAATTGTCGAACCAAAGTAGCGAGGTTGGGATGTAAATTGCATGAGGTGTAGGAGTATTGTTCGAGGACGAACAAGGATTTAAGTGTGGGGTAAGTGATCTTGGGCAAATTTATATGCCCAAGTGATACTCAAAAGTGTAATTTTAGCCTTGTTTATCTATCAATGTGTATACATTCTCATGTAATTGGTAATAAAATGTGAATTTATACTAACCAACATGATTAGCATTGTTTTGCAGGTAAAATGTAATTTTGGGAAGCTTAAATGCATGTTGGAAGATATCGGGGTTGAACTCGGACCCGAGCAAGGGACAAGGCATTGGACAGCATAAAATAAAGGGGCTCCGCGATGGAGCCGTGTCACGCTGCCATCGCGGAGGCCTCCTGCCTGGATAGGGAATTTTCGCCCAAATTTCAGAGAGGGTACGCGATGGGTCTGTGGCACGGTGGCTTGGGTCCGCGTTGCACACCGTGCCACATTGGGCTTTATTTCCTGGACCCCCAGTTCCAGTGAAGGTCCGCGTCCGTAGCGTGTCACGGAGGCAGTGCTCCGCAATGCACTCCGTGACACGTTGCTCGTTATTCTGGAAAAAATTCCCACCAGTATAAATAGAACACTTAGGTTCATTTTTCAATATTCTGACTTGGTGGAGCAAGAACGTGGGTTACAGGCAGTTGAGGGGATGAAATTATCAGGGTTTTTCTCTCTTTCCTTCTCCTTGTATTCAATTGCTTGTATGTTTAACACTCATTTAACGATGTTTAATCCACAAATGAGTGGCTAAATCATCTTCTTGCTGAGGTTATGAACACTTGTAATGAAATGTGATCGTTGATTCTTTGGTTTTTCATCTTTTCTTCCATGGTTGTTCTATTAATTCTTGTTCTTACTGCATTAATGTGTGGCCTACGTTAATGTATATCTAAAAAGTCCGGTTTCACTCGAGAGAGCAAGAAATTGGAAAGTTGTGAATTAATAGGATATGATCTTTTCTTGGTTTGGGAAAATTGGGAATTGATTTACTTTCAGGATAGAAATATACCTGAAAGTCATATTAGTCAATTTAGGAACCGGGTTTGTATGGCTAGAACATGAATTGCATTTAATCACAGAAATGTAGGTGGATGGTTCATGATTCTTAAGTGAGGTTAAATACGAGAGTTTTAATCTCTTGGCAAATGTTCTTGGCTAGCAACCGGAGGAAAAGATTAACCAAATTACATCGTTAATTAAGTTCATTACATGTTCGTTTAACCTCAGCCTGCTCTCATTCATAGTTCAGACTCAAATTAGATAGTTGTTTTAGCTTTAGCATAAAAATTATAAAACAAAATATCAAACTCTTGGTTACACTGTTGTCTGCATTTTTTGAATCGAAATATAGTACACTTGAGCAGATTGCACTTCATCCCAGTCCCTGTGGGATCGATACTTGGCTTACTTAAGCCACTTTACTACTTGTTCGACCACGTGCACTTGCGTGTAGTTATATATCCATATAACACCCCGAACATTAGGTCCCTTGTGGGAACCCTTTGAGGAAATGTGGCAGTGGACTTTCCCCTAGTAACGACTCGTCCAGTCCCTCGCGGGGATTGGTAGTCAGTTATTTTCTACGAATTTAGTAAGGCTTATCCGTAATTCCTATGATCCTAAGGCCTAAACTACGTTGTTTTAAGCTGTGAATAGTGAGTTTTAAGAGGGGTAAGTTCATTCTAGGTTATTCCTATTCATGCATTCAAGAGTAAAGGTCTAGAGAAGTGATCAAGCTATATTTCCTTCAAGTTTTTATCAATTCTTCCTTGGGCAATCAGAGAAGTTGTAGAATTAGTTCTTCCCAGGTATATAAGGCTATGAATGGGCAAATTTGTTCACACCAATGCCCAATCCCTCTCTAATTCATAAAAATCTATATGTTGATCCTAAACCCAATGCATGAATTTCCTAAGTTTCTACCATGGGTATGATCTAAGCATGTTTCTATTATTGAAATATGATTCATGGAAAAGTTTTACATTGTTTTCAATTATAATCATCTTTTCAAGATCTATAAATTAAAATTCCTATCCATGAGAAGTTCATGAAAGTTGAGATTTATTATGAATGTTCAAGTATGATGAGATATTATTGATGAAAAGCATGGTTTAAAATTACCCATGTCTATGATTATGTTTTCAAGTGAATGAAGTATTTTCAAGCATGTTTAAATATTGGGAAAGCCCATATTTTCAAGTATGATTTATGATTTCAAGTTAATTAGCTTACCACGTGGTTTTGGAGTCAAGACTCCCAATTATGTTCAGCTTGTGGTATGGTTCGAGCCAAGGATCCTCATGTATGATTTTAGTTTCTATATGTACAAGATTATTTAGCTTCGTCAATGGATGATGGTCATCCTCAATGGATGATGGTCCGCTTCATTGAAAAACAATGGAGAGCATATGCATATTGGGAGTAGTGTCTAGCACTGGGTAGGCTAAGGGTCAGTCGACCCTATACCTCAAAACTATGGGCCAATGTAGGTATGATCAAATTATTTTGGGACCTCCTATGTGAGCTTTCCCCTGCCCCAAGGGGCCTTGAGCTTGATATCAATATCATGGTAGAGTCCTTAGCCCTGGCAAGGCTTTGGACAGCTCTACCCACTTGAGTGTGATAGTCGGGACAACGTAAGCTCTATTGTGGTAATGTCGGTTACATGATGAGTCTCCCATTATTCCTCATGATTTCAGTTATGCATGTTTATCATTCATGACATGTGTGTGTGTGTGTGTGTGTGTGTACTAAAGAAGGTTTGACCCAATGTTTAGTTTTACTTATAATTATCAGATTTCAGCTTTGGGTCATTCAATTTAGTTATGATGTTCAGTTATGTTCATATCATGATTTCAGAAATAGCATGCAAGCCCTACTCTTAGATTCTTGTCTTGATTATGCTTTATATTATGCATGTTTTCAATGATTTTACTTATTTAAGTGGTTTTACTTGCCTTGCATACTCAGTACATTTCACGTACTGACCGCATACTCTATGTTGTATCATTTTATGATAAAGGCTCCAATCTCCAGACTTTTCCCCGTTATTAGTCAGCTTCCGGAGCTAGCATCCAGCTTCAGTGGTGAGTCCTCATCGCCCACGGACTAGTCGTTAGTATATATCTTGTATTTTTAGTTTCCAGACTAGTTGGGTTAGTTGGGGTGTTGTCCCATAATCCCATCAAATATGTTAGAGGCTTTCAGACTGTATGTAGTAATCAGCTTGTCGTGTATGAAGCGAATTCCGATTCCGATGTCATGTTATGATTAGACTTCCGCTATGTTGTTATGTTATGTCTTTCGCATTACTTAATCAAGTTAGATGTTTGTTCAGCTCTAGCATCTTAAGTGATGAGTGTGCCATCCAGACCTAGGCATGACCAGAGAGGACAAGCATCAGGCTCTAGGGGTCAGAGCAGTAGGCCCGCGGATTCCAGTATCACAGTTTGCGGCAGGTGTGGTTGGGGGCACACAGGTCAGTGTTTGGCAGGTATAGGTGCTTGATTCGGGTGCGGAAAGCCCTGACATATGCTCAAAGGTTTCCCAGTAGCTAGATAGGCCCATGATAGGGGTCGAGGCCTAGCTTCCAGTTCAGCAGCTCGGCCATCCCGCCCATCTCAGCAAGGCACATCTACTAGCACAGGTGGCGGTCAGTGCCCAAATAGATTATATGCCTTAGTATCCTGCCAGGAGCAGGAGGTCTCCACGAATGTAGTCACTGGTATGTTATGAGTTTTTCATCTTGATGTATACGCTTTTTTAGATCCAGCGACTACCTTGTCTTTTGTGACACCTTATGTGGCTAGTAGTTTCGGAGTCAATCCCAAAATCTTGTTAGATTCTCAGTCTCTACTCAAGTGGGTGATTCAGTTGTAGCTAGATAGGTGTATAGAACATGCTGTCATGACCCGGACAGAGGCTCGGATTAAGACACAAACAAGGAGCCCAAGAGACTCCAAGTCAACCCATGGCATGAACATACATCTAACTCAATTAGTAATACTGAAGAATCAACATAATAATCTTAGCGGAAGTCTAAAATAAACGTAACATCAGAATACACAATCTGAAGTTGAATACATCCCTTTGTTTGAAAAGCCTCTAAACATGATGAGTTGATAGGACAAGACCCCAACTAACTTGAATGAACTAAAAACTGAAATACATAGAGAAATCTAAATAAGCATGATTGTCGGAAGATGAGGACTCACCACTAAGCTGGGTGCTAACTCTAGAATTGTCTACTGATGGGGCTGAGTCTGAGTGTCGGGTCCTTTATCATGAAACGATACAATATAGAGTATGCGATCCGTACGTGAAATGTACCGAGCATGCAAGGTAAGTAAAACCTCTTAAATAGGTAAAATCATTTAAAGACATGCATAATGTGAAACATAAACAATAAGAATCTGAGAGTATGGCTTGCATGATGTTATGCCCCGTAAGATTTCCGACACCTAGATGGCCTATTCGCATGGTGATTAAGCATATTGGAAAGCCATACGTGCTAGAGAAAGGCCCGAAAAAGGATCGGACGGATAGCCTGTCGAACCATCACGGAAGGAGCCGAGGCAGAGCCCCTCCGCGATGGCAACGTGTCACGGAGGTGGAGCCTCCGCGTTGGCTTCGTGACACATTGGGCCTGTCTAGGCCCAAGTATATAAAGCCCCCACTTCGGTTTGTGAGGTCATATCTCTTATTTAATTTCCAGAAAACGCAGAGAAACAGAGTGAGGCGAAGAGAGGTAATATATTATCGTTCGATTACGCTGTCAAACGTAGTCTAAACTCAAATTAACCTCAGGTACCGAGGTATTTAGTAGAAGGGAGCATTCCTACAGATTTAGTTTCGCAAAATTCGGCCGACAAATCGTCGGGCTACCGAACTAAGGTAAGTGGAATTGCTCCAAACTAATGTGTATGTGTTCCTAGATATGAAGTGAAGACTTCTCCCTTCTGGACTTCTGGAAAACAGCGAGTTTTCGACCGTCTTTTGATAAGCCTAAGTTGAGGCTATAATTATATCGAAAGTGATGTCGTCCTTCCGAATAAAGTTGTATTTAGTACTGATTGATATATATATGAATGCAGTTGGGAGGAATAGCTGAAATACTGACCAAGCTACGCCAGTTAGTCGGGAAATCAGAAGCGAAGGTATGTAAAGCTAGTTTCCTCGGCAAGTTAGTAATCTTGGTATAGTAAAGTAGTTTAAAGGCCAGTAGAATGTTCAGAAGTCATGTGTTATGTTTATTACGAATGTTGGTATGATATTAGAAGCATCATGTTATGTATAGCGTGAAACTTGCTAGCATGATATAAATTCTGATACAAGCGTTAGAAACGGTACAGCATGCCCAGTATGTGATTTAGCAAAGAATGTTAGGATATTATCGTATTCAGTTGAAACCAAGTAAAGCAATGTAATTACCTGTAAGGTATCTCAGAACTAGAATGATAGGTTAAAATGAAGTTTAGGAAGCATGTTAGAAATAGTAAATCATGTTACTACAGAGACTCAGTTATACAGCATGGTTTCCAACAGAAAAACTATATCTTGTTCAACACTAGACTCAGTACAGTATGACAGAAGATTATATTTAAACATATATATACTATTATCAGTCCCAGCATGTACTAAATACGTACATATCACTATCACTAGTTCAGCATACAGTATGTACAAATACTTTATTATCATTAGCTTCAGTATGTGGGATATGCAGATAGTATTACTAGTTGAGACCATTGTATTGTCTTGGGGTTGGATTACCTAGCATCCATGACCGCCCCAGGGTTAATAGCTGTATCGACTCATCCGCCAGAGGACGAGGATACGTCGCTCTATGGAGTGGCATGCCGTCCCACAGGGGATGAAGATGGGATGCCAGTTTCCCCATATTGTGCCTTGGTCGGCCCTTATACACCCCGGTCGAGCGGGTACGCCCGGGGTGTTGATTGAGGAGTCCTCCAGACTCAGGTACAGTTATAGTCAGGGGCTCAGCGAGCCCAAGTGCATACCCAGGGGATCGGAAGGATGCTTATAGTTATTATAGGAGATGGGACGACCGGGGTAGGGGTATAGATTGCGTGTTGGTTGTACCTCCCGGCTTATGGGGGCCGGGTAAGGTTTGTGTGTGCTATGCTATGTTATGTTGTGTTATGCCATGTTACACTAGATACGAGTAGATCGACAGTAAAGCGATACATTTCCAGGTATGACTCCTATTCCTTCCAGCATAGTTGAGAGTAAACATAGCTTTACATTTCCAGCCAGTTAGTCTATTCCTTCCTATTTCAGTTCCATCAGTTGTATTGTTGTTTTCAGATATTTCTTTCAGTTATTGTTTTACATACTCAGTACCAGTGGTACTGACGCCCAGTGGGGCGCTGCATTACTTGCCTGCAGGTACTCATAGATGAGGGGCCGATACCTCGTGATTCCAGCCAGCTCACAGGGTCATCAGCTCCAGTCATCCGGAGCTAGATAGCTAGAGGTTTATCCCTTTCTTTTGTTGTACAGCATGGGTAGGCTGGGGCCCTGTCCCGACCATCTTATCCATATTCTTAGAGGCTTGCAGTCTGTATATATTTCCCTGTGGTCAGATGAGCCGGTCGTGTGAGGCCGTGCAGTTGTATAGCTGTTAGTACTTCTATTTCTTTTATGTTGGCCGCGTGGGGCCATAGCTTCATAGTAGTGGTGACCTTGCCGGTCACGTAGCTTTTCAATATCTCATTATTAAGTCATAGATAACTGGACAGCATGGTGGCCTTGTCGGCCCGCATAAGTTCCCTTATATTGATATATTTCTGGTTAGCTGCTAGTACAGGTATAGGTGGCTATAGGCCTAGTCGGCCGGAGGCTGTATTTACAGCCGTTATATAGCCCGTTGTTTCTCTGAATCTGAGTTAGAGCCAGCCAGGCACCAGATGTGCTCATGCTCAGTAGTCTAGCAGTTCAGGTCCTAGTAGGGCACCAGGTGCCAGTCATACCCTCCAAGGCGGGGTGTGACAAACTTGGTATCAGAGCAGGTCGTGTCCCAGGGAGTCTGCAAGTCGTGCTAAGTAGAGTCTTGTTTATGGATGTGTTGCGCACCACATACTATAGGCAGGAGGCTGCGAGGCATAATAGGATGGTTACCCTTCTTTCATACTCAGTCGTGCCATAGCACAGTACAGTACAGGGTTGGTCCTTTTAAAACTTATCATATTCTTTGAATACAGATACAAGTCAGACCAGCGAAATCGTATCCCAGGCAGAAGAACAGATATAGCAACAGGAGAGAACATCAGCTAGTTACAAGGTAACTACAGCAGCAGGAGGAGGTAACAGGGACCTCCCAATGTTATCTTTTTATTGGTACCTGTCCGGTGCTTTGGTTGGGGTTATAAACCGACATGCAAGTGCACGTGGTCAAACAAGTAATAAAGTGGCTAAGTAAGCCAAGTATCGATCCAAGGAGACTCAGGATAAGTAAAATTGCCTAAGTACACTATATTCTTATCTTACTTCTAATTATGCTAACAACAGCGTAACAAACAGTTAAATAAGTTTTTGTTTATAAAATATATATATACTAAAACTGTTAACAATTATTTACTGTGAATTTAAACTATGGATATGAGCATACCAAGGTTAAGAACAAGTAATGAATTCGATTATAATAATAATTTGGTTAATCTCTTCTTCATGTTGCTAGCCAAGAACAGTAGCCTAGAAATTAAAACTCTCGTATTTAATTTCACTTTAGAATCATAAACCATCCATCTACATTTCTGTGATCAAATGCAATATATGACCTAGCAATACAATTCCGGTTCCTAAACTGACTAATACGGCTTTCAAGTATATTTCTATCAGGAAAGCACATCAAAACCCAATTTTCCCAAATCAAGTTAAGAACAATACCCTATTAATTCACAACTTTCCAATTTCTTGCTCTCTCGAGTGAAATTGGACTTTTTAGATGTACATTAATGTCGGCCACACACTAATGCAGTAGAAACAAGAATTAATAGAACAACATGAAAGAAGAAGAAGAAAACCATATCATTAACAATCAAAATTCATCACCATTGTTCAAAACCTTAGCAAGGAAGAGAATTAGCCACTCATTTGTGGATTGATCATCCTAAAACAAGTGTAAATCATATATACAATTGATTGAAAGAAGAAAGGAAGAGAAGAAATCTCTTAGCTTTTTCATCCCTCAACTGCTCCTAACCCACGTCCTAGCTCCACCAAGTCTGAACTAATTAAAATAAACCTAAGTGTGCTATTTATACTAGTGGGAAATTTTTCCCGGAATAACAAGCAACGTGTAACGGAGGCCAACGCGGAGCACTGCCTCCGTGACACCTTCACTGGAAATCCAGGGTCCGATAAATTAGCCTCAACGTGGCACGGAGGCCAACGCGGAGGCCTATCTCCGTGCCACGGAGCTGTCGCGAGGCCACACTGGAATGTGCCATTTAATTTCCTCTCCAGGCAGTGTGCCTCCGCGATGGTAGCGTGGCACGGCTCCATCGCGGAGCCCCTATACTTTGTGCATTCCAATGTCTTTTCCACGCTCGCATCCGAGTCCAACTCCGATATTGTTCCAACACGCATTTTAGCTCCTAAAAATCCTATTTACCTGCAAAACAAATGCTAATCATGTTGGTTAGTATAAATTCGCATTTTATTACCAATTACATGAGAATATATACACATTGCACAACAAACAAGGCGAAAATGATACATTTGAGTATCACTTGGGCATATAAATCTGCCCAAGATCACTTACCCCACACTTAAATCCTTGTTCGTCCTCGAACAACACATACACAGCTCATGCAAATTACATCGCAACCTTTGTCACTATGGTGCGACAATTTACGCTACGGTCATACCGATTATTCAATTTTTGCAAATCATCAAGAAAACATGCATGGTCTTACAATGCAAATGACCTTTCATACATCAAGACTTCCTAGACTTTAAGAATCGACTCTCGATATTGGGAAACTCATGCACATTAGCTAATCAAGAAATCCGACACGAAAATCAATCTTTCATCAAGCATGTGCCCTCACAACTCAAGAGAATCTTCCCCTTTCATGTTCATGCAACACGCAAACATTCAAGTAGGGGCATATAAAAATTAATTTCACTCACTCTTCCAAAAGAATTCACATGCATCATGTCATGACCCATAGGCTTGCCCTTAGTGTGTTACTCAACTAATATAAAGAAATGCAATGTAGGATCACATAGGACTTTAATGGGTTGTAACGGGGCTATGGAACTAGTATATATATTGGATTAGCCAATAATAGTCGCTAGCATCCTTAAGCGCCTTTTCAACACATTCCCATCGACTCATGGATAACTTTTCTTCTTTTTTTTCTCTTTTTCTCTCATTCATGCTGGTTTACTTTCGTACAGCCCATTTCATCAAACACATTTGACACAAAACAAAGGGTTTTCATGTACCCTCCTCATCATTTCATTATAACAAGTGCCTCTTCAACCTCATCTTTTCTTTCCTCACTCTGCTTTTCTTTTTCTTTTCACTCTTCTCACTCTTTGACACTTTGTGAAAAATTTTCTTTTCTTCGTAAGCGCTTAAGAGTTTTGTATAGACTTTTACAGCTAATGAAAAGAAGGAATAAAGCTTAGTTTATACAATTTTGGACAAAAGAAAGAAAGAATTGGCTAAAGGCTCAAAGGGCTGACTAGGGTATACAATCACATAAAAAGGTAGAGTATGACAAGAAAAAAATAGAGACTCTCGGTTAAAACAAAGAAATGCCTACATCCTTTCCAACACTACACCTCCTTCATTTCGTTTTGTACACACACCAGGCAAGTTCTAGACACTTCACAATAGCATGGAATAACAATACCTCACTTTACACTACATGCACATGCTCGAATCAAGATGTATTCACAGACTCTTGAATTAGCCAATTACATGAATTCAAGAATTGGCAAGTAAGGCCACGAGGTTCGGATGTTGACCCCACATTGTAAGAGTGGTGAAATTTCAAATAGCAGATCATAGCTAAAGTGCATGTGTGTGTTGCTTCCAGAATGGAATAAAAAAAATCCTATGAAATTGTACGAGAGGATATGAGATATCATTAGACCGTAGGAGCGGTATATCATGTGCAGTATGAAATACAGTAAGGCATGTTAGAGATTACGTATCACCACAAAATTCAGTATGTATTGTACATAGTTGTTGATATATGTATATATATCTACAGATGATAGATATGATGTAAGTAGTTGGCAATGGGGGTTACAGTCATACAGATTTTGGTTAGCTGCTAGGAAATATATACAGATCATACTACAGGACCCCTCACCAAAAGAGAGGGGGGCATGTTAAGTGGTCGTACATCGTTTTCCTAGCCTTGTAGGTGAGAGTCGGCCTTAGTCAACCTAGCAGCTATTATGCGGAACACCCCGCAAATTAGCCGACCGTCTTAGTCAGACAAACCTGTGGGTACCCCAAGAAAGAGTCCGTATCAGTACTCAGTGACGGACTAGTACTTCAGCTGGTTCTCATAAGGTATTCAGATACAGAGCCCTAACAGAAGGCCAGTCTTTACAGAATGGCTCATAAGACCGAGAATTTCCAAGAACAGTAATATAAATCCAAGGGGGTATGAATAAGGCATAAGAAATTGGTAGTGCTCTGCTAGCACAGTGTTTACTAAGACAAGGAGATCGGTAGGTTCCCTATGAAGATCCAGGGACGGATCGCCTGAGAGTAGGTTGGACTAAGCACAACATCACAATTGTTCAATTAGGAGGACGAAACAGTTAGCTGTCCACAACCCCGCAGTTATGCATGAGCTACAGATGTCCAAGTAGGACATGTAGAGCATCGTTAGACTACTGCAGCATTCGGATCATTTAACCCAACTATTTAGTTATCGAGGTTATTCAGCCAGACTATTAGAGATCATGATCATTGTCAGGATCCTCATCAGATACGGGCACATGGTGTGCAGATAGTCGTTCAGGTTATCTCAGCAAAAAGTAGCCTTAGCATGCGGCCAGATGAGCTCTAGCTATACCGGTAGATTACTTGTCAGATTCTCCAGTATAATAAACCAGTATGACCGTTAGTTATATGTCAATTTTTCTAAATGTGAATTTTGGCTGAGTTCAGTAGCCTTTTTGGTCACATTGTGTCGGAGGTTGGTGTACGGGTAGATACACAGAAAAAAATCGAAGCAGTGAAGACATAGCCCAGACCTACCACTCCGATCGAAGTACGCAATCCCTGCGGTTAGCCGGGTAATACAGAGGGTTTGTGGAAGGATCTTCCACCTTAGCAGCACCTCTGACTAAATTGACACAGAAGGCAGCAAAGTTCTAGCAGACTAAGGCGTGTGAGCAGAACTTCCAGGAGTTAAAAGACAGGTTAACATCAGCCCCCAATGTTAGTATCGCCAGAAGGTACAGAGGGTTGATGCAGCATGGTAAAGTAATAGCTTATGCTTTCAAGCAGTTGAAAAAAAAACATGAAAAGAATTATCTTACCCATGACCTGGAGTTAGCTACAGTAGTTTATGCCTTAAAGAGTGAATAATTTGTATCACCCAAGAAGGGTTAATGTGGTAGTAGATGCCCTTAGCTGTAAATCTATGGGGAGTTGGCGTACTTGCAGCCTGAACAGCGAGAATTGGCCCGAGAATTACACCAGTTAGCCGGTATAGCCGTTCACATAGCAGAAATAAAGGACAACAGAGCGGTAATACAGAATGTCGCCGTGTTGTCTTTAGTGGTGGAAGTAAAGGAACGGCAGTATGAAGACCCTAGCCGGGTTCAACTTGAACACAAGGTTCAGCAAGGAGAGGTGACATATTTTCAGATAACCGGGGATGAAGTGTTGTGATGTAAAGGCCACATTTGTGTTCCAGATATTTTGGGGCTTCGCCAGCAGATTATGAGCGAGGCGCATTACGCCCGCTATTCTCTCTGCCCAGGCGCGACGAAAATGTACCATGATATCAAAGAAAACTACTGGTGGCCAGGTATGAAAAGAGAAATTGCTGAATTTGTAGCTCAGTGCCCTAACTGCCAACAGGTGAAAGCAGAACATTAGAAACCAGGCGGTTTAACTCAGGACATAGTTGTGCCTCTCTGGAAATAGGAAGCAGTAAACATGGACTTTGTAGCAAGATTACCCCGTACCAGGCATAGACATGATTCAATCTGAGTAATTTTTGACAGACTGACGAAATCAGCCCATTTCCTGCTAGTAAAAGCTACTTCTCTGCCGAAGATTACGCCGAATTGTATATCAGAGAAGTAGTTAGATTACACGGTGTTCCAGTATCTATTATCTCTGATAGAGGAGCACAGTTTACGGCTAGATTTTGGCAGTCATTTCATAGAGGTCTAGGGACGCAGATTAATTTGAGCACAGCATTCCACCCTCAGACAGATGGACAGGCTGAGCGCACACGAGCATGTGTGCTAGATTTTGGAGGTAGCTGGGACGAGCATTTGCCGTTAATTGAATTTGCTTATAATAACAGCTATCACTCATCGGGCCAGACATTGTTCAACAGTCAGAGGAAAAGGTAAAGCTTATCCGAGAACGCTTACTGACTGCACAGAGCCGCCAGAAATCATATGCAGATGTGCGGTGCAGAGACTTGGAATTTGATGTAAATGACTGGGTATTTCTTAAAGTATCTCCGATGAAAGGGGTGATGAGATTCGGCAAGAAAGGTAGCTCAGCCCGAGGTTTGTTGGGCCTTATCAGATTCATCGAAAGATAGGCCGAGTAACATATGAGTTGAACTTGCCGCTAGAATTAGAATCCGTTCATTTGGTCTTCCATGTATCTATGCTGAGGAATGCATAGGAGACCATCCAGAGCAGTCCCAGTCCCGGATATCCAGGTTACAGAAGAGCTGGCCTATGAAGAGGTTCCAGTGGCTATCCTAGACAGACAGATTCGCAGATTAAGAACTAAAGATATGAAAGCTAGATATCCTTACTTATTCCAGGCCTAGTCAGGCAACAGGTATGTCCATATCATTACTTATGCAATACCTTATAGTTGTGTATGAATAAATGAGAAAGATTGATGCTTAGCTATCCAGTGAATCCTAAAGTATTGTGTGCAGTACCTGTATTGGACTTTTCTGCGTTTCAGGTTTTTGGTATAGTCGGGAAATCAGAAGTGAAGGTATGTAAAGCTAGTTTCCTCAGCAAGTTAGTGGTCTCGGTATAGTAAAGTAGTTTAAAGGCCAGTAGAATGTTCAGAAGTCATGTGTTATGTTTATTACGAATGTTGGTACGATATTAGAAGCATCATGTTATGTATAGCGTGAAACTTGCTAGCACGATACAAATTCTAATACAAGTGTTAGGAACTGTACAGCATGCCCAGTATATGATTTAGTAAAGAATGTTAGGATATTATCGTATTCAGTTGAAACCTAGTAAAGCAATGTAAGTATCTGTAAGGCATCACAGAAGTAGAATGATAGGTTAAAATGAAGTTTAGAAAGCATGTTAGAAATAGTAAATCACGTAACTATAGAAACTCAGTTATACGGCATGGTTTCCAGCAGAAAAACTATATCTTGTTCATCATTAGACTCAGTACAGTATGGCAGAAGATTATATATATATATACCATTATTAGTCTCAGCATATGTTAAATACATACATATCACTATCGCTAGTCAGCATATAGTATGTACAGATACATTATTATCATTAGCTTCAGTATGTGGTATATGCAGATAGTATTACTAGTTGAGACCACTGTATTGTCTTGGGGTTGGATTACCTAGCATCCATGACCGGCCCAGGGTTAATAGCTGTATCGACTCGTCCGCCAGAGGACAAGGATACTTCGCTCTATGGAGTGGCATGCCGTCCCACAGGGGACTAAGATGGGATGCCAGTTTCCCCATATTGTGCCTTGGTCGACCCTTATACACCCCTGTCGAGCGGGTACGCCCGGGGTGTTGATTCAGGAGTCCTCCGGACTCAGGTATAGTTATAGTCAGGGGCTCAGCGAGCCCAAGTGCATACCCAGGGGACTGGTAGGATGCTTATAGTTATTGTAGGAGATGGGACGACCGGGGTAGGGGTATAGATTGCGTGTTGGTTGTACCTCCCGGCTTATGGGGGCCGGGAAAGGTTTGTGTGTGTTATGCTATGTTATGTTGTGTTATGCCATGTTACACTAGATACGAGTAGATCGACAGTAAAGCAATACATTTCCAGGTATGATTCCCATTCCTTCCAGCATAGTTGAGAGTAAACGTAGCTTTACATTTCCATCCAATTAGTCTATTCCTTCCTATTTCAGTTCCATCAGTTGTATTGTTGTTTTCATATATTTCTTTCAGTTATTATTTTACATACTCAGTACCAGTGGTACTGACGCCCAGTGGGGCACTGCATTACTTGCCTGCGGGTACTCATAGACGAGGAGGCGATCCCTCGTGATCCTTGCCAGCGCAGAGTCATCAGCTCCTGTCATCTGGATCTTGATATTTCAGAGGTTTATATTATTTCTCTTTTGTTGTACAGTACGGGTAGGTCGAGGCCCTGTCCCGACCATCTTATCAGAATTCCTAGAGGCTTGCAGTCTGTATATGTTTCCCTATGGTCAGTTGAGCCGGTCGTGTGAGGCCTTATCCAGTCAGTAGTGGTGACCTTGCCTGTCACGTAGTTATTCAGTATTTCATTGTTGAGTTGCAAATTGCTAAACAGCATGGTGGCCTTGTCGGCCCGCATAGGTTCCTTGTTACGAGTGTGTTTCTGGTTAGCTGCTATTACAGGTACAGGTGTCTATAGGCCTAGTCGGCCGGAGGCTGTATTTACAGCCATTATATAGCCTGTTGTTTCCCTAAATCTGAGTTAGAGCCAGCCAGGCACCAGATGTGCTTAGGCTTAGTAGTCTAGCAGTTCAGGCCCTAGTAGGGCATCAGGTGCCAGTCATACCCCCCAAGGCAGGGTGTGATAGGTATCCCCAAAATGATTGGAACTTCTACATCCATCTCACAATCAAGGACTACAAAATCAGTTGGTAGAATAAACTTATCTACCCTCACCAATACATCCTCTAAAACACCCATAGGTTTCTTAATAGAGCGATTAGCCCTAAACAATCTCATTAATGTAGATTTGGTATTTCCAAGCCCAGTTTATTGAAAATTATGAGAGGCATCAAATTCATAGTTGCCCCAAGATCGCAGAGGGGTTTCTTGAACACACACAACCCAATAGTGCATGGGATTGTGAAGGCACTCAGATCCTCCCATTTTGGGGCAAGGTTGCTCATCGTCACAGCACTACAGTGATGTGTTGTCTCTCTGGTGCCTACATCTACAACCTTCTTCTTCTTCAGTAGCTCTTTCATGAACTTTGCATATCCGGACATTTGAAGTAGAGCATCCACCAATGGTATATTTGTGAAAAATTTGCTGAACATGTCGAAAAACTTACTAAACTAATCATCCTTCTTTACTTGGCTAATCACTTTGGATAAGGAGGTGAAACTCTTGGTTCTTGTGCTCTCTCACTTGAGGACTTCATGCCTACCTCTTCTTCATCCGCATTTGAGGGAACTTCCTCAACATCTCCTTCATCTTCAGCCCCAGCATTATGATAACGCCTCAAATCATACCTCCTACTGAAGTATGAAACGGACGTTGTCAATAAAGAACCCAACTAGAGGTTGGGGCCGATCCCACAGAGAATATGGAAGGATGTAAAAGAACGCTATTGCTTAAACTCTTTAGTATATTATTTCCTAAGAGGGGGGATTTGTAAAAATTAATAACTAACAATGTTGAGAAATTGATTATTGTTTCCAAATTAATGCAATTAACTAGGGTAAGTGTTCCCCATGGATCCTTAACTACTTCGGATTTTACACTAGTGATGTATCCCAATACATTACTTGTAGAACTGATATCATAAGTTTATCCAAACAACTGGTCCCTATTGGATAACTATACTCAATCACCGGGTCAGGTCTCATAAGCGATTTCAATTTAACCGTTATCAATTGATTCCAAATACCTACAACCACAGCTCAAGTTAATATAATGATCATAAAAATCAAGGCTTTGTTGTAATTCTTTTTTCCTAATCTCTACCTCTCTGGGCTCAAGAAAGTAAAGAATTCAGGCATGTCCTAATGTTGCGTATCGTTAAGAAATGTTTAAGTATGAAGAGAATACAATACAAGCGTTTAGTATTGGTTTAGAATCACATCTTGCAAACCCTATTTTGTTAATTCACCATGGTTCCCACAACCCTAGTTGTGGTAGTTTTAGCCTATCATGTTTATAAGAAATTAATAGCATTCATAAATAAAAGCAAAAATTAATATTTACAACGATGATAAGAAGAACCTTCACTTGATTAATGCAAAAAGTTGGAAGAACAACTTTACAATCGTATCTCAAAGTATGTCTTCTAAAGCTTATCTAAAAAAAACTTCGAGACTTTCTAACATCCAACTTCTAAACTTATCTAACTTTCAAACTTGTCTATTACAAGAAATAAAAGGGTATTTATAGTAGTAGATTTATGTTTTCCTTGTTTCTTGATGAATTTGACTTGGGACTTGGAGTTCCTTTTCCTAGTTGAAGTGGGAAGCAAATTTTGGCCGTGTGTCATGCCTTTGCGACGTCGCATGCCCCATTGCATTGAGAAGAGTGATGTTGCGTGCCTGCCAACGCGCTAGGATAGTGCTATTGCATGCCTGCCATCGCCTAGTAACACCGGCGCCTCGTGCATGGCTATACGTTATTTCCCTGCCGCGCTGCGCCTGGCCATACGCCATTGCAGCTACCGCACCGCGCCTAGCCTTGCGCCAGTGCGCTGCTGCCTCACGCGGCTGTGTGCCATCGTAGTGCTAATTTCAATCCTTTAATCATTCGCTCCAACTTCTTCACACTTGATCAAAAAGCCTTAAATGCATTCAAATCCATCATTTTTAGCTCTGAAAAAATCTAATCACATGCATTATCTATTTCCACAAATTTATAACATAAGCACATGCAAACACACATAATTTATCATCAAAACATAGTTAAGTACGGGCAAAAATATGTCTATGAAGTGCATAAGTATGCCCTTCATCAACACCCCACACCTAAACTATTATTCGTCCTCGAACAATCTACTACTTTCCTTCTCACATTTAAGCACAGAATTCATCCTACGAATAGGTCTACTACACTTAGGATCATGAGACAAATCAATGAAGCTCAAATAATTCACTCTACATGCATATCGGATCAACACTAGAATGTCAAAGTTTGAAATCACTTAGCTTTTAAAAACTAACTCATCAAGACATATTTTTAGGCCAACATGAATTATATGCAATTTAGCAATCAAGATTTACCAAAGTCTTACCATTGTTCCCCTCACAATTTGGAGATGCCCGTTCTCACACAAGATATAGAATAAGATTAACTTGGGCATAAATATAACAAAATATACTCACTCTCCCAAATAACTCAACATACATGCAAACGACGACTCATATGCTTGCCCTTTGTGTAATACTCCACTAATATAGAATTATGAATCAAGGATCAATTGGGACTTTAATTTGGTTGTAATGTAGTCTAAGGGACGGGTAGGAACTACTTGGCCAAGATAGTGACTGACCTCCCTAAACACTTTAATACTTCACAACACTTTGATTTTTAGCTCATTCTTCGATGTCCAAATTTTCTCCTTATACCTCCTTTTATTTTTCAATTTTCAACTTAGGTGACTAGTGGGGATTTTTCTTTTAATTATTGAGCTCATTCACACATTTTTTCACATCTTCAATTTTTCAAAGCTCTTTCTTCCTTTTGTTTTTCCACTAACAATCACCCTCCTTGTTTATCAAAATTTCACCTTTTTCTTTTCTTCTAATTCACCACACTTTTTAGTTTTTCCCTTCACTTCTCCAATTATGCTCCTTTCATACAAAAAAAAAATTCATTAAAGTGCTCTAGGAGTCATTTGGATCAAATACAAGTCATTAAAATAAAAAGGAATTCAAGCTTATAATATGGCTATCAAAAGAATAGGCTAAGGCTCAATATGGCTAACTAGGATATTACAATCAAGGTAAGTAAAATAGGATAAAAATAAGGCTACCAAAGAAATGCCTATATCACTTCCTAAATCCATCCTTCTTATTTCGCTTTGCACACACACCGGGCAAGTTCTAGATATCAATTTACAAGTATGGAATATATCAAAAATAATTCCTCACCCATTGGCACAAGATGGTTTAACAATGAAAATCAAGATCACATAAACACGTATGTTCATATTGCATGCATAACATAATTAAGCCCTCTTATTTTCAAGCATGAGAATCAATTTCCAAAAGACTAGATGTTTTTTTCTTTTTCATGCATTTTTTTGAGTGAATTAAATAAAGTCTCAATGATACCTAGACTGAAGCACCTAGCATTCATAAGGCTCAAGTCTTGTTCCTCCTAATGACTAATTTACCTTTAAGACGTTCGTCATCCATCCATCATCAGGAAGAGTCATGACTCAATGACTAAAAATAAAAAAATAAAAAAAATCTAGACTCTCTAGTCGGTTCTAAGGGACTATCCACCGAAAAAGTACCGAAAACAAAAACTGAAGGACCCCAAAATAAAATAAAATAAAATACTACACACAAACAAGCATGTAAGATAGATCATAAATCCCAAAAAAAAAACTAGGTCTACCATGTGCAAATTTAGCAATTAAAGAATGCATGGTAATATGAAGTTCACTTCTCTCACCCCATACTTAATTGGTTACATTGTCCCCAGTGCTAAAACACATAAGCATAAATTAATAGAGTGAAAGAAGAACTCCCTGGTCCTCTACTCCTCTTCGTCTGTGGGGGAAAGTGCAGCTTCCCCCATTTCAGTATCTTCCTTATCATCATCACTAGACTCTATGTCCGAGTCTACTCTTGCCATCTCATCCTCCGTAGAAACATCATCATCAAGAGGCTCCTTGTATCCAGGCCGAACTCTACAAAGGGCTCGCGAGTGCTCGCTCAGAAGGTAGTCTATGTTAAGTTGTTGTAGCTGCTCCTCAGTCACACCATTCATCCTCAGCTGGAGCATTTGCATACAGTATAAGTGGCTCAACATATTGTCAATTCGCGCATTGCGCTCATTGACAGTAAGGACCGGACCGTTTATACCCTCGGGTTCCTTTGTTTTTGTCACATCAACCCCCCTAGGATCATAAGCAAGTCTATAGTCTGCTTCCTCCTCCTCAATGTCATGCCCCCACAAAAATTGAGTCAAGAGACCCCTAAATCCTAAGTTCTTCCCTTTTTAACCCTTGCTCTTTTCAACACATTTTTAATGAGCACCCCCACATTAATTGGAATTCCAGTCATTAGCGCATATACAAGACACACTCTTTCTCTAGTCACATGGGTTACATGTTTTTCGGGGCACCAAACAAGCACATACTATTTTTAACCAAACTCATGCCTCTTTACTTAAGTGAGCATATGGAAGAGAAACATAATACCTAACTTGTTGGTGGCGAGTCCACCATGCAACAAAGTTAGGGCCACACAGAGTATGTCTAATATTCCTATAAGGAGGTTTCTTCATTAAGTCAACAAAGGGTTGTGGATCAACATTAGGTGTCCCAAGTAATCTATTCAAAGCTTTTGGTGCAAACTCAATAATTTGACCCCTTATTTTAACTTGGTTCGACCTTTCTTTTGACATCCAATTTGAAAGGAATTATCTCACCATATTCAAGTTACAATCACCCAGTGCATTTAAATATAAAACCAAGGCCAAGGGTGAGTATTCTATCAACCATGTGAGGGAGAACTAGTGATAAGAAATTTCTATTAATAAACATATCATGTGAATATTTAGATTCCTTATATTCCTTGAACCATTTTTTACCTTCTTTCTCCGTGACCCAAAGGAGACCATATCACCTCAATGGTGGTCGTGCCATATTCACACCTGCATGCTCATCTTCACTAGGTCTCTTTGGTCTTTTTGACCCATGACTTGAAGAAGCCACTCCATTTCCTTTCTTTACTTCTGGTTCCATTTGTGGAGGTTTTACAAGAAAAATGATATACTTTGTGATTTGGGTGAATAATTTTGGAGGATTTTAATGAAAAGAGGAAGATTTGAGAGAGTATCTTGAAGATTTTTAGTGGTTCGGCACGGTTCTCAAAAGAATGGACTGAAAAAATTAGGTCTAGGCCTTTTAGAAATGCTCCTTGAAGCTGGAAATTCCAATTTTTCCCTTAAAATTTCTGCCTAGACACCTGTTGCGTGTCGCGGCGTTGGAAGCGTTGGATTTGTTGCGTGTCGCGCGCTTGGATATGCCAAGATTACTGCACCTCGCATGCATGGATGCGCCAATGCCTCTGTGTGTCGCGCCTACTGGTGCTACTGTGTTGCCTGTGTATCGCGCTAGGCTGTGCGGCGCTTGTTCCTGTGCCTTCCACCAGGCCTTGTGCTGCTTGGCCTGAGCGATGCGCGGTGCGCATGTTCAATTGTCTTGCTCCCCGTTTTCACTATTTAACCTCAATCTCAATTTTTTGTTGAAAATCATGACCTATCACCTGCACACTTGAACAAACACATCAAAATGAAAATTTTATATTGGGTTGCCTCCCAACCAGCTCCTGATTTAACGTCGCGGCACGACACAGGTATCTTGATTACTCAGACTTCATCAAGATACTTGTTGAGACCGTGGTCATATCTTGGCCGCTTGTTTTACCACGCTAAACTGTGACACATCAGAAGATAAAAGAAAAAATGAGAATAGGAAATAAAGACTAAAAGTTAAACACACGCAATTAATCTAATCCTAAGCCGTAGTTTCCGGCAGCGGCGCCACTTTTTGATAACTCTCAAACCATACCTCCTATCGAAGTATGAAGCAGATGTTATCAATAAAGAACCCCACTAGAGGTTGGGGTCGATCCCACAGGGAATATAGAAGGATGTAGAAGAACGCTAGTGCTTAAGCTTTTTAGTCAATTATTTCCTAAGAAGGGAGATTTGTAAAAATTAATAAGTAACAATGTTGAGAAATTGATTGTTGTTTCCAAATCAATGCAATTAACTAGGTTAAGTGTTCCCCATGGATCCTTAACTACTTTGAATTTTACACTAGTGATCTATCCCAATATTTTACTTTAGAACCGATAACATAGGTTTATCCACACGACTGGTTCGTCCCTATTGGATAACTATACTCAATCATCGGGTCAGGTCTCATGAGCGATTTCAATTTAACCGTTATCAATTTGTTTCAAATTTAACTATCCTACGACCATGGCTCAAGTTAATACAATGATCATAAAAATCAAGGCTTTGTTGTAATTCTCTTTTCCTAATCTCTACCTCTGTACCTCAATCGTGTCTTAGAGAAGTTTAGAAGTTGGAAGTTAGAAAAGTCTTGAAGTTTTTTTTAGATAAGTTTTAGAACACATACTTTGAGACACGATTGTAAAGTTTTTCTTCTGACTTTTTGCATTAATCAAGTGAAGGTTCTTCCTATCGTCGTTGTAAGTATTAATTTTTGCTTTTATTTATGAATGCTATTAATTTACTTATAAACATGATAGGCTAAAACTACCACAAGTAGGGTTGTGGGAACCATGGTGAATTAACAAAATAGGTTTCCACGAAGTGATTCTAAACCAATACTAAACACTTATATTGTATTCTCTTCATGCTTAAATGTTTCTTAACAGTGCGCAACGTTAGGACATACCTAAATTCTTTTCTAACTTCCAAGTCTAGAGAGGTAGAGATTAGGAAAAGAGAATTACAATAAAGCCTTGATTTTTATGATCATTGTATTAACTTGAGTTGTGGTCGCAGGATAGTTAAATTTGGAACAAATTAATAACGGTTAAATTAAAAATGTTCATGAGACCTAACCCAGTGATTGAGTATAGTTATCCAATAGGGACGAACCAGTCGTTTGGATAAACCTAAACTTGCGGCAGCGTCGCTGGTTAGAGCTGTTGAAAGACTATGATGTGAATATTCTGTATCACCCAAGAAGGGCCAATGTGGTGGAAGACGCCCTTAGCCGTAAGTCTATGGGGAGTTTGGCATACTTACAGCCTGTGCAGCAGGAATTAGCCCGGGAATTGCATCAGTTAGCCAATTTAGTCGTTCGTGTAGCAGAAACAGAGGACAACAGAGCCGTAATCCAGAACACTGTAGTGTCATCTTTAGTCGTGGAAGTAAAGGCACGGCAGTGTGAAGATCCTAGCCTGGTTCAGCTTAGAAACAGAGTTCAACAAGGAGAGGTGACAGATTTTCAGATAACCGAGGATGGGGTATTGCGATATAAAGATCGCCTTTGTGTTCCAGACGTTGCAGGGCTTCGCCAACAGATTATGGGTGAGGTACATTATGCCCGTTGTTCTCTCCACCCAGGTTTGACGAAAATGTAACACGATATAAAAGAAATCTACTGGTTGTCAGGAATGAAGAAGGGGATAGTAGAATTCGTAGCTCAGTGTCCCAACTGCCAGCAGGTAAAAGCTGAACATCATAAATCAGGCGGACTGACTCAGGATATAGCTGTGCCTCTATGGAAATAGGAAGCAGTAAATATGAAGTTTGTAGCAGGATTACCCCGCACCAGGCGTAGATATGATTCGATCTGGGTAATTGTTGACAAACTGACAAAATCAGCTCATTTTCTGCCAGTAAGGGCTACCTTTTCCGCCAAGGATTATGTTGAGCTGTATATCAGAGAAATAGTCAGGTTGCATGGTGTTCCAATGTCCATTACCTCCGACAAAGGGGCGCAGTTTACAGCTAAATTCTGGAAATCATTTCAGAGAGGTTTGGGGACACAGGTTAACCTGAGCACAACTTTTCATCCTTAAACAGATGGGCAGGCAGAACGCACCATTCAAATGCTCGAGGATATGTTGCGAGCATGTGTGTTGGATTTCGGAGGTAACTGGGATGAACATTTACCACTCATTGAGTTCTCCTATAATAACAGTTACCATTCAGCTATTCAGATGGAGCCTTATGAGGCATTATATGGGCGAAAGTGCAGATCTCCAGTTGGTTGGTTTGAGGTAGGAGAATCAGCATTGATTGGGTCAGATATCATTCACCAGTCAGAGGAAAAAGTTAAGCTTATTAGAGAATGTTTACTGACTGCTTAGAGCCGCCAGAAATCATATGCTGACGTGCGGCGCAGAAACTTGGAATTTAATGTGGGTGATTGGGTGTTTCTAAAAGTTTCGCCGATGAAGGGTGTAATGAGATTTGGCAAGAAAGGAAAGCTCAGCCCGAGGTTTGTTGGGCCTTATCAGATTCGCCGAAGAATAGGCCAAGTGGCATATGAGTTAGACTTACCTTCAGAGTTAGAATCTGTCCACCCAGTTTTCCATGTATCAATGCTGAGAAAGTGCATAGGAGATCCCTCCAGAATTGTCCCTGTCCAAGATGTTCAGGTTACAGAGGAGTTGGCCTATGAAGAAGTTCCAGTAGCCATACTAGACCGGCAGATCCATGGATTAAGAACTAAAGATGTTGCTTCTGTCAAAGTGTTATGGCGTAACAGGAATCGAGAGGAAATTACTTGGGAAGTAGAAGAAAATATGAAAGTCAGATATCCTCAGTTATTTCAGACTTAGTCAGCCAGAGGTATGTTATTATTACTATTTTATGAGTTACAGTATATTCATGTGTACGTGAGATAGTTGACTCTAGTTTATTGTGTAATGGATTCTATAGTATTATATGGAGTACCTGTATTGGACTTTTCTGCGTTTCGGGATTTTTGAGATAGTCCATATTACAGGGAAAACTCTGCCGAAATTTTTCCAGAATAAGTAGAGAAAGTTAAAATTTCTGTAAACAGAAGTTAACATTCGAGGATGAATGTTCTTAAGGGGGGGAGGATGTTACACCCCATAAGTTCTTGACACTTAGTTGGCCTATTTGCATATTGGTTAAGAGTCTTAGAATACGATACGTGCGAGAAAAGGGCCCGGGGAGAGACCGGACAAGCGCCAAGTCAGAGCGTCGCAAGGTAAATGCGACTTATAAATCGCATTCGACAAATGCAACTTAAAGAAGAGGGGTCCGAGCCCAAGTATATAAGGCCTCCCACCTTGTTTTAAATCATTTCCTTACATTTAATTT
Source organism: Datura wrightii (assembly GCA_035772735.1). Lineage (NCBI taxonomy): Eukaryota > Viridiplantae > Streptophyta > Magnoliopsida > Solanales > Solanaceae > Datura > Datura wrightii. The sequence continues at coordinate 125,513,505 of JASDFA010000016.1, forward strand.
CCAGTGAACGACCAGTAGACAGGGGAGACAAAGGGTTTTCATTAATTTCCGTCTGATTAAGCCGTCAAACACCAATTAACTTCGGGTGGCAAAGTATAAAGCTGCAGGGAGCATTCCAGCGGAGTTAGTTTCGCGAAATTCAGCCGGCGAATAGTCGTCACGCCGAGCCAAGGTAAGTGAAATTGCTCCAAACTAGTGTTAATATACTCCCAGCATTAAAGTGAGTATTTCTCCCTTCTAGACTTTCGAGAAATTACGAGTTTTCGGTTGTTCTTCGATAAGTCGAAGAATAGGCAGTAGGTATATCCATAAGTATGGTTTCTTTCCAAAATAATAGTAGAATTAATTCTATTCTTTCATGAATATGAATACAGTTGGGAGAAATAGATGAATACTAACCGAGCTACACCAGTTAATCAGAAAGTCGACAGTTGAGGTATGTAAAGCCAGTTTCTTTCGGCAAGCTAGTAGTTCTAGTATAGCAAAACAGTACGAATTTCAGTAGAGTGTTTCAGAAATCGTATATTATGTTTAGTATGAAATTTAGTAAGCATGTTAGAAATATAATACAGTGTTTAGCATGAAATTCAGTAAAACAGTATAAGTCCTAGCAGAATATTCCAGAAATATTATTACAGATTCAATATATTTCAGTATCAGATTCAGTACATTTCAATATGAGATTCAGAACAGAATACCAGAACATAAATATTATTATCAGATCCTGTATATATATTACATGTGCTTATTGCTATCTGTGGAGACATGATTGTTCTGTGTTGGGCACCCTTAGAGCTTCCTTGACCGCCCCAGGGTTAATAGCTGCGTCGACTTGCCCGCCAGAGGGTGAGGATACGTCGCTCTACGGAGTGGCATGTCGTCCGCCAGCGGACGAAGATGGGATGCAGATTCCCCATAGTAGGCTGATCAGCACTATACCACACCTCATGTCGAGCGCTTGCGCCCGGGGTGCAGATTATAGTTTTCAAATTACAGATTTCAGATTTCAGATTTCAGGAGTCCTCCGGACTCAGATACAGCTATAGTCAGGGGCCCAGCGAGCCCAAGTTGCATACCTAGGGGGCCGGCTTGATGCTCATAGATACTAGGTGGATGGTAAGACCTGGGTAGGGGTATATAGATTGTATGCTGGTTGGTACCTTACGGCTTATGGGGGCTGGTAAGGTTCTTGTATGCTATGTTGTGTTAGTTATTAATAGATAGAAAGTAGAGCGCCATGTTACCAGGTATGACCCTTACTCTCTTCAGTAAAGTTACGCTATTTTCAGTCAGTCTCAACCCGTCTCCTATTACTTCAATATCTATCAGTATTGCTGTTTGCTTTCAGTTATTTTTAGTTATTGCTTTGCATACTCAGTACCAGTGGTACTGACGCCCGTTTTGGGGCGCTGCATTACTTGCCTGCAGGTACTCATAGACGAGGAGCAGATCTCTCGTAGTTCCAGCCAGCGTACAGAGTCTTGAGCGCCTATCATCCGGAGCTTGATAGCTAAAGGTTTACTTCCCTTTTTGTTTGTATAATATGGGTAGGCCGAGGCCCTGTCCCGACCATCTTATTATTCTTAGAGGCTTGCAGATTGTATATTCCCTGTGGTTAGTTGTACCGGTCGTGTGGGACTGTATGTATGTTTCAGTTTGCATGTAATGGCCGTGTGGGGCCTTGTTCAGTTGTCAGTTGGTGACCTTGTTGGTCACAGATCAGTTCAGCACTTGATTATACTTTTCAGTGATAACTAGTCAGCATGGTGGTCTTGCGGCCCGCATAGGTTCCCTTATGCTCAGTTGTTCTAGTTAGCTGTTATATTCCTACAGGTGGCTATAGGCCTAGTCGGCCGGAGGCTGTATTTACAACCGTTATATAGCCCGTTATTTTCATAAATCCAGAATTAGAGCCAGCCTGGCACCATAAGTGCTTAGGCTCAGTAGTCCAGCAGTCCAGGTCCTAGTAGGGCACCAAGTGTCAGTCATGCCTCCAAAGGCGGGACGTGACAGTCAATGTATCCAGTACTAAGGCAAATAAAAATGGGCTTAAGGTTGATCTTTAGTGCAGCCCCATCAAAAACGGAAAGTGCTCCGTGTCTCTTCCTACTATCCTTACTCGGATCTTAGATCTCTCTACATGTCCTTAATTTTCCTAGTGTATGTCATTGGTACACTTCTAACCTGCAAGTATCTCCATAAAACCTCTCTTGGGACTTTATCGTAAATCTTTCTAGATCGATGAACATCATAATTTGAAGTTTGTAAAATAATTTGTCAATAAGATTATCTAATAAAGAATGGTGAAATTTATAAAATTTAAAATTACCTAATCAGTCATCGGCGTGATGATTTCACAAATTTATTTGGGGAGTTGCCAACATTGTGTGCCAAGAGCCTCTAATATTTATTTAATTATTAAATAAATCTGATGAGGATCAATTGATAATATTTAATATAATAACTTCGGCAGTTATAATTGATAGGAGAAACTAAGAGTTGGGACGGTAGAATGAACCTAGAATTAATTGATTAATATTAACTGATATCAAATAATTACATTCAATTTGAAACATAAGAAGCCACAAATTATAAAGAATGAGGCTGATTGCTTGACTTCTTAAAACGTTCAAAAATGAAAAAAAAAATCATCAATAGTTAATAACTTTAAGTTTTTTATAATAAAATAATTGAATGTTTACATGTACGTTATATCAGATTTAATGTAATTAATAATTTATAGAAGGTTTTCTTTTTTTTAAAATTATTTAGGATAAAATGATCAATTAACTTTGATGGATATTATGTTAATTTAATTTTTGACTTAAAATATTTTCATTATAGTATAATTAGTCTTTAATCACTTGCATTACACATGCATCTTAAATTAATATGGGTATAAATATTATATATATATATATATATATATATATATAAAATTAAAACACGTGTTAAGCATAGACAAAGTCTAAAAAGGTGCAAGCCCAAAATGATAATAAAACGTTAATCTCATTTTGTTGTATTTTAATTAAATACAATAAAATTAAAATAGCACCAAATAATAATGAAGATAAAAGGTAATTCATTAGACATTATAGACTTTCTCATCTTACCCATCGAAGAATAACTTAAATGGGTATTTAAGTAAAAATATAACCAAAAATATTTCTAGATTATGATAAAAGAAAACATCAATTTCATCACAGCGAAGAGGAAGATTTATGACAAATTATCAGATTTGAACGAGTAAATTAAAAATAATTAGATAAATAAATAAAATTAGGAAAACTTGATTTCAGAAATATCATTGTGAAAAATTATATTCCTTACTATATGTGTTATTGGAAATGTTGATCATGTTATAAATAACTTCAAAACTTAAATCAACACCTATGAATATAACGATGAAACTTTATTAAATTTATAGCTGAAGTTTATTGTTATGATTAGGGTTTATGAATACTCGAGGATGAACATCTTTGTAGAAAAAATATCAAGTCGTAATAAAAGGAACGTCACACTAAAAAGTTGATTCCTTACGTGAACTAATAATATCATAATTGTAAAACTTGCTCATGCTAAATAGGCCGACGGATCTGTTATTAATATTGATTTGATTCCTCTCTATGATTTCAAAGTATATGTCTATTTGACCATATATATCAACTTTTTCTTGTCCTTAAATGATGATACTATAAACACATACAAAAATATGATTGAAAACTAAATAAGTTTAACTTGCTCTTCACATTTAAAAAAAGTCGTAGCTATACAAATTAAATAATAACGTTTCACATGATATGAAAAAGAAATACTAAATAACATTCTAATATATACTGGTCCAACAACTCCTTAAAAGAAGAAACGATTATTTAAAAATTAGTATATATAATTTATGAGGTGATGTTTGAGTTTATTACTGTTATATTTATTTATTATGCAAAGTATATTCTTACGTTTTTATATATTGATATTATTGAATAATTTAGTTTTTAGAGGTCATGAAGAACTAATTTATTTGTTTTTTGAAGGTCATATATAATGTACATTAAAATTGACAATATTTAATTTTTTTTTGGTGGATATTTGTCGTTTACTAAAAGTTAAATTTATTTTTTTTTTTACAAAATAATATATATGAGTTGTGTTTAAGTAAAGGTAAAATGATCGTTTAATATTCGATGAATATTTTGGTAATTCAATTTTCAACTTAAGATGTTTCCACTTTTAGTATAACTAATCTTTGGACATACACATTGCACATACATTCTGTACCAATAAATATAAATACTCAAAAATCACATGATTGAAGTTGTATTTGCAATGCAATATTCTTTTTAAGAGTATAAGTTCCTAAAAATGATTAATGGTAATCATATTCGTCCGTTAAAATAAGCAATCATGTCCAATAGAATTCCTCGTATACCTTACTTTAGTTTTGATAAATGAGTTTTATATTTGTTTTAGATGCCTAGACAAACTTGTATTTATTTCTGGCAAGAAAGTTTCGACCTTTCTATGACTTAAACATATTTTTAGAAATTAACTTGAAAAATGATAGTTTGACTTTCGCAAACCCGTACAATTATAAGATGGAACAATATCTTTAATATGAGGAAGATCTCATATAATAATGATATAGACCTTGAGAGAGAGAATAATTTTAGCCAAAAAAAAAAATATTCTAATTAATTTCATAAGTCGGGAAAACTCTGCTATTATCTAATTTCGAAGTCCGCTTATACATTTATAAATCTAACTAGTGTGTATATTCATATTAAATAATTAAATATAGAGTTGAGAAAAGTGTAAATTCAAAATGATTGAATTGACATTTTGATTAGCTTAGTTTACTAAACATGCTTTGAAGACGATTAAATATAAAGTTTGACAAGATTACCTAAATAAAATGAAAACAAGAAAATTTTCAATATTTATGCACAAAAATGCAAGAATTACATAAAATACAAGTTACCATGATGGGCATAAATATAAGCCACGCACCAAGAGTAAATTTAATCTGTAGGTTTGAGGCTGTTTCTTTCAAATTTATGGACATTTCATACAAACTCAAAATGACAACAACAACAAAACAAGAAGGTCAATCAGAAAATATTTGAAAAACTATCAGAAAAAAGAAGAAAGAATGCAACAACTGCATATTACCTATTAAAAGTTGTAGAGTATGATCATGACACAAAGACATATATTTTTCATATTGAGTGTGATTAATGGTACAGATCTTCATTAGAGTATTGCGTATAAATACTATTGCAACCAGTAGAAGCTTAGAAGATGAAACAATTTGAAGGTGAAAAGGTAGTATATGAAATAATAATTAAAAAAAATATAAAAGTGTAACCTAAATAATAATTACTGGCTGGTGAAACAATCCTCCTCATTTACTCGATTCAATATATTTGATGGCAAAATATTACTATTTAATTAGATATTTTATTATATTTTAATTTACTACATGGACAAAATGGTAATTCAACTTTTAAGATAAGGGCTTTCCACTTTTATTATTATTATTATTATTATTATTATTATTATTATTATTATTATTATTATTATTACTACTACTTATTTCTTATTTATATTTATTATTTATTATCGTTATTATAATTTATTATTTATTATTTTTATTTTTTATTTATCATTTTAATTTTTCATTTTTTGGCTTTCCTCTTACATAGTAATAAATACACAAATATAATATGATATGATAAAATATTAATATTTATATATATATTAATTAAATTTTAATTTAATGAAGGGGCAAAATAGTAATCTAACTTCCAACGGATCGCTTCCTACTTTTATTTAGATTGTGTTCCCTCCTGATATCTTCTTTAAATCACACTCACATTAAATTTATCTTCTATAACTCATACATATGTTTATTCCTAATCTCTCTAGGTTATTACATAAATATACATATAAAAATAGTAACTATCATACAAGAGGGCAATAAAAATTGAATATTTTTTATTACGGTATAGTCTTCATAAAAAAAGTTTGTGTTGAAATAAAAAAATCGATAAAAATAAAAATTCAGACAAAAGTAAAATTAGCTAAAAAGACAGCTAAGTCAAAGTTTATTCAATAAAATTAATTGTGTCAAACTTTATACCATCCAATTATGTAGCTCTGCTAACATGAGGATTTTTCTACTATAACCGAACTACTACATATTTACACAAAGCTATACAAACCCAAAATTTTAAGTAAACTTTTGAAGAAATAATATTCTAATTAATTCACTAAAACAAATATCAAAGAAGGCAACGTTAAGCCCAACATGAATTAGAACCAAAACAAAGTTTACGTGACGAAAGCATAATATTATTTAATGAATTAGAAAACTAACTGCGGAACTTACTCATATTTTTTTTTATATACAAAGTCTCTGCTTGATTGTGCACATGAATTGAATTTGTTAAAAGCAAAAATAATGTTTACAAACTCTAACTATCAAATAGAGTACGTCTTGTAATGAAACTTACAACGAAACACAACGTAATAAATCTAGTTGCACAGAAGGATAGATATAGACACATTAAATCTATAGCAACGACCATTCAGATATGCTCACATTTTAAGAATATTTATTTCCTATCGGCTATCGGAACCACCGCACTATATTACCAGTAGCAAAGTAGAAATTACAAATCCATTATTTAAGCCTAGCCTTTCATTTTAATGACTGGTCAAATTGTCGTTCCTTAAATCTATTTCACTTTAATGACAATTAATTAAGATTATACATATACAACTTTTCAAATTCTGAATATTTTAGTATTTGAGATTTACAATAATAATTTTAAAACATTAATTTTATTAATTAAAGGTGTTAAGTAATTTTACCTTTGCTTGATTGGATAACAAAGGGACGTGGAGCTCTTTGGCTTCTACATTTAATTGAACGACTCATACAAATTCATTGGCTTTGGCTGAAAATGAAAAACTCAGCCATTAATTTCAAAGAACGTGAATGAAGAATTTGAAAAGGCTTGAAAGTTTGAAACTTACTAAATGGTTCTTAAAGGGTGTCTGGTTTAGTTTAAGAGCTGGTAAGCATTTTTTAAGTTTTTGTAATATTTGGTTCAATCAAAAAGTGTTAATAAAAAATAATTGAAAAAATAATCTCACTTCTCGGGTCGTTCAGCATCCAAGCTATTGCCTTTTGTCCTTCATTTGCAAACTTGTGTTAGATTTATTTTCGGTGTTCATATTAATCATTATTCGTTGTGTTAACAGTCTAATTTTTTTTTTTGGTTATTAAGGAGTGATTAGGAGCTAAGGTTTTTATACATATTAAAAAAAATAAAAATCTGAAAAGAAAAAACAAATTAAGGTAGTATTAATTTATTTAATTATTATATTTAATTTTTCAAATAAAAAATAGAATTATAATCCTAATAAAAAGTTAATGGGATATTCGCCTAATTTTATTTATATATTTTAAAAATTAAAAATAACTTAAATAATTAGTTTATATTAAATTAAATAAAATATATAAATTAATTTAAATTTTAATTATTTTAGAAATAAAAATATCATAGTAATTCACTTTTTATAGTGTTAACAACTTTAAGGGCATTTTAGTCATTTGATAAAAAATAAGTGTTTAACAACACTTATGTACCAAACACATCAATAATTTTCTTTCAGCTTCAACACTTTTATGCTAATACAAAACCACTTATTTATAAAACAAGTTTCAGCAATTTAAAAAGTATTTTAAATGCTTATATTTAAAAGCTACTTTTTTCAGCTATACCAAATAGGCTCTTAGTCATTAATTAATAAGATCTATTGATTATTTAAATGTGCATATTTCAATTTTAGGATGAGGGTGATTTAATTGATTAATATTTAAAGAATATTTCATAATTTAATTTTTAATTATGAGGCTTCTCATTTATAAAATAGTATAGATATAGATATAACATAATAATTACAATTCCTCTATCCTATATTTGATAAACAATATAATTAAGAATTTGAAATAGAATAAATAATCTTTACACATTTTACAATATATATATAAGCTAGGTTTAGAAGAGGTGATGTGACAGGTCTTTAAAGTCATAAAGATATTTATCTTTATCTAGCTTATATCATATTATTGTATAAGTGAAAGACAAAAGTGAAAAGTTGAATTACGATTTTACTCCTATTATAAATTAAAATATTATAAAGTATCTAATTAATTAGTAACATCCTCTTATTAAATATTTAATTAATAGTGAAAAGTTGAATTATAATTTTACCCCTATTATAAATTAAAATGTTATAAACATCTAATTAATTAAATATTAATTAGTAATAACCTCTTATTAAGTATTTTATTATAAAAATATCATATATCTATATTATTCTAAAAATGGGAAACCACGGCCTATAGTTGAAAGTTGAAAGACTAAGTTGCCCATTAATTATTGAACGACGATTTTATCCTTCAATCTAAACCATTCTTATAATCCTAACAAAGTTGAATGACATTTTCCCCCTTCAATCAAACACAAATGTGAAAAATTAAGATAATCAGCTTTAGGGAGGCTTTGATTTTTCCGAGAATAATCTAAGCTCTGGAGCAAATTGTTTCTTGATTAATAAATATCGATGGTTAAACTTTACTATATTCAGAATTATAACTTTACAAGCTGTAATTAAAGCATTTATTATTCAAACTAAACGATGATCATGCATGTAATAACAAATTAGCCCTTCAGTCCAAGGGAAACCAACATATACACAATTAAAATGTTAATGAATTATGAAATTATCTCATATGTTGTAAAAATTCATTAGATACTCAATTTATTTTTTATCAAATATTTGCTTTTACAAATAGACTTGAATTAATTGAAATATTTTAATTAGTTTCAACAAAAATATGTATTTTTTTATGAACCAATCTATTGACCTCATGCAAAAAGTAGGAGATTCTTGAGTTCAAACTTGAAGTTACAAAACCATTCATTAAAAATTAAACAATTATTTTACCCTGAAATATTAATTTTATATATTAGAAAGTTTATCTTGAAATATTAAATTTTCTTTAATTGTAAGCAATTTATTGCAATAACGTTTTAAGATGAATATCTTTAAATTCTCATGCATTTTTTTTATCTTCTAAAGATAACATTTGTAGTATTTTATTACTCCTTAAACTTTTTATCTTCTCATTTTATCTTTATTTTTCACATTTGTCCTTCAATATTCTGAGCCATATACTTTTGAAATAAACGTGTAATGAAACTTCCCACTTATAAATAGAGTTTTTCTAAAATTATTTAATATATTTCATTCATGCAAGTTTCTTAAACTACATGAACTTGAGGGATGAATTGGTGAACAAAATAAGATACAAAGGTATTAGTGTTCATTTTAGAATTTTATAGCTTTTCTTAATTACCTTTTCACCATTTATAGCTAAATTTATGTAATATGGAACACGAAATGATATTATTCTTCATATTTTCTTATAAAGTAATTTTATTACGAGTGAACTAACCATGACATTGCTAATTTAAATGGTTATACAATTATTTTCTTTTTCCTTTTTACTTCTTTTGTTTATGTATATCCTATAATTTATAATGATTTACTAGCCATCATAAGGAAGACATATGTATCAAATCTTCATACAACTTATATAAAATGTTACTTTCATTCTACTTTAACTTTTTATATGTACGTAGTTATAAAAATGAGACTATAATTTATTAAAGGCAACCATTGTATTTGTATAGAGAAACATATATTTAGTAGAATATATTTTAATATACAAAATTATATTTAAATCATTCTTTTCATTTTTTTTTCTTGAGCTGCAAAATATGCTCTATATATAAACACATTAATTAATATAAGATCAACCGTATTTACAAAAATATTATGCAATAAATAATTAACAATATGATATTAGGCATGTATAAATTTTATATTGTAACGGAGGACAATCATGCAATGCATGTTCACAAAGACTAGTTATTAAATAAGAGGAAAGCCCCTAAGTTGAAAGTTAGATTACCATTTTACCCCTCCACTAAATTAAAATTTAATTAATATATAATTAAATATTAATATTTTGTCATATCATATCATATTTATATATTAAGTTAGATTATCATTTTGCCCCTCCACTAAATTAAAATTTAATTAATACATAATTATTAAATATTAATATAAGTGAGAAGCCACTAAGTTGAAAGTTAGAATAAATAATAATAATAATAATTGATAACTAAATAAATAAATAAATAAATAAATAAATAAATAATAATAATATACTGATTAAAAGTGAAAAACTCTTATCTTAAAAGTTTGATTACCATTTTTCTCCCGCAGTAAATTAAAATATAATAAAATATCTAATTAAATAGTAATATTATATATATATATATATATATATATATATATATATATATATATATATATATATATATGAATAAAGTCATATCCGAGTTAATGAAGAGGATTGTTTCACCTGCCAGTAATTATTGTAGGTTACACTTTTATATTTTTTTAATTATTATTTCATATACTACCTTTTCACCTTTCAATTATTTCATCTTCTAAGCTTCTGCCGGTTACAATAGTATTTATACATAATCATCTAATGAAGATATGTACCATTAAGCAGATTCAATATGAAAAATGTATGCCTATGTGTCATGATCATACTCTAAACCTATTAATAAGTAATATGAAGTTGTTGCATTCTTTCTTCTTTTTTTTTTGATAGTTTTTCTGATTTACCTTCTAGTTTTGTTGTTGTTGGTATTTTGATTTTGTATGAAATGTCCATAAACTTGATAGAAGCAGTATCAAACATGCAGCTTATTTACTGTTGGCTCGTGGCTTATATTTATGTCCATCATGGTAACTTATATTTTATGTAATATTCTTGCACTTCACTGCATAAGTGTTGAAATTTTTATTTTTTTTCATTTTATTTAGGTGATCTTTTCATGCTTTATACTTAATCATCATCAAATCATAATTAGCAAACTAAGGTAACCAAAATGTCAGTTCAATCATTTTAAATTTACACTTATCGCAATTCTATATTTAATTATTTAATGTGGATACTCTTGTGCGAAGAACGTGTCCAGAAACTAGTATATATATAAGAGCTAGGTTTAGAAGAGGTGGTGTGACATGCCTATAAAGCCAAGAATGATATTTATCTTTTTCTCAAATTTTTGACAGTCTTCTTAATTTTCTTATTTCTTTGATTTATTAAAAAATCTAAAACTTATTGTTTTACATTCTCTTAATTATTCATTTATTTTTCAGTTTAGAAAGCCCAAAAGTCATTGATATTAATTTAGTAATTATTTATTATGCAACAAAATAACATAATAATATGTCACCTCTCTTTGTCCAACATTTACATGTATCTTTTTTCTCAAATTTTTTACATTTTTTTCTATTTTTTTCTATTTATGTATCTTATTAAATAGTTTAAAAGTTACTTTAATTATAATTTTGACTCTTCTTTATTCCTAATCTCTATTTCGGTTTTAAAAATTCAAAAGATTATTATTAATTCTTTTAATAACTCTACTTTGAATGACTACTCTATATATTTAATTTCAATGGGATGAGTTTTCAATCTTAATTTTTTTATCTACACAACCTGTCAAGCATCTTCATACATGATTAGAATTTTCTATACCTTTATTTTTTACTAAGTTTTTTTTTGTCCTTTAAATTTGAATTTTTTTGCCAATTACTTATTAATTCGGTTACCACTGTCATAAAAACCTGATTTGTTTGAATATTTTGTTGCAGAAATCTATATTTATTTTATTTTATTTTAGTTGGTTTTTAGTTATCTTATATTGTTAGTATGTAAATTAGTTTCGGTATGCAAGTGATTTTTTTCTATGTAAACTTTTTATTTGGTTGGAGAATTATTTTTGTATCTATTTATTTTATTTTTTATTTTTTCTGAAAAAAATATTAATGTTGATTATATGTATATTTCGTTTATTAGCTTTCTGATATTTTTCTTTTTTATTAATTCAATTAATATAATAAGTTTGTGTTATTTTATGTGGATAATTTAAAAAATTTAATTGAGCATAATCTAAAATGTTGATCTTTTCTTTCGAATCCTGTGAAGTTAATATTCGTATTACATACACTGATGTAAGTTGAATCAATCACCTAAATGACATGATTCAATTGTCAGTGAGATTAGGAGCTTCTCCAGGATACCCAAAAAGAGTGGGAGGTGCCTGGGCTCGTTCCTCCTGAGAAAATAGAAGGCTAGCCGTTATTGAAGCTCCACACTCCTTTGGATATCAGGAATACTCCCGTGGGTCTCTTTCCCTTGTATTCTTGGTCATGAGGTTGTTTTCATGACCTTTTAATGTACCCACATTTATTCTCTACCGGCTCAGTTCCAGCTTGAGGTATCAGTTTTTCCCCAGTACTCTATTTAGTTTTATGTTTAGTTCATGTACCCAAGTTTCTTTTATGTCAAGGTATGTATGTATGGTTCGTGAATTCGGTTTAGCCATGTAGTTCAGTTTGGAGGTAGTCATTCCATCAATTTTCAACTTAAATTATCCGTGTTTGAATATGATGATTGCGTTTCTCTGCTTTTCTGTATGGTTTTCAACATTTGAGGATGAATATTCCCAAGAGGGAGATATTCTAATACCTTGAAAGCTCAAAGATCAGACCCTGGAGTTGAAATGGAGAAAATTGAAAATCTGGCATCTGGTCACAGAATGAGTCGTTCTGTGACCCGTGGGATAGACCACGATTCGTGAAGTAACTCATGGTGAGGTACAGGACTTGAGTTGGAATTTTGGATTTTGGAGTCCCTTCGGACTAACCACGAGTCATGGTTAGTCCCCACAAATCATTGAGTCAATCTTGGTCAAGGGCTATGAGAAGGTGAAGAAAAACTTGGCAGTGTACCCTACGAAAGGTCACCACGAGTCGTGTTCAGTCACCACGAGTCGTGGGATGAGTCGTAGTCAGTCGATTGGATATGATTTGAAATTTGGGCGGTGAGGAGGATGGGTGCTGACCACGAGTCGTGGTCACCAGTAAGGACTCGTGAGGTTCCCTGTGATGAGCCCCAAATGAACTACTGGAAAGTGCAATCGACGACTGATGCCACGAGTCGTGGTCTTGAGTAACGAGTCGTCCAGTCCCTCGTGCGGACTGGTAGTCAGTTATTTTCTGCGAATTTAGCAAGGGACTTTCCGTAATTCCTATGATCCTAAGGCCTAAACTACATCGTTTTAAGCTATGAATGATGAGTTTTAAGAGGGGTAAGTTCATTATAGGGCATTCTTACTCTGCATGAAAAGTTAGAGAGCTAGAGAGGTGATCAAGTTCCTTTTCCTTCAAGTTTTCCTTCAATCTTTCATTGGGAAATCAAGAATTGGTAAACTCAGATCTTCCCCAGGTATGTAGGATTATGAATGGGTGAATTCGTTCACACACATGGACAATCTCTCTCTAAATCACGGAAATTCCTATGTCGATTCTATGGGGTTTTAACCCAATGCATAAAATTTCTAATTCTCTACATGGGTATGATATAAATATATTTCTACTAGTGAAATATGATTCATGGGCAAGTTTTACATTGTTTTCTATTAAAATCATGTTCCAAGCTTTATAAATCAAAATGTCCATTTATGAGAAATTCATGAAAGTTGAGATTTATGATGAATGTTCAAGTATGATGAGATATTATTGATGAAAAACATTTTTCCAAGTTACCCATGTTTATAATCATGTTTCAAGTGAATTGAGTATTTTCAAACATGTTAAAGTATTGGGCAATGCCCACATGTTCAAGTATGATTTACGATTTCCCCAATAAAGCTTACCATTAGATTTTAGAGCGAAGACTCCCAATTATTTTTAGCTTATGGTATGGTTTGAGCTAAAGCTTCTCATATATGATTTCTGATTTGAGATGTATTTGATTATTGAGCTTTGTCAATAGACTATGGTGAGCTTCGTTGAAAAACGATGGAGAGCATATGCATGTTTTTGGGAGTAGTGTCTAACACCGAGTAGGCTAAGGGTCGATCACCCTATGCCTCAGAACTATGCGCCAATGTAGGTTATTACTTATACACACACACACACACACACACACACACACTACTTGGGACCTCCCTTGTGAGCTATCCCCTGCCCCGATTGGGCCTCAAGCTTGATATCGATATCACGGTATCGTCCTTAGCCTTGACAAGACTTTGGAAGGCTCTACCCACTTGAGTATGATAGTTGGGACCACGTAAGCTATATCGTGGTATGTCGGTTATATGACGAGTCTCCCATTGTTCCTCATGATTTCAGTTATGCATGTTCATCACTCATGATATATATTTATATAAATGTTCTAAAACAAGTTTGACCCATTGTTCAGTTTTATTTATGATTATGAGATTTCAACTTTGGGTCAATCGTCCCAGTTATGATGTTATGTTATGATCATATCATGATTTCAGAAAATAGCATGCAAGCCCTACTCTTAGATTCTTATCTTATTCATAATTTATATTATGCATGTTTTAAATGATTTTACTTACTTAATCAGTTTTACTCACCCTGCATACTCGGTACATTCCATGTACTGACCTCATACTCTATGCTGTATCGTTTCATGATACATACCTCGGTACTCTGACTCAGCCTCGTCCGTAGCTAGCCTTTCAGAGTTAGCATCCCACATCTATTGGTGAGTCCTCATCCCCCGAGGACTATGCTTTATTAGTTTTCTTTATGTATTCAATATTAGACATAGAGAGTTAGTTGGTGTCTTGTCACGAAAAATCTGTCGTAAAGTTTAGTTCTTCGTTCCGTCGTCGATCAATCTATCAATCAACTCATCAATATTAGAGGCTTTTTAGACATAGAATGTAATCAGCTTCAGATTCGTGTGTATTTTTGATGTTATGCTTATTTCATACTTCCACTAAGTTTATTATGATGATCTACCATTTTTATGATTGAGTTATATGTTATGTTCATGCCATTGGTCGACTTGGAGTCCCTTGGGGTTCCTTGTCCTGTGTCTCGGTCTGGGTTTATGTTTGGGTCATGACAGTCTAGCCCTCCGACACTGCTCCTGACCTGCCCTGTCAATCTCATACTGATGCTGCCTAATTCCCTCTATATTCTGAGCAAAGGCCTGAATCTATGAGATATCCATATCCTCTTGTAACGTAGTTGTGATACAAGATTCCACATACTCTGGTGCAAGTCCCATAATAAACTGATGTACCCTAGCTGGCATAGTATCAACAAATGCTGGCGCATATCTAGCTAAGGAATCAAATCTCAGAGCATATTCTCTGATGCTCATTCTGCCCTACTCTAGATGTAAGAATTTCTCTACTGTGGCTTGCCATATCTCTCAGGGAAGATAATGTCTATTAAGGCTTCAAAGAAGCTAGGCCACATAGGTAGAGGTGCATCTCTGCTCTGGTCCTTTCCTAACTTTCATACCACAAAACTGTTATCTCTCGTAATCAGAACACTACTAACTCAACTGATTATGTGGATAAGCATGCATAACCCTGAATATCCACTGTAGATGGTCTATGATGTTTGAGGGTCCTCTCTACTGTCTATTCCTGTAAACTGCAGAGGACTCAAGACAAGGAACTTACGAACTCTCAAACTCCCGGGCCCCTTAGTAGGCTCGGCAATAACTGGTACTACTGGCTGAAGCTGATGCTGAGCAGCCATCATCTGAACTGTTATACCCCGAGGACTCAAAGATCGGACCCAAGAGTTGAAACGGGGAAAAACTGAAAATCTGGGTTGCAGACACAGGACGAGTCGTTGGACGTCTCGTGAGGAGACCCACAAGTCATCAGGTGACTCGTGGGGAGACTTGTGTGAAAGGATGGTTGAAGGTCCCCATAGGCGAGGGAACGACTTGTGGTCATCCACCATGAGTCGTTAAGTCAGCCATGGGATGAAGTTAAAAAATAAAATGGGAGGATCGACTAGTGTACTTAATGGAAGGAGACCACAACTCGTCATGTCAGTCAACGAGTCGTGGTGTGAGTCGTCGGGAGGAATTTTAATAAAATGGTTTTAAGGAGGAAGTGAACATGACGAGTGGTGGCCACGACTCATGGCCACCAGTAACAAATTGTTATGTCGTCCGTTAGAGGTTCTAGTGACCAGTTCAGACAATGTACTTAACGGGAAAGGTGACGGATCGGTGAAGACTGGCAACGAGTCGTCAGGTCACTCGTTGGGACCCCCGACAGTTATTTTCCTGCGAGTTAGTAAGGACTTTTACGTAAATTTCTAAGATCCTAAGGTTTAAACTACGACGTTTTGGGTTATGAATAGAAAAATTTAAAGGGGTTAAAATCAGATTTCACTCCGTTCTTTCATGCATGCAAGGTAGAGGAAGTTCGGGAATGAATCAAGCCTAGAATTCATCAATCCATTGCAATTTCTTCTTGGGTCATCAAGTGAGATTTAGGATTTGATAATCCCACGTAAGTAGGGTCATCAATGGGTGAATTCTTCCAAACCCGTGCTCCTACTCTATGATTTTACTTAAAATTTATCCAAAAAAAACTCATGGGGTTTTGTAATCTATTTATAAAAATCAAATGATTTAATTATGAATTTTGTGATTTTGAAATATTATCATAATCTATGGATTTTAATCATCTTTTGAAATTTAAATTGATTATAATATTATTGATTTAATTTCTAAGCAATTAAGCTTAATTATGCATGCTCATGACGAATCAATTTATGATCTAATTTTCTATTGATGTTCTTTACAAGCCCAGCCTGAATTATGTTTTAAATTATGAATTTATTATGTTACCCATTGTGATTTTTAGGGAATTCAAGCTATATGCATGATCTACAAGTATATATATGAATTTTATTAATCATGAATTATGTTTTTGGCCGAACCGCGGGCCTCATGTCATGGCTAGTTCACATATGTTCAAGCATCTGTACGATTATCATGATTTAACTAGCCCATGAACTCATGTATGTATTATTATGAGCACTATATATGTTTTGAGAGTAGTATCGAACACCGAGTAGGTTCAGGGCTCAGGTTAAGCCCCGGATCTCATGAACTACGTTCCACCGTAGGTATGTTGGGACCCCTTACATGTTAGTCCCTGACCCAAGTGGCCCTTTTCCTGGTGATATCACACTTTCATGGTTCTATCCTTGGCAAGGTACGAACACCCTCCCCACTAGGCTCACAAGTCGGGCTTCATGTGTGCTCATATGGGGTATGTCAGTTAAGAGAATCTCCTACTCTTCCTCATATTTATGCATGTTATGATTATGTATGTTAGCTCAAGTCAAGTTAAGTAAAGCTCTTCTCTTATTATTATGACTATGTTTATGTTACGAATATTTTGAAAACTTTGAGCCGCATGATATGTTATTATGATTTACGATACAAGCATGATGTTCTACTCTTATGATCATTTATGAATTTCATATATGTTTTAAAATGTCCGCTTTAAAACATTCCATGTACTGACCACATATTTTCTATGTTGTATCATCTCATGATACAGGTCCCAGTTCTTAGGCTCATCCTCACCCATAGATAGATTCAGACTTGCTCTCAGCGCACTTGGTGAATCCTCATGTTTTGAGGGCTACATGTTCACACTCTATGTTATTCCTTTCAGTTTTGTTATGCCCCATAAAATTCCCAACACATAGATGGCCTATTCGCGTGTTGGTTAAGAGTATTTGAAGGCCATACATGCTAGAAAAAGGCCCGGAAAAAGACCAGACGAGAAACCTATCGAACCATCGCTGAAGGAGCTGAGACAGAGCCCCTCCGCGATGGCAACGTGTCACGGAGGTGGAGCCTCCGCGTTGGCTTCGTGACACGTTGGCCCTGTCTAGCCCCAAGTATAAAAACCTCCAACTTCGGTTTAAATGTTATATTTCATATAATTTCCAGAGAAGTCGAGGGAAAAACAGAGAGGACGAAGATTCCATTGAAATTTCCTTCCGATTACGCCGTCAAACACGGTCCAAACTCAAATTAACTCCAGATACCGAGGTATTAAGCAGTGAGGAGCATTCCTACGGATTTAGTTTCGCAAAATTCGGCCGGCGAATCGTCGTGCTACCGAACTAAGGTAAGTGGAATTGCTCCAAATTAGTGTCAATATACTCCTAGCCTTAAAGTGAATATTTCTCCCTTCTGGACTTTCGAGAAATAGTGAGTTTTTTGACCGTCTTTCGATAAGCCAAAGTTTGGACTATAAATATATCGAAAGTGACGTTTTCTTTCAGAATATTGGTGTATTTAGTTCTAATTGACATGTATATGAATGTAGTTGGGAGAAACAGCAGAAGTACTGACGGAAATCACATTGGTCAGTTGGGTACTCAGAAACCAGGTATGTAAGCTATTCTTTCGGCAAGCCAGGAAGTACAGTCTAGAAAATAAATAGAACAAAGGCTACTGACAAATACCCAGCGTACAGGAACAATTTTAGTATAATTTCCAGCAAGCATGCTAGTATATCATTACGTACCATGTGATAATCAGAATAACGGATAGTCAGATGATTTTAGATAGTAACCTGGTATCAGCTAGTAGCTCAGCATGTTCTTACGTAATACCCAGAATGGAAGTTGTCAAAGTAGTATAATGAATTAGCAAGATTACAGATAGTATGTATTACATTTGTTGAGACTGTATCCAGTAACAGATGGCACATCTTATGTTATTGAGCTATATCCAGTTACAGATGGCATGTTCTATGTTATTGAGTTATATCCAGATGTAATCAGATCAGTAATCAGGTATAGAAATAACTCTAGATATAGATGTAGCTCCAGAAATAGATATGGCTCTAGAAACTAATATAGCTTCAGATCACGGATAACAATAATCAGATAAACAGATAAGGGCCAGGTAGCAGTTAGTCCAACAATCAGAAACAGTGTAAAGTAGGATATAGCATCAGTTGTTTAATACGGACTCGCCTTGAAATAAAAGAAGAAAATATGATTAGTATTTTTCATTTGAGCATGCTTGCTGTGTATGTGTTTTGCATGTTGAGACTTGTTGTGGCATGTGGGCACCCTTTAGCATCCCCTCCGCCCCTGGGTTATAGCTGTGCCGATACAAGATTCAGATACCGCCACCAGCTGGGCGATGTCGTCCGCCTAGAGGACGATGATGGCCGACCACCATGATAATACGGTCCAGATTACCCTTCTTTCAGGGGCAGTTCAGTTTACTCTGCGCAGAGCCAAATTACCCTGTTTACAGGGGCAGATTACTCTGTGTGCGCTTGTGGCCGGGGGCAGTTTCAGATATAAATTTTTATAAAAATTACCCTGTTGCGTGCTTGCATCCAGGGGCAGTTTCAGTCACAGATACAGCAGCAGATTACCCCGTGAGCGCTTGCGCACAGAGGCAGGAGTCTTCGGACTCAGACACAGTTTATTGTCAGAGGCCAAGGCTTGAGCTACGTACCCAAGAGGGCCGGTAGGAGGAGCTCACAGTTATGAGATGAGTGGAGTGACTTATTTTTGGGTTGTTTAGACCCGGGTAGGGGTAAATAGATTATTCTGTTGGTTGGCACCTTCCGGCTTATGGGGGTCGGTCAGGTATTGTGTGTATTTATATGTATATCTATATGTGCTATTAGATACTGATAGACAGTAGGACGATACGTCGTCAGGTACGCCCAGTTTACTTACAGAATAAGTAAACTCTCCCCAGTTATCCTCAGCCAGATAGACTCAGCTACTTCCTGCCTACATGTCATGTTATTGTTGTTACCCATTTCAGTTGTATATTTCAGTTTGCTTTACATGCTCGGTACCTGTGGTACTGAAGCCCGTGGTGGCGCTGCATTGCTTGCCTGCAGGTACACATAGACGAGGAGTCGATCCCTCGTGATCCAGTCAGCAGAGTTGTCAGCTCCTATCCTCCGGAGCTAGACAGTCGGAGGTTGCTCCTATTTCCTTTTGATTACAATTTGGGTAGGTCGGGGCCCTGTCCCGACCATTCTATTATTACTTCCTAGAGACTTGCAGTCTGATGTTTCCCTGTGGTAGTGGAGCCGGTCGTGTGGGGCCGTGCATGTACATATGTGTTTGGTTGATTATGTTGGCCGTGTGGGGCCATAGTCTGATAGTAGTGGTGACCTTGCCGGTCACGTAGTTATTCAGTATTCTATTGTTAAGTTACAGATAACTAGACAGCATGGTGGCCTTGTCGGCCCGCATAGGTTTCCCTATATGAAATGATTCTGGTTAGTTGATGATATAGTACAGGTGGCTACAGGCCCAGTCGGCCAGAGGCTGTATTTACAGCCGTTATATAGCCGGTTAGTTTCTTGAAATAGAGCCAGAGTCAGCCAAAGCACCAGATATGCTTAGGCTGGACCATTTAGCAGCCCAGAGTCTAGCAGGCACCAGGTGCCCGTCATGCCCCCCAAAGTGGGGTGTGACAATTTTCTGAACGTTGGATTAGTTGGGGAGTTGTCCCATCAACTCGCCTTTCATATTTAGAGGCTTATCAGACTACAAGTTGTACTCCGCCGTATTGTATAAGTCTTGTACTGATTTCCCTTACGCTATGCTATGATTACATTATTTACGTTAAGTCTTTCGCTCATGTGATTGACTTAGATGTATGCTCATGTCATGGGTCGACTTGGGGTCTCTCGGGGCTCCTTGTCCCGTGTCTATGATCCGAGTGCACATTTGGGTCGTGACATGAACCAACATACATACTGCACTCCTAACATCCTGATATAAGGGTATAGGAGGAACTGAAAGTGATGTCGATGCTTCTGTTACCCTCGGAGGTTCCTGGTGCCCTAGGGAACGCTGGGAGACAAAGAGGATGTCTCTCTCTCTGTCCTCAAGCTGGGCTGTCCCCAACTGTGGCATCCTGCTGGTACCCTTTCCTGCTACGTTGTCTAGCTCACGACTGGTTATGGTCTGTCTTATGTCCGACATCTCTGTAGACAGACATAACAACATAAGCTTAGGGACTCAACCCTAGATAGCTCAGCTCTATAACACGATCTGAGAAAAAGAAGGGATAACCATACTATCATGCCTCGTAGCTTCTTACTTATAAAGTGTGGTGCACAAAACATTTATAAACAAGACTCTATTGGACACAGCTTGCAAATTCCCTAGGATACGACGTTGCTCTAATACCAAGTTTGTCACACCCCACCTTGGGAGGCGTAACTGGCACCTCATGCCGTACTCTAAGTTGACCTGGCCGAACATATACACTTCTGGTGCATGCCAGTAGTGCATAATCAAGAAAACAAATAGCTATATCTCGGCTGTAAATACAACTCTAGGCCGACAAGGCTACTACACAACACCTGCAGTAAATCAGCTAACCCAACAATTGCAACAGTAATATCATCCTATGTGGGCCGACAAGACCACCATGCCCCTAACAAATAACATAACTAGGCCAACAACACATATCATATCACATATAGGCCTCACACGGCTAACAACGCATAACTAACCAAAAACTGTAGTTTGCAAGCCTCTAAGAGTAAAATATTAATCGGGATAGGGACCCGGCCTACCCAGAATCTATACAAAAGAATATAGTCAAACCTTAAATGCTTGGAAAATCCAGAAGAAAGGAGCTAGCCAATCTACTGGGATTGAACAGCTGCTGAGATGGTCTCGAACTCTGTCTAGACCTGCAGACAAGTATGCAGCACCCCATACTTGGGCTTCAATTCAATATGTACCAAATATGTAAGGCAGTAAATAATAACTGAATGAAAGCTGATAAGGAACTGAAATTCATCCGTAATAAGGGCCAGAAGTTAACCTCACAATATGAACTATAACTAATAGGTAATGTAAAAACAAGAACCTAACCTGGCCCCCATAAGCCCGAAAGGTACAAACAACAAAAAATAACCTGCCTGGGCCCCCCATAAGCCTCGACAAGTGCAAGCAAACCATACCCTTCCTATCAGTACCACTATAGACCCGTAGGCAAGCTGTAACTAAAATATACTCGATCTCTGAAGCTGTGACAGAACCTTCTGGGCTCTTGTGACTGTGTCTGAGCCATCTGGGCTCCTATAGCTGTATCTGAGCCGTCTGGAATCCTGTAGCTGTATCTGAGACCTCTAGGCTCTTGTAATTATGTCTGAGCCATCTGGGCTCCTGTACTTGTATTTGAGCCATTTGGGCTCCTATAACTGTATCTGAGCCTCCTGGGCTCCTGTAATTGTGTCTGTAAGTGGAAATAAGCTATACGATCGCTAACTATAGGTAATTCACCTAGAAAGCTACCACCCGATCCCTTTGGCAACCTTGGTGCCACTAACTAGAACATAAGGCCATTCTATCATGATTCTAGTCCTATAGGCGTCAAGATACGCTAATGGTTTATAGGTGAACTCCATTGGATATATATAGGCGTAGAACAGTACATCGTATTGCCAAACTATGCCTTGTACTACTTAACTTAACAAAGTACACTAACAAATATCCTCAGGCCTCCTTGGCCTCACTATGGCAACGAAACATTTACTAGTCCCCTTAACTGGTAAATAACTGAACAAGGAATCCCTTCGTCGCCTCTAGCGATAATCAAAACTGAATACGAACTTTCTGATAAAGGATACTATGTTATAATCTCAATTCGTCTTGTAGCAGCTAACCATAACACTATAAGCACAAGCTACTACAAAGTAGTGATCGTATCAGCTAAACAATAGGAGTAACTTGCCGAGAGGAGTTAGCCTTAACATACCCTAGTTGCTGAATTCTACTTAATTAACCCTGCTGTAGTTCAAGAACCGATAACTCTTCCAACTTGAAGTCCTTACACTGAGGGAATATCGCTGGCAACTTCTTTTACAAACGTAACAACCACAAGTCATAACATGTACAATTCGGCCGCAAGCTTATAGGTTCCCGAGAGTTTAGAAGGTAGAAATACTTACTTATCACTTATAGATGTCTAAGACTCAATTAGAAGTGATTGCTACAACTTCTACTCGGTGGGACTCCGACAATGCGAGCTAGATTTCAAGAAATAACCCTATAGATACGTTACCTGTAGGCCCAGAACTTATTATCATGGACGAATTTACATTCTAACGGATTTTAACGACATAATTTTGCGATTAACCGATGAAAAGTTGAAGGAGGAAGAGGTACCGCCGAAGTATGTTCTCAAGGAAATGTTTTTCAAATGAATCTCAACTTACACTTAACTATATATATGTATTGAGGCGGTGAGCAGGGGGCACCGCGCCTCGCGTGCCCAACCTCCAGCCCCGGCCTCTCGCCCGCTCGACAACATGCTCAGGCGATCATTCCCCGAGTCCTTTTCCGCACGCGTCAGACTCTAAAACTCTCAACATACATATGCACCCGTCGGTTAAACGATAGAAACTTACGGTGTAACAATAAAAGAAATAAAGGAAGACAAAAATCTAAAAGGAATTTATGGATTACCAACAAAAATCTAGGAGAAATTCATGGAATGAATATCAAAAATGGTTTCGAATTATCTGAGAATTTTTTATTTATTTAGAGCTTATATCAAAATATTATATAAATAAGATATTTAATTATATTACGATATCTACAAATCAAGGAAAACAGATAGACGTTATAGAGTAATTTATAAGATAACAATTTTACCGTATTTTTTTTGATTTTGCCTAATCTGATAGATCCTATAAATATTTTTTTTCTATTTTGAAAATTTGAAAATATTAATATATTTTATAATTATTACTCAGAATATGTGCGGTTACATTTTTTCCCTTTTTAAAAAATTAAAACCGGCCGCAAGAGCCTTATTGAAAAAAAGAAAAGAAAGAAAAAGAACAGTTTTACAGGTCTGCTAACAATTGGGCTTGGTCCCAAAGGCCCAAATGAAACAAAAGCAAAAAAAATAAACAAAAAAAAAACAAAAAATATACTTTGGTAGGATGATTTTTTATACTTTGACCAATTATAAAAGTGTGATGCATTTTGGGATTGGAGTCGAAAACATTAAAGTGCAAATCTAATCTTACACCTTCTTGTTAAATAGAATCACCTTGTTAAAACCTTAGAAATATATAAGTTAATTATATCCAAAAAAAAAGAAGAAGAAAGAATAAAGTGTAAGAATAGGACATAAAATCCTACTCTTAATAAAGAAAGATAGAGGAAACTACATAAAATTGATGTAAAGAGATAAGATCGAAGTAATAGGTCTAATTCTTAGGTTCAAGGTTTATATTTTATTAATGGCCTCATCCTCATTAGGTTTCTCTTTTTTTCCTTATTCACTGAATCCAACCCATCCATTTAAAATGAACAAAAAAGTTGGTGAAATATTGACTTTGCTGGTGTGTACCAATTAAGTAATTTAATTACCAAACTAGCCTTCACCTAACCACAATTCCTCCAACAACCATAAACCTCCTTATAAAACCCTTTTGCATCTCACTCTCTGCTCTTCAGGTAACTACATTACAACTCCTTTTTTTTTCTTACAATAATTAATTATATAGTTATAAGTTATAGACAGAAATCAATGGCTCTTTCAACTGGCAGCACCAAATCTCTTCTTCCTAATAAATCCTTAATACAAACTCAACCTCTTTTACCTTCTCCTCAACGTGCCTTTCCTACCAACTCAACCAAAGCCGTTAGATTTCTGCAACCAATTTCAGCGGTCCATTCTTCCGAAAGGACCCCTAAAGCTTCGCCGCCGGCAGCCAGCTCCGCCGCTCCCACGGTGACGAAACCAGACCAAGTTTCTAAGAAATGGTCCATTGATAGCTGGAAAACCAAGAAAGCACTTCAACTTCCCGAGTACCCAAATCAAGATGATCTTGAATCTGTTCTCAAGACCATCGAAGATTTCCCTCCCATTGTGTTTGCTGGTGAGGCGAGGAGTCTTGAAGAGCGCCTTGGAGAGGCTGCAATGGGCAAGGCTTTTTTGCTTCAAGGTGGTGACTGTGCGGAGAGTTTCAAGGAATTCAATGCTGTTAACATAAGGGACACTTTCAGAATCCTCCTTCAAATGGGTGCTGTTCTTATGTTCGGTGGTCAGGTCCCCGTTGTCAAGGTGAACTCTTTTTTTCTTTTTTGTATTTAATATTATATGTAAAGCAATAGATCTCATCTTGCTGTAGCTGTACCTTTCAATACTTTGTTGTTTGTTTCTTCTTTTCTACTTGCTCGTTTCATTTGATTAGAATGTGATATGCCGCAAATTGTATTTGAATATAAAATTAATAAAAATAATAGATTAATATCCTTTCTTTAACCATATTCAAATTCACTGTCATATAATTTTTACTAATTCAGCTGTAATATTTTTATTTGTTCCCTCTAGAATATAATAAATAATTGTATAACTTAAACAAGTTTAGATTAATTAATGAGTTCAAAGCCACATCATCAAAAGAAATTATTTTCCTTTGTATATTAAATTAGTTCGATATTTAGGGCCCTTTTAGTAATGAGAGATGAAATTATGATTGAAATCACATGAGGTTAAGTTGAAATTTAGTCTGGACATATAATTTGAAATTTTAAGTTATATTTTTTTATGAACATAAAAGGTAAATTGTAAAAAATCTATTAAAATATATTCAATTTTTATACAATCTTACAAAATAAGTAAAAATTCATAAAAATGTAATACGCTATCACAAAATAATTTTTTTAAGAAAATAATATTTATTGATTGAACTTTAGTTCAATAAAAAGTAAAATTGAACATGGGTTATAGTGTACTACTCTTTTATATAATCCTCCCACATAGTACATAATCTCCTTACGTTGAGCATGCATTTCTCAATCAGATGACCAAGAATATGAACCAACATTGTTACTTTGAGCCATTTGTTAGTTAATATCATAAATAACTATAGTATCTATGTTAAGGGTGAAAATTGTTTACACCCCTCAACTTTGCTTTAAAATCAAACTCTTCCCTCAACTTTGAACAATAGACACTCTCCCCTTTATCCTATTTGATTTTTTAAAATACTTGTTTTACCCTTGTTATTTTCAATCATCTATTTATGTAATAATTTTTTATATTATATATAATATTTATTTTTAACCTAGATATTTTTAATTTCTTATTTAAATTCACTAACATTATAAGTAGAGCAATATTTCTATGATTTTGTCACAAAATCTAATGCTATTTAATATTTTTTTAATTATTATTATTAAAATATTATATACATTAAATGTGTATATATGTATGTGTATACATGTTTGTATGTGTGTTTATGTTTCTCCTCTTTCTTAACCTTTATTATCTATATAAGCAAATATAATTTGATTGTTATTAATAGCATATTTCATAAATTATAATTTAAAATTAATTTACATTATAATAAATAATCCTTAAGTTTGGCTTTATTTTATTGATTCTTTTTGTATTTCATGCATTGAGATAAATTTATAAAATTATTATTATCTTTTATTTTCACTTATAATAAATAAATATTAGAGTTTTGATTATTATTAATAAAATTATTTTTTTATTCTGCTAATTTACTTTATTATAAAACGTCATTAACTTATATATTAATTAGTATTTTTTTATTTTATTTTGTCCTAAGAGTTAATATTTATATTTTATTAAAAATATTATTACATAGATTTTAAAAAAAAGTTATGATTTTAAAGAACTAAAAAGAAGAAGACAAAGTTAATAATTTAAGGGTAAAATAGATATTTTAAAAAGTCAACTATAATAAAGGAGAGAGAATGTCTATTGTTCAAAGTTGAGGGGGAATTTGACTTTTATAGCAAAGTGTTTTCACCCTCATGTTAATATTTCATGAATATTTCATCTTAAACTAAATGAAAATTCATTTTTTACAAAATATAAACTTCTGAGTTAAATTTTATATTTGAAAAAGTTTATCTCATGATCTGAAACTTCAAATCAAGCTTTTTGAAAAGTTGAGATTTCATCTCATAATTTCAAATCACTAGATAAAATCGCATGTCCACATGCTTACTTAGAATATTTATTTTTGTCTCAACTCTTTTGTGCTTCACTAACCTCAATATATATGATAATATTTTTTCACACTTGTTATATTTTACTTATATCTCATACTTCAACACAAGAGAAAAACAGTATTTATAGGTGTAAAATTTTTTCATAGATTAAATGCCAAGACAGTAGGATAATCATTTGAGGTTAGTGGAACAATTAGGAGATAATAGAAAAACATATCATAGTGATTATAAGAAAATAATAACTATTTTCTCCACTTTATGATGATTAATATCTCATGTATTTTAATATTTTTAATAATAAAATACTTTTATTCCAACGGAGAAAGTATAAACAATTTCTTTAACTATATGTTTCTTTTTCTTTTTTTGAAGTATTTTTAGTCATAAAAATTGTCAGTCGTCATTTGAATTAAGACAAATGTTTTGATTGTTTGACCTCTTTTGCTCCTTGGTTAAATTTGGAATGTTTCTTTTATTTATTTAAGTTGCCTATAAAGAAATAAATATTGAACTCAATTCTTACGATAGTCGTAGCTTTCAATGATTTGTTTGTTGCTTTATACTTTTTTTTCTTTTTTACCTTGAATTCATTTCTAGAAAGAATCAAAATCAGCTTCTGGACATAGTTTGAGAGTAAATAAATTTCTTCTTTTGGTATATACTTCGATTTCTTTCACCGTATTGAAATCCATCTTCAAAATTGTGCTGGTTAAGGGGATGTATTCACTAATAGATTCCTTGGCAACTGATATATGTGTACGTGTATAAATAGGTTGGAAGAATGGCTGGGCAATTTGCAAAGCCTAGATCAGACCCATTTGAAGAGAAGAATGGAGTAAAGCTGCCAAGTTACAGGGGAGACAATGTGAATGGAGATGCATTTGATGAGAAATCCAGAATTCCAGACCCTCAAAGGATGATCAGGGCTTATTGCCAATCTGCAGCTACTTTGAATCTTTTAAGAGCCTTTGCAAAAGGAGGATATGCTGCCATGCAGAGGATCAACCAATGGAATTTAGATTTCACAGAGCACAGTGAACAGGGTGATAGGTATATTCCATCTTGTATCACCTTATTGTTAATATTCTTGGAAATTATGGCTATTTTGGCGTTATCATGTCATTTTCAGAAGTTGTTGACAACACCGCTAGATTTTATGTTGTGTTTCATCAGTCGCTAAAACAAACATAAGTGGAAAATAGAAGAATAAAGTTTTGTTGCATTCATCATTGTGAAGAGTAATCTATTTTGTGGATATCTCAAAACAAAAATTTTCTTCGGCTTTTAGAAGGCTTGTTTGTGCAAACCATTTAAAATTAGTAAATAGCTTGACTTGATTTGATACCTAAGTTTTTATTTAATCAGCTAATAATGTTTTTATTTTATGAAATGACAGATATCAAGAATTAGCTAATAGAGTGGATGAGGCCCTTGGTTTCATGGCTGCTGCCGGACTTACAATAGACCATCCTATCATGAAAACCACTGAGTTTTGGACGTCTCACGAGTG
The DNA here is from genome assembly GCA_035772735.1 of Datura wrightii. Classification (NCBI taxonomy): domain Eukaryota; kingdom Viridiplantae; phylum Streptophyta; class Magnoliopsida; order Solanales; family Solanaceae; genus Datura; species Datura wrightii. The sequence goes on from JASDFA010000016.1 coordinate 125,542,060, forward strand.
CTTACTTTTGCCATATGAGCAGTCACTTACAAGATTGGATTCAACTTCTGGCCTTTATTATGATTGCTCTGCCCATTTTCTTTGGGCAGGGGAGAGAACCAGACAATTGGATGGTGCCCATGTTGAGTTCTTGAGAGGAATTGCCAACCCTCTTGGTATAAAGGTGACTATAGTGAATATTTTATGATTGCTCTTGGAAATGTGATTTTGCATATGTTGATCATATTAAATTGGTAAAATAATATGCATCTAACATGAAAATTTGTGTTTGTAGGTGAGTGACAAGATGGATCCAAATGAGTTAGTTAAGCTCATTGATATTTTGAACCCTAAAAACAAACCAGGAAGGACTACAATAATTACCAGAATGGGAGCAGAGAACATGAGGATTAAGCTTCCTCATCTAATAAGGGCAGTTAGAAGAGCAGGGCAAATCGTTACTTGGGTATCTGATCCTATGCATGGAAATACCATCAAGGCACCTTGTGGTTTGAAAACACGACCATTTGATTCCATTAGGGTAAGTTTCGTACCTCGTACGTAATTTTCTAATTCATAGGGGGCCACTAAATCAACCATCTTATGATGTGAATTAGGGGTGAAGCTTGGTTTAGGCAAGAGGATTCAATTGAATCCCTTTGGTCGAAGAATTATACTATAAAAGTTGGACAAAGAATAAATTTTCTTGATAACTTATACATTGTTTAATCCCCTTGACATTAGAAAAAATTCTAATGAAGTCGCAAAAGGATTCAGAAATGTTCTATGACATATATTCATCCTTTGATGTGACATTCTAGTATTTTTCTTAATCCTCTTGTATAAATGTTTGGCTCCACCACTGATGTGAATGTGGGTTGCTTACAAAAGAATCACTCTTTCTTGATAGGAAGACTCTAGGCCAAGAATGTGCTGAGAGATAGGTAGGTAAGGGAGTCGCTGAATTTGGAGGGTGGTTCCTTAGGCGAATCAGTCAAAATTATATTTCCTAAACTGTTATGGTGGATTTAATATATCTCACAGGTAGATTGGCGATTGTGTCTCCTTTAGTACGGACAATCTTTTGTATCTTCTTTTTCAATGATGCTCAATAACAAATAAGAACAATTCCCTTATAAAAATGATTCAAAATTTACATCAACCTGCATGACTTAGTGACTTAATTACCGAGGATTCAAATGTTAGAGCTTGTATACATCTTACAGTTGTACTCTTTTTGGAACAGGCTGAAGTGAGAGCATTCTTTGACGTGCATGAGCAAGAAGGAAGCCATCCAGGAGGAGTTCACCTAGAGATGACAGGCCAAAATGTCACAGAGTGCATCGGTGGATCAAAGACCGTGACTTTCGATGATCTGAGCTCACGCTACCACACCCATTGTGATCCTAGGCTCAACGCATCTCAATCGCTTGAACTTGCCTTCATTATTGCTGAACGCCTAAGAAAAAGAAGGCTTGGATCGCAAAGCTCATTAGGTTACTAGATATGTAAAATGCATTCGTTCCTGCTTTGACAAAATTTCTATTTTACCTAAATTATAAATTGCTGTACTAATACTTTTTGTTTAGAGTTATTATTTCTTCTTTTAAAAAATCTTGATGATAAGTTACGTTTACCCTTTCATGTTGGAAGATTGAAAATGTATGAGAGTTTGATGTATCAAAACAAAATGTATGTGAGCTTGATGAGTGATGAGACTGAACAAGTATTCATTTGTCACTTATATACTAATGTGTCATAGCATAATCGGTTCTTGTATATTCTCTATTTCAGTTTAAGTGTCTTATCTTTTTTAAATCTATTTAGAAAAACATACTTTCTATATTTATTAAATTTTTAGTTGACATTTAATTTCTAACGTTTTACATTATTTGTTCATAAGATTACTAAGATTCAAAAGTTATTTTGGTGCATTATACATCTTTTTGGTTTAAGATTATACTCTCTCTTGTTCATATTTGATATTTTTATGTATTTAATTTGATTCACTATAAGTGGTATTTTATATAATCAAAGAAGATAGTAATTAATTTTTTTTCAAGTTTACCCCTATTTAGATAAGTGGGTTCTTATGTAAACAAATAAAATCTATTAAATAGGTACTACTTAATTAAGAGAAAGTTCTCCCTCCATTCTATTTTAGCGGTTGATTTGGCTAAAAATATTATTCCGAAATATAGTTATTTTAAAAATTAAGACTAAAGTTGACAATTATTTTTAATTTTACCTTTAACATTAAATAAGTAGTTCATATATTTCTCAATTCTCAAAAGCATCTAACAAATAGGGGTAACTTAGTAAGTTATTATTTTTCTTAATTAGCATGAATAACAGAAAAAGAGACAGTTAAATTGGGATGAAGAGAGTGATAAAAACAACTTTTTAGTTTCTAGGAATAGACAGATTTCTCAAGGGGCGTGCTTGTTTGCTAGAAAAATCATAAGAAACAAAATTAAATTTGTGAAGTAGGGTTAAGGCAAGTGAATTAGCTTTGAGCATACATCTCTTTTTTTTTTAAAAAAAAATTAAGCCCAAGAAATAGGAGCAAGGAAGCTGAATATATTTAACTAAGCAAAAAAATGAGAAATCTGAATATTAAAAATGGATTCACGAGAGCAATAAAAATAAGATCTTTGCATATTCAAAACTTAATCGCAAAGTTGTATATTACAAGTGAAAAAGTGAGATGTCCTCTTCTCCCATGCAATGGTTTACTTATAGGAGAAAAACTTATGGATAGTAACACAAAAATATTACTCTATTATCTAGGAAAATGCTATTCTAAACACTATTTGAGTAGTGTCAGATAACTGAGATTTGAATCGGGTTCGAGGAGATTTTTTGCAGATTGGAGATCATTGTAATTTGCAAGCTACCCTCAGTATGATGCTGGGCTTTCCCCGAGGAGGAGAAGTAGTGAAAGGTGCGTGGATAAGTACCTTGCCGAGTAATATCTCTTTATCCGATTGTCATGCCACTAGTTTGATGCCCCTAGTGGTACCTATACTTGAACTGTCATTGGTATTCAAAGAAAGCACTTATTCTGTATCCGACGCTCTAACTGAACTGGTGTTTTCCACGTATCAAATCCATGATAGCTCCATCTGCCAAAACTGAGTTTTACCCTATACAGATAGTCTCCCATTTTTGGATACTTAATAAAATATATTCTGGAAGTGGAAGAGCCGAAAATTTTGTGCGGGGATTAGCTAAAAAGACCTCTGTTAGTAGAAATAAATTGTGTCCCAACATCATTAATTTAAAACTTGTTTCGATGACATCTTTTGGGTTTTGCACTTAAGTCATGCGACATTCACTGGTTGGATGGAATTCTTCAGTTTAAGATGGTAATGATTATTCTTTTCTTTATTTAAATCAATACTCCATCCTTGATGTACATCTATATATAAAAAGGAAAACTTAAAAATGCTTGTGTTTTAGTTTTTTTCTCTGTCTCTTAGTAGCTTATCCTCACATTCTCCTATGTCCTTTGAATACAATTTGCATAGCAACCTGCTTCCCCCTTTAACAACGATAGCTCTGTAGAGATTACCGAAACTCCAGTTGCTAGAGTGGAAAGGCTCCCATTAAAGGTGTATCTTATGAGTGAAGATTCACTACCTACACCTTTGTCATCAAGCACATGTAAAGGCTTCACAATCAAAACTACACAACCTCTATAATTGACTCATCTTTCAAAACATAGGGCCAACATGATTAAGTATAAAACATGCAACAAATAGTACACCAACTTAGACATATTGAGCCTCTCACTTTCAGTGATGTTCCTCTCTCAGATTATTAATGCACACATGGAGCATAGAAAGCAAGACACTCTCATGCACACAAATGATGTAATGCACATATGTCACATACCAAAGCTTGCCCTTCATGTACATTTAGACCACTTGGTTGTTTCAAGAGATTCGGATCACAAGGTCTTTTCTTGGTTGTAATGTCGGCTAAGGATGGGTAGAAATAATATTTCTTTTATAGTGACTACTGCCCTAAGCACTTTTAAGATATTTTTAGCTTTTCAAGTCCGCCACCTTTCTTGCTTATTCACCCTTCACTAACTCACCCTTTTTCTTTCCTTTCTTCTCATGCTTCTTTTTCACTACTTGACTGCTAGTCTTTTCTGTTTATAGACTCAATAAGAATTTTGCAATTAAAGCTCTTTCTTTCATTGTCCTAGCAGTAAGTAGACAATACAATTCTGTGAGCACCCCTTCTTTCTATTTTTCTTCTCTTACCATAATTTTTCTTTCTCCCTTAGCATTATACTTTGGTGGATCTTTACTTTTTAAGTCTCAAAGTGCCTAAGACTTTTTTTGGATCAACAAGTCTATGGTCTCACAAACAAAGGGATTAAACTACTTTCGTGGCTAAGAAAGAATAAGGCTTAATGGCTAAAATGGGGTTAACTAGGGAGAATGTATAGGAAGGTAAAAAGAACATGGAAAAATTTAGCTTTTTCAAAGAAATGCCTTGATCATATCCTAACTTCCTAATAATTAGTTATCCTACATGCACTAAGGCAAGTTATAGATGCTACAATATGTGCACACAAGACAATTCAGCTCACTTCTCATGGCAATCAAGAGTCTAGTCGGCTTCCAACATCCACACATCCACACATCCACACATCCACACATCCACACAATCATATTGAATAACATTTTTCATTATTAAGGCCTTAGAATCATTTTGAGTCAAATTAAAGAGCTATGTATGTCTCAAATAGATTCTTCACTTATGCACTCAAGTTGACCACTTTACTGACTCTAGCATTGCAGCTACGTAGAATGTCATAAGCACACAAGCGAATGATCTATGACTTAATCCTAAAAAAAATAAAAACATGATAAAATTTTCTTAAGATGGTCGTCATACATCTATAATAGGGAATGTTCACTACTCTATGACTACAATGACTCCTACAAAAATAAAAATTTACCCGATTCAAAGGACTCTCCTTCGAAAAAGAACTGAGGCCATAAGAAAAATCGAAGGGCGGGCAAAATATGCCAATTTTTTTAAATTTTCAAACAAAGCTCAATGAACTTACTTACCCTTGACCAACACCAACACCAACTAAAAAAAATTTAAACCAAAAATAACAATCTCAACAGCTAAAGACAAACAGAGTAACATCCCAAGGTGATAACATCTAAAATATATTCTTAAAGCAAATAATATACACGGTTATTGTATCAAAATAAGTAACTCGACGAGTGTCGGAGTTGAATCCCACGAGGACTAGGGAGTGATGAATTCAAGTGTCGATTGAGGATTTGATATTAGCTTGCACCATATAGATTTAACATAAAAACAAGGAAATGAGGGGAATAAACTTTGTAGAGAATTACACAAATTTCTTTAGTGAATTCAAAATAAAAGGATCAGCTAAGTTGTAGACAATATTATGAAATACTAGAGGTGCGGTGTAGATGAAATACTAATTAGATTGGGATGGGCCAGGTAATCTTCATAAGTTCAATAAGTGTAAATAATCTCGGAAAATAGGTAGCCTCAGCTTCCCATCCTATTGACTACCCCTAACTAGAGTTTTCTCAAACTCTAGCCGCAATTTAGCACACCCGAATTGATTTGGATCAACAACTTCACTATACCTAGCTATTAGTTGCTAATTAGGAAGGAGGAAGTAATTTCAGCTATTACTAGCTTAATTTTATACCCTCTCATCCATACCCACTACTAAATTCCCTTCCAATATTTAATTATTCTCTCCCGAGAAGCAATCAAGAAAGTATAGATAGACCCATATCATCATCAATGGATCTTCATTAATAGATTGAAAGAAATCCAATAGATTTACACTTAATTGAACATTATGAAGTTAACTCTATCAATACCCTATCCAATTAAGTATTCATCATCACATACCTCTAGTTAATGATTTTAGCTACTCATAGTTAAGAAATTCAAAAAGACAATCATCAAAGGCATCATTGAATTTAATAAGAAGAGTAGATAAATAAAAAACACAATTATCCTTCAACTACAACTAAAACTAAATAATACCAAAGAAGAAAAGAGAGCAGAGTATTTTTTACAATTTTCAATCAAAATCCCTTTTCTCAGCTAAAAAGTGATCTTCAGCTAAAAAGGAAAGATGAAGTGATGTGTACTTGGCTTATCTCTCAATTTCTCTATCTTCTTCCTCTCTCTTCTCCTCCTTTTCTGCAATATACTTCTCTTTCTATTTATACCCTGAAAAGTAGGGTACTTTTCCTTCCTTTTTCAGCAATAGACAATTTTACCCTTAATAGCATTGCGGCGAAGGCATTGGCGGTTCGTTTATGAAATCTGTGAACCGTCGGATACTTGCTCTTCTTCTTCAGTCATTTCCAGTGAACTTCGGCAGTTCACCCGGTATTTCACCGATGCCAATCCGTGAACCGCCGAACCTTAAATGCCAATTCCAAAAGTTTTTAAGTGTCATTGGGTGACTGAACCGGTGTCCCACCACAAGTGACTTGTGAACTGCCAGTGGCATTCCTCCGACAAGGCAGTGACCTTCATCTTTTTAACAGATGTTTCGCCGGTTAACACTTGCGTTTCACCACTTCTGCTCATTTCCTCTATTTTATCCCTTTTAGCTCTTTTCTTCAAACTTAGGCATCCGCACACAACAAAAGCAAAAGGGCATAAAATTCAAATAATCAACTCGAGAATTAAGCAAAAACTCAAACTTTAGAGTCTAATGAGTTGGTAAATTACTAACTCATCAAACCCCCAAACTTGAATCATTGCCTGTCCTCAAATAATTCAATACTTCAACTATTGAGGAAGAGGTCACATTTCTTCACAATTAGACTTCCGACCACCTGGACTATGACAACCCAAAAATACTCATCTTGCTCACCGAAAAGAGAAGAAAATAACCCAAAAGACCAAAATAATGAAGGTGTTTCAAGAAGGCAACAACTTTATATCAAGTAAAGCTTTTTGAAAGGAATCATTAACCACACAAGGGAAATTCTCAACCAAGTAACACACATAGCATCTCAAGTTGTAATCACTGAAAATTTAAAGCTTGCCTTAGAGTTTGCACTCCTTGTTCTATGCCCATATGAACTCTAAATGCTCTTGCATCCCTAAAGGAATGATGCCACTCACCAAATATAAGATCCCTATTCTCTTGACTCTTTGATCATTTGAATGCATACCAGGGATCACTTGGAAGAGACACTCACACTCACTCTTCCAAAAGATATCTTCATGTACACACTTGATCCATAGGCTTACCCTGCATGTAATTCGCCACTAATGTAGAGTAGTTGCATCTATAATTATTTAGGACTTGCAGGCTGTGATGTAGGCTAAAGGTCAGGGTAGGATGAACATTTGGATGTAGTAACTAGACCCTCCCTAATGCTATTCGTGCCATGCCTTACAACAATTTTGCTCATTCAACCTCTTTTTCCTTTCTTTTCTTGTTGATTCCTTTCAGTTCTTTAATACTCCCCCTTGTAACCCCTCTTTAGCTTCCACCACTAGTCTTATCACCTCAAGAGGGAACACCAATTCACACAAATAGTCTTTGTCTTTTTGGATTCAGCTTTTTGTGCACTTTGACTAAAGGTGATGTTCCCTTTATACTATAATTCTTGTCTCCCCTCTTTGTTTTGCGTACTCCAAACTTAGGCTCTTGCCTTATTTTTCACATTTGCTTTTCTCATTTCCTTCTTCTTAGGCATCAAGCCTTGTTTCAACACTTATTTTGTCATTAGCCTTTAGGGAGAATGGGGCCAAAACAGGTATTAAGAATGGTCTTAAGGCTTGTAATGTGGTTTCCAAGAAAAGGTTTTAAGGCTTAAAATTGGCTAACAAGTATTAATGATCATCGAGGGCATATGGTTGAAGTGGCTAGACAACTGAAGGCCTAAACTCATTTCCTTGGTGCATCTACATCTATGATTTCTCCTTGAATCACATTTAGGGCATGTTCTAGATAAGATATAATGCACAAGATTAACAAAAATATCCTCGCCACGCATAGCATCACCCTTAAAAGGGTGTTCAAGAGTCATTTTTCAAAACGAAACATCACATTAGGACATCAAGAAAGCAAACATCATAAGTCAAGCAGGGAAAATTACAATGTACGACCAAGATTACTATGCTACGGTGTCAACACTTGCTCATTATCTCATCTTCATGCCCTTGTTTTCACATTTTCATTCCAATCACAGGAAAAATTTTAGTTGGTGCCTCTTAAAACTTCACAACAAACTCAAAATGACATAGCATTTCCCTTAAGAATGTCGGCACTAATCCATCATTGGGAAAAGCCACTGGTTCGATAATAAAATTAACTAAAATAAAAGAATGCTCCTTGGAAAAGAACCTTGGTCAAAAGAAAACCCTCAGAGTTTTAATTTCTAAACTACTCTATTTACAATGGCGAAAAAGAAACACAATTTTTGGGGTCATCTCATTCAAAATTTTCAAAATACGATGCTTAAAATCGGAGATCCCATTGAGTTGCTAAGTACCATTCACAAAAAGACACAAACCAATTCATTCATTCATTCAAATAACAAAACACGCCCGACAAGGGCAATCATCAATCACAACAGCCTAACAAATGCTGGACTTATTCAAACTTAAGAAACAAAAAAACTTAAGAAACAAATACCCCCCATCAACAATGCTCATCCCTCCCCCCAATTAAGATCATACATTGTCCCCAATGTACTATGCAAAAAGAAAAATGGGAGAAGAGACAAAAACTCCCTGAACGGGTCACTCGTCTTCACCATCAACCTCATCACCACCATCACCTTCGCTGGCATCACCAAACCCAGAAAAATTATCACCCAGCCCTTCAAACAAGTCATCAATTGGCCCTCGAGCTGAAGATAGATAACCATTGCAGCATCCAAAGCACTCATATCGGGCACTTTGACTGAAGTTTGACTTTTCCATTCCTACACCTCAGTTTGGAGGGATGTGAATGCCCCTTCCACAGAATCCACCTGCTTGCACAAAGTGGCGACATTCTTGTATAGCAATTTCAGCTCCTTCTTGATAGTTTTGGCAATAAGTGCCGGGAGACTCTTGGCCAAGCGCTGAAGCTGGCTCTCATATAAATTTGTCATCTCCACAAGGCGATGGAGACAACTTGACTGAGAAGATTGAGGAGGTGGAGAAACTCTTGGCTGGGGCATGTCACCTTATGCTTGGTCCAACAAGTCAGGCTGGGGCATATTGAATTTCAAGGCGGTGGGAGATTGGGCTGACCCGTGGGAGAGGACTTCTTTTTGTATGCTGAAGGCTTGCATGCTCTTTCGTTTCACTTCCCGTGCCTCGGCGTCTCTCTTCCTGTCAATAGTGATCACTCCTAGAGCAGAGGAAGGAGTCTCGTCCGGAAAAAGAGGCACTCTGACTGCTGCACAAAGTTGCGAGATCAACACAACATATGGCATGGAAGCGTTGGACTGCCGTGCCTTCTTCTTCATTTGTGAGCAACAATTTCGCCAAAGTTGATGGGAACCCCTGACATAATGCAAGCAATCAAGATGGCTGCTTCCATGGTGACCCTCTTGTCACGACCCAACCATAGACCGGGATCATAGATATGGGACAAGGGACCCCGAGAGACCCCAAGTAGACCCATGGCATAAGCATTCAACTAACTCATTTAATAAACATGAAGAAAACATATTTATAAACTCAACTGGAAGTCTCATACAACGGCACAATCGAGTAATATCCGAAGCTATGCATACATAAGTCCTTGTCCAAGTAACCTTCTATACCATGCACAAACCTGCGCAACCGCCCCCGCTGGTCGGCCACTGACTCCGGGGCATACATAGACAGCGGGTGAACTCAAGGGCGTACTCCTGAACGGTCCTTCTTTCTTGCTTTAAGTTCACGAACTTAGTTGCTTTGAACTCCCTCATCTCCCGAGGGAAGAACCAGTCAAGAAATGCAACTTGGAACTCCTCCCAAGTGATCAGACCTGCTCCTACTGCCCTGCTTTCTTTCCATTGGCGAAACCAGATATGCACCACCCCCTTCAATTGGTAGGAGGCCAACTTCACGCACTCAACACTACTCACCCCCATGACTTGGGTGATCTTGATAACCTCATCAATGAAATCATGCGGGTCCTCATCTACCTTGGACCCCAAGACTCTGGCGGGTTCATCATCAAGAAGTCCCTGATTTGAGCCACCACCGCATTTCCATTTTGCGGAACATGCACAACGGCCTGCTGATTGACCTGAGCGGTCAAGGCCTGTAGAAGAATCTGAATGGCAGCTCGGAACTCAGCATGAGCAGCTAGCTCCGGTGCCTGGGGCTCCTAAACTAGTGGGGCTGGCTGATTCCCATAACTGTTTCCATCATCGTGGCCTTCCCCACCTCCATTCCTCCTCCCATTCATCCTTCGAGGTTCCATGAATCTGCAATCGCGAATAACACGAGTTAGAAGGATGGAAAGACTTCTCAATGCATGACATAGATTATGAAAGAAGGAAATATTTCCTAAACGTCTAGTAGCCTCTTCGTCATAGGTGTGGCGTGCTTCACACCCATGAAAAAGACTCTACCTAACGCGGCTTTCATACTCCCTAGGACACTTTAAACCTATGGCTCTAATACCAAGTTTGTCACAACCCGAGCGTAGACACAGGACAAGGGACCCCGAGAGACCCCAAGTCGACCCATGGCATAAGCATTCAACTAACTCATTTAATATACATGAAGAAAGCATATTTATAAACTCAGCAGAAGTCTCATACAACAGAACAATTGAGTAATAACTTAAGCTATGCATACATAAGTCTGAAAGCCTCTAGTCTAGACGAGTTGATGGGACAAGACCCCAACTAACTCCACAAAACCTGAAACTGAAATACAGCATGAAGCTAAAAGTCCAATCCTCGAAAGATGAGGACTCACGAATCACGCAGGTGCTAACTCTGATAAGCGAATACGAACGGGGCTGAACCTGAGAACCTAATCCTACATCATGAAATGATGCAGCATAGAGAGTATGCGGTCAATACATGAAATATACCGAGTATGCAAGGTAGGTAAAACCGCTTAAGTAAAATAAATCATTTAAAACATTTCATACTTATCATAAGCTTTCAAGTATAAGTAGAAGGGCTACAAACATTCATTTAGAAATTGTAATCTTATCATGACATGACCATGCTTAACTTTACAACATCATGACTGACTAGAATGACTCAAAGCTAAACATGAAATTTATATCAAAAGCTGAACAATGAGTCAAACCTTACTTTTCGAACATGCATGCATAAGGTAGTCATCATGAGTAATGAATATTCAAATCTGAATAATATAGACAGTGGGAGACTCGTCACTTAACCGACATACCACGATAGAGCTTACGTGGTGCCAACTATCACACTCAAGTGGTTAGAGTCGTCCATAACCTTGCCAAGCCGAGGGGTGATACTATGATATCGATATCAAGCTGAAGGGACAATCGGGTCGGGGATAGCTCATAAGGGAGGTCCCAATAATATAATAGTATCAACCTACGTTGGCACATAGTTCTAGGGCATAGGGTAATCAATCCTTAAATTGCTCGATGCTAGATTCTTCTTCCAAAAACATGCAATGCTCTAAATCGTATATAACGAAGCTCAACATCATCTATTGACAGAGCTCAACATCGTCTAATGACGAAGCTTTATAAGAAATCATGCATAACTCAACATCGTATGAAATGAAACTCAACATTGTCTATTGACAAAGCTTATTAATGACATACATCTCGATTATGAATTCATGCATATGAGAAGCTTTATTATGAAACATACCACAAGCTCAAGTATAAATGGGAGCATCCACTCCAAATCATGTGGTAAGCTATATGAGGGAATATCTAACTCAACATACCACAAGCTAGAATTTATGAAAAATTGGAAAGCTTCACTTCAAATAAGAAAAATCATCACTTTAGGTCAACATGTGGGCTTTGCCCAAAGATTTTTCATACTTGGATCTACTCAATTCATTTTGAAAACAACCCCATAGTCATGGGTAACTTTAGAAATATGCTTTTCATCATCAAATCTCAACATCATCATGCATTCATCATCATTCACTACTTTTATGAACTTCTCATCCATGGGCATTTTAGATTCAAGATTTTGGAAAATAATTTTGTATTGAAAACAATTTAGAATCTGTCCAAGCTTTACAATTCATCAATATTAATCTAATTTAATCATACCATGCGTAGAGATTGAAAAATCATACAATTGGGTGAATACCCCATATTAATCATAGATATTTCATCATATTTTGAAAGAGATTTGGCATGGGTGTGGAAGGAGACACCCACTCATAGCCTTACATACTTGGGAATAGTGGATTCTAACACTCTCCAATTTCCCAAGGTAAGATCCCAATGGAAACCTTGAAATTTGGCCTTGAATCACCTCTTCAATCCTTCAAACTTGCATGCATGGGAAGAATAACTTAGAGTAGGATTTTCCCCTCTCAAAACCCCTCAAAACGAGCCTTAAACTACATAGCATAGGGCCTTAGGACTAGAAAATTCCAGAAATGCCCTTATTGAATTCGCTAAACCTGGTCACTGGACTAAACGGGCCATTGGAAGATACCACGACCCGTGGTATCTGCCCGTGCTAAGCACTTCCCCAACCATATCTCAGATTCAAACCATGGACGTACAGGATGAGTCATCCAAGGGTCCAATGGGTCATTGAACCAGTCGTTGTTTCCCTTTTTTGAAAATCTGAACTCCTATTCAATGAACCTCACCACGACTCGTTGTAAACTACAATGACTGTGGTTTCCATCCGTCGTCTCCATCGTAAAGGTCCACTACCTTACCAAGACTCTAGAAAATGGGCTGTTCTTACAAGGAATGAGTCATTATGATGCTCGTTGTTTACACTGCCACCAGGCCTAACCCCTTTCCACGACTGCTCACAATGGCTCGTGGTTACCTACCACGAGTCGTTGTTCCTCTCGTCCTGTAACGTTTTCCCCAAATTTTTGCAGATTTGCATATTAGCTTCTTGGGTCTACTCCTAGGAACTTCTGAGTATTACAATATCTCCCCCTTGGGAACATTCATCCTTGAATGTTGAAAACAAGCGAAAAACAGAAACGTACAATTTATCATATACAAAATTAGTCATTTTAACCGGAAACTGACGGAATGACTACCTACGATTCAAAACACACAGTTGAACTGAATTCACCAATCATACACACATCCACATACATAAAATAAACTTGTGCACATAGTTCAAATATGAAGAATAAATAGAGTCTGAGTGCAAAACTGATACCTCAAGTTGTAACTGAGCCGGTAGAGAACAAATGTGGGTATCTATCCATCATATCCGCTTTGGCTTCCCACATTGCTCATTCAACATGTTGATTTCTCCATAATACCTTAACTGAAGCTACTTCTTTGTTTCTTAGCTTCCACACCTGACGATCCAAGATTTCAACGGGAATTTCTTCATAACTGAGACTGTCTTTTATACCAACGCTGTCCACTGGAACTATTAAAGCTGGATCACCCAAACACTTCTTTAAAAGTGACACATGAAACACAGGATGAACTGAAGATAACTCCAATGGAAAGTCCAACTCATACGCCACCTTACCAACTCTCCTCACAACCCGGTAGGGACCAACATAGCAGGGACTGAGTTTTTGTTTCTTTCCAAACCACACGACTCCCTTCATAGGAGATACCTTTAGAAATAACCAATCGTCTACCTCAAACTCCAAATCTCTTCTCCTCACATCAGCATATGATTTCTAACAACTTTGAGCGGTCTTCAGACTATCCCTTATCAACTGAACCTTTACCATGGCCTCATGAACCGAATTAGGCCCTATCATAGCGGCTTCACCAACTTCAAACCATTCGATGGGCGATCTATACCTCCACCCATAAAGAGCCTCGAACGGTGCCATTTGGATGCTAGAGTGATAACTGTTGTTATAGGCAAACTAGATCAAGGGCAAATGATCATCCCAACTACCTTTGAAGTCCATTACATATGCCCTCAACATATCCTCGAGGGTCTGGATCATTCGTTCCGCCTGGTTGTCTTTTTGCGGATGAAAGGCTGTACTGAGCTTAACTTGAGTCCCAAGCCCTTTCGGAAAAGAACGCCAAAATTGGGAGGTAAACTGAGTACCTCGGTCTGAAATAATGGACAAGGGCACTCCATGAAGTCGAACCAACTCCTGAATATATAATTTGGCATAATCATCCACTGAATCTATGGTCTTGACCAGTAGGAAGTGTACAGCCTCAGTTGACCTATCAACCACCACCTAAATTGAGTCGTAATGTCAACGAGTATGAGGTAGACTAGTAATGAAATCCATATTAATCTCTTCCCACTTCCAAGTGGGAATGAAGATATCCTAAAGTACGCCTCTTGGCCTTTGATGTTCGACCTTCACTTCCTGACAGTTTGGACATTTGGCTAGGAACTCTACAATATCCTTCTTCATACCATCCCACCAATACATTTCTTGCAAATCCCGATACATCTTAGTGGATCTCAGATGGATAGAATATCTGGTACCATGTGCCTCATGCGATATGCGAACTCTCAAATCATCAACGTCTGGGACACATAGATGACCTTGGTATCGTAGCACACCATCTCCCCCTTGGGAGAAAACCTCCACCTTTTGACTCCGCACCACTTCTTTCATCTTCCTCAAAATTGGGTCCTCATCTTGCCTAGATTTAACATCAACTACCAAGGACAATTCTGACCCGTTTTGCACAACAACACCGCCATAGGTCGAGTCGACTAATCAACATGAAAAATTCTCAACGTACTTCACTTCAAACAATGTGGTAAGCTGATTTCGGAAAATCATTACTTTAAGTCAACATGTGGGCTTTGTCCAAAGCTTTGTTATACTTGGATCTACTCAATTGATTTTGAAAATAACCTCATAGTCATGGTTAACTTTAGAAATATGCTTTTCATCATCAAATCTCAACATCATCATGCATTTATCATCATTCACTACTTTTATGAACTTCTCATCCATGGGCATTTTAGATTCAAGATTTGGAAAACAATTTTATATTAAAAATAATTTAGAATCTGCCCAAGCTTTACAATTTAGCAATATTAATCTAATTTAATCATACCCATGTGTAGAGATTGAAAAATCATATAATTGGGTGAAAACCCCATACTTGATCATAGACATTTCATCATATTTTGATTGAGATTCGGCATGGGTGTGGAAGGAGACACCCACTCATAGCCTTATATACTTGGGATTAGTGGATTCTAACACTCTCCAATTGCCTAAGGTAAGATCCCAATGGAAACCTTGAAATTTGGCCTTGAATCACCTCTTCAATCCTTCAAACTTGCATGCATGGGAAGAATAACTTAGAGTAGGTTTTTCCCCTCTCAAAACCCCTCAAAACAATCCTTAAATGACGTAGTATAGGGCCTTAGGACTAGGAAATGACAAAAATTCCCTTACTGAATTCGCTGAAAACTAGTCACTGGACCAAACAACGGGCCGTTGGAAGATACCACGACCCGTGGTATCTACCCGTGCTAAGCACTGCCCCAACCATATCTCAGATTCAAACCACGGACGTACAGGATGAGTCGTCCTTAGGTCCAATGGGTCGTTGAACCAGTCGTTGTTTCCCTCTTCTGAAAATATGAACTCCAATTCAATGAACCTCACCACGACTCGTTGTAAGCTACAATGGGCTGTGGTTTCCATTCGTCGTCTCCACCGTAAAGGTCCACTGCCTTACCATGACTCTAGACAACGGGATATTCTTACAAGCAATGAGTCATTATGACGCTCGTTGTTTACACTGCCACCAGGCCTAACCCCTTTCCACGACAGCTCACAATGGCTCGTGGTTATCTATCACGAGTCGTTGTTCCTCTCATCCTGCTGCTTTTTCCCCATATTTTTGCAGTTTTGCATTTTAGCTTCCTGCGTCTACTCTAAGGCACTTCCAGGGTATTACACTGTTGCTCATTCTTTGATGGGATGATGTGAGAGAAAATAAAATCCAACCGTAGCTTGGCCTCAAACTTCAAATTGTGGTGGGAGATTTCGCCACCCATGGAGGCCCATAGGGGGGGGGGGCTATCAACAACAATAGTGCCAGCCACCCACCTATATTGGTCTTTCATATTGGCCACCAGTGCTTTGTATTCCATAGAAGAGTCTATCTCATCTTCCCAGAATAGATAATTGATGGCAACCGCGGTGATATCAACTTCTACCCTACGAATCATCACCGAAGGCAGGCAGGGAAACTCATCCACTTTGCCTCGATGTTGCATGCTATCTTGGTGGGCCTGGTAGGAGGCATAAAAATATGTGACAAGGCTGGGGTAGTACGACGGAAAAGGATTGGAAAATGCATGCCATTGCCGGTGGGTGAACTGCTCAGTGATATTAGGGAAGTCACCCTTCAACCCAGCCAATTCAAAACTCTTCTCTACCGTGATAGAGTGTCCCTGGTAGATGACGTAGTGCTCTTTCATGTTAGGAACACAAAGAATGATAGCTTCCTTAGTGTTGGCACGTGGGGGAGCAGCCTTTGCTTTACCTTTTCCCTTGCTAGCAGATGAAGTAGGGGCCTTTCCTTTGCCGGTGGACCTAGAGGATGACATGATTTGTGTTTCTGCAAAAAGTATGTTAGTGACAAAACATTGACATAGAAATTAAAGGAAAAGAAACTAATCTAAAGAAAAACTGAGAAGCAAGTGATGATCAAACAATCCTTGAAAGAGTAGGTGGTACCGGCGAAAACCCGGCAGTTCGCTGAAGACAATTCACGAGCGACCGATTGGATGCCAGTATGTAACAGAGCTCTGGGGAAATCTCGTCATTTTCGGCGGTTCAAGCAGCATTTCGCCGGTCATGATTTGCAAACCGCCAAAGTAGCACCGGATTCACTCAGTAGCCAAGACCAATTTTAGAGTGAACCGGCGCCCCAAGTGGCGTTTTGCCCAATATGACTAGCGAATGGACGACTTCTCCTGTTCCAAATTCTAACACATTTAACACAAACACCCATTAACACATTTTCCCACAAACATAA
Source organism: Datura wrightii (assembly GCA_035772735.1). Classification (NCBI taxonomy): domain Eukaryota; kingdom Viridiplantae; phylum Streptophyta; class Magnoliopsida; order Solanales; family Solanaceae; genus Datura; species Datura wrightii. Next base: position 125,559,185 of record JASDFA010000016.1, read on the forward strand.
GACCAGCAATTATACTCCATTCTCACACATAATTATGACGTTTTAGCCCTTAAGATTGGCTTCACCCTGTTTATCATCGGGCAAAACGTTGTGCTTTATGTAAATGTGTTACTCAGACTTCACCCCTTTCATAATATCATCATAAAAGTACATACCCACTCCAATCACAAGCATAACACATTCAAAATTTCAACAAGGAAGGGAAGAGAAATAGTACTCCTTAGAATCATGTACCCATACTCAAAATAAAACAGGGGCAAGAGAAATGTTACCGAATTGGAAGACTATTTGCATACTCTTCTAGCCTCAAAAAGGAAAACAACTCAAGAATGCAAGAGCACCTTCAAGTGAGTATAGTAGATAGTAAGAGTAAAGTGATTTTGATGGTGAACAAGGGATGGGTATTTATAGGTGAAAAGTGGGAATGTGATAGGTAGAGGGAAAAGTGGAGAGTTTAATGTGGGTGAGTTGGTGGGGAGTTGGAAGGTGAAAAGTTGGGAAAATGGAGACTGTGAAAATGAAAAATTGTAGGGAATAGGGAATGTTGGGTAATGGAGAGACAAAAATGGAAAGAAAAATGTTGGAAAAAGGGAAGATATGGGAATATTTGCAGAATTAGGGCGACTGGGAAAGTATTTGGGATTTTATGGGCCAGTCTTTTTGAATTCCTTTTTTTTATTCAGGACGAGCCTGACCGGTGCTAAACCGGTGATTTGCTGGTCCAGTTTGGTGGTTCGCTGCTACTTTTCATTTTTACCTATTTTGTACCTAGTGATCTGGTTCCATTCGGCTATGCACCGGTGGTCCACGAGTTGAAACTGCGGCCCGCCGGTTATTCGCTGAATCTGGGCCTAGCTTCAGCTACTCTTCTTTAGACCGGCAATACATCAGCGACCCATGAATCAGATTTGGCGATTCTCCAGTGGCCTGCCAATTCTTCAGTTAACACTCAGCTTTCTACACTCAACTTCTACTTTGGGCTCCCTTATCTTCGGCGATCCACACTTTGGGACCGGCGGCTCGCCGGTCTCTCACCGATTCTCCCCTCATGATTTGCTTCTCACTTTGCTTCTCATTTCTCAATTCCTACACACAAAAAAAAAAACAAAAACATCAAATAATTCATAAAAACTTTGGTTGCCTCCCAAGAAGCACCTTATTTATCGTCGTTGCACAACGTAGTCTTTTTTCAATTCTTCATTTCCGATGGGTCATCATCCGCTTCCGTCTAGCTCAGCTTCAATCCCTCATCCTTATCATAGTTTTGCAATACTCCAATTACCTTACATTCAGGTGGAGTTCCAACTGACGGACATACCTTGAAGGTGACCTCCTCACCACCAACCTGAAATTTTAACTCTCCAAGCTCTATATCTACCACTACTCTCCCGGTAGCCAACAAAGGTCTTCCCAAAATAATGGGAACTTCCACATCCATGTCACAATCTAGAATAACAAAATCAGCTGGGAGAATGAACTCATCAACTCGCATTAGTACATCTTCTAGCACCCCCATAGGTATTTTGATTGACCTATCTGCCATTAGTAGCCGCATCGATGTTGGTTTCGTACTACCTAGGCCTAATTTCTTAAAAATGAGCAAGGGCATCAGATTTATACTTGCACCGAGATCACATAGAGCCTTCTTAAACACACAAATCCCAATTGTGCATGGAATTGTAAAAGCTCCAGGTTCTTCCATTTTTGGGGCAAGGTTGCTCATCATTACCGCACTACAATGGTGCGTTTTCTCTTCATTTCCAGCATCAACCACCTTCTTCTTTTTCAACAAGTCTTTCATAAACTTGGCATAACTGGGTATTTGATCAAAGCGTCCACTAATGGTATACTTATGGACAACTTGCTAAACATGTCAACAAACTTCTTAAATTGATCTTCTTTTTCTTGGTAAACCGTTGTGGATATGGTGGTGTGATTCTCGCTTCAACTCTATCAACAACCGGGGCCTTCATGTGTCACGACCCGAACGGAGGCCCAGATCATAGACACGGGCCAAGGGATCCCGAGAGACCCCAAGTCGACCCATGGCATAAGCATACAACTAACTCAATCAATAAACTAAATAAAACATCAATATAATCTCAGCGGAAGTCTAATTCAATATCACGTCATAATAATATCCGAAGCTAACACATACATAAGTCTGAAAAGCCTCTAGTCTAGATGAGTTGATGGGAAAAGACCTCAACTAACTCAACAATACTGAAACTGAAAATACATAAGGGAACTGAAAGTATAACCCTCGAAGGATGAGGACTCACCAACCAAGTAGGACCTAACTTTGACAACCGACTACGAGTGGGGCTGAGCTTGGGAGCTGGGGCTTGTATCATGAGATGATACAACATAGAAAGTATGCGGTCAGTATGTGGAATGTACTGAGTATGCAAGGTAAGTAAAACCGCTCAAGTAAAGTAAATCATTTAAAACATTTCATAACATATAATAAGCTTTCAAATCTGAGAGGGAAGAATTACATGCACTCATTCTGAAATCATAATCTTTTCATAGTATGACCATGCATAGTTTCATAACATCATAACTGTCTTGAATGAATCAAAGCTGAAATATGACATTTATAGAAAAGCTGAACAATGAGTCAAACCTTACTTTTAGAACATGCATTCTTGAAGTAATAATCATGAGTAATGAATATGCAAATAAGAATCATGTAGACAATGGGAGACTCGTCACTTAACCGACATACCATGATAGAGCTTATGTGGTCCCGACTATCACACTCAAGTAGACAGAGCCATCCAGAACCTTGCTAGGGCTAAGAACGCTATCATGATATCGATATCAAGCTCATGGCCATTTGGGCTGGGGATAGCTCACAAGGGAGGTCCCAATAATATATTAGTATCAACCTACGTTGGCGCGCAGTTCTGGGGCATAGGATGATCGACCCTTAGCCCGCTCGGTGCTAGATTCTTCTCCCAAAACATGCAATGCTCTACACATATATAATGAAGCTCACATCATCTATTGAAGAAGATCAACAATGATATCATGCATAAACTCAACATCGTATGAAACGAAGCTCAACATTGTCATTGTACAAAGCTCAATAATGGAATCATGCATAGAACCATCATCGTATGGAAACGAAGCTCAATCATAACATATATCTCAATTATGATTCATGCATATGAGAGGATTTATTTCAAAACATACCACAAGCTCAAATATAAGTGGGAGCATCTACTCCAAAATCATGTGGTAAGTTTATTTTAGAGATACATTGTCATCATACTTGATATAAGGGCCTTGCCCAAAACTTTATCATGCTAGGATATACTCAATTCATTTTGAAAATAGTATCATAATCATGGGTAGCTTTAGAAACATTTCATCATTAAGTCTCATCATCATCATACATTCATCATCATTCTCTTCTTTCATGAACTTCTTATTCGTGGGCATTCAATTTCATAATTTAGAAAACACAGTTTTTGATTGAAAGCAATTTAAAATCAACCCAAGCTTCACAATTCATCAATATAAACATAATCTAATCATACCCATGTGTAGATACTGAAGAATTATGTAAACAATTTAAAGTCAACCCAAGCTTCACAATTCATCAATATAAACAGAATCTAATCATACCCATGTGTAGATATTGAAGAATTATGCAATCGGGTAAAACCCCATACTTGATCATAGGTAATTTTCATGATTTGATAGAAATTGGACATGGGTGTAGATGGAGACACCCACTCATAACCTTACATACCTGGGAGGGATGATATTGCCTCTTCTCTAATTGCCCAAGGTGAGATTCCAATGAAAACCTTCAAAACTTTCTCTAAATCCTCTCCTCAAACTCTCAAGTTTGCATGCATGGAATGAACAAGTGTATAATAGGTTTTCCCCCCTCCTTAAACCCACTGAAATGAGCCTTAAACGACGTAGTATAGGCTCCTAGAACTTAGGAATGACGGAAAAGCCCTTACTAAAATCGCAGAGATTTGCTGATTGCTAGTCCCCACGAGGGACTGGACAACTCGTGACCAGGACTAATGACTCGTGGCCTGAAGTCGTGGAGTCTACTGCGAATTCACTCAGGGAACCCCCACGAGGGACCCCATGAATCATGGTGGCTGACCACAATTCATGGTCACCACCCATAACCCCTACTGCCTCAAAACCTTTGCCAACCTCTCAACCTATGCCACGGATGACCTCACGAGTCGTGAGGTATGACCACGACTCGTGGTCATGCTCGTGGTCTCACCCAACAACTTGCTAGGCCCTTCTTGACCAAGATCCACCTCATGACTCGTGGGCACTCCTCACGAGCCACTTCACAGATCGTTTTGTGATCTAGTGCAAAATTTTAGCTTTTCATCGTCTTGACTCCCTGGATATGATCCTTAGGTTCTCGGGGTATAACAATATCTCCCCCTTGGGAATATTTGTCCTCGAATGTTGGAAATAAGAAGAAAATAGAAGCATGCAATTATCATAATCAAATACTGGTCATTTAACCTGAAAACCGACGAAATGACTACCTTCGAAAAGAACTACATAGCTGAACCGAATTCATACATCACATACATCCATCATATCCTAAATCAAACTTGTGCACATGAACTGAACATGGAAACTGATTAAAGAATTAGGGAAATAATTGATACCTCAAACTGAAACTGAGATGGTAGGGAAGAGGTGGGGGTATTTAGCCATCATAGCCTCTTCGGCTTCCCATGTAGCTCCATCAACATGCTGATTTCTCCATAGCACTTTCACTGAAGCTACTTCTTTGTTCCTCAGTCTTCAAACTTGATGATCCAAGATTGCAATTGGAATTTCCTCAGAACTGAGGCTATCTACCACACCAATGCTTCCCACTGGGACAACTAAAGATGGATCACCTAAGCACTTTTTCAAGAGCGATACATGAAAGACGGGATGAACTGAAGATAACTATGATGGCAAGTCCAAATCATATGCTACCTTACCAACTCTTTTCATAACCCGGTAGGGACCAACACAGCGGGGACTGAGTTTTGCTTTCTTTCTGAACCAGAAGAATCCCTTCATGGGCGATACCTTCAGAAATACCCAATCGTCCTCCAACTCTCTCCTCCTCACATCAGCATATGACTTTTGATGACTATGAGCAGTTTTTAACCTATCCCTTATCAACTGAACTTTCACCATAGCCTCATGAACCGAATCAGGCCCTATCATAGCTTCCTCACCAACCTCAAACCATCCGATGGGCGATCTACATCTCTACCCATAGAAAGCCTCGAACGATGCCATCTAGATGCTGGAGTGATAGCTGTTATTGTATGAAAACTCAATCAAGGGCAAGTGATCATCCAAATTACATTTGAAGTACATCACACATGCTCTCAACATGTCCTCAAGGGTTTGGATTGTTCGTTCATCTTGGCCATCCATTTGCGGATGAAAGGTTGTACTGAGCTTAACCTGAGTCCCAAGCCCCTTTTGAAAAGACCACCAGAATTGGGAGGTAAACTGAGTACCACGGTCTGAAATATAGACAAGAGCACGCCATGAAGTTGAACCAACTTTCAAATATACAATTTGGCATAATCATCCGCTGAATCTGTGGTTTTGTCCGGTAAGACGTGTGCAGCCTTGGTTAACCTGTCGACCACCACCCAAATGGAATCATGATGTCGGCGAGTACAAGGTAGGCCTGTAATGAAATCCATATTAATCTCTTCCCACTTCCAAGTGGGAATGATGATATCCTGAAGTACGTCTCCCGACCTTTGGTGCTCAACTTTCACTTACTAACAATTCGGGCACTTGGCTACGAATTCTGCTATATCCTTCTTCATGCCATTCCACCAATATATTTCCCGCAAATCATGATACATCTTGGTGGCACTCGGATGGATGGAATACCGGATTCCATATGCCTCGTGCAATATATGGTCCCTAAATTTATTAATATCAGGAAAACATAGATGGCCCTGGTACCACAGCACCCCATCTCCCCCTTGGGAGAAGACCTCCACCTTCTGACTTCCAATGGCTTCCTTTAGTTTTACCAAAATAGGATCCTCATCTTGTCTGGCTTTAACATCCGTCACCAAGGACGATTCTGATCCGTTTTGCACAACAATGCCTCCATCGGCCGAGTCGACCAATCTAACTCCCAACCTCGCAAGTCCATGGACATCTTTCACCAACTCCTTCTTTCCCTCATCCACGTGGGACACACCCCACATAGAGAGCGTACTAAGTGCGTCCGCTACCACATTAGCCTTGCCCCAGTGGTAAAGGAAACTCATGTCTTAGTCCTTTAATGGCTCCAACCACCTCCTTCGTCAAAGATTGAGATCTTTTTGCGTGAACACATATTGCAAGCTCTTGTAATCCATGAACACCTCCACGTGGACCCAATACAAATAATGCCGCCATATCTTCGATGCAAACACCATCGCGGCCAACTCAAGATCACGGGTTGGGTAATTCTTCTTATGGACTTTCAATTGTCTTGAGGCATATGCTAACACTTTGCCATGACGCATCAATACACACCCGAGTCTGATTCGCAAAGCATCACAACACACAACAAAGCCATCCGTACCCTCGGGTAGGGTCAACACTGGTGCTGAAGTGAATCGGGTCTTCAACTCCTGGAAGCTTTTCTCACAAGCCTCTGACCGTTGGAACTTTTCTTCTTATGAGTCAACTTGGTCAAAGGTACTGCGATAGATGAAAAGCCTTCAACAAATCTCTGATAGTAACCCGCTAAGCCCAAAAAGCTCCTGATATTGATGGGTTCACTGGTCTGGGACAATTCTTTACCACCTCGATTTTCTGAGAATCCACCCTTATGACCTCACTTGATACCACATGGCCCAAAAAGTCCATGGAGTTCAACCAAAATTAACATTTGCTGAACTTTGCATACAACTGATGATCCTTGAGGGTCTGAAACACTATTCTCAAGTGAGCGACATGCTCCTCCTTGCTCTGGGAGTATATAAGGATGTCATCAATGAATACAATCACGAACATGTCCAAATATGCCTTGAACACACTGTTCATTAGATCCATAAAAGCTGCAGGGGAATTGGTTAGTCCAAAGGACGTGACAACAAATTCGTAGTGACCATACCAAGTCCTGAAAGCGGTTTTCGGGATGTAACTCTGCCGAACCCTGAGCTGGTGATACCTGGACCTGAGATCAATCTTAGAGAAACACTTGGCACCCTAAAGCTGGTCAAACAAATCATCGATCCTGGGTAACGAATACCTGTTCTTAACGGATACCTATTCTTAACGGTGACCTTGTTCAACTGCATATAATCAATACACATCCGAAGAGAATCATCTTTCTTCCGAATGAATAGGACTGGAGCACCCCACGGAGACTTATTACGGCCTAATAAAGCCCTTATCTAATTGGTCCTTCAACTGATCCTTTAACTTTTTTAGCTTGGCTGGAGCCATTCTGTAGGGAGGAATAGATATAGGCTGCATGTCGGGAAGAAGATCTATACCAAAATCAATCTCCCGCTCGGGAGGGACACTTGGCAAATCAATAGGAAAGACCTCTAGATACTCATGTACTACTAAAACTGATTGAATAATCAGGGTTTTGGCCTCGACATCCTTAACCCTAACTAGATGGTACATGCAACCTTTAGAAATTATCTTTTTGGCCTTAAGGTAGAAAATGAATCGGCCTACAGGCACAATTGAACTACCCTTCCATTCTAAGGTTGGCTCACCCAGAAATCTGAATCTACTACCTGGGTTCTACAATTGACTGAAGCATAGCATGCAAATAGCCAATTTATGCCGAGAATGACATTAAAATCGGTCATGGTTAACTCTATCAAGTCTGCTGAGGTGGCTTATGAAGGACTGAGACTGGGCAACCTCTATACACCCGTCTAGATATAACTGAGTCATCTAATGGAGTGGAAACTGAGAAGGTTTCTGACAAAACATCAGGACTAAATCTAAAGCTACTAGCCACGTATGGTGTTACAAAAGACAAGGTAGCCCCCGGATCTAACAAAGCATATACATCAATATGGTAAAATTGAAACATACCAGTGACCACATCCGGGGAGACCTCCTGCTCCTGACGGGAATCTAAAGCATAGAATCTGTTCTGGCGCTGACCACCAACTATGCTAGTAGATGCCCCTTGATGTGCTGAGTATGGGGTAGGGGTTGCTACACTAGAAGCTGGGCCTCGGCCCCCAACTTGATCTTGCCTCACAGCTGGACAATCTCAAAGCATGTGTCTGGGCTGCCCACACCCGAAAAAAGCACCTGATCCTGACTGGCACTGGCCAGTGTGCCCCTGACAACACCTGCGATAAGATGGGATGCCAGAATCTGCAGGTCTGCTGCTATGACTCCTCGAGCCTGATGCTCCCCTGTCTAATCATGTCTAGGCTTGGATGGCACACTCAGTGCTGAAGATTCTGTGGCTGATGATCTCTGGTGAGTCTGCTGTCGATGTCTACCATCGGACCCTTGCTGAGAGAATCTGTGATCCTCGGTCCTTGCCCTTTTGGCGTCCCTCTCTCTCAAATGTGCCGCCTCCATTTCTGGGTATACAATACTATATGAGGAAAGTCCATATCCCGGTGAACCATAGAAATCCAGCACTCCCCCTCTAAACACCCTGCTATACCATGCCCAAATCTGCTCACCCACGCCCTCTGGTCGGTCACTAACTCCGGGGCATATTTTGATAAGCATGTGAAATCAAGGGAATACTCTTGCACGGTCATCCTCCCCTGCTTCAAGTTCACAAACTCAGCTGCCTTCAGCTCCCTAATCTCCTGGGGGAAGAATCAATCTAGGAATGCAACCTGAAACTCCTCCCACGTGATTGGACCTGCTTCGTGACCCTGCTATCCTTCCATTGGCGAAACTGGATATGCAAAACCCCTTTCAAATGGTAGGAGGCCAACTCTACACACTCAACACTAATCACCCTCATGACTCGGGTGATCTTAACAATCTCATCAATGAAATCATACGGTTCCTTATCTACCTTGGACCCCAGAAACTTTGGTGGGTTCATCCTCAAAAAGGCTCTGACTCGAGCCGCCGCTGCATTGCCATTTTGCGGAACATGCGCAACGACCTAATTATTGACCTGAGTGGTCAAGTCCTGCGTAAGCATCTGAATAGAGGCCCGAAACTCAGCATGAGCGGCTGGCTCCGGTGCCTGAGGCCCTGAACTGGTGGGGTTGGCTGATGCCTATAACCATTTCCATTCTCGTGGCCCTCACCACCTCCATTCCTCCTTCCATTCATTCTTCGGGGATCCATGATTCTGCAATCGAGATTAGCGTGAATTAGAAGGATAGAAAGACTTTTCATTGCCCGACATAGGTCATGAAAGAAGGGAACATTTCCTAAACGTCTTTTAGCCTCTATAATAAGTGTGGGGCACGTCACACCCATTAAAATGACTACTTAACGTGACTTTCAGACTCCCTAGGACACTTCAAACCTATGGCTGTGATACCAAGTTTGTCACGACCCGAACAGAGGCTCGAATCGTAGACACGGGACAAGGGACCCCGAGAGACCCCAAGTCGACCATGGCATAAGCATACAACTAAGTCATTCAATAAACTAAAGAAAGGATCAATATAATCTCAGCAGAAGTCTATTTCAACATAACGTCAGAGTAACATCCGAAGCTAACACATATACAAGTCTGAAAAGTCTCTAGTCTGGACGAGTTGATGGAACAAGACCCAACTAACTCAACAATGCTGAAACTAAAAATACATAAGGGAACTAAAAGTCTATCCCTCGAAGGATGAGGAATCACCAACCAAGTAGGAGCTAACTCTGACAAACGACTATGGGCAGGGCTGAGCCTACGAGCTAGGGCCTGTATCATGAAATGATACAATATAGAAAGTATGTGGTCAGTACGTGGAATGTTCCGAGTATACAAGGTAAGTAAAACCGCTTAAGTAAAGTAAATCATTTAAAACATTTCATAACATATCATAAGCTTTCAAATCTGATAGGGAAGCATTACATGCACTTATTTTGAAATCATAATCTTTTCATAGTATGACCATGCATAGTTTCATAACATCATAACTGTCTCGAATGACTCAAAGCTGAAATATGACATTTATAGAAAAGCTAAACTATGAATCAAACCTTACTTTTATAACATGCATGCTTGAAGTAATAATCATGATTAATGAAATGCAAATAAGAATCATGTAGAAAATGGGAGACTCTTCACTTAACCGACATACCACGATAGAGCTTACGTGGTCCCGACTATCACATTCAAGTGGGCTGAGCTGTCCAGAACCTTGCCAGGGCTAAGGACGCTACTGTAATGCCCTGGAAGCACAAAATCAATATTCGAGACATAAATCAGAAAATCTAGGAAACTGCAGAAAAGTTGTAGAACGACCCACCTGACGGGTCGTTAAGGGACCCAACGACTCGTCAGGTCAACCATGAGAAGGATGCCAAGATGATGAGTTAGTGTTCCCAACGGGCAACTTCATGAGTCGTGGTCAGGCCCCACGACCCGTTGAGTCACTCGTTGCCAGGCCAACATCCAAAAACTTGAGAAGTTGGTAGTGTACTTGACGGGTGGTCACCAAGAGGCGTTGTCCATAGGAAAGACTGATTGAGTGACTCGTTACCAACCTTGTATTATTTTCCTAGGGTGTGAGACAGTGAGGTCGACGGCTGGTGACCCCGAGTCGTGTTCGGTGACCACGACTCGTTAGGTCACTCGTGGTCACCCACTGAAGATTCCAGGCAGTGTACCTAACGTGCATGAGAACGAGTCATTTTTAGACACCACGACTCGTTAGGTCACCCGTTAGGGGCACCTGATAGTTTTCCCAGTGAATTTCTAAGGGCTATTTAGTAATCTCCTATTCTCCCAAGCATTAAACCACGTTGTTTTAACACTAATTTCATATCTTTTGGTGGGGAACAATGGTCCCTCCCATCATTCTCACACTAATCCTCAAAAGAACATCGTAGAATTCTCTCTTAGAGTATTTCAGAGTAAGGGCTAGGGTTGGACTTTTCTCTTCAATTTTCAGGAAGATTCTCTAGGTTTCTTCACCAGGTATGTGGGGTTTGGGCAAGGGGATTGTCCTTCCCATGCATCCCCAAAGTCCTCCTCAGTTTCTTCTATCAGTTTTAAGCCTTAAGCTTTTGAGTATGAGAAACATTCATGTTTATTTTCATTGATTTCACTCAGAATGATGTTTCTACTTATTGTTATATAATCTTCATCAGTTCCTCATCAAGTCATCAATATTATTATAAAAGTGAATTTAACCCCTAAATTTTGAATAATGATTATTCTTGTTAAATTCTCTCTAGTGAATGAAGAATGCTTGGATTGAATTCCTAAAATTGTCTTGCTTAACGTATGTGTTCAGTTCAGTTTACCTGTTGGTCATGGCTTGTTTCTTCAGTTCAGACTTTATATTCATTATGTTTCTCCCACTTACTCAGTACATTCAAAGTATTGACACATGCTTTTCATGTTGTGTCGTTTCATGATACAGCTGTAGGTTCTCAGATTCAGCACAGATAGTTACTTCAGTTTCAGAGCATTCCATTTCAGCAGATGAGAGTGTGAGTCCTCATCATTCGATGGCCTTGTTTATTTACTTCTATTGGACATGGTTTTGTATAGACTGAGAGTTAGCTGGGGGCCTGTCCCAGCAACTCCTTAATAGCTGGCTTTCAAACTAGACTTGTCTTTTAGAATTGTATTATAAAAATATTATTTCTTTATCTACTTTAAGTCTTTAGATTTTCTTAAACTGATAAATCTGTTATTTAAAATTTCCACTGTGCATGTTTACTCAGAATGCTAGTGTATGATAGACCAGGGGTTGACTTGGGGTCACTTGTGGCTTCAAGTACCGTGTTACGTCCAGGGTGTAGGTTGGGGCATGACAAACTTTGTATCAGAGCACTAGGTTTAGAGTATCCTCAGAAAGTTTGAAAGCCGCATCGAGTAGAGTCCTTTTCTTTGGTGTGAAGCACGCCACACTTATGACGAGGAGGCTATGAGATGTTATTAGGAAAATTTCCCTTTTTGTTCATGCTCTTTTTCGTGCGTTAAAAAGTCCAATTCCAAAGGCGTCTTTCTAAATCGTGTCCTATTTCCTTTCAGTGAACAATGCCTCCTAGACGTGGAAATGGACGAAGAGTCGGAAACACCAACAGACCCCCTCCACCAGCTCCGGCAATTCCTCAGGACGACTTTGTGTCTATCGCCGAATTCAAGGCGACCATTCAGTTACTTGAGACCGTCACCAATCAAGTGAACCAGTAGGTGGTTCCAGTAGCCACAAATGGGTCTATAGCTGCTGCCCTGGTGCGGGATTTCACCAGGATGAACCCTCCAGACTTTCACGGAACAAAGGTGGGAGAGGACCCACAAGGCTTTGTAGATGAGATCAGAAAGATCACCCGGATCATGGGTGTTAGCTCCTCCGACAGTGCTAACCTGGTTGCCTACCAGCTAAAAAGGATAGCCCAAGTTTGGTACGAGCAGTGGAAGGAGGGGCGTTCATTAAAAGCAGGATCGGTTGAGTGGGAGTAGTTTCATACAACTTTTCTAGATAGGTTCTTTCCCCAAGAGCTGATGGAGGCTAAGATGGCAGAGTTTATGAACCTATGGTAGGGCAATCGGATAGTGGAGGAGTATGCTCTGGAGTTTACTAGACTATCAAAGTATGCTCCAGAGATGGTGGCCGAGCTAAGGGCTCGCATGCTGAAGTTCGTAAATGGAGTATCGAATCTGGTCCTCAAAGAGTGCAGGACGACAATGCTAATCAAGGACATGGACCTTTCTAGTTGAATTGTTTATTCCTAACAAATTGAGGTAGAGAAGTTGAAGGATATGGAGCGTAAGAACAAGCGAGCAAGAACTGGTCATTCAGACTATGGCCATCAGGAATTTGGCAGTAGTAGCCTCCCACAACAGCAACAACAGTAGCAGCAACAACAGAGAGCCCCAACACCTAGCTTAGCCAGCGCCCCAACCTTTCGGTCCTGCTAGGATCGGAGGGGTGGGTCTTCTAGCACTCAGTCTCAGGCCCACAGTATAGGAAACAAGTATCCAGCTTGTCCCAAGTGTGGTAGGAAGCACCCAGGAGAGTGCCTTCAGGGACGAGAGGGCTGCTTTGGGTGTGGACAACTTGGAGACAGGCTTAGGGAGTGCCCATCAGCAGGGCGAGGGAGATCACAATCCATTACATCATCAGCTCCAGCGAGTCGACCAACCCAGCAGGCTAACACAGCAGGTACAGATAGCGGTCAACACCAAAATTGTTTCTATGCTCTATCTTCTTGTCAGGATCAGGAAAGTTCACTTGACATAGTTACTGGTATGTTACGTCTCTTCCATCTCAATGTATATGCCCTCTTAGATCCAGGAGATACTATTTCATTCATAACTCCGTATATAGCAGTTCAGCTCAGTATAAGTCCAAAGTTTCTCTCAGAACCATTCTCAATCTTTACCCCAGTTGGCGAGTCAGTTAGAGCCAACTGGGTGTATAGAAATTGCCCAGTTTCCATCCTAAACAAAGTAATTCCAGCTGATCTCGTAGAACTAGACATGGTCGACTTCGAACTTAGTCTCAGCATGGATTGGTTACACTCCTACTATGCCTCAGTTGATTGCAGAACTAGAGTTGTCAAATTTCAATTTCCTAATGAGCCAGTTTTAGAATGGTCAGGCAGCAGTTCAACGCCCAGGGGTAGGTTTATTTCCTACCTTAAGGCCCAGAAACTCATTTCCATAGGATGTCTATATCATCTGGTTCGGGTCAAGGATTCCAACTCTGAGACCCCAACCATTCAGTCAGTTCCAGTTGTCAACAAGTTCCCAGATGTATTTCCTGAGGATCTTCCCAGAGTTCCCCCTGAACGAGAAATAGACTTTAGAATAGATCTTCTCCCAGATACTCAGCCCATCTCCATCCCTCCTTACATAATGGCTCCAGCTGAGCTTAAGGAGTTGAAGGAGTAGCTAAAAGATCTTCTTGAGAAGATTTTTATCAGACCCAGCATCTCTCCCTAGGGTGCTCCAGTGCCGTTAGTGAGTAAGAAAGACGGTACCCTTAGAATGTGCATAGATTATCGTCAACTAAACAAGGTCACTATTAAGAACATGTACCCTTTGCCCAGAATTGAGGATTTATTCGACCAACTTCAGGGGGCCAACTGTTTCTCCAAGATAAATCTCAGGTCAGGATACCATCAGTTAAGGGTCAAATAGTGTGACGTACCGAAAACAACATGCAAAACTCGATATGGTCCCTATGATTTGTGGTGATGTCCTTTGGACTCATAAATGCCCTTGAAACCTTTGTGGACCTAATGATCAGGGTTTTCAAGCTGTACCTAGATATGTTTGTCATTGTATTTATCGATGACATTTTGGTGTACTCCAGAAATGAGGAAGAGCAAGCCAATCATCTAAGGCTAGCATTACAGACCCTTAGAGATCGCAACCTATTCGCCAGATTCAGCAAGTGTAAATTTTGATTGAAGTCTGTGTCATTCTTGGGTCATGTAGTATCAGGTGAAGGGATACAAGTAGATACTCATAAAATTTCAGCTGTAAAGGATTGGCCCAAACCTACCTCTCCTACCGAGATCAGGAGTTTCTTGGGCTTAGCAGGCTATTACCGACGGTTTATTGAAGGTTTCTCCTCCATAGAATCCTCTCTGACCAAGTTAACCCAGAAGAAGGTAAAATTTCAGTGGTCGGATGAGTGTGAGAAGAGTTTTCAAGAGTTGAAGACTCGACTCACTACCGCCCCAGTTTTGACCCTGTAAGAAGGAACAGACGAGTTTGTAGTATATTGTGACACCTCCAGAGTTGGACTTGGTTGCGTTTTGTGCAGCGGGGCAAAGTGATAGCCTATGCCTCTTGGAAACTCAAAGTTCACAAGAAGAATTATCCAACTCACGACTTGGAGTTCGCAGCGGTGGTATTCGCATTAAAAATATGGAGACACTACTTGTACGGCGCTCACGTGGATGTGTTCACAGATCACAAGATCCTTCAATATGTGTTCATCCAGAAGGACTTAAACCTGCGCCAAAGACGATGGTTGGAACTGTTAAAGGATTATGACATGAGTGTGCTGTATCATCCAGGTAAGGACAATGTGGTGGCTGATGCTCGCGCTCTGCTGCTCGGTATATATTATACACCGACACGCAAGTGTACGTGGTCAAACAAGTAATAAAGTGGCTAAGTAGCCAAGTATCGATCCAAGGAGGCTGCTCTAGATATGCAAAACTGCCTAGTTTACTATATCTCTATTCTATTTCTAACTATGTTAACAACAATCCAACCAAGATTTGAGTGAGTTTTGTTTCTAAACTAATTATCTACTAAAATTAATAACTACTATTTACGTTGAGTTTAGACAATGGATATGCACATGCCAAGGTTAAGAACGAGTAATGAACTTGATAATCATGATAATTTGGTCATCTTCTTCTTCATATTGCTAGCCAAGAACGTTTGCCTAGAAATTAAAACTTCCGTATTTAATTTCACTTTAGATTCATAAACCATTCGTCTACATTTCTGTGATCAAATGCAATTTATGACCTAACACTACAATTCCGGTTGCTAAATTGACTAATACGGCTTTCAAGTATATTTCTATCAAGAAAGCACATCAAAACCCAATTTTCCCAAATCAAGTTAAGAACAATACCCTATTAATTCACAACTTTCCAATTTCATGCTCTCTCGAGTGAAATTGGACTTTTTAGATATACATTAATGGTGGCCAACCAAGAATGTAATAAGCACAAGAATTAATAGAACAACATGCAAGAAGAAGAAGAAACCATATCAATTATTACCAACATTCATTACACAAGTTCAAAACCTCAGCAAGAAAGGAATTAGCCACTCATTCTTGGATTAATCATCCTAGAAGGAGTGTGAATCATGCATACAATTGAAGGAAAGAAGAAGGGAAGAGAAGAAAACTCTTATCTTTTCTATTCTTCAACTGCCACAAAACCACGTTCCTGCTCCCACTTCTGAACTCAGGCTAAAAAAAACTAAAACTAAAAAAACTCCTTTAAAAATAACCTAAGTGTGCTATTTATACTAGTGGGAAATTTTTTCCGGAATAACAAGCAACGTGTCACGGAGGCCAACGCGGAGCACTGCCTCCGTGACACGGCGTGGACGCGGACCCTCTCTGGAAATTGCATGGTCCGTATAATTAGCCTCAACGTGGCACGGAGGCCATCGCGGAGGCCTGTCTCCGTGCCACGGAGCTGTCGCGAGGCCTCACTGGAATCTGCCAATTAATTTCCTCTCCAGGCAGTGTGCTACCGCGATGGCAGCGTGGCACGGCACCATCGCGGAGCCAGTGTAAAATATGCCATCCGAGGTCTTTTCCACGCTCGCATCCAAGTCCAACTCCGACATAGTTCCAACACGCATTTTAGCTCTTAAAAATCACATTATCCTTCAAAAAAAATGCTAATCATGTTGGTTAGTATAAATTCACATTTTATTACCAAATACATGATATTATATACACATTGCACAACAAACAAGGTAAAAATGATACGTTTGAGTATCACTTGGGCATATAAATCTGCCCAAGATCACTTACCCCACACTTAAATCCTTGTTCGTCCTCGAACAACACATACACAAGTCATGCACATCACATCTCAACCTTTGTCACTATGGTGCAACCATTTACGTTACGGTCATACCGATTATTCGATTTTTGCAAATCATCAAGAAAACATGCTTGGTCGTACAAGAAAATGACCTTAATACATCGAGGCTTCCTTGACTTTTAAGAATTGATTCTTGATATTGGCAAACTCATGCAAATCAACTAATCAAGAAATCCGACACGAAAATCAATCTTTCATCAAGCATGTACCCTCACAACTCGAGAGAAACTTCCCCTTTTATGCTCGTGCAACACACAAACATGCAAGTAGGGGCATATAAAAATTAATTTCACTCTCTCTCCCAAAAGAATTCACATGCATCATGTCATGACCCATAGGCTTGCCCTTAGTGTATTACTCCACTAATATAAAGAAATGCAGTGTAGGATCAAATAGGACTTTTAATGGGTTGTAACTGGGCTATGGATCTAGTATATATATATATTGGATTAGCCAATAATAGTCGCTAGCATCCTTAAGCGCCTTTTCAACTCATTCCCATCGACTCATGGACATTATTCCTCTCTTTTCTCTTTTTCTCCCATTCATGCTGGTTTACTTTCATACAGCCCATTTCATCAGGCACACTTGACCCCAAACGGAAGGTTTTCATGTACCCTCAATTTCATTTAATTACAACTAGTGCCTCTTCAACATCATCTTTTCTTTCCTCACTTTGCTTTTCTTTTCTTTTCACTCTTTTCACTCTTTAACACTTTGGGAAACAATTTTCTGTTCTTTGTAAGCGCTTAAGAGCTTCTTATAGACTTTAAGGCTAATGAAAAGAAGGAATAAAGCTTAGTTCATACAATTCTGGACTAAAGAAAGAAATCGGCTAAAGGCTCAACGGGCTGACTAGGGTATACAACATATAAAAAGGTAGAATTTGACAAGAAAACAATGGAAACTAACGGTTAAAACAAAGAAATGCCTACATCCTTTCCGACACTACACCTCCTTCATTTCGCTTTGTATACACGCCAGGCAAGTTCTAGACAATTCACAATGACATGGAATAGCAAAACCTCACTCACACTTCATGCACATGCTCGAATCAAGATGCATTCACAGACTCTTTAATTAGTCAATTACATGAATTCAAGATTAAGCCTCAATCATAATGAACCAAATTCTATAGCCTAGGTAACTCAACATATTTACACAATTACATGCTTTCAAACGAATCACTTTCACATTTCGAACATCAATTACACACGCAACAAAATTTTAGCAACCATAAGCAACTACAGTTTATTGATGCAATCCACCAAAGAAACTAAAAACAAAACATCTACTCCTATCGACTACATTTCCCTTAAGACGGTCGTCATCCATCCATCATAGGGAATGTTCACTAACTATGACATCGGTTCAGTGGGACTATTCTCGGTAAAAGAACCGAAAACAAACTCCGAGAAACCCAAAAATAAAACTTCAAAATTTTTGCAACACATCGATCATTTCGATGAAAAAAATATTTACAAAATATGTTGATAAGTGCAACATCTTTTCGCAAAAATTTTGAAAAATATCGATCATATCGATAGAGAAAAAGAATATTTACAAAATTTACAAAATATTTACAAAGGCAACCATAACTGTTTTAAAAACACACATCATTAAACACAAACAAATATATACACATCATTCACAAATCAGTTCACAACAACAGGGAAAGCACAGACATACATAAACGTCGAGGAAGAATATACAGCAGATTTAGAGCCTATGACCCAGCACCTAACTACTCCCCACCCCACACTTAAATCGAACACTGTCCCCAGTGTTCACAAAAATACAAAGCACAAAATTTTGGGTGGTGAAACTCCCTGCTCAGTCGAAATATTCGACTTCCTCATCCGGTGCTGCGGCCTCGTCGCCCATATCTGAATCAGCTCCCTCACCGTCATCGGACTCCACATCAGAGTCCTCACGACGTGTCTCCTCATCAGTAGGGACGTCGTCGTCAGTCGACTCCACAAAGGCTGGCCCCACCTTGCATAAAGCTCTGGCATTCTCGCCAAAAGGGTAGTCCAGCTCCAGCTGCCATAATTCATCCTCGGTGGCTGGTCTCCCACCTATCCGTAGCTGCAGCATCTGCATACCGAACATACGGGCCATATACTGGTCGTCACGAGCATGTCGCTCGCCCAGAGTCAGCACAGGTCCGTGTGTAGTGTCGGGGGCCTTGGTCTTTGTCACATCAAGGGCCCTCCGCTCCAACTGCGGCATATGTAATCCAAGGCTTTTTCCTCAACGTCGAGGCCTCGGAGGAAGGTGGTGATGAGTCCGCCAAACCCGTATCTGTGGCCCTGGTGTAGTCTGGCTCTCTTCATGGTGGATATTATAACCGCCCCCACATTAATCTCAAGCCCTTTCATAAGGGCATACACCAGGCAGACACGGTCCCGGGTCACGTCTGTCATATGTACTCCAGGGATCAAACATGAACATACAATTTTTAGCCAGATTCTGGCCTCTCTGTTCATCTGTGAATAAGGCAGAGTCTGGTGGTAACCCCTCTCTTTGTGTCTACTCCACCGGGCTGTGGATCGAGCCCCACACAACGTACGTCTGATGTCGGCGTACGGTGGGGTGATGTTGAGCTGGCGGAGAACGTGGGCGTCTGTGTCCCGCGCTCCAACGATGGCATTCAGCTGCTGGGGTTCCAGAGTGACAATCTGCCCTCTGATTTTAATAGTGTGGCTTCTGATGGCCGGGTTCCAGTTGGCATAAAATTCCCGGACCAAGTGAAGGTTGCACTCCTTGGGCTCCTGAAAAATAAAACTGAGCCCAGCTGCCTCAATCCTCTGTACGATGCGAGGGAACTCCTGTGCGAGTGGTTCCCTTGCAATATATTCCTCCGGGAAGTACTTGTTCTCCTTATGCTTTGCGTACCACTTCTTCCCTTCATCGGTAACCCATCGTGTTCCGTATCGGCGGTGTTGACCGTGTGGAACATCAGGTGCAGCTGGGACAGCAGTGCCCAGTCTCATTCTCTTTCTGCCGGTGCCTGAGGTTGAAGCACCCTTGCCTTTATCTTGTCGGCTGGCCATTGTACCTGTCAATTTACACAGACAAGCACAACGTTAAGCTAAAAACTTGTTAGCTTTGGCTAAGGTCGGGTTAAACAAAATTTACCCCACACTTAGTCTTTAACAATATTTACAACATGTTAGCAAGGATAGCTCTATTTACACCCCAAACACAATCACTATAAACATATTGCTTAGTGCGTTCACAAAAATTCGACAGCATAACGGCTAGCGAACTACTCAGACTTCATACAGCTAACCCAATCCTACTATCGACAGCTATTCACCCATAGCACTTAGCAACGATAACAACAACAAAATAGAAACAACAATACAAACATTTTATATACACTAATCTAAGCAATTCAACCAATTCACATATTACGCAATGTCCCACAAAAATTCAAGAATTTGTCGTCTTTCACCAATTATACAATATTTACCCCGACTTATCTCAAATAATAAACACACCCCGGCATCAATTTCGTCAAACTATCAAGTTACCCAAGTTAAAATTCAACAACCCCAAGCCCTAGAACTCAATTCGACAATCAACAATGAATTATTCAATCAATTGATAAGTTCACCCGTCAACTACAACAATCCGAACACAATCAATCGCAAAATAATTCACGTCATGTTTAATTTCTACCTAGGGTGATATATCTCACCTCACATGCTCAAAATCGACAAAAATCGCCAAAAATTTGAGATAGACGATGAAAACATACCTTGGAATTGAAGAATCGATAAAGACTTGACGTTTTCCTTTCCTCTTAACGTGGCACGGAGCTTGGGGGTAGGGGAATGGGTGTTTGGTCGCGGAGGGTAGAGGGAATGGGGAAAAATGGGCGAAAATCGGGGGTTTATTTAAAAGAAACACGCCGGTCACCCGGAAACCCGGTGTGACCCGGCACTGGGATAAGGGCAACGTGTCACGGAGGGTAACGCGGAGGCCCTCCTCCGTGACACGGAGCCAACGCGTTGTCTTACTGGAATTTTAAAAAATTAAAGATTTGCCTTCAACGTGTCACGGAGGCCAACGCGGAGCATTGCCTCCATGACACGGCGCCAACGCGCCAGTGCTCTGTTTCACTATCAAATTTTATTTTTCATACCTCGCCTCGTTTTCTCGATTCCAAGTATTTTTCCTCCGGTATACCTGAAAATCACCTCACTAAACAAAAATTGGTTAAATGACTAGATTCCCTACTAAAAAAATAAAAATTACTAATTAAAATGCACATCTAAACCTAGTCAAGAAAAAGAAAAGAAAATCAAATAAAAGAAAAACTTTACACTAAGGAAAAAGAAAGAAAAATATTTTTCACGGGTTGCCTCCCGTGCAGCGCCTGGTTTAACGTCGCGGCTCGACAGCCTTTATGCTCAATTTTCTACTAGGGAGATGGACGATTTGACCCGATCATGGTCATCTCCCCAGTAGTTCTCAACCTTGTCTGGTGGCCTACCTAGTAATTCTCGGGAATCACTCAATCCATTTGCATTCCCATGATCAATCACGTTGATCACCGAGAGTTCCTTATAGACAGTCGGGAGCTTAGGTGCCTTGTACACGTCGAACACCTCAACCTTGTCGTGTGCTCGCATCGTGAGTTGACCCGCAGCTACATCGATCAATGCCTTTCCGGTTGCCAAAAATGGTCGTCCCAAAAGAAATGGGACTTCCGCATCTGGCTCAAAATCCAGAACAATGAAATCTACCGGAAAAATGAGGGAGCCTACCTGCACTAGCACATCCTCAACTATGCCATCCGGCTTAGCTAAAGACCTGTCTGCTAGCTGCAAGATCACTGTTGTAGGTCTAGGACTCCCTAGCCCTAACTTTCTGAATACCGAAGATGGCATCAGATTTATACTTGCCCCCAAGTCGCATAACCCACGAGCTCGGATACTTTGCCCAATCGTCAGTTGGATAGTAAAACTTCCAGGATCCTTCAGTTTAGTGGGCAACCTGTTCTGAATACGGGATGTGCATTCCTCCGTTAAAGCCACCGTGGCATACTCGGTCAAGAGACTTTTGTTGGCCACGATGTCTTTGATATACTTTGCATATTTTGGCACACCCTGCAAGACATCAACAAGAGGTAAGTTAACATGTACCTGTTTAAGTACCTCCATGAATTTCTGGAAACACGCCTCCTCCTTGTGTTTCTTAAGTCGTTGAGGGAACGGGGGTGGAGGCCTTGTTGGTTCAGCTTCTTTGGTCTTCCCCGTATCTGAGGTTTGTTCTCCCTCAACATCTGCTGCTCCTGACTTCCGAGGCGGTCTTTCCGGTTCCACCTCCTTTAATTGTAAACCACTCCTCGTGGTCACTGCATTTACCTGCTTAGGATTGGGATCCGTGTCGCTAGGTAGTCCTCCCCTTGGTCTAGTATTTTGGGCACTAGCAAATTTCCCAAACTGATATTCAAGAGCCTTGGTTGCCAATTGATTGTTCTTTACTTCGGCCGCCAGTTTGACATAGTCAGCCTGCAATTGTGCCTGGTTGGCAATCATGGTCTTGAACATTTCCTCAATAGTCGGTGATGGTGGTGGAGGAGGGGCATTGTGATTTCTGAACTGATTCTGATAGCCTTGTTGCCCTCCTTGGTTTCTGTGCATACCCTGCCCTGAACCCTGGCCTTGTTGATTGTTGCTACCCCACGAAAAATTTGGATGATTCCTCCATTTCGAGTTGTAGCCTCCACCAAACTGCTCTTGATTCCTCTGTGCATTGCCCACAAAGTTGACAGAATCAGGATTTGCACCACAGCATTCGGCTGAATGCTCACTACTACCACACACTTCACACCACATCTGTTGGACTGAATTGACTGAGGCTGACGGCTGGTTCAAATTCATATTGCTGAAGTGAGTGTTTAACTGATTTTGCAAAGCAGCTATCTGAGCAGTGATAGCTGTGAATCCATCCACTTCAAGCACTCCCGCTGCTTTCCTTGCTCCACCTCTAGAAGAATCTGCATTCCATTCCGGATTGCCTTGTGAAATTCGGTTGAGCAAAGTGTACAGCTCCTCATAAGTCTTCTCCAGCGCTTGCCCTCAAGCTGCTGAATCTAACAAAATTTTAGTGTGGGGTTCCAAACCCTCAATAAAAGTGTGGACCAACACCTCATTTGACTGATGATGATGAGGACAGTCCCGCAACATGGACTTGAATCTTTCCCAGGCTTGATAAAGATTTTCTCCTTCCCTCTGTTTAAAACTTAGAATCTGACTTCTAAGTTTAGCTGTTTTACCTGAAGGAAAAAATCTGATCAAGAACTTCTTTGCAAGATCATCCCACGTTGATATAGAGTTGGGTGGTTCAGCTTTTAACCACCTCTTGGCTTCACCAAGTAAGGAAAATGGAAATAAGGTGAGCCGAACATAATCAGGTGACACTCCAGCGGGGATGTAAGTGTCACTTATCTCCAAAAAGTTCTGGAGATGTTGTTGCCCGCTAGTGTGCAAAAGTTGCACCATATTTTGCTTTAACTCAAATCTCCCCCAGGGCTCTGGTTTGCGGATGCTGGAATGTACATTATTAGCGTGTGGGATTGCCACCTCGCGAACCGGCCTGGCTGCTACTTTCTCGGGCACTAACACTGCCCACACAACTGGTGGATTGGGTTGCTCCATTATAGACTGTTTCAGCAACTGCAACTTCTTCCGAAGAGCTTCTCTACGTTTACTGTGCAATTCACGTTCTGGCTCTAAGTAAGATTCCACCAGCTCCTTGTCCCTTGCCAGTGTTCACAGAAATAAAAATCTGCAAAATACAGGCTAAGACCAAGTTGTTAACACTTAAGAAAATAAAAATACAAATACAGTAAATTTACACTAAACAAAATTTTACAAATCGCCTAGCCTCCCCGGCAACGGCGCCAAAAACTTGCTCGCGCTCTGCTGCTCGGTATATATTATACACCGACACGCAAGTGTACGTGGTCAAACAAGTAATAAAGTGGCTAAGTAGCCAAGTATCGATCCAAGGAGGCTGCTCTAGATATGCAAAACTGCCTAGTTTACTATATCTCTATTCTATTTCTAACTATGTTAACAACAATCCAACCAAGATTTGAGTGAGTTTTGTTTCTAAACTAATTATCTACTAAAATTAATAACTACTATTTACGTTGAGTTTAGACAATGGATATGCACATGCCAAGGTTAAGAACGAGTAATGAACTTGATAATCATGATAATTTGGTCATCTTCTTCTTCATATTGCTAGCCAAGAACGTTTGCCTAGAAATTAAAACTTCCGTATTTAATTTCACTTTAGCTTCATAAACCATTCGTCTACATTTCTGTGATCGAATGCAATTTATGACCTAACACTACAATTCCGGTTCCTAAATTGACTAATACGGCTTCCAAGAATATTTCTATCAAGAAAGCACATCAAAACCCAATTTTCCCAAATCAAGTTAAGAACAATACCCTATTAATTCACAACTTTCCAATTTCATGCTCTCACGAGTGAAATTGGACTTTTTAGATATACATTAATGGTGGCCAATCAAGAATGTAATAAGCACAAGAATTAATAGAACAACATGCAAGAAGAAGAAGAAACCATATCAATTATTACCAACATTCATTACACAAGTTCAAAACCTCAGCAAGAAAGGAATTAGCCACTCATTCTTGGATTAATCATCCTAGAAGGAGTGTGAATCATGCATACAATTGAAGGAAAGAAGAAGGGAAGAGAAGAAAACTCTTATCTTTTCTATTCTTCAACTGCCACAAAACCACGTTCCTGCTCCCACTTCTGAACTCAGGCTAAAAAAAACTAAAACTAAAAAAACTCCTTTAAAAATAACCTAAGTGTGCTATTTATACTAGTGGGAAATTTTTCCCGGAATAACAAGCAACGTGTCACGGAGGCCAACGCGGAGCACTGCCTCCGTGACATGACGTGGACGCGGACCCTCTCTGGAAATTGCATGGTCCAGATAATTAGCCTCAACGTTGCACGGAGGCCATCGTGGAGGCCTGTCTCCGTGCCACGGAGCGGTCGCGAGGCCTCACTGGAATATGCCAATTAATTTCCTCTCCAGGCAGTGTGCTACCGCGATGGCAGCGTGGCACGGCACCATCGCGGAGCCAGTGTAAAATATGCCATCCGAGGTCTTTTCCACGCTCGCTGTTCGCGCTCTGCTGCTCGGTATATATTATACACCGACACGCAAGTGTACGTGGTCAAACAAGTAATAAAGTGGCTAAGTAGCCAAGTATCGATCCAAGGAGGCTGCTCTAGATATGCAAAACTGCCTAGTTTACTATATCTCTATTCTATTTCTAACTATGTTAACAACAATCCAATCAAGATTTGAGTAAGTTTTGTTTCTAAACTAATTATCTACTAAAATTAATAACTGCTATTTACGTTGAGTTTAGACAATGGATATGCACATGCCAAGGTTAAGAACGAGTAATGAACTTGATAATCATGATAATTTGGTCATCTTCTTCTTTATATTGCTAGACAAGAACGTTTGCCTAGAAATTAAAACTTCCGTATTTAATTTCACTTTAGCTTCATAAACCATTCATCTACATTTCTGTGATCAAATGCAATTTATGACCTAACACTACAATTCCGGTTCCTAAATTGACTAATACGGCTTTCAAGTATATTTCTATCAAGAAAGCCCATCAAAACCCAATTTTCCCAAATCAAGTTAAGAACAATACCCTATTAATTCACAACTTTCCAATTTCATGCTCTCTCGAGTGAAATTGGACTTTTTAGATATACATTAATGGTGGCCAATCAAGAATGTAATAAGCACAAGAATTAATAGAACAACATGCAAGAAGAAGAAGAAACCATATCAATTATTACCAAGAACCATTACACAAGTTCAAAACCTCAGCAAGAAAGGAATCAGCCACTCATTCTTGGATTAATCATCCTAGAATGAGTGTAAATCATGCATACAATTGAAGGAAAAGAAGAAGGGAAGAGAAGAAAACTCTTATCTTTTCTATTCTTCAACTGCCACAAAACCACGTTCCTCTCTCCACTTCTGAACTCCACTAAAAAAAACTAAAACTAAAAAGAAGACTCCTTTAAAAATAACCTAAGTGTGCTATTTATACTAGTGGGAAATTTTTCCCGGAATAACAAGCAACGTGTCACGGAGGCCAACGCGGAGAACTGCCTCCGTGACACGGCGTGGATGCGGACCCTCTCTGGAAATTTCAGGGTCCGGATAATTGGCTTCAACGTGGCACGGAGGCCATCGTGGAGCCCTGTCTCCGTGCCACGGAGCTGTCGCGATGCCTCACTGGAATCTGCCAATTAATTTCCTCTCCAGGCAGTGTGCTACCGCGATGGCAGCGTGGCACGACGCCATCGCGGAGCCAGTGTAAAATGTGCCATCCGAGGTCTTTTCCACGCTCGCATCCAGTCCAACTCCGACATAAGTCCAACACGCATTTTTGCTCCTAAAAATCACATTATCCTGCAAAACAAATGCTAATCATGTTGGTTAGTATAAATTCGCATTTTATTGCCAAATACATGATATTATATACACATTGCACAACAAACAAGGTAAAAATTGTACGTTTGAGTATCACTTGGGCATATAAATCTGCCCAAGATCACTTACCCCACACTTAAATCCTAGTTCGTCCTCGAACAACACATACACAAATCATGCACATCACATCTCAAACTTTGTCACTATGGTGCAACCATTTACGTTACGGTCATACCGATTATTCGATTTTTTTTTTGCAAATCATCAAGAAAACATGCTTGGTCGTACAAGACAATGACCTTAATACATCGAGGCTTCCTAAACTTTTAAGAATTGATTCTTGATATCGACAAACTCATGCAAATCAACTAATCAAGAAATCCGACACGAAAATCAATCTTTCATCAAGCATGTACCCTCACAACTCGAGAGAAACTTCCCCTTTTCTGTTCGTGCAGCACACAAACAGGCAAGTAGGGGCATATAAAAATTAATTTCACTCTCTCTCCCAAAAGAATTCACATGCATCATGTCATGACCCATAGGCTTGCCCTTAGTGTATTACTCCACTAATATAAAGAAATGCAATGTAGGATCAAATAGGACTTTTAATGGGTTGTAACTGGGCTATGGATCTAGTATATATATTGGATTAGCCAATAATAGTCGCTAGCATCCTTAAGCGCCTTTTCAACTCATTCCCATCGACTCATGGACATTGTTCCTCTCTTTTCTCTTTTTCTCCCATTCGTGCTGGTTTACTTTCATAAAACCCATTTCATCAGGCACACTTGACACAAAACAGAGGGTTTTCATGTACCCTCACTTTCATTTAATTACAACTAGTGCCTCTTCAACATCATCTTTTCTTTCCTCACTTTGCTTTTCTTTTCTTTTCACTCTTTTCACTCTTTAACACTTTGGGAAACATTCTCTGTTCTTTGTAAGCGCTTAAGAGCTTCTTATAGACTTTAAGGCTAATGAAAAGAAGGAATAAAGCTTAGTTCATACAATTCTGGACAAAAGAAAGAAATTGGCTAAAGGCTCAACGGGCTGACTAGGGTATACAACATATAAAAAGGTAGAATTTGACAAGAAAAAAAACGGAAACTAACGGTTAAAACAAAGAAATGCCTACATCCTTTCCAACACTACACCTCCTTCATTTCGTTTTGTATACACGCCAGGCAAGTTCTAGACAATTCACAATGACATGGAATAGCAAAACCTCACTTCACACTTCATGCACATGCTCGAATCAAGATACATTCACAGACTCTTTAATCAGTCAATTACATGAATTCAAGATTAAGCCTCAATCATAATGAACCAAATTCTATAGCCTAGGTAACTCAACATATTTACAAAATTGCATGCTTTCCAATGAATCATTTTCACATTTCGAACATCAATTACAACACGCAACGAAATTTTAGCAACCATAAGCAACTACAGTTTATTGATGCAATCCACCAAAGAAACTAAAAAAAAACATCTACTCCTATCGACTACATTTCCCTTAAGACGGTCGTCATCCATCCATCATAGAGAACGGTCACTACTATGACATCGGTTCAATGGGACTATTCTCGGTAAAAGAACCGAAAACAAACTCCGAGAAACCCAAAAATAAAACTTCAAAATTTTCGCAACACATCGATCATTTTGATAGAAAATATTTGCAAACTATGTTGATACATGCAAAATCTTTTCGCAAAAATTTTGAAAAATATCGATCATATCGATAGAGAAAAAAAAATATTTACAAAATTTACAAAATATTTACAATGGCAACCATCCTTTCAAAACACACATCATTAGCCACAACACAAATATATACACATACATCACAAATCAGTTCACAACAACAGGGAAAACACAGACATACATAACTTCAACGAAGAATTATACAGCAAGTTTAGAGCATATGACCCAGCACCTAACTACTCCCCACCCCACACTTAAATCGAACACTGTCCCCAGTGTTCACAACAATACAAAGCACAAAATTTTGGGTGGTGGAACTCCCTGCTCAGTCAAAATATTCGACTTCCTCATCCGGTGCTGCGGCCTCGTCGCCCATATCTGAATCAGCTCCATCGCCGTCATCGGACTCCACATCAGAGTCCTCACGACGTGTCTCCTCATCAGTAGGGACGTCATCATCAGTCGGCTCCACAAAGGCTGGCCCCACCTTGCATAAAGCTCTGGCGTTCTCGGCAAAGGGGTAGTCCATCTCCAGCTGCCATAATTCATCCTCGGTGGCTGGTCTCCCACCTATCCGTAGCTGCAGCATATGCATGCCGAACATACGGGCCATATACTGGTCGTCACGAGCATGTCGCTCGCCCAGAGTCAGCACCGGTCCGTGTGTAGTGTCGGGGGCCTTGGTCTTTGTCACATCAAGGGCCCTCCACTCCAACTGCGGAATGTAATCCAAGGCTTCTTCCTCAACGTCGAGGCCTCGGAGGAAGGTGGTGATGAGTCCGCCAAACCCATATCTGTGGCCCTGGTGTAGTCTGGCTCTCTTCATGGCGGATATTATGACTGCCCCCACATTAATCTCAAGCCCTTTCATAAGGGCATACACCAGGCAGACACGGTCCCGGGTCACGTCTGTCATATGAACTCCCGGGATCAAACACGAACACAAAATTTTTAGCCATATTCTGGCCTCCCTGTTCATCTGCGAATAAGGCAGAGTCTGGTGGTAACCCCTCTCTTTGTGTCTACTCCATCGGGCTGTGGATCGAGCCCCACACAACGTACGTCTGATGTCGGCGTACGGTGGGGTGATGTTGAGCTGGCGGAGAACGTGGGCGTCTGTGTCCCGTGCTCCAACGATGGCATTCAGCTGCTGGGGTTCCAGAGTGACAATCTGCCCTCTGATTTTAAACTGATGGCTGGGTTCCAGTTGGCGTAGAGTTCCCGGACCAAGTGAAGGCTGCACTCCTTGGGCTCCTGAAAAATAAAGCTGAGCCCAGCTGCCTCAATCCTCTGTACGATGCGAGGGAACTCCTGTGCAAGTGGTTCCCTTGCAATATGTTCCTCTGGGAAGTACTTGTTCTCCTTATGCTTTGCGTACCACTTCTTCCCTTCATCGGTAACCCATCGTGTTCCGTATCAGCGGTGTTGACCGCGTGGAACAGCAGGTGCAGCTGGGATACCAGTGCCCAGTCTCATTCTCTTTCTGCCGGTGCCTGAGGTTGAAACACCCTTGCCTTTATCTTGTCGGCTAGCCATTGTACCTGTCAATTTACACAAACAAGCACAATGTTAAGCTAAAAACTTGTTAGTTTTGGCTAAGGTCTGGTTAAACAAAATTTACCCCACACTTAGTCTTTAACAATATTTACAACATGTTAGCAAGGATAGATCTATTTACACCCCAAACACAATCACTATAAACATATTGCTTAGTGCGTTCACAAAAATTCGACAGCATACCGGCTAGCGAACTACTCAGACTTCATACAGCTAACCCAATCCTACCATCGAAAGCTATTCACCCATGGCACTTAGCAACAATAACAACAACCAAATAGAAACAACAATACAAACATTTTATATACACTAATCTAATTCAATTCAACCAATTCACATATTACGCAATGTCCCACTAAAAAAATGAGAATTAGTCGTCTTTCACCAATTATACAATATTTACCACGACTTATCTCAACTAATTAACACACCCCGGCATCAATTTCGTCAAACTATCAAGTTACCCAAGTTAAAATTCGACAACCCCAAGCCCTAGAACTCAATTCGACAATCAACAATGAATTATTCAATCAATCGATAAGTTCACCCGTCAACTACAACAGTCCGAACACAATCAATCGCAAAATAATTCACGTCATGTTTAATTTCTACCTAGGGTGATATATCTCACCTCACATGCTCAAAATCGACAAAAATCGCCAAAAATTTGAGATAGACGAGAAAACATACCTTGGAATTGAAGAATCGATAAAGACTTGACGTTTTCCTTGCCTCTTAACGTGGCACGGAGCTTGGGGGTAGGGGAATGGGTGTTTGGTCGCGAAGGGAAGAGGGAATGGGGAAAATAGGGGCGAAATCAGGGGTTTTTATTAAGAAAACACGTGGGTCACCCGGAAACCCGGTGTGACCCGGCACTGGGATAAGGGTAACGTGTCACGGAGGTTAACGCGGAGGCCCTCCTCCGTGACACGGAGCCAACGCGTTGGCTTACTGGAATTTTAAAAAAATTCCAGATTTGCCTTCAACGTGTCACGGAGGCCAACGCGGAGCATTGCCTCCGTGACACGGCGCCAACGCGCCAGTGCTCTGTTTCACTATCAAATTTTATTTTTCATACCTCGCCTCGTTTTCTCGATTCCACGTATTTTTCCTCCGGTATACCTGAAAATCACCTCACTAAACAAAAATTGGTTAAATTCATAGATTTCCCTACTAAAAATTAAAAATTACTAATTAAAATGCAAATCTAAACCTAGTCAAGAAAAAAAGAAAAGATAATAAAATAGAAGAAAAACTTTACACTAAGAAAAAAAAGAAAGAGAGAAAAAAAAATATTTTCCACGGGTTGCCTCCCGTGCAGCGCCTGGTTTAACGTCGCGGCTCGACAACCTTTATGCTCAATTTTCTACTAGGGAGATGGACGATTTGACCCGATCACGGTCATCTCCCCAGGAGTTCTCAACCTTGTCTGGTGGCCTACCTAGTAACTCTCGGGAATCACTCAATCCATTTGCATTCCCATGATCAATCACGTTGATCACCGAGAGTTCCTTATAGACAGTCGGAAGCTTAGGTGCCTTGTACACGTCGAACACCTCAACCTTGTCGTGTGCTCGCATCGTGAGTTGACCCGCAGCTACATCGATCAATGCCTTTCCGGTTGCCAAAAATGGTCGTCCCAAAATAAATGGGACTTCTGCATCTGGCTCAAAATCCAGAACAATGAAATCTACCGGAAAAATGAGGGAACCTACCTGCACTAGCACATCCTCCACAATGCCATCCGGCTTAGCTAAAGACCTGTCTGCTAGCTGCAAGATCACTGTTGTAGGTCTAGGACTCCCTAGCCCTAACTTTCTGAATACCGAAAATGGCATCAGATTTATACTTGCCCCCAAGTCGCATAGCCCACGAGCTCGGATACTTTGCCCAATCGTCAGCTGGATAGTAAAACTTCCAGGATCCTTCAGTTTAGTGGGCAACCTGTTCTGAATACGGGATGTGCATTTCTCCGTTAAAGCCACCGTGGCATACTCGGTCAAGCGACTTTTGTTGGCCACGATGTCTTTGATATACTTTGCATATTTTGGCACACCCTGCAAGACATCAACAAGAGGTAAGTTAACATGTACCTGTTTAAGTACCTCCATGAATTTATGGAAACACGCCTCCTCCTTGTGTTTCTTAAGTCGTTGAGGGAACGGGGGTGGAGGCCTTGTTGGTTCAGCTTCTTTGGTCTTCCCCGTATCTGAGGTTTGTTCTCCCTCAACATCTGCTGCTCCTGACTTGTGAGGCGGTCTTTCCGGTTCCACCTCCTTTAATTGTAAACCACTCCTCGTGGTCACTGCATTTACCTGCTTAGGATTGGGATCCGTGTCGCTAGGTAGTCCTCCCCTTGGTCCAGTATTTTGGGCACTAGAAAATTGCCCAAATTGATATTCAAGAGCCTTGGTTGCCAATTGATTGTTCTTTACTTCAGCTGCCAATTTGACATAGTCAGCCTGCAATTGTGCCTGGTTGGCAATCATGGTCTTGAACATTTCCTCAATAGTCGGTGATGGTGGTGGAGGAGGGGCATTGTGATTTCTGAACTGATTCTGATAGCCTTGTTGCCCTCCTTGGTTTCTGTGCATACCCTGCCCTGAACCTTGGCCTTGTTGATTGTTGCTACCCCACGAAATATTCGGATGATTCCTCCAATTCGAGTTGTAGCCACCACCAAACTGCTGTTGATTCCTCTGTGCATTGCCCACAAAGTTGACAGAATCAGGATTTGCACCACAGCATTCAGCTGAATGCTTACTACTACCACACACTTCACACCACATGTGTTGGACTGCATTAACTGAGGCTGTAGGCTGGTTCAAATTCATAGTGCTGAAGTGAGTGTTTAACTGATTTTGCAAAGCAGCTATCTGTGCAGCGATAGCTGTGAATCCATCCACTTCGAACACTCCCGCTGCTTTCCTTGCTCCACCCCTTGAAGAATCTGCATTCCATTCCGGATTGCCTTGTGAGATTCGGTTGAGCAAAGTGTACAGCTCCTCATAAGTCTTCTCCAGCGCTTGCCCTCCAGCTGCTGAGTCTAACAAAATTTTAGTGTGGGGTTCCAAACCCTCAATAAAAGTGTGGACCAACACCTCGTTTGACTGATGATGATGGGGACAGTCCCGCAACATGGACTTGAATCTTTCCCAGGCTTGATAAAGGTTTTCTCCTTCCCTCTGTTTAAAACTTAGAATCTGACTTCTAAGTTTAGCTGTTTTACCTGAAGGGAAAAATCTGATCAAAAACTTCCTTGCAAGATCATCCCACGTTGATATAGAGTTGGGTGGTTCAGCTTTTAACCACCTCTTGGCTTCACCAAGTAAGGAAAATGGAAATAAGATGAGCCGAACATAATCAGGTGACACTCCAGCGGGTATGTACGTGTCACTTATCTCCAAAAAGTTCTGGAGATGTTGTTGCGGATCTTCGTGAGGGAGACCGGTAAACTGCCCGCTCGTGTGCAAAAGTTGCACCATATTTTGCTTTAACTCAAATCTCCCCCCAGGCTCTGGTTTGCGGATGCTGGAATGTACATTATTAGCGTGTGGGATTGCCACCTCGCGAACCGGCCTGGGTGCTACTTCCTCGGGCACTAACACTGCCCGCACAACTGGTGGATTGGGTTGCTCCATCATAGACTGTTTGAGCAACTGCATCTTCTTCTGAAGAGCTTCTCTACGTTGACTATGCAATTCACGTTCTGGCTCTAAGTAAGATTCCACCAGCTCCTTGTCCCTTACCAGTGTTCACAGAAATAAAAATCTGCAAAATACAGGCTAAGACCAAGTTGTTAACACTTAAGAAGATAAAAATACAAATACAGTAAATTTACACTAAACAAAATTTTACAAATCGCCTAGCCTCCCCGGCAACGGCGCCAAAAACTTGTTCGCGCTCTGCTGCTCGGTATATATTATACACCGACACACAAGTGTACGTGGTCAAACAAGTAATAAAGTGGCTAAGTAGCCAAGTATCGATCCAAGGAGGCTGCTCTAGATATGCAAAACTGCCTAGTTTACTATATCTCTATTCTATTTCTAACTATGTTAACAACAATCCAATCAAGATTTGAGTAAGTTTTGTTTCTAAACTAATTATCTACTAAAATTAATAACTGCTATTTACGTTGAGTTTAGACAATGGATATGCACATGCCAAGGTTAAGAACGAGTAATGAACTTGATAATCATGATAATTTGGTCATCTTCTTCTTTATATTGCTAGCCAAGAACGTTTGCCTAGAAATTAAAACTTCCATATTTAATTTCACTTTAGCTTCATAAACCATTCGTCTACATTTCTGTGATCAAATGCAATTTATGACCTAACACTACAATTCCGGTTCCTAAATTGACTAATACGGCTTTCAAGTATATTTCTATCAAGAAAGCACATCAAAACCCAATTTTCCCAAATCAGTTAAGAACAATACCCTATTAATTCACAACTTTCCAATTTCATGCTCTCTCGAGTGAAATTGGACTTTTTAGATATACATTAATGGTGGCCAATCAAGAATGTAATAAGCACAAGAATTAATAGAACAACATGCAAGAAGAAGAAGAAACCATATCAATTATTACCAAGAACCATTACACAAGTTCAAAACCTCAGCAAGAAAGGAATTAGCCACTCATTCTTGGATTAATCATCCTAGAATGAGTGTAAATCATGCATACAATTGAAGGAAAAGAAGAAGGGAAGAGAAGAAAACTCTTATCTTTTCTATTCTTCAACTGCCACAAAACCACGTTCCTCTCTCCACTTCTGAACTCCACTAAAAAAAACTAAAACTAAAAAGAAGACTCCTTTAAAAATAACCTAAGTGTGCTATTTATACTAGTGGGAAATTTTTCCCGGAATAACAAGCAACGTGTCATGGAGGCCAACGCGGAGAACTGCCTCCGTGACACGGCGTGGACGCAGACCCTCTATGGAAATTTCAGGGTCTGGATAATTGGCTTCAACGTGGCACGGAGGCCATCGCGGAGCCCTGTCTCCGTGCCACGGAGCTGTCGCGATGCCTCACTGGAATCTGCCAATTAATTTCCTCTCCAGGCAGTGTGCTACCGCGATGGCAGCGTGGCACGACGCCATCGCGGAGCCAGTGTAAAATGTGCCATCCGAGGTCTTTTCCACGCTCGCATCCAAGTCCAACTCCGACATAAGTCCAACACACATTTTTGCTCCTAAAAATCACATTATCCTGCAAAACAAATGCTAATCATGTTGGTTAGTATAAATTCGCATTTTATTGCCAAATACATGATATTATATACACATTGCACAACAAACAAGGTAAAAATGGTACGTTTGAGTATCACTTGGGCATATAAATCTGCCCAAGATCACTCGCATCCAAGTCCAACTCCGACATAGTTCCAACACGCATTTTAGCTCTTAAAAATCACATTATCCTGCAAAACAAATGCTAATCATGTTGGCTAGTATAAATTCGCATTTTATTACCAAATACATGATATTATATACACATTGAACAACAAACAAGGTAAAAATGATACGTTTGAGTGTCACTTGGGCATATAAATCTGCCCAAGATCAGCTGACACCCTAAGCAGGCGGTCTATGGGATGTGTAGCTACATTGAGGAAGGCAAGAGGTAGCTAGCAAAAGAAGTTCACAGGCTAGCCCGGTTAGGGGTGTAGTTGGTGGATTCAGCTGAAGGTGGCGTGGTAATGCAAAGTGGGTCGGATTCATCCTTGGTAGTAGAAGTTAAGTCCAGACAAGATGAAGATCCAGTTCTACTTAAACTTAAAGAAGTAGTCCTCAGAAAGGAGGTTGAGGCTTTCTCCCAAGGGGGAGATGGGGTGCTTCGCTACCAGGGCATATTATGCGTGCCGGATGTTGGTGAGTTAAGACAGTAGATACTGGCTGAGGAACATAGCTCGAGATACACCATTCACCCAGTGCTACCAAAATGTACCACTATTTGTGGGATATTTACTGGTGGAATGGCATGAAGAGATACATTGCTGAATTTGTAGCTAAGTGCCCGAACTGCCAGCAGGTAAAGGTAGAACACCATAGACCAGGAGGGATGATCCAGGATATCAGCATACCTACCAGGAAGTGGGAAGAAGTAAATATGGACTTCATTACGGGTCTACCTCGGACTCGTCGACAGCATGACCAATTTGGGTAATAGTAGATCGAATGACTAAGTCAACATATTTCCTTCCAGTCAAGACCACAGATTCAGCTGAGGATTATGCAAAACTTTATATTCGGGAGATGGCTATACTTCATGGGGTACCATTGGCTATTATTTTAGATAGGGGTACCCAGTTCACCTCCCATTTCTGGAAGTCTTTTCAGAAGGGACTTGGCACTCAGGTCAAGCTCAGTACAGCTTTTCACCCACAGACATATGGGAAAGATGAGCGGACCATTCAAACCCTAAAAGATATGCTAAGAGCGTGCGCGATTGATTTTAAGGGTAATTGGGATGACCACTCACCTCTTATCGAGTTTGTGTACGACAACAACCACCATTCTAGCATCCAGATGGCTCCGTTTGAGGCTTTGTATGGTAGGAGGTGTGGATCTCCTATAGGTTGGTTTGAAGTCGGTGAAGCTACTTTGATAGGGCCAGACTCGGTTCACCAAGCAATGCAGAAAGTTCAGCTCATCCGAGAGAGATTGAAAATAGCCTAGAGCTGTCAGAAATCCTATGCCAATGTGTGAAGAAGAGAGCTAGAGTTTTCAGTTGATGACTGGGTATATCTGAAAATTTTGCCCATGAAAGGGATGATGAGATTTGGAAAGAAGGGGAAACTCAGTCCTAGGTGTGTGGGACCCTTTTATATTGTGGCGTATCAGCAAGGTGTCCTATGAGCTAGAGTTGTCTTCAGAACTTGCAGTTGTACATCCAGTTTTCCATGTACCACTTTTGAAAAAGTGTATCAGAGATCCAACCTCTGTAGTTCCATTGGATAGTGTCGCAGTCAAGGATAGCCTCTCCTATGAGGAGGTACCAGTCCGAATTCTAGATCGTCAGGTTCGTAAATTGAGGAATAAGGAAATAGCTTCAGTCAAGGTTTTATGGAGGAAATAGCAAGTTGAAGGAGCTATGTGGGAGGCCGAAGTAGATATGAGGGCCAAATACCCACACTTGTTCTCTATCGACTCTGCTGTAGCTTGATATGTGAATTTTGTTTTAAGACCTAAACTAGTTGTTGAAATTAGTTCATGTAAATAAATTTTCTTTCTGACTTTGGTTGTGTTTATGAAAAGCAAAATTCAGTTTAGTTATATTCTCTGCAATGGAGGTAGTCATTTCGGTCGTTTTGAAGTTGTATGAGTAGTATTTGAATATTTTGATTGTTATTTTTTTGGTTGCTATGAGTTTTCTAACATTCGAGGAAGAATGTTTCCAAGGTGGAGATTTGTAATTCCCCGGAAGCTCAAAATCAATATCCGAGACATAAATCAGAAAATCTAGAAAACTGCAGAAAAGTTGTAGAATGACCCACCTGACGGGTCGTTAAGGGACCCAACGACTCGTCAGGTCAACCGTGAGAAGGATGCCAAGATGATGAGTTAGTGTTCCCAACGGGAAATTTCACGAGTCGTGGTCAGGACCCACGACCCATTGAGTCACTCGTTGCTAGGCCAGAATCCAGAAACTTGAGAAGTTGGTAGTGTACTTGACGGGTGGTCACCACGAGGCATCGTGTTACACCCCGTAAGTTTAGTGTTTAGTCGGCCTATTCGCATGTTGGTTGAGAGTTTTAGAATGGAATTCGTATGAGGAAAGGGCCTGAGGAAAGGCCGAACGAGAGCCAAGTTAGGATTTCGCGAGAGGAGGCCGAACCAAGCTGCCTAGAGGGGCAAAGTGGCACGGAGCAGAATCAGCGCATTAGCCAACATGGCACGGAGCAGAATCAGCGCGTTGAGCAACGTGCCACGTTGCCTTGTCTTCTGCCTCAAGTATATAAGGGTCTCACACTTAGAAGTTAAGTTATAATTTATAAACCACGACCAGCAGAGGATAGGGACGAAGGAAAACATATAATTTTCATCCAATTACGCTGCTAAACGCCGTCCAAATCAAAATTAACTTCTGGTATCAAAGTATAAGGTTGCAGGGAGCATTTCCACGGAGTTAGTTTCGTGAAACTCGCTCGGCGAATCGTCGTCCCGCCGAGCCAAAGTTGTTGGAATTGCTCCAAACTAGTGTCAATATGATCCCAGGCTTAAAGTAAGCAATTCTCCCTTCTAGATTCTTGAGAAATAACGAGGTTTCAATCGTGTTCTATAAAATTGGAATATAGTTAATATTTATATATAAAGTTTTCCTTTTTGCCGAATTTAGTATTAAAACTAGTCTTATCTTTTCAGTAACACGATTTCAGTTGAGAAGGGCAGTTGAACATGAGCCAAAACTTGCCAATTAATTGGTAAACAACGATTGAGGTATGTTAAGGCATTTTCTTTCGGAAAGTTAGTTCTTCAGCATAGTAATCCAGTATGAATCCCAATAAAGTATTTCAGGAGTATGTTACCATGTTTAGTTGTCATTGTTAGTTGAGACTTGTAATTGTATTGTTTTGGGTAGGATTATACCTGTATAGCTTTCGTGACTGCCCCAAGGTTAATATCTGTGTCGACTAGCCCGCTGGGGGCGAGGATATGTTGCTCTACGAAGTGGCATGCCATCCGCAAGGGATGCAGATGGGGATCCAGATCCTCATATTTGCCGTGGTTGGCCTTATACACACCCCCGCCGAGCGCTTACGCCCGGGGTGTAGATATCAGGAGTCCTCCAGACTCAGGCACAGTTATAGTCAGCGGCCGAGCGGGCCCATTTGCAGACCCAGGGGATTGGCAGGACGCTTATAGTTGGTAGTTGACTCAGTATGACCTGGATAGGGGTATATAGATTGAGGTGTACTCACTAGAGCTAATGGGGGCCCAGGTGGGTTATTCTGTGCAGATTGTACCTTCCGACTTATGGGGGCCAGGTAAGGTTTATGTTGCTTTAGTTACTGATAGTTAGATAGTAGGATGCCTCGTTTGTCAGGTATGACCCCTACCCTCCTTATCACAGTTATGTTTAGTCCTGATTTCACTACTTCAGTTAGCTTTAGTCCGTTTTCCTTACTTTAGTTATTGTCAGTTCTATTTTCTTACTTTCAGTTATTTAAAGTTACTTCTTTACATACTTAGTACTTGTGGTACTGACGCCCTCTTTTGGGGCGCTGCATTACTTGCCTGCAGGTACACATAGACGAGGAGCAGGTCCCTCGTAGTTCCATCCAGCCGCACAGAGCCATCAGCTCCTTTCTTCCGGAGCTTGTGTGATAGAGGTTTACTTCTTTTTGTTTGTACAGTATGGGTAGGCCGGGGCCCTGTCCCGACCATCTTATTACTCCTAGAGGCTTGCAGATTGTGTTACTTCCCTGTGGTTAGATGATATCGGCCGTGTGGGGCCATATGTGTTTTAGACTATATGTGTTGGCTGTGTGGGGCCCTATTTATCTATTGATTGATGACCTTGTCGGTCATAGCTTAGTTTAGCTTCGGCTTTCACTTTCCAGTTAAAACTAGATATCATGGTGGCGTTGTCGACCCGCATAGGACTCCCTATAATTTTTTGTCTCCGGTTAGCTGTTTATTTTCACAGGTGGCTATAGGCCTTGTCGGCCGGGGGTTGTATTTACAATCTCTATATAGCCCGTTGTTTTCTTGATTCCAGAGTTAGAGTCAGCCTTGCACCAGAGGTGCTTAGGCTTAATCAACTCAGTAGTTCAGGTCCTAGACGGGCACCAGGTGCCAGTCATGCCTCCCAAGGTGGGGCGTGAAAAACTTGGTATCAGAGAAGGTCGTATCCCAGGGAGTCTGCGAGCCGTGCTAAGTGGAGTCTTGTCTATGGATGTGTTTTGCACCACATACTATAGGGAGGAGGCTGCAAGGCATGATAGGATGGTTACTCTTTCTTCTTATTCAGTCATGCTATAGAGCGGTACAGTATAGGGTTGAGTCCATAAGATACTCTTTTGTTTACAGAGAAATTTCAGACCAGCG
Organism: Datura wrightii; assembly: GCA_035772735.1. Classification (NCBI taxonomy): domain Eukaryota; kingdom Viridiplantae; phylum Streptophyta; class Magnoliopsida; order Solanales; family Solanaceae; genus Datura; species Datura wrightii. The sequence goes on from JASDFA010000016.1 coordinate 125,598,783, forward strand.
ACACCCTACGACAGGTAGGAGGTTAGATGTAGCAGCAAGAGAGGGCACCAGCAGGGTGCCTCAGCCTCGGTCAGAATCAGCCTGATCTGAGGACGATACGGAGGTATCATCTCGACCTCCCCAACAATCTCCACCACGTCAGGAGCCACTTGGAATGGCCGGTGTGATGGCACCACCTCCGACAGTTTCTATACCCGTACCATCCGACCAGGAGGTCAGGAGTGCGGTGGTTATGCTAGCATAGATGATGGCTGCTGTTCGGTTCGCGTTATATGGGTATATAACTACACGCAAGTGCACGTGGTCGAACAAGTAGTAAAGTGGATTAAGTAAGCCAAGTATCGATCTCATAGGGACTGGGATGAAGTGCAATCTGCTCAAGTGTACTATATTTTAATTCTAAAAAATGCAGACAACAGTGTAACCAAGAGTTTGATATTTTGATTTATAATTTTTATGCTAAATCTAAAACAACTATCTAATGTGAGTCTGAACTATGAATGAGAGCATGCTGAGGTTAAACGAACATGTAATGAAATTAATTATTGACATAATTTGGTTAGTCTTTTCCTCCGGTTGCTAGTCAAGAACTATTGCCAAGAGATTAAAACTCTCGTATTCAACCCCACTTAAGAGTCATGAACTATCCACCTACATTTCTGTGATTAAATGCAATTCATGTTCTAGCCATACAAACCCGGTTCCTAAATTGACTAATACGACTTTCAGGTATATTTCTATCCTGAAAGTAAATCAATTCTCAATTTTCCCAAACTAAGAAAAGATCATATCCTATTAACTCACAACTTTCCAATTTCTTGCTCTCTCGAGTGAAACGGGACTTTTTAGATTTACATTATCGTAGGCCACACATTAATGCAGTAAGAACAAGAATTAATAGAACAACCATGGAAGAAAAGATGAAAAACCAATATGATCAACAATCACATTTCACTACAATTGTTCATAACCTCAGCAAGAAGATGAATTAGCCACTCATTTGTGGATTAAACATCGTTAAATGAGTGTTAAACATACAAGCAATTGAATACAAGGAGAAGGAAAGAGAGAAAAACCCTGATAATTTTGTCCCCTCAACTGCCTGTAACCCACGTTCTTGCTCCACCAAGTCAGAATATTGAAAAATGAACCTAAGTGTTCTATTTATACTAGTGGGAATTTTTTCCGGAATTACAAGCAACGTGTCACGGAGTGCATCGCAGAGCACTGCCTCCGTGACACGCTACCGACGCGGACCTTCACTGGAACTGGGGGTCCAGGAAATAAGACCCAACGTGGCACGACGTGCAACGCGGAGCCATGCTACCATGCCACGGACCTATCACGTACCCTCTCTGGAAATTGGGCGAAAATTCCCTATCCAGGCAGAAGGCCTCTGTGATGGCAGCGTGACACGGCTCCATCGCGGAGCCCCTTTATTTTGTGCTTTCCAATGCCTTGTCCCTTGCTCGCTTCCGAGTCCAACCTCGATCTCTTCCAACATGTATTTAAGCTTCCCAAAATTACATTTTACCTGCAAAACAATGCTAATCATGTTGGTTAGTATAAATTCACATTTTATTACCAATTACATGAGAATGTACACACATTGATAGATAAACAAGGCTAAAATTCCACATTTGAGTATCACTTGGGCATATAAATTTGCCCAAGATCACTTACCGCACACTTAAATCCTTGTTCGTCCTCGAACAACAATCCTACACCTCATGCAATTTACATCCCAACCTCGCTACTTTGGTTCGACAATTTAGGCTACGGTCATACCGATTATTCAATATAGCAAATCATCAAGAAAACATGCATGGTCCTATCAATGCAATGACCTCCAATACATCAAGACCTCCTAGACTTAAGAATTGACTCTCGATATTGGCAAACTCATGCAAATCAGCTGATCAAGATATCTGACACGAAAATTAATCTCTCATCAAGCATGTGCCCTCACAACACAAGAGAGTCTTCCCCTTTTTGCTCATATGAACTCACAAAATTTCAAGCAGGGACATGTAAACACAATTTCGCTCTCTCTCCCAAAAGAATTCACATGCATCATGTCATGACCCATAAGCTTGCCCTTAGTGTATTACTCCACTAATATAAAGAAGTGCGATGTAAGATCACGTAGGACTTTAACGGGTTGTAATGGAAGCTACGGAACGAGTAAGTATTGGGTTAGCCAATAATAGCCACTAGCATCCTTAAGCGCCTTTTCAACACATCCCATCAACTCATGGACATTATTTCTTTTTTTCTTTTTCATCCTCCCATTCTTGACGTTTTTCTTTAGTTTGGCCCATCTTATTAGGCACACTTGACACAACAACAAAGAATATTCATGCACCTTCATTATAGTTTATTTATAACAAGTGCACCTTCAACCTTTTCTTTTCTTCCATCACTCGGTTTTTCTTTTCTTTTCACCATTCCCACTCTTTTGACACTTTGGGAAAATGATTTTCTCTTCTTAAGCGCTTAAGAGTTTTGTATAGACTTTACGGCTAATGAAAAAAAAAGGATTAAGCTCAGTTTACACTTTTTGACAAAAGAAAAACATAATAGGCTAAAGGCTCAACGGGCTGACTAGGGTATACAATCAAGGTTGGTACGACAATGAAAAATAGAAACTTTCGGTTAAAACAAAGAAATGCCTACATCCTCTCCTACAATACACCTCCTTCATTTCGTTTTGTACACACACCAGGCAAGTTCTAGACACTTCACAATAGCATGGAATAACAAAACCTCACTTCACACTTATTGCACATGCTCAATTCAAGATGTATTCACAGACTCTTCAATCAGCTACTTACAGGAATTCAAACATTAAGCCTCAATCACACTGAATCGAACTCTATGGCCTAGGTATCTCAATATATTTACAGAGTTGCATGCTTTCATACGAATCACCTTTGAATTTTAAATATCATGTACAACATGCAACCAGAATTTCGCAACCATCAAGTAACTACAGGTTTTGGGATGCAACCCACAAAAGAAAAACAACTGAAAAATAATTGAAAAACCTACTCCTAACGACTACATTTCCCTTAAGACGGTCATCATCCATCCATCATAGGGAACGGTCACTAACTAGGACTTTGGTTCAATGGGACCATCATCGGTAAAGAACCGAAAACAAACGCCGAGAAACCCAAGAATTGAATTTTTTTAAAAAAAATATCGATCATTAACAAAAATATGTACAAAATCAGCTAGCAACATTCAGCAACACACAACAATTTCACATATATTTACAATACAGAAAAACAACTTAATAATTCACAAATCACAAGGTCAAAAAAATTTGTTCACAGGCACAACAACAGATTAGGACATACATACATAACAGCACACCCAGCACCTAACTACTCCCACCCCACACTTAGCTCGAACACTGTCCCCAGTGTTCACAAAAATTAAAATAGCACAAAAATCGGGTGGTGGAACTCCCTGATCAATCAAAGTACTCCACTTCTTCATCAGGTGCTGCTGCTTCATCTCCCATGTCTGAATCACCCCCGTCGTCATCATCGGACTCCACATCAGAGTCCTCCCGACGTGTCTCCTCATCTGTGGGGACATCATCATTCGTGGGCTCTACAAATGCTGGCCCCACTCGGCATAGAGCCCTGGCATTCTCGCCGAAAGGGTAGTCTAGCTCGAGCTGCCATAGATCCTCCTCTGTTGTCGGCCTCCCGCCTATCCTCAGCTGGAGCATCTGCATCCCATACATGCGATCCATATACTGATCATCACGAGCATGTCGCTCGCCAAGTGTAAGCACTGGCCCGTGGGTGGTGTCGGGTGCCTTAGTTTTAGTGACATCTAAGGCCCACTGCTTCATCTGCGGGATATAATCAAGGGCCTCTTCCTGAACATCTACGCCCCTCAGGAAGGTGGTGAGTAGCCCACCAAATCCGTATTTGTGCCCCTGATGCAACCGGGCTCTCTTCATGGCGGAGATAATCACCGCCCCCACGTTGATCTCCAGCCCTTTCATCAGGGCGTACACCAGACATACACGATCCCAGGTTACATCTGTCATATGTACCCCCAGGATTAGGCAGGAACAGACGATCTTTAGCCATATTCTGGCTTCCCTGTTCATCTGTGAATAGGGCAAAGTCTGATGGTAGCCCCTCTCTTTGTGTCTGCTCCATCTAGCTGTCGATCGGGTCCCACACAATGTGCATCTGATGTCCGCATACGGTGGGGTAATGTTCAGCTGTCGAAGCACGTGGGCGTCTATGTCCCGCACCCCTATGATTGCATTGAGGTGGTGGGGCTCAAATGTGACTATTTGCCCTCTAATTTTTATGGTGTGACTTCTTAGGGTCGGGTTCCAATTGGCATAGAATTCCCGAATCAGGTGCAAGTTGCATTCCTTGGGCTCTTCAAAGATGAAGTTGAGCCCAGCTGCCTCGATCGGGTGGACAATCCTAGGGAACTCCTGTGCCAATGGTTCCCGTGCGATATGTTCCTCGGGGAAGTACTTGTTTTCTTTGTGCTTTGCGTACCACTTTTTCCCCTCATTTGTCACCCATCTGGTTCCGTATTGGCGGCGTTGGCCGCGTGGAACCGCTGGTGCTGCTGGGACTGCTATGCCCAGTCTTATTCGCTTTCTTCCGGCGCCAGATGTTGATGCGCCTTTCCCTTTTTCTTGCCTGCTTGCCATTTTACCTGTCAACCCAAGTAGACAAGATCAATGTTAAGCCAATGAATATTAACTTGGACTAAGGTCGGGTTAAGCTAGGCTACCCCACACTTAGTCCTTAGCCAAATTTACAACATTCCGGCAAGATCATCTTTATTTACGCAAATAAACAACCAACTATACAAACATGCTTAGTGCATACGAAGAATTCAACGGTATATATTCTATGTACTACTCAGACTTCGTACAGCTAACAACAATCATTACCATCGATAACCTTTTAATCCATCGCACTTAGCAAGGGAAAAAAAACAAAGAAACGAAAAACAACAAGAATTTATCTACACGAACCTATACAATTCACCAAATTCTTGCAAATTTCAATATTCCCCTAACCCGAGAATCCGTCGGTCTTTTAACATGATAACAACTAGCACATCGACTCATCTCACTCAACATGTACAACCCGACATGAATTTCACAAGTTCACTACATTTTTCCACTTCAAATTCAAAAACAAGCCCTAGAAATGATGATATCAAGAAAATGCGATTAAATTATGTAATTAACGAGTTCACGCAATCATAATGATATTCCAAACATTCATCAACAACAATTCAATTGAATTCATGATTAATTTCTACTTAGGGCAAACTTAGCTCACCTCACATGCTCAATATCGAAAAAAATCGACAAGAAATGAGATGGAATCGAAGAACATACCTTGAAGTTGAAGAATTGAAGAAAACTCAATGATTTTCTTAGCCTATTCCATGTCACGTTGAAGGGGGATGGGTTTTAGGGAGTTTGGTCGCGGAGCGAGTGAAAAATAAGGAAAAGTGAGGGGGTTTCGGGGTTTAAAAGTGGGAAAATCGCGCGGGTCACCCGGCGACCCGGTGTGACCCGTCGCGATATACACGGCAATGTGTCACGGAGTGCATCGCGGTGCACTGCCTCCGTGACACGGAGCTGTCGCGAGCCTGTTCTGGAATTTTTTAAAAATTCCGTATTTATACCTCAACGTGTCACGGAGGGTAACGCGGAGGTCCTCCTCCGTGTCACGGAGCTATCGCCCTAGCTCACTGTTTTGCCACTTTTTCTTAATTTTCATACCTCGAATTTTCCTTTGCGATTTCGTGCATATTTTCCTCCGTTTGACCTGAAATTCATCTCACTACACGAAATTGGTTAGAATTATAGGTTTCACTCTAAATAAAAATAAAAACAAAAATAAAAACTAAAATTTTTGTTGTTAATCAAGAAAAAGAAAAAGAAAAATCTATTCACACTTTACAAAGAGAAATGTTTTTTCACGGGTTGCCTCCTGTGCAGCGCCTGGTTTACCATCGCAGCTCGACGTCGTTAAGCTCAGTTGTCCTCTAGGGTGATGGACGATTTCTCTCGATCACCGTCCTACCCCCAGTAGTGCTTACACCTCTGGCCATTTACTAAGAACGTGGCACTCCGATCTTCTTTCCACAACTCTACTGCCCCGTGCAGGGTCATTCTTACCACTTCAAATGGTCCCGACCATTTAAACCTCCGCTTTCCTGGAAACAACTTCAATCTTGAATTGAAGAGCAAGGCTTTATGTCCTGGCTCAAAAATGCGATCCACCACATGCTTGTCATGCCATCTTTTCGTTCTTTCCTTGTAGTACTTGGCACTCTCATAGGCATGCTAGCGGAACTCTTCAAGTTCACTGAGCTGCATTAGTCTCTTCTTGCCCGCCAGCTCTATGTCCATATTTAGCTTCCTCACAGCCCAAAAGGCTCGGTGCTCTAACTCCACCGGAAGATGACACGCTTTACCATAGACCAGTCGGTATGGTGAGGATCCAATCGGTGTCTTGTAAGCAGTTCTGTACGCCCACAACGCATCATCAAGTTTACTTGACCAATCATTCCGTTGTGTATTTACCATTTTCTGGAGAATCTGCTTCACTTCTCTATTTGACACCTCTACTTGCCCACTAGTTTGGGGGTGGTATGCTGTCGCCACTTTATGGCGCACCCCATACTTGGCTAGTAATTTCTTGAAACTTGCATTGACAAAATGAGCCCCTCCATCGCTGATAATGGCTCGGGGTGTCCCGAACCTGGTGAGGATGTGTTTTTTCACAAACTTCGTTACTACCTTGTCATTCCTGGGACAAGCTATTGCTTCCACCCATTTTGATACATAATCTACGGCCACCAAGATGTAACGATTACCAAATGACGGTGGGAATGGGCCTATGAAATCAATGCCCCATACATCAAAGGGCTCAACTTCCAGTATATTCTGCAGCGGCATCTCTTGTCTTCTACCAATTGCTCCTGTACGCTGACATCTATCACACATTTTGACGTATGCCATAGAGTCTCTGAACAGTGTCGGCCAAAAGAAACCTGACTGTAGAACCTTGTGTGCTGTTCGCTCGCCTCCATGATGACCCCCATACAACGAAGAATGACAGCCCCTCAACACCTCTGCAATCTGACTCTCTGGGATGCATCTTCTCATTGCCTGATCTGGTCCTTGTTTAAATAAGTATGGTTCATCCCAAACAAAGTGCCGGCAATCATGCCTCAATTTCCTTCTCTGCTGGTTTGTTGCCTCAGGTGGGTAGACTCCGCTCACTAGCAAGTTAACTATGTCTGCGTACCAGGGAACTTCAGCTTCCCCAACTGCCAAGAGTTGCTCATCTGGGAACTCTTCATTGATGTTATCACTTTCCATCACATGCGACCGGCTTTCCAATCGTGATAAGTGATCTGCTACCTGATTCTCGCTCCCCTTTCTGTCTTTGATCTCAAGGTCGAACTCCTGCAACAAAAAGATCCATCTGATCAACCTGGGCTTAGCATCCTTCTTGTTGAATAGGTACTGAATCGCTGCATGGTCGGTGTACACCACAACTTTCGAACCCACCAAATAGGACCTGAACTTGTCAAATGCAAACACCAATGCTAGCATTTCCTTCTCTGTGACTGTGTAATTGCTTTGGGCCATATTCAGCATTTTTCTTGCATAATGAATAGAATGAAAGATTCTATTTTTTCTTTGCCCCAATACGGCTCCCACGGCCACATCACTAACATCACACATCAGCTCAAATGGTTGTTCCCAATCCGGAGAAGTAAGGATAGGTGCTTCTATCAATCTCTGCTTCAACTCTTCGAATGCTTTAACACACTCATAATTCAACTCAAACTTTACCTCTTTTTCTAGCAATCTGCATAGTTTTCTAGAAATTTTGGAGAAGTTTTTGATGAATCGTCTGTAGAATCCTACATGCCCAAGAAAACTGCGCACACCTTTCACTGACACAGGTGGTGGCAACTTTTCAATAACCTCGATCTTAGCACGATCGACTTCCAACCCCTTTCGAGACACTTTGTGGACAAGGACAATACCCTCCTTCACTAGGAAGTGACATTTCTCCTAGTTTAGTACAAGGTTGGATTCCTCACAGCCTACCAGCACCCTGTCAAGATTCTGCAAACAAGTAGCAAACGAATTACCGAAAACAGAAAAATCATCCATAAATACTTCAACAAAATCCTCCACCATGTCATGGAAAATAGCCATCATGCATCTCTGGAATGTGACGGGTGCTTTGCATAACCCAAACGGCATTCGCCTGAAAGCATATGTCCCATAAGGACAGGTAAAAGTAGTCTTCTCTTGATCCTCCTGAGCTATGGCTATTTGGTTATAACCAGAGTGCCCATCAAGGAAACAATAATATTCCTGTCCAGCCAACCTATCCAATATTTGATCAATAAACGGGATGGGTAATGATCTTTCCTCGTGGCTTCATTAAGCTTCCTGTAATCCATGCAAATCCGCCAGCCCGAGATGGTTCGAGTAGGAATCAACTCATTTTTCTCATTGGTGACCACAGTCATCCACCCTTTCTTTGGAACACACTGAACGGGGCTGACCCATTCACTGTCTGAAATCGGGTAGACCACACCTGCATCAAGCCACTTGATTATTTCTTTCCTCACCACATCCTTCATTGCTGGATTTAGCCTTCGTTGCGGCTGAACGGTTGGTTTGGCTCCTGTCTCCATGAAGATCCCGTGTGAGGAAAAAGCTGGATTGATACCCTGAATGTCTGACATTTGCCAACCCATTGCTTTCTTCCTTTTTCTAAGGACACCCAATGCTTCCTTCTCCTGTGCCTCCGTCAATTCTGCAGAGATGATCACTGGTAACGTCTCATCCTCCCCCCAAAAGACATATTTTAAATGGGAAGGCAATTCTTTTAGTTCCAGCTTCGGTGCCTCCTCAACGGATGGTTTCGGCAACGGTTCTAGAGACCTCATCAATGATTGAAATTCCTGTCTCCTTGGATGATTTTGTGCTTCATTCAACATTTGGACCATCTCATATGCATCTCTATCTCCAAAATGATCGGAGTGCATCAACACTCTTTCCAATGGGTCTTGAGATTCAACAATCTGACGAATTTCTTCATGTTCGACCACACTGATTGCTGAAAGCTCCTCATGTATAGCTGGCAGCTTCATGGCTTTAAACACATCAAATACCTCTATTTTGTTGTGTGCTCGCATTGCTAGCTGCCTCGAAGCTACGTTAGTCAGTGCTTTCCTGGTTGCCAAGAAGGGACGTCCCAAAATAAATGGGACTTCCGCGTCTGGTTCAAAATCCAGCACGACAAAATCTACCGGGAAAATCAGGGAGCCAACTTGCACCAGAACATCCTCCACAATGCCATCAAGTCTGGCTAAGGACCGATCCGCCAATTGCAAGATCACTGTTGTGGGTCTAGGACTCCCTAGACCCAGCTTTTTGAATACCGATGACGGCATCAAATTTATGCTCGCTCCCAAATCACACAATCCACGAGCTCGGATGCTCTGCCTAATAGTAATCTGTATAGTAAAGCTCCCAGGGTCTTTGAGCTTTGTGGGCAGTCGGTTTTGAATCCGGGAAGTGCACTCCTCCGTTAGAGCCACTGTAGCATACTCAGTCAACCGACTTTTGTTTGCCACGATGTCCTTTATATACTTAGCATATTTCGACACTCCCTGCAAAACATCAACAAGAGGTAAGTTAATATGTACCTGTTTCAGCACCTCCATGAATTTCTTGAAACACGCCACCTCCTTGTGTTTCTTTAATCGTTGAGGGAACGGGGGTGGTGGTCTTTCTAATTCAGCCTCCTTAGTCTTCCCCCTCTCAGTACTTTGCTCCCTCTCGACTTCTGCTGCTCCCGATTGTTGAGGTGATCTTTCTGGTTCCACCTCTTTCAGTTGCAAACCACTCCTTGTGGTCACTGCATTCACCTGCTTGGGATTGGGATCTGTGTCGCTCCGAAGTCCTCCTCTAGGCCTAGTGTTTTGGGCTCCAGAAAATTGCCCAAATTGATATTCAAGTGCCTTGGTAGCTAACTGGTTGTTTTTCACTTTGGCTGCCAATTTCACATAGTCAACCTGCATTTGAGCTTGGTTAGCTATCATGGTCTTGAACATCTCCTCAATGCTGGGTGATGGTGGTGGAGGAGGTGCATTGTTGTTTCTGAATTGTGCTTGATAATTCTACTGCCCTCCTTGGTTCCTTTGCACACCCTGACCCGAACTTTGCCCCTGATGGTTGTTGCTACCCCAGGAGAAATTCGGGTGATTCCTCCAATTGGAATTGTAGCTATTACCATACTGTTGGTGGTTGTTCCTTTGCACATTCCCACAAAGTTTACCGAGTCAGGATTTTCTCCACAACACTCAGCTGAGTGCTCACTACTTTCGCACACTTCACACCACATCTGCTGCACTGCATTCAGTGGGGCTTGGGGCTGGTTCATTGTCATGTTGCTGAAGTGGGTGTTAAGTTGATTTTGTAATGCAGTTATCTGTGCAGCAATAGCTGTAAACCCATCCACTTCTAGCACTCTTGCTGCTTTCCTTGTCCCGCCTATTGATGAATCAGCATTCCATTCTGGATTGCCCTGCGAAATACGGTTCAACAAGGTATACAACTCCTCATAAGTTTTCTCCAGCGCTTGTCCCCCAGCTACTGAGTCTAGCAATATTTTTGTATGGGGTTCCAAACCCTCTATAAAAGTATGCACCAGCACATCATTGGACTGATGATGATGAGGACAATCCCGCAACATGGACTTGAATCTCTCCCAAGCCTGATATAAATTCTCTCCCTCCCTCTGTTTGAAACTTAGAATTTGACTTCTAAGTCTTGCTGTTTTACCGGAGGGAAAAAATCGTATCAAGAACTTCCTTGCAAGATCATCCCACGTACAAATAGAATTCAGTGGCTCAGCTTTCAACCACCTCTTGGCTTCTCCCAATAGTGAAAATGGGAACAATGTAAGCCGGACATAATCTGATGACACTCCAGCGGGGATGTAAGTGTCACTTATCTCCAAAAAATTTTGGAGATGCTGCTGTGGATCTTCATGAGGGAGACCTTTAAACTGCCCGCTAGTGTGCAACAATTGCACCATATTCTGCTTAAGTTCGAACCTCCCTCCTGGCTCAGGTTTGCGGATGCTAGATGTGACATTATTAGCATGTGGGATTGCCACCTCGCGAACCGGCCGAGCTGTTACTTCTTCGGGCACTAACATTGCCCATACTACTAGTGGATTCTGTTCTTGCTCCATGATCATCTGTCTGAGCAACTGCAACTTTCTTTGTAGAGCTTCTCTCCGCTTACTATGAAATATTCTTTCTGGCTATATATACGAGTCCACCAGCTCCTTGTCTCTTGCCAGTGTTCAACAGAAATTAAATCTGCAAAATACAGGCTAAGACCAAGTTGTCAACACTAAGAGAATACAAATAGAGTAAATTAACACTTAAAACAAATTCACCAATTGCCAGTCCCCAGCAACGGCGCCAAAAACTTGTTCGGTTCGCGTTATATGGGTATATAACTACACGCAAGTGCACGTGGTCGAACAAGTTGTAAAGTGGCTTAAGTAAGCCAAGTATCGATCCCACAGGGACTGGGATGAAGTGCAATCTGCTCAAGTGTACTATATTTTAATTCTAAAAAATGCAGACAATAGTGTAACCAAGAGTTTGATATTTTGATTTATAATTTTTATGCTAAATCTAAAAAAACTATCTAATGTGAGTCTGAACTATGAATGAGAGCATGCTGAGGTTAAACGAACATGTAATGAAATTAATTATTGACATAATTTGGTTAGTCTTTTCCTCCGGTTGCTAGTCAAGAACTATTGCCAAGAGATTAAAACTCTCGTATTCAACCCCACTTAACCATCATGAACCATCCACCTACATTTCTGTGATTAAATGCAATTCATGTTCTAGCCATACAAACCCGGTTCCTAAATTGACTAATACGACTTTCAGGTATATTTCTATCCTAAAAGTAAATCAATTCTCAATTTTCCCAAACTAAGAAAAGATCATATCCTATTAATTCACAACTTTCCAATTTCTTGCTCTCTCGAGTGAAACGGGACTTTTTAGATTTACATTAACGTAGGCCACACATTAATGTAGTAAGAACAAGAATTAATAAAACAACCATGGAAGAAAAGATGAAAAACCAATATGATCAACAATCACATTTCACTACAATTGTGCATAACCTCAGCAAGAAGATGAATTAGCCACTCATTTGTGGATTAAACATCGTTAAATGAGTGTTAAACATACAAGCATTTGAATACAAGGAGAAGAAAAGAGAGAAAAACCCTGATAATTTCATCACCTCAACTGCCTGTAACCCACGTTCTTGCTCCACCAAGTCAGAATATTGAAAAATGAACCTAAGTGTTCTATTTATACTAGTGGGAATTTTTCCCGGAATAACAAGCAACGTGTCACGGAGTGCATCGCGGAACACTGCCTCTGTGACACGCTACCGATGCAGACCTTCACTGGAACTGGGGGTCTAGGAAATAAGGCCCAACGTGGCACGACATGCAAAGCGGAGCCATGCTACCGTGCCACGGACCTATCGCGTACCCTCTCTGGAAATTGGGCAAAAATTCCCTATCCAGGCAGAAGGCCCCCGCGATGGCAACGTGACACGGCTCCATCGCGGAGCCCCTTTATTTTGTGCTTTCCAATGCCTTGTCCCTTGCTCGCGTCCGAGTCTAACCCCGATCTCTTCCAACATGCATTTAAGCTTCCCAAAATTACATTTTACCTGCAAAACAATGCTAATCATGTTGGTTAGTATAAATTCACATTTTATTACCAATTACATGAGAATGTACACACATTGATAGATAAACAAGGCTAAAATTCCACATTTGAGTATCACTTGGGCATATAAATTTGCCCAAGATTAGCTGCTCAGCACCAGCCAGTGCTAACTATAGTTGCAAGAATCCGTAGGAGGGCCTGGTAGCTCGAGGGTCCGAGAGTTCCTAGCACTAAGTCCCCCGTAATTCGCAGGGATAGATCGGACCAAGGACACTCAGGACTTCTTAGACTAGATGCAGAGGATTTTCAAGGTGATGCATGCTACACCCATAGAGGCAGTTGAGTTGGTGGTATTCCGGCTACGGGACATCGTTGTACTATGGTATGAGAGTTGGGAGAGGTCTCGAAGGAGAGATGTTTCCCCTCCGACCTGGCCCAGCTTCTCAGAGGCTTTCTTTAATCATTACCTACAGCGGGAGATTCGACAGGCCCAGGTTGATCAGTTCCTACACTTGGAGCAGGGGTCGATGAGTGTCCGGGAATATGCCATGCAGTTTGATTCCATGGCTCGATATGCGCCAGCCTTTGTGGACACAATGCAAGCCAGGGTACATCGCTTTATTATGGGACTGAACCCGGAATATGTTGAGACCTGCATCACAGCTACACTGCGAGAGGATATAGATATCGCCTGTGTGCAGGATTTTGCTTAGAATATTGAGGGTATCAGACAGAGGCAACGGGAAATTAGGAGGACAAGTCAGGAGCAGTGCCACAGGGACAGACTGGATGAATTACAGGAGGAGTTCGGGGGAGGACCTAGGTCACGGTTATCAGATAGGCCGCCTAGACCCCTGCCTCCATCGCAGCGGTACAGAAGCAGGTCTAGTCACCGAGGACAGCCAGAGCCCGATGAAGGTTCACGAGTAGTAGGTTCACAACAACAGAGGGGAGTGGAGCAGAGTGGGTTTACAATACCACTTTGCCCTATTTGCAGTCGACGCCACTCTGGAGCATGCAGGTATGGCTCCACAGCATGCTACATTTGTGGATAGGAGGGTCATCAGATGAGGAATTGTCCAGCTAGGGGTCAGGGTGAACGGGATCATCAGGATAGGTCCTCAGCAGGATCACGAGCTCCAGCATCCCCGACAGGGCGTAGGCCCTCAGTTTCAGCCGGCAGAGGCTAAGGCAGATCAGGGGCCTCCAGCTCAGGTGCTGGCCCAGACCGTACTTATGCATTACCGGGGCGACAAGAGTCAGAGTCGTCACCAGATGTTGTGATAGGTATGCTGTACATTTTCTCTCATCTTGCTCATGTGTTGATAGATCCAGGATCCACCTTGTCCTATGTTACACCGTTAGTGGCTCAAAAGTTTAGTATTATGTCGGAATTGCTTTGGCGACCTTTCTTGGTGTCTACACCTGTTGGTGACTCTATTATAGCCAGAAGGGTCTATCAGGGGTGTACAGTAGAGGTTTCCAGTCGTTAGACTACAGATTTGATAGAATTAGAAATGGTTGATTTTGATGCCATTTTAAGTATGGATTGGCTAGCTCCATGCTATGCCAATGTTGAGTGCTGGACCAAGATTGTCCGGTTCCACTTTCTAGGGGAGACAGTACGGGAGTGGAAAGGTAGTACAGCCATACCAAAAGGTAGGTTTATTTCCAATCTTCGGGCGAGAAAATTTATAGCAAAAGGGTGCATTTATCATATTATCAAAGTTCAGGATGTTCGGGCAGAGCCTCCGACCCTTCAGTCTATTCCAGTGGTTAATGAATTTCCAAACGTATTTCCAGATGAGCTTCCTGGTATTCCCCCAGAAAGGGAAATTGATTTTGCAATTGATCTATTACTAGGCACTCAGCCTATATCTATTCCTCCATATTGGATGGCTCCTGCTGAACTCAGAGGACTAAAGGAACAATTAAAGGATTTGTTAGATAAGGGCTTTATCAGGCCGAGTACCTCACCATGGGGTGCGCCAGTTCTATTCGTGAGGAAGAAGGATGGCTCCCTCCGTATGTGTATAGATTATCGGCAGCTGAATAAAGTCACTATCAAAAATAAGTACTCGCTTCCCAGAATAGACGATTTGTTTGATCAGCTACAAGGAGCGAGGTATTTTTCAAAGATCGACTTAAGATAAAGATATCATCTGTTCCAGGTCCGTGAAAGAGATATTCCAAAGATTGCCTTCAGGACCATATATGGCCACTTTGAATTTCTAGTCATGTCCTTCAGATTGACAAATGCCCCAGCAGTGTTCATGGACCTGATGAATAACATTTTCAGACCATACCTGGACTTGTTTGTGATAGTATTTATCGATGATATTCTGGTATATTCCTTCTTAGAGGCAGATCACCAGGATCACCTACGGACAGTGTTCCAGATTCTCAAAGATCGCCAGCTATATGCAAAATTTTCTACATGTGAATTTTGGCTGAATTCAGTAGCCTTCTTGGGCCATATTGTGTCAGATGCTGGTATACAGGTAGATACGCAGAAGATAGAGCAGTGAAAATATGGCCTAGACCTACCACTCTGACCGAAGTACGTAGTTTCCTGGGGTTAGCCAGGTATTACAGAAGGTTCGTGGAAAGAGTTTCCACTTTAGCATCACCTTTAACTAGACTGACATAGAAAGCAGCGAAATTCCATTGGACTAAGGCATGTGAGTAGAGTTTTCAGGAATTGAAAGACAGATTGACATCGGTACCAGTGCTAGCGTTGCCAGAAGGCACAGAGGGTTATGCAGTCTATTGTAACTCTTTGGGTGTTGGGTTAGGATGTGTTTTGATGCAACATGGTAAAGTGATTGCCTATGCTTCCAGGCAGCTGAGGAAGCATGAGAAGAACCACCCTACCCATGGCCTAGAGTTAGCCGCGGTGATTCATGCCTTGAAAATACGGAGACACTATCTGTATGGCGTCCACGTAGATATTTTCATTGATCACAAAAGCCTGCAGTAATTTTCACTCAGAAAGAGTTGAATCTGCGGTAGTGTCACTGGTTGGAGCTATTAAAGGATTATGATGTGAATATTTTATATCACCCAGGAAGGGCCAATGTTGTAGCAGATGCCCTTAGCCGCAAATCCATGGGAAGTCTGGCATATTTGCAGCCTGAGCGGCAGGAATTAGCCAGAGAATTGCATCAGCTAGCCAGTTTAGCTGTTCGTATAGTAGAATCAGGAGACGATGGAGCGGTAATCTAGAATACCGCAGTATCATCATTGGTTGTGGAAGTGAAGGAACGATAGTATGAAGATCCTAGCCCACTTCAGCTCAGAAATAGGGTCCAGCAAGGGGAAGTGACAGATTTCCAAGTAACCATGGACAGAGTTTTGACATATAGGGATCGCATCTGCATTCTAGACGTGGCAGGGCTTCGCCAGCAAATTATGGGCGAGGTACACTATGCCCGTTACTCTCTCCATCCAGGCTCCACAAAAATGTACCATGACGTAAAAGAGATTTACTGGTGGCCGGGAATGAAAATAGGGATAACAGAATTTATAGCTCAATGTCCAAATTGCCAATAGGTGAAAGCTGAACATTAGAAACCAGGTGGACTGACACAGGATATATTTGTGCCTTTATGGAAATGGGAGGCAGTTAATATGGATTTTGTAGTAGGGTTACCTCGTACCAGGCGTAAATATGATTCTATCTGGGTAATTGTTGACAGGTTGACAAAATCAGCTCACTTTCTGCCAGTGAGGGCTACCTTTTCAGCCAAAGATTATGTTGAGCTATACATTAGAGAAATAGTCCGATTTCATGGTGTTCCGCTATCAATTATCTCTGACAAAGGAGCACAGTTTACAGCTAAGTTTTGGCAATCTTTTCAGAGGGGCCTAGGGACGCAGGTTAACTTGAGCACAACCTTCCATCCTCAAACAGACGGGCAGGAAGAACGTATAATCCAGACGCTCTTATGAGCGTGTGTACTAGAGTTTTGAGGAAGCTAGGATGAACACCTACCGCTTATTGAATTTGCCTATAATAACAGTTATCATTCAACAATTCAGATGGCGCCTTATGAAGCATTGTATGGGCGGAAGTGCAGATCTCCAGTTGGTTGGTTTGAGGTAGGAGAATCAATATTGATTGGGCCAGATATTATTCATCAGTCAGAAGAGAAAGTAAAGCTTCTCAGGGAACGTCTGCTGACTGCTCGGAGCTGCCAGAAATCTTATGCTGATGTGCAGCGAAGAAACTTAGAATTTAATGTGGATGACTGGGTATTCCTGAAGGTTTCACCGATGAAAGGTATGAAGAGATTTGGTAATAAAGGAAAGCTCAGCCAGAGATTTATTGGGCCTTATCAGATTCGCCGAAGGATAGGACAGGTGGCTTATGAATTGGATTTACCTCCAGAATTAGAATCTGTTCACCCAGTTTTTCATGTATCGACGCTGAGGAAGTGTATAGGAGATGCCTCCTGGATTATTCCAGTCAAAGACATCTAAGTCACTGAGGAGTTAGCTTATGAAGAAGCTCTAGTAGCCATACTAGACCGGCAGATCTATAGACTGAGAACTAAAGATGTTGCTTCTGTTAAAGTGTTATAGCAAAATAAGAACCGAGAGGAGATGACCTGGGAGGCAGAAGATGATATGAAAACCATATATCCTCAGTTATTTCAGACTTAGTCAGATTGTGCTGCCAGAGGTATGTTGTTATTGTTGTTTCATAAGTTGCATTATATACATGTATATATGGAGTAGTTGACTTCGGTCTATTGTGAAATGAATGCCATAGTATTGTGTAGAGTACCTGTATTGGACTTTTCTACGTTGCAGGGTTTTTGGATAGTCCATATTACCGGGGAGACTCTGCCGAAACTTTTCCAGAATAAGTCATTGGAAGGTTAAGGTTCTTACAAGTAGAAGTTAACATTCGAGGAAGAATATTCTTAAGGGGGGAGGATGTTAGTTTCTAGCGTTTAGTCGGCCTATTCGCATGTTGGTTGAGAGTTTTAGAATGCCATACGTACGAGGAAAGGACCCGGGGAAAGGCCGAATGAGTGCCAAGTTGGGATTTCACGAGAGGATTCCGAACCAAGCTGCCTAGAGGGGCAAAGTGGCACGAAGCAGAATCAACGCGTTAGCCAATGTGGCACGGAGCAAAATCAGCGCGTTGAGCAATCTGCCACGTTTCCTTATCTGCTACCTCGAGTATATAAGGGTCTCACACTTAGAAGTTAAGTTATAATTTATAAACCACGACCAGCAACGGATAGGGACGAAGGAAAACATATAATTTTCATCCAATTACGCTGCTAAACGCCGTCCAAATCCAAATTAACTTCGAGTATTGAAGTATAAGGCTGCAGGGAGCATTTCTACGGAGTTAGTTTCATGAAATTCGCCCGGCGAATCATCGTCCCGCCGAGCCAAAGTTGTTGGAATTGCTCCAAACTAGTGTCAATACGATCCCAGGCTTAAAGAAAGCATTTCTCCCTTCTAGATTCTTGAGAAATAACGAGGTTTCAATCGTGTTCTGTAAAATTGGAATATTTTATATATAAAGTTTTCCTTTTTGCTGAATTTAGTGTTAAAACTAGTCCTATCTTTTCAGTAACACGATTTCAGTTGAGAAGGGCAGTTGAACACGAGCCGAAACTCGCCAGTTACTCAGTAAACAACGATCGAGGTATGTTAAGGCATTTTCTTTCGGCAAGTTAGTTTCTTCAGCATAGTAATCCAGTATGAATCCCAATAAAGTATGTCAGGAGTATGTTACCATGTTTAGTTGTCGTTGTTAGTTGAGACTTGTAATTGTATTGTTTTGGACTGGATTATACCTGTATAGCTTCTGTGACTGCCCTAGGGTTAATATCTGTGTCGACTCGCCCGCCAGGGGTGAGGATACGTTGCTCTATGGACCGGCATGCCGTCCATAAGGGATGAAGATGGGGATCAAGATCCTCATATTTGCCGTGGTTGGCCTTATACACACCCCCGCTGAGCGCTTACGCCTGGGGTGTAGATATCAGGAGTCCTTCGGACTCAAGCACAGCTATAGTCAGGGGCCGAGCGGGCCCAGTTGCAGACACAGGGGATCGGCAGGACGCTTATAGTTGGTAGCTGACTCAGTATGACCTGGATAGGGGTATATAGATTGAGGTTTACTCACTAGGGCTAATGGGGGCCTAGGTGGGTTGTTTTGTGCAGATTATACCTTCCGGCTTATGGGGGCCAAGTAAGGTTTTTGTTACTTTAGTTACTGATAGTTAGACAGTAGGACGCCTCGTTTGTTAGGTATGATCCCTACCCTCCTTATCACAATTATGTTTAGTCCTGATTTCACTACTTTAGTTAGCTTCAGTCAGTTTTCCTTACTTTAGTTATTGTCAGTTCTATTTTCTTACTTTCAGTTATTTAAAGTTACTTCTTTACATACTCAGTACCTATGGTACTGACGCCCTCTTTTGGGGCGCTGCATTACTTGCCTGCAGGTACATATAGACGAGGAGCAGGTCCCTCGTAGTTCCAGCCAGCCACACAGAGCCATCAGCTCCTTTCTTCCGGAGCTTGTGTGATAGAGCTTTACTTCTTTTTGTTTGTACAGTATGGGTAGGCCGAGGCCCTGTCCCGACCATCTTATTACTCCTAGAGGCTTGCAGATTGTTTTACTTCCCTGTGGTTAGATGATATCGGCCGTGCGGGGCCATATGTGTTTTAGACTATGTGTGTTGGCCGTGTGGGGCCCTGTTTAGCTGTTGATTGATGACCTTGTCTGTCATAGCTCAGTTTAGCATCGGCTTTCACTTTCTAGTTAAAACTAGATATCATGGTGGCCTTGTCGGCCCGCATAGGACTCCCTATAATTGTTTGTCTCTGGTTGGCTATTTATTTTCACAGGTGGCTATAGGCCTTGTCGTCCAGGGGTTGTATTTATAGCCGCTATATAGCCCGTTGTTTTCTTGAATCCAGAGTTAGAGCCAGCCCTGCACCAGAGGTGCTTAGGCTTAATCAGCTCAGTAGTTCAGGTCCTAGACGGGCACCAGGTGCTAGTCATGCCTCCCAAGGTGGGGCGTGACATGTCGTCCATAGGAACGACTCGTTGAGTGACTCGTGACCAGCCTTATATTATTTTCCAAGGGGGTGAGACAGTGTGGTCGACGACTGGTGACCACGAGTCGTGTTCGATGACCATGACTCGTTAGGTCACTCGTGGTCACCCATTGAAGATTCCAGGTATTGTACCCGACGGGCATGATAACGAGTCATTTTCAGACGCCACAACTCGTTAGGTCACCCGTTTGGGGCACCTGACAGTTTTCCTAGTGAATTTCTATGGGCTATTTGGTAATCTCCTATTCTCCCAAGCATTATACCACGTCGTTTAAGCACTAATTTCAGACATTTTAGTTCGGGAAAACGGTTCCTCCCCTTATTCTCACGCTAATCCTCAGAAGAACATCGTAGAATTCTCTCTCAGAGTATTTCAGAGCAAGGGCTAGGGCTAGACTTTTCTCTTCAATTTCCAGGCAGATTCTCTAGGTTTCTTCGCCAGGTATGTGGGGTTTGAGCAAGGGGATTGTCCTTCCCTTGTGTCCCGAAAGTCCTCCTCAATTTCTTCTATTAGTTTTAAGCCTTGAGCTTTCGAGTATGAGAAGCATTCATGTTTATTTTCGTTGATTTCACTCAGAATGATGTTTTTACTTATTGTTTAAATAATCTTCACTAGTTCCTCATCAAATTGTCAATATTATTACAAAAGTGAATTTAAGCCCTAACTTTTGAATAATGATTTTTCTTATTAAATTCCCTCTAGTGAATTAAGAATGCTTGGATTGAATTTCTAAAATTGTCTTGCTTTACGTATGTGTTGGGTAAATATCCCATGAATTAGAATGACTTTAGTACGTTGAATGAAATTTCTCTATTAGCTGCTTAGTAATTTAGTCGGTTAGAACACAGAACTCTATCAGTCTAGTCTCAGTCAGAATCATATTAGTCTAGCTCCTGTCCAATTTTAGCAACCTCAACGTTGTCCAGAAAATCTCAACTGATCAGTTTGACTTTAGTTTATTTTCAAGGTGTCAGTGGTGCCTCCCAGTTTTCAGTCTCAGATTCAGATTTCAGTTATTTGGTGCATTAGGTGGTCATGACATTCAGTTATAGCTCTGACCAGTCCCAGGACCCCAGTTTAGTTATTAGTTGTTCTATAGACGGTTACGATGCTTCTAGATAAACAGCTCTGACCAGTCTTAGAACCC
This sequence comes from Datura wrightii, assembly GCA_035772735.1. NCBI lineage: Eukaryota > Viridiplantae > Streptophyta > Magnoliopsida > Solanales > Solanaceae > Datura > Datura wrightii. The sequence continues at coordinate 125,619,854 of JASDFA010000016.1, forward strand.
AGTTTCAGAATCTGGTCTGATAAGGCTCTTAGGGTGCATGCAGTTATTCGTCCCTGACTAGTATTGGCCCCAGTTTCAAGCGATCAGTTCAATAGTTCAGTTTAGGTGTTCCAGTGGGAGTAGAACTTAGCACCGAGCGAGCCGAGGTTCCAGTGCACCCAGGTTCCTAGAACTACGTTGCCAGCATAGGTTTCAATATTATTTGGCTTGATTGGCCCCAGATATTTTTGTGATCACCCAGTTCATGCCTTTATACCCTGACAAGGTATATTGGGTCCTACCAGTAGGGGTATACATCGGACCCCACGTCTAGCTCACGTGGTTAAATGTCAGTTATAGACTCTTCCACTAGTCAGTCCAGTCCAGTATCAGAATAAGCAGCTCAGTTCAATACAGTATCTCAGATTCAGTGTTTCAGACTTAGGGCATGTCCTTGATCATCAGACAGGGTCGTCTTGACCATTTCAGATTATATCAGTAGTTCAGTTCAGTTTACCTATTGGTTATGGCGTGTCACTTCAGTTTAGACTTTATATTCAGTATGTTTCTCCCACTTACTCAGTACATTCAAAGTACTGACGCATGCTTTTCATGCTATATCATTTCATGATACATCTGCAGGTTCTCAAATTCAGCACATATAGTTACTTCAGTTTTAGAGCTTCCATTTTAGCAGATCAGAGTGTTAGTCCTCATCATTCGAGGGCCTTGTTTATTTACTTTAGTTGGACATGGTTTTGTATAGACTTAGAGTTAGCTGGGGGCCTGTCCCAGCAACTCCTCAGTAGCTGGCTTTCAGACTAGACTTGTCTTTCAAAATTGTATTTAAGAAATGTTATTTCTTTCTCTACTTTAAGTCTTTACATTTTCTTAAACTGATAAATCTGTTATTTAAAAGTTTCGCTGTGCATGTTTACTCAGAATGCTAGTGTATGATAGACCAAGAGTTGACTTGGGGTCACTTGTGGCTTCATGTACCATGTTACGTCCAGGGTGTAGGCTCGGGGCGTGACAACTACCATGATATCGATATCAAGCTCATGGGCCATTTGGGCCGGGGATAGCTCACAAGGGAGGTCCCAATAATATATTAGTATCAACTTAAGTTGGCGCGTAGTTTTGGGGCATAGGATGATCGACCCTTAGCCCGCTCGGTGCTAGACTATTCACCCAAAACATGCAATGCTCTACATCGTATATAACAAAGCTTAACATTATCTGTTGACGAAGCTCAACAATGATATCATGCATAAACTCAACATTGTATGAAACGAAGCTCAACATTGTCATTTGAAAAAGCTCAATAATAGAATGATGCATTGAACCATCATCGTATGGAAACGAAGCTCAATGATAACATACATCTCAATTATGAATTCATGCATATGAGAGGCTTTATTTCGAAACATACCACAAGCTCTAATGTAAGTGGGAGAATCTACTCCAAAATCATGTGGTAAGCTTATTTTAGAGATACTACGTCATCGTACTTGATATAAGGGCCTCGCCCAAAACTTTATCATGCTAGGATCTACTCAATTCATTTTTAAAACAATATCATAATCATGGGTAGCTTTAGAAACATGCTTTTCATCATCAAATCTCATCATCATCATACATTCATGATCATTCTCTTCTTTCGTGAACTTCTTATTCATGGGCATTCAATTTCATAATTTAGAAAACACAATTTTTGATTGGAAACAATTTAAAATCTGCCCAAGCTTCACAATTCATCAATATAAACATAATCTAGTCATACCCATGTGTATAAATTGAAGAATTATGCAATTGGGTAAAACCCCATACTTGATCATAGGTAATTTTCATGATTTGACAGAAATTGGGCATGGATGTGCAAGGAGACACCCACTCATAACCTTACATATCTTGAATGGATGATTTTACCACTTCTCTAATTGCCCATGGTGAGTTTCCAATGGAAACCTTCAAAACTTGCTCTAAATCCTCTCCTAAAACTCTCAAGTTTGCATGCATGGAGTGAACTAGCTTAGAATAGGTTTTACCCCTCCATAAACTGAAATGAGCCTTAAACGACGTACTATAGGCCCCTAGAACTTAGGAATGACAGAAAATCCCTTCCTAAAATTGCAGAGATTTGCTAATGACTCGTGGCCTAGAGTCATGGAGTCTACTGCCAATTCACTCAGGGAACCCCCACGAGGGACCCCATGAATCATGGTGGGTGACCATGATTCGTGGTCACCACCCGTGACCCCCACTGCCTCAAAACCTTAGCTAACCTCTCAACCCATGCCACAGATGACCTCACGAGTCGTGAGATCTGACCACAACTCATGGTCATGCTCGTGGTCTCACCCAACACCTTTCCAGGCCCTTCTTGACCACGAGTCACCTCACGACTCGTGGGCACTTCTCATGAGCCACTTCATGAGTTGTTCTATGATTTGGTGCAAAATTTTAGCTTTTCACTGTCTTGGCTCCCTAAGTCTGATCCTTGGGTTCCCGGGGTATAATATCATGTCCCATTCTTCATCATCCACTTGAATGTGGATCTCATCATCCTTTTCCTCTGTTTCTTCCTCATCCTTTTCTTCATTCTCCGAAATCATTGGCATTTTATCAACCTCATCTATGTCAACTACTTTCGGGTTATCCACCTGACTAGGCTTTCCTAGTGCATCTCCAAACCTCTTACCACTTCTAGTTACGATAGCCATGCATTGACCATCTTTCGAATTAGGCATTGTGTCACTAGGTAATGTTCCTTTCATTCTCAGTTTAATTTGGGCTGAGAGGTGATTCATTTGAGCTTCCAAATGCTTGATGGATGCCGAGTGTGAACTCACTATTTGAGCGAGGTTAGACACCTCCCCTCTTAATTCTTTCACCCTACTTTCGGTTGACTCCACCTTCTTCAAAACTCTTGAGAGCTTGTCTTCAATTTTTGAGCTACCCGTAACACATACTCCTGGCTGGTATTGAGGATTTCCAACCTGAGGAGGTGGAATGTATGGATTTTCACTTCGATGGTAATGATCACCTTTTTGGTTTGGCTCTCTATTTTCCACCTCTCATTCCTTTTGGGCCATCCTTGCTGTTCACGATTTCTCCACGCTTGGTTATCATCCCTTGGGCGCCACGGGCCTTAGTTTTCTCCTTGAAAGCCAGGATGAGGCCCTCCCATTTGGTTACCCATATATTGGCATTCTTCGTCATATCTTGGTGGTGAAGGCACTTTTTCATATTGCAGGGACCTTGCATTCCCACAACAATTACCACCTTCGAACCAGCACCCATCACATGCTTGGTCATCAATTCTAATTGTTTAATCATCTTGGCAAGAGTCTCATCCCTCTCATCATCCCTTTTCCACAACTCCACCTCTAATGCACTTGAGCTGATCTCATGAGTGGACACACTCATCTCCCTTGTATGCCAAGCCCTATTGGTTTTTGTCGTTCGGTCAAGGAGAGCTTTGGATAACCCATATATTTGGTCCATAATTGATCCCCCAGCTAAGTTGTTGGCAACAAATTTGTTGATTGAATCAAGGGCTCTATAGAAACTTTGGAGAAGCACTCCATCCAGTAATCCATGATTTGGGCAAAGAGCAACCTTCTTTTTAAACCTTAACCATGCCTCATGCAAAGGCTCTCCTTGTTCTTAGCGGGAGTTTATGATATCATCCCTCAGTTGTAACATCTTTGAGGGAGGGAAAAACCGATCTAGGAAAGCCTCGGTTAATTCTTTCCACAAAGAAATACACCCCCGAGGAAGTTCCTCCAGCCACATTGTTGCTTCCCCCGTCAATGAGAAAGGGAAGAGTCTCTACCTGATTGACTCTTGACTAATGTTTCTGATGTTGAAGGGCTGATCTTGGGCAGATTTATATGCCCAAGTGATACTCTAACGTATTATTTTCGCCTTGTTTGTGTGCAATATGTATATATTCTCATGTAATTGGTAATAAAATGTGAATTTATACTAACCAACATGATTAGCATCTGTTTTGCAGGAAACTATGATTTTTAGGAGCTAAAAGGTATGTTGGAGTTATATCAGAGTTGGACTTGGATGCGAGCATGGAAAAGACCTTGGAATGCGCAAAGTATAGGGGCTCCGCGATGGAGCCGTGCCATGCTACCATCGCGGAGGCACACTGCCTGGAGGAGAAATTAATTGGCAAATTCCAGTGAGGCCTCGCGACAGCTCCGTGGCACGGAGATAGGCCTCCGCATTGGCCTCCGTGCCACGTTGAGGCTATAATCCCGGACCCTGGAATTCCAGAGAGGGTCCGCGTCCACGCCGTGTCACGGAGGCAGTGCTCCGCGTTGACCTCCGTGACACGTTGCTTGTTATTCCGGGAAAAAATTCCCACTATTATAAATAGAACACTTAGGTTTATTTTAATTAATTCAGACTTGGTGGAGCAAGGACGTGGGTTAGAAGCAGTTGAGGGACGAAAAAGCTAAGGGATTTCTTCTCTTCCTTTCTTCTTTCAATCAATTGTATGTATGATTTACACTTGTTTTAGGATGATTAATCCACAAATGAGTGGCTAATTCTCTTCCTTGCTAAGGTTTTGAACAATGGTGATGAATTTTGATTGTTAATGATATGGTTTTCTTCTTCTTCTTCCATGTTGTTCTATTAATTCTTGTTCTTACTGCATTAGTGTGTGGCCGACATTAATGTACATCTAAAAAGTCCAATTTCACTCGAGAGAGCGAGAAATTGGAAAGTTGTGAATTAATAGGGTATTGTTCTTAACTTGATTTGGGAAAATTGGGTTTTGATGTGCTTTCCTGATAGAAATATACTTGAAAGCCGTATTAGTCAATTTACGAACCGGAATTGTAGTGCTAGGTCATAAATTGCATTTGATCACAGAAATGTAGACGAATGATTTATGATTCTAAAGTGAAATTAAATATGAGAGTTTTAATTTCTAGGCTAATGTTTTTGGCTAGCAACATGAAGAGAAGAATAACCGAATTATGATTACAATCAAGTTTATTACTTGTTCTTAACCTTGGCATGCTCATATCCATAGTTTCAATTCACAGTAAATAATTGTTAATAGTTTTAGTATATATAATTCATAAACAAAAACTTATTTAACTGCTGGTTACGTTGTTGTTAGCATAATTAGAAGTAAGATAAGAATATAGTGTACTTAGGCAATTTTACTTATCCTGAGTCTCCTTGGATCGATACTTGGCTTACTTAGCCACTTTATTACTTGTTTGACCACGTGCACTTGCGTGTCGGTTTTACACCTATAGCAAACACTACCGAACAAGTTTTTGGCGCCGTTGCCGGGAAGACTAGGCAATTGGTGAAATTGTGATAAGTGTAAATTTACTGTATTGTTGTTTTATTTTCTTAAGTGTTAACAACTTGGTCTTAGCCTGTATTTTGCAGACTTGATTTCTGTGAACACTGGCAAGGGACACAGAGCTGGTGGAATCGTACTTAGAGCCTGAACGTGAATTTCACAGTCAACGTAGAGAAGCTCTACAAAAGAAGCTGCAGTTGCTCAGACAGTCTATTATGGAGCAACAAAATCCACCAGTTGTGCGGGCAGTGTTAGTGCCCGATGAAGCAGCAGCAAGGCCGGTTCGCGAGGTGGCAATCCCACATGCCAACAATGTACATTCTAGTATCCGCAAACCAGAGCCTGGAGGGAGGTTTGAATTAAAGCAGAACATGGTGCAACTTTTGCACACAAGCGGACAATTTACCGGTCTCCCTCATGAAGACCCACAACAACATCTCCAGAAATTTTTGGAGATAAGTGACACTTATATACCCGCTGGAGTGTCACCTGATTATGTTCGGCTCACCTTATTTCCGTTTTCCTTAATTGGTGAAGCCAAGAGGTGGTTAAAAGCTGAACCACCAAATTCTATATCAACGTGGGATGATCTTACATGGAAGTTTTTGATCAGATTTTTCCCTTCTGGTAAAACAGCCAGACTTAGAAGTCAAATTCTAAGTTTTAAACAGAGGGAGGGAGAAAATCTATATCAAGCCTGGGAAAGATTTAAATCCATGTTGCGGGACTGTCCTCATCATCATCAGTCCAATGAGGTGTTGGTACACACATTTATTGAGGGTTTGGAACCCCATACTAAAATTTTGTTAGACTCAGCAGCTGGAGGGCAAGCGCTCGAAAAGACTTATGAGGAGCTGTACACTTTGCTCAACCGAATTTCATAGGGCAATCTAGAATGGAATGCAGATTCATCAAGAGGTGGAGCAAGGAAAGTAGCAGGAGTGCTTGAAGTGGATGGATTCACAGCTATCGCTGCACAGATAGCTGCCTTGCAGAATCAGTTGAATAATCACTTCAGCAATATGAACTTGAACCAGCCTTCAGCTTCAGTCAATGCGGTCCAGCAAATGTGGTGTGAAGTGTGTGGTAGTAGTGAGCACTCATCTGAGTGCTGTGGAGCAAACCCAGATTCGGTTAACTTTGTGGGCAATGCATAGAGAAATCAGCAGCAGTTTGGGAGTGGCTACAACTCAAATTGGAGGAACCATCCAAATTTTTCGCGGGGTAGCAACAACCAACAAGGCCAAGGTTCTGGTCAGGGTATGCAGAGAAATCAAGGAGGGCAACAGAACTATCAATCCCAATTCAGAAATCACAATGCCCCTCCTCCACCACCATCACCTACCATTGAGGAGATGTTCAAAACCATGATCGCTAATCAGGCACAATTGCAGGCTGACTATGTTAAATTGGCAGCCGAAGTGAAGAATAATCAGTTAGCGACCAAGGCTCTTCAATATCAGTTTGGGCAATTTGCTAGTGCTCAAAATACAAGACCCAGAGGAGGACTGCCTAGCGACACGGATCCTAATCCAAAGCAGGTGAATGTAGTGACCACGAGGAGTGGTTTACAGTTCAAGGAGGTGGAACTGGAAAGACCGCCTCAAAAGTCAGGAGCAGCAGAAGTTGAGGAGGAACAAAGTTCTGATAGGGGGAAGACCAAAGAAGCTGAACCAGAAAGACCTCCACCCCCGTTCCCTCAACGACTCAAGAAACATAAGGAGGAGGCGTGTTTCAAGAAATTTATGGAGGTGCTTAAACAGGTACATGTTAATTTACCTCTTGTTGATGTCTTGCAGGGAGTGCCCAAATATGCGAAATATATTAAAGACATCGTGGCAAACAAAAGTCGTTTGACTGAGTATGCCACGGTGGCTTTGACGGAGGAATGCACTTCCCGAATTCAAAACAGACTGCCCACGAAGCTAAAAGATCCTGGAAGTTTTACCATCCAGCTTACTATTGGGCAGAGTATCCGAGCTCGTGGATTATGTGACTTGGGGACAAGTATCAATCTGATGCCATCTTCGGTATTCAGAAAGTTAGGTCTGGGGAGTCCTAGACCTACAACAGTAATTTTGCAGCTAGCAGACAGATCCTTAGCTAAGCCGGATGGCATTGTTGAGGATGTTCTAGTGCAAGTGGGCTCCTTTATTTTTTCGGTCGATTTTATTGTTCTGGATTTTGAACCAGACTCTGAAGTCCCCTTTATTTTGGGACGACCCTTTTTGGCAACCGGAAAAGCATTAATTGACGTAGCTGCGGGTCAACTTATAATGCGAGCACATGACAAGGTCGAAGTGTTTGATGTGTACAAAGCACCTAAGCTCCCGACGGTGAATGAAGAACTCTCGGTGATCAATGTGATTGATCATGGGAACGCTAATCGAATAAATGATTCCCGAGAGTTAATAGGAAGGCCACCTGATAAGGTTGAGAACTACTAGGGGGAGGAGAATGATCGTGACAAATCGTCCATCACCCTAGTAGATAAATGAGCATAAAGGACGTCGAGCCGCGACGGTAAACCAGGCGCTGCACGGGAGGCAACCCGTGAAATTTTTTTTTTTTTTTTTTTTTTTGTGTAAATAATTTCTATTTTTATTTTTCTTTTCTTGATTTGGTATATTTTTTTTGTTTTAGTTAATATTTTTCATTTTAGTTAGGGAAATCTATTAATCTAACCAATTTTGTTTAGTGAGGTGATTTTTCAGTTCAAACGGAGACAAATATGCATGGAATCGGGAAGAATAAGGCAAGGTATGAAAAAATAATTAAAATGAAGAGACAGTGCACTGGGGCGTTGGCTCCGTGTCATGGAGGAAGGGCTCCGCGTTACCCTCCGTGACACATTGAAGGTAAAATTCGGATTTTTAAAATTTCCAGTAAGCCAACGCGTTGGCTCCGTGTCACGGAGGAGGGGCTCCGCATTACCCTCCGTGACACGTTGCCTTATATTTGGTGCCGGGTCACACCGGGTTGCCGGGTGACCCGCGTGTTTTTCTTTAAATTAACCCCGATTTTCTTGCCCTTTCTCCCCATTTCTTTTCCTCTCCGCGACCAAACACCCAAATCCCCCTCCCCAATCAACGTGCCACGCCATTAAGCAAAGAAATCATCAAGTTTCTTCGGTTCTTCAACGTAAAGGTATGTTTTCCTCGTTTCTCTCTAAGTTTTGGCGATTTTAGTCGAATTTGGGCAGGTGAGGTGAGATATATCATCCTAAGTAGCAATTGAGCATGATATTGAATTATTTGTGATTGATGAATGTTCGGAATGTTGTTATTAGCGTTTGAACTTGTCGACTACGTGAATAATTCGAAATTGATTGTAAAATTGAATTCTAGGGCTTAGGTTGTTGAAATTGACTTGGGTAATTTGATAATTCGGTGAATTAGATGCCGGGGTGTGTTTGGGAATTGAGATTAGTCGGTGTAAATATTGTTTGAATGTAAAAGACGATGAATTCTCAAATTTTTGGGGAAAATGTGGAAATTGTGCAAATTGGTTTGATTATTTGGATTTGTATGTATATATAGAACTTTTGTCATTGTTTTTATTTGTTGTTTTTGTTGCTTAGTGCGATGGTTAAATTGTTAGCGATAGTAGGATTGGGATTAGCTGTATGAAGTCTGAGTAGTACGCTAAGCGTTATGCTGTCGAAATTTTTGTGAACGCACTAAGCATAAATTGTATAGTTGATTATTTTGGTGTAAATTGAGTTATCCTTGCCATAGTTTGTAAAAGTAGCTAAGGACTAAGTGTGGGGTAAACGTTATGTAACCCGACCTTAGCCGAAGTTAACATGTATTTAGCTTAACGTTGTGCTTGTTTATGTATATTGACAGGTACAATGGCGAGTAGGCAGGATAAGGGCAAAGGTGCTTCTACTTCTGGCACCGGGAGGAAAAGAATGAGAATGGGCACCACAGTCCCAGCTGCACCAGCTGTTCCGCGCGGCCAACGCCGCCAATACGGAACAAGGTGGGTAAACGAGGAAGGGAAGAAGTGGTATGCTAAGCATAAGGAAAGCAAATACTTCCCGGAGGAACATATTGCACGGGAACCACTAGCACAGGAGTTCCCCCGTATTGTGCAGAGGATTGAAGCAGCTGGGCTCAGCTTTATATTTCAGGAGCCCAAGGAGTGCAACCTACATTTGGTCCGGGAGTTCTACACAAATTGGAACCCGGCCATCAGAAGCCATACAATAAAAATCAGAGGGCAGATTGTCACTCTGGAACCCCAGCAATTTAATGCCATCGTTGGAGCGCGGGACACAGACGCTCACGTTCTTCGCCAGCTAAACATCACCCCACCATACGCCGACATCAGACGTACGTTGTGTGGGGCTCGATCCACAGCCCGATGGAGTAGACATAAGGAGAGGGGTTACCACCAGACTCTGCCTTATTCGCAGATGAACAGGGAGGCCAGAATATGGCTGAAGATAGTGTGTTCGTGCTTGATCCAGGGAGTTCACATGACGGATGTGACCCGGGACCGTGTCTGCTCAGTGTATGCCCTTATGAAAGGGCTGGAGATTAATGTTGGGGCGGTTATCATATCCGCCATGAAGAGAGCCTGACTACACCAGGGCCACAGATATGGGTTCGGCGGACTCATCACCACCTTCCTCCGAGGCCTCGATGTCGAGGAAGAGGCTTTGGATTACATCCCGCAGTTGGACCGGAGGGCCCTCGATGTGACAAAAACTAAGGCCCCCGACACCACACACGGGCCAGTGCTGACTTTGGGCGAGCGACATGCTCGTGACGATCAGTACATGGCACGTATGTTTGGCATGCAGATGCTTCAGCTACGGATTGGTGGGAGACCAGCCACCGAGGAAGAGTTATGGCAGTTAGAGCTGGATTACCCATTTGGTGAGAATGCCATAGCCTTATGCCGAGTGGGACCATCCTTCGTTGAGCCTACTGATGACGATGTCCCCACTGACGAGGAGACACGTCGGGAGGACTCCGATGTGGAGTTCGATGACGACGATGGAGCTGACTCAGACATGGGCGACGAGGCAACAGCACCGGATGAAGAAGTCAAATATTTCGACTGAGCAGGGAGTTCCACCACCCGAAATTTTGTGCTTTGTATTTTTTGTGAACACTGGGACAGTGTTCGATTTAAGTGTGGGGTGGGAAGTAGTTAGGTGCTGGGGGCTGGGCTAATCTGCTGTATGCTTTTTCCTTTGTTTGTATGTATGTTTATGTTTCCCTATTGTAAACTGATTTGTGTTGTATCTGTATATATTTTTTGTGGTTAATGATGTGTGTTGTGAAAAGTTATGGTTGCCGAGGTAAATATTTTGTAAATATTTCTGTATATCGAAATGATCGATATTTTTCAAAATTTTTGCGAAAATATTTTGCACTTATCAAAATATTTTGTAAATATTTTTCTATCGACATGATCGATGTTTTGCAAAAATTTTTCGATTTTTATTTTGGGTTTCTCGGAGTTTGTTTTTGGTTCTTTTACCAGAATAGTCCCATTGAACTGATGTCATAGTTAGTGATCGTTCCCTATGATGGATGGATGACGACCGTCTTAAGGGAAATGTAGTCGATAGGAGTAGGATTTTTAATTTGTTTTCGGTTTTTCTTTGGTGGATTGCATCACTGAACCTGTAGTTACTAAATGGTTGTGAAATTTTGGTTGCGTGTTGTAACTGATGTTCAAAATGTAAAAGTGATTCGTTTGAAAGCATGCAATTTTGTAATATGTTGAGTTACCTAGGCTGTAGAATTTGATTCGGTATGATTGAGGCTTAATTTTTGAGTTCATGTAATTGGTTAATTAAAGAGTCTGTGAATGCATCTTGAATCGAGCATGTGCATGAAGTGTGTGAAGTGAGGTATTGTTATTTCATGCTATTGTGAAGTGTCTAGAACTTGCCTGGTGTGTGTGCAAAACGAAATGAAGGGGGTGTAGTGTTGGAAAGGATGTAGGCATTTCTTTGTTTTAACCGAGAGTTTCTATTTTTCTTTCTTGTCATACTCTACCTTTTTATGTGATTGTATACCCTAGTCAGCCCGTTGAGCCTTTAGCCGTTTCTTTCTTTCTTTTGTCCAAAATTGTATAAACTAAGCTTTATTCCTTCTTTTCATTAGCCGTAAAGTCTATACAAAAATCTTAAGCGCTTAAGAAGAAAAGAAAATTCTTTTCCCAAAGTGTCGAAGAGTGAGAAGAGTGGAAAGAAAAGAAAAGCAGAGTGAAGAATGAAAAGAAGAGGTTGAAGAGGCACTTGGTATAATGAAATGATAATAAAGGTGCATGAAAACCCTTTGTTGTTGTGTCAAGTGTGTTTGAGGAAATGGGCCATACAAAAGTAAACAAGCATGAATGGGATGATGAAAAAGAGAAAAAGAAGAACAATGTCCATGAGTCGATGGGAATGTGTTGAAAAGGCGCTTAAGGATGCTAGTGACTATTATTGGCTAATCCAATATAAATACTAGTTCCATAGCTTCCATTACAACCCATTAAAGTCCTACGTGATCTTACATTACATTTCTTTATATTAGTGGAGTAATACACTAAGGGCAAGCCTATGGGTCATGACATGATGCATGTGAATTCTTTTGGGAGAGAGAGTGAAATTAATTTTTACATGCCCCTACTTGAATGTTTGTGTGTTGCATGAACATAAAGGGGAAGACTCTCTTGAGTTGTGAGGGCACATGCTTGATGAAAGATTGATTTTCATGTCGGATATCTTGATTAGCTGATTTGCATGAGTTTGCCGATATCGAGAGTCGATTCTTAAAGTCTAGGAAGTCTTGATGTATTAAAGGTCATTGCATTGTAAGACCATGCATGTTTTCGTGATGATTTGCAAAAATTGAATAATCGGGATGACCGTAGCATAAATTGTCGCACCATAGTGACAAAGGTTGGGATGTAATTTGCATGAGTTGTGTATGTGTTGTTCGAGGACGAACAAGGATTTAAGTGTGGCGTAAGTGATCTTGGGCAGATTTATATGCCCAAGTGATACTCTAACGTATTATTTTCCCCTTGTTTGTGTGCAATATGTATATATTCTCATGTAATTGGTAATAAAATGTGAATTTATACTAACCAACATGATTAGCATTTGTTTTGCAAGAAAATATGATTTTTAGGAGCTAAAAGGTATGTTGGAGTTATATTGGAGTTGGACTTGGATGCGAGCATGGAAAAGACCTTGGAATGCGCAAAGTATAGGGGCTCCGTGATGGAGCCGTGCCACGCTACCATCGCGGAGGCACACTGCCTGGAGGGGAAATTAATTGGCAAATTCCAGTGAGGCCTCGCGACAGCTCCGTGGCACGGAGATAGGCCTCCGCGTTGGCCTCCGTGCCACGTTGAGGCTATAATCCCGGACCCTAGAATTCCAGAGAGGGTCCGCGTCCATGCCGTGTCACGGAGGCAGTGCTCCGCGTTGACCTCCGTGACACGTTGCTTGTTATTCCGGGAAAAAATTTCCACTAGTATAAATAGAACACTTAGGTTTATTTTAATTAATTCAGACTTGGTGGAGCAAGGACGTGGGTTAGAAGCAGTTGAGGGACGAAAAAGCTAAGGGATTTCTTCTCTTCCTTTCTTCTTTCAATCAATTGTATGTATGATTTACACTTGTTTTAGGATGATTAATCCACAAATGAGTGGCTAATTCTCTTCCTTGCTAAGGTTTTGAACAATGGTGATGAATTTTGATTGTTAATGATATGGTTTTCTTCTTCTTCTTCAATGTTGTTCTATTAATTCTTGTTCTTACTGCATTAGTGTGTGGCCGACATTAATGTACATCTAAAAAGTCCAATTTCACTCGAGAGAGCGAGAAATTGGAAAGTTGTGAATTAATAGGGTATTGTTCTTAACTTGATTTGGGAAAATTGGGTTTTGATGTGCTTTCCTGATAGAAATATACTTGAAAGCCGTATTAGTCAATTTAGGAACCGGAATTGTAGTGCTAGGTCATAAATTGCATTTGATCACAGAAATGTAGACGAATGATTTATGATTCTAAAGTGAAATTAAATACGAGAGTTTTAATTTCTAGGCTAATGTTCTTGGCTAGCAACATGAAGAGAAGAATAACCGAATTATGATTACAATCAAGTTTATTACTTGTTCTTAACCTTGGCATGCTCATATCCATAGTTTTAATTCACAGTAAATAATTGTTAATAGTTTTAGTATATATAATTTATAAACAAAAACTTATTTAACTGCTGGTTACGTTGTTGTTAGCATAATTAGAAGTAAGATAAGAATATTGTGTACTTAGGAAATTTTACTTATCCTGAGTCTCCTTGGATCGATACTTGGCTTACTTAGCCACTTTATTACTTGTTTGACCACGTGCACTTGCGTGTCGGTTTTACACCTATAGCAAACACTGCCGAACAAGGGCTGGCAAATTTCTAAGAAATTCCTCAAGTGCCGATTTGCATTTTCGCTTGGTTTGCCACCGAAAAACCCTTTCATCTGCAATAAGTGCAACATGGTGCTAGTAACATGGAAACACACATTCTCTACTGTTAGTGGTAGGTGAATGGCGCCTGCAACTTCCAGCATCACCGAATTATCTTCGTCAAGTTCCATGTTCCCCTCCACTGAGCTATCTCCTTCTTGGGAGTGATGGCTCATGAGGTGGTGAGATCCTAACAACATAGAAGAAAATCAAATCAAGTAGCTACGATGCACACTAATTCAACTTAACAATCAATCACAAGATCATCTAACACCAGTCACCGACAACAGTGCCATTTTTGATAACGTCCAAAATATATTATTAAATCAAAGAATATACATGGTCGTTGTATCAAAATAAGTAACCCGACGAGCGCTGGGGTCAAATCCCACTAGGACTAGGGAGTGATGAATTCAAGTATCGATTGAGGAGTTGATATTATCTTGCACCATATAGATTTAACATAAAAACAAGGAAATGAGGGGAATAAACTTTGCAAAGAATTACACAAATTTCTTTAGTGAATTCAAAATAAAAGGATCAGCTAATTCATAGACAATATTGTGAAATACTAGAGGTGAGGTGTAGATGAAATACTAATTATATTGGGATGGGCCAGGTTATCTTCATAAGTTCAATAATTGTAAATAATCTCGGGAAATAGGTAGCCTCAGCTTCCTAGCCTATTGACTACCCCTAACTAGAGTTTTCTCAAACTGTAGCTTCAATTTAGCACACCCGAATTGATTTGGATCAGCAACTTCACTATTCCTAGCTATTAGTTGCAAATTAGGAAGGAGGAAGTAATTTCAGCTATTACTAGCTTAATTTTACACCCTCTCATCCCTACCCACTACTAGATTCCCTTCCAATACTTAATTATTCTCTCCCGAGCAACAATCAAGCAAGTATACCCATATCATCATCAATGGATATTCATTAATAGATTGATAGGAATCCAATAGAATTACACTTAATTGAACATTATGAAGTTAACTCTAGCAATACCCAGTCCAATTAAGTATTCATCATAACACATCTCTAGTTAATGATTTTAGCTACTCATATTTAAGAAATTCAAAAATCATCAAAGGCATCATTGAATTTAATAAGAAGAGTAAATAAATCAAAAACACAATTATCCTTCAACTACAACTGAAACTAAATAATACCAAAGAAGAAAAGAGAGCATAGTATCTTTTACAACTTTCAATTAAAATCCCTTTTATCAGCTAAAAAATGGTGTTCAGCTAAAAAGGAAAGATGATGTGATGTGTACTTGGCTTATCTCTCAATTTCTCTTTCTTCTTCCTCTCTCTTCTCCTTTTTTCTGCAATGTACTTCTCTTTCTATTTATACCCTAAAAAGTAGGGTACTTTTCCTTCCTTTTTTGGCAATGGATAATTTTACCCTTAAAAGCATCATTCTGGAACTGGCGAAGGCACCAGAGGTTCACCGATGAAATCTGTGAACCGACGGATACTTGCTCTTCTTCTTTAGTCATTTCCAGTGAACTTCGGCAATTCACCTGACGTTTTGCCGATGCCAATCCATGAACCGCCGGAACTTAAATTCCAATTCCAGAAGTTTTTGAGTATCATTTGGCGACTGAACCGACATCCCGCCACAGCTGACTCATGAACCGCCGGTGGCATTCCTCCGATAAGGTAATGATCTTCATCTTTTTAACCGGCGTTTTGCCGGTTAACACCTGCGTTTCGCCACTTCTGCTCATTTCCTCCATTTTACCCCATTGTAGCTCTTTTCTTCAAACTTAGGCATCTACACACAATAAAAGAAAAAAGGGAATAAAATCCAAATAATCAACTCGAGAATTAAGCAAAAACTCAAACTTTAGAGTCTAATGAGTTGGTAAATTACCAACTCATCACAAGGCATCACAAGTCATCATCACACTAGATTTAATAGACCAAGACCTAACAAATCATAAAGCTACTACTACGGGAGTGAAACTATGCTATGGTCTACAGATATAGCAATTAAAGAACAAACAAGAATCTTTCCTCCAACGCAGACTTAAGCAGTGCACTGTCCCCAATGCACACAATCATATCAAAAGGTTGGCAAAAGGAACTTCCTGGGCCGCTAAGCATCATCATCAGGATTGTAATCCTGATCCTCCTCCTCATCATCATCACCATCAACCTGCATGATACCTATAGTAGCATCATCTTCCTCCTCTTCATTATCAAGATTATCAACACCATTGGTTAGCATAGTAGCCTCATCATCAAGCGGCTCCTCGAAGGTAGGCCCCATTCTACACATCTGCATGGCACTCTCGTGAGTGGGTATCTATCCTCAAGGGCTGCCATCTCCTTGTCTGTAGCAGGTCAACCGCCTATCCTCACAAGTCAAGCATCCCAAATACACGACCTTTCCAACTCTCATCAAAAGCTTGACGATCAACTATAGTGATGGGTTGAGCTGTAGATGTGACGGACTCCTTCACCTTTGTAGCATCAATCATCTTTCCTGCCAGGTGCCCTGTTACAGGTAGGTGAAGATCTGCTTCTTCCTCCTTAACTCCTACCTCTCGCGAATACTGGTTCAAGATACTCCCAAAACAATATTTCCACCTGCAGTTGTCCCGTGATCTCCTCATATTGTCTCGGAGAACCGCACCAAAGTTATTTGGTATCCCCTTCATAAGCATGTACACTAGAACTACCCGCTCTCTAGTGATTTATGTCATGTGAGTCCCCAGGAGAAACATAACACAAACTATCTTTACCCAAACTTTCACCTCCCTTTTTGAGTAGGAGAATAAATGGAGTGAATGCCCTTGTCGTCCCATGCCCATCTGGCGGATGAGTGCTCACCACAGAGAGTATGACAAATGTCATGGTAAGGAGGCCTCTCAAGTAATATAAAGTACTCTAAAGAGTCTGCAATAGGTGTTCCAAGAAAAGCATTGAACCTATTGTAAGTGAATCGCACAACCTGACCCCTTATCTTCTCTTTAGAGCTCTCTCCAAATGATGTGTCCCAGTTTGCATAGAACTCCCTAACCTAGGTGAGGTTGCACTCTTCTGGATCAGCAAAGATGTATCCAACTCCCAACTCATGGAGCTTGTCCTGAATAGCAGGGAAATCAAGTGCCAGGAAGCCCTCATCAATCCAGTTTTCAGGAGCATACTTAGCCTCCTTCTGCGTGTTGAACCATGTAAGCCCATGAGGCTCTACCGCCGGTACTCCAAAGCGTTTAGTAGGGCCAGCCTTGACTGTTGATGACCTAGCTCCCTTTGTACATTTTCGGAGCCTCTTTAGACCTTTTCCTGCTACCTCAATCTCTATTCATTTGCTACCTTTCGATGCCATGATACCTTTCAAGCCAAAATCAAGAACTACACAACATTAGTCCGCGAACAACAAAGCTAACTAATTAAGTTTTAAGGGTGCAAAATTGATCCCATACTTAATTTGTTAGCATAACGGTGAGACTTTGTCCAGTGGGGTACTCGAGACTTCCCACATCATCATCTAACTTCAGAACAATAAGTCATTCACCAACTCTAACTATGACCAAGTTCATGAATTCTTCAACTCTCCTTTCATATTTAGCTTTTCAAGAATGCCTTAATTGGCCATACCTCTCACTTTTCCTCCTTGAATTCTTAATTCAAGTAATATAAACATGGAGGTAGCATTATTCAACTCATTCAACAACCCAACAAACAATTTGCTACCATCCATAATGAACTAACATGAATTTCAACAACTCAAGACTTATTTACATTCAAGAATTCAATACCCATGTACTTTCTCTCTCTACAACTAATGCACCTACCCACCAAATTTATGAATTCAATTCACCATCCTCATTCATCCCCATAACTTCAAATAATGATATTCACCCAGAAATAAGTTAACCCACTCAAGGGAACACATTATCATGGAAGAAATTTAGACATTAAAGCTCATGAAACCCACAATATGAAATTTAAGCTTTTACCAACAATGGTGATTTGGGTCTTTAATCTTGGGGAAGAAGGGTGTGGGAGCATGTTTTCAACTTTACCTAAACAAGAGAGAAGGAAAATACTTACTTGAGTTATGAAGAGGAGCTTCACCATAGCTTGGAGAAGACAACAATGGAAGGGAGATGAGGAGAGGAGTTACGGGTTAAGAGAAGGAGAGAGAGAATCTTTGCCTTTTGTTTTTCAACTTGTTGAAGGCAAAGGATGAACAAAAATTTAAATAAAGGTGTGGGGACTGGGTTTTTTTGGTACTTTTAAGGTCTTTGGGTCAATTCGATCATTATGACCCTAGCGCGCCGCCCCCTCGGTCTCACCATAGACTTAGAAATTTTTTTTCCTTCAGAGGTAGGGGATTGGCACGGTGCACCACCCATAGCACTGATACACCCAAATTACACCTCTATGATAAGAAGTATAATGCAGTCGATGTCAAAGATAGAAGCCAACAAGTTTTGGGTCGAATCCCACAGGGAATATGGTGAAATCAAGTCTTATGCAGTTACTTGCTTTTAATCAAATATTTCCATAGTGTTGGGAGTTTGGGAATTAAATTTCACTCCACTAGTTGTCAAATACAAGAAGTACCACCTTCAATTGATTATAATTGAACTCAAGAAGAAATAAGCTAGGGTTGTGATCATCATGGATTTTCGAACAATGCTTGGTGAATGACCACAGGGGACTCATTTAATGCTCAATATGTAGGTTGCTAACTCGATTATCCTGTCTAAACGTTTCTCAACCTATTCAGACAGGTATCACACTTATCTTCTCCGACTAACAATGACAAAAATGAGTTACAAGAATTAACCTAGGTTGATTAATCTTATTACAACATTAATCATCAGTCAAGGTTTAATGCCTTGAATCCCCAATACTAATCCCTTTTCTTCTAGATTTGTACTCCTTACTCAAGCATGTCAAATTTAGGGTTGTTCTAATATTTTCAACCATTAGAAATCATTCAAAACGAAGACACTAGTTATACACACATTTACATTCAATTAGCCCCTGTATCATTCGCCTTCAGTGTGTCAGTCAACCATGAATCACACAACCCTAGTAATGAAGCTTTAACCACACATTGTCATTGTATTCACAACAACAATTACATTCATCAAAGAAGGTTTTACTCACAAAGAAGATATGAAAAATTGATTGTGGTTCCAAAAACTCAATAATAGTTCTTTTATGATTCTCTCAAAAGTATAGTTTTTCTCCTCTCAAAGTACCGCTCCAATCGTTCCTTTCTCTCCAAAAATGTTGGATGCCAAAAATAAACCTAGCAGATGCTATTTATAGCCTAAAATAATCCAAATAACTATATTGAAAATTAGGGTCCCGCTCCTTAGGTGACGCCCATGTTGACATCCCGTCAGCCAGGTGACGGTCCGTCATTTGGGCCGTCACTCTTATCCAGTATACTAGTGAAGTTGCATCTTGCTGATGGTACACTTGATGGTCCGCGGCAGAGGTGACGGTCCATCACTTGATCCATCACCCCGTATCTAGTGTGCCTTCAATTCTTCATCTTTGTGATGGTGATCGCGACGGTCTGTAAAAGAGGTGACGATTCGTCACTTGGACTGTCATTTTCACTTCTTTTCATTTTGCTTCTTTTAGGCCCGATGGTAGAGGTGACAGTCTGTTGCATTGGTGACAACCCATCAGTTAGGCCGTCATGTGGTAGTTTCAACCTGTTTCACACCATTTATTTGCTTTGCCTTATGTTCCCGTATAACACATACAAAACCATCAAAATACCCAAAAACTGCACAAGAACTTGTGTCAATTTATAGTAAAAAGCATCCAATGTGCCATCAATATGTCGGGGCATCAACACCCTCAACTTAGAATATTTGCTTGTCCTCAAGCAACACACTAGACATCTTATTAAAGCAAAAGAAAATTTTGGATAACTACAACGTTTGTCACACTCAAAGTAGATTGTTTCGCATTTACCACTCCCCTTTTACAAAAAAGGACATGAAAAGATGACATTCGTTAAACATATAGATTTATGAGGATCTATAATTGAAATGATGACATCAACATAGTACCTTACATACACCAACAACAACTATTCCAACAACCGACCATCAATAATGCTTTTGTAGTGCCCTCACCGCAAGGAAATCCTAACTTACATTCGAAGTTGTTTGCCTAGGGATAAGAACAAGACACTCACTCTCACAAGAAAATTCATAACAATGCACATGCAAAACCATAAGCTTGCCTTTATCATCATTGTTTTAGGTTAATCGGGAACATGATTAGGATCACTATAGGACTTTCCTAGCTTATAACATAGGTTTAGGGGAAGGTATGGTACATATAGATAAAGTGACTTGACCCTACTTGGTGCTACTCGATTTCTCTTGCTCAGCTCTTATTTTTATCTTCCTTATCCTCTTTTACTCATTTTCCATCTCAACTCATGGGTGAGGCCACCATTTTCCTTTTTTTTTTTGGTTTCCTTTTCTATATCAACCACACCACACTTATGTATTTTCAGTTAGTAGATTCTACCTTCCATACCCATTTTTTTATGCACCCCTACTATAGCCACACTTAACTTAGGAAATTTGCCTGTGGTGAGGTACACTGTCACGACCCGAATGAAGGCCCGGATCATAACATGGGACAAGGAGCCCCTAGAGACCCCAAGTTGACCCATGGCATAACCATACATCTAACTAAATCAAGAAGTTGAATAATCACAATGTAATCATAGAGGAAGTCTAACTTGAATATAACATCAGAATATGAAATCCGAAGCTGAATACGTACATATGTCTGTAAAGCCTCTAAACATGACAAGTTGATGGGACAGGGCCCCAACTAACTCAACAAAACTAACTAAAATACATAAAGGAAAGCTGAATAGTCTAGTCCTCGGGAAATGAGGACTCACCCACAATAAGAGTGCTAACTCTGATAAGCTGACTACGAGCGGGGCTGAATCTGAGAGCTGGGTCTTGTTTCATGAAACGATACAACATAGAGTATGCGGTCAGTACGTGGAATGTACCGAGTATGCAAGGTAAGTAAAACCGTTAAAGTAAATAAAATCATTAAAATGAAATGCATAATATAACATAAACATTAAGAGTCTGAGAGTAGGGCTTGCATGCATTCTTTCTGAAGTTATGATCTCTTCATAACAGAACATAACATAACTTTATAACATCATAGCTGAATCTATTGACTCAAAGCTGAATTCTGACATTTATAAGAAAAGCTGAACATTGAGGCAAACATGCTTTAGAACATGTATTTACATAAATCTCATGAGTAATGAAACATGCATATCTGAAATCATAAGGAACAATGGAAGACTCAATTTTTAACCGACATACCATGATAAAGCTTACGTGGTCCCAACTATCATACTCAAGTGGGTAGAGCCATCAAAAGCCTTTCTAGGGCTAGGGATGATACCATGATATCGATATCAGGATGGAGGCCCATCAGGGCAGCGGAAGCTCACAAGGGAGGTCCAAAAGTCATAATGTATAAACCTGCGTTGGCGCGTAGTTTTGAAGCACGGGGTGATCGACCCTTAGCCTGCTCAGTGCTAGACACCACTCCCAAAACATGCATATGCTCTATATCATTTTACAACAAAGCTCAACATTGTCTATTGACAAAGCTCAATGATCAAATACATCTCAAATATGAAATCACACATATGAGAAGCTTTAGCTCAAGACATACCACAAGCTGAAAACATAATTAGGAGCCTTCACTCCAAAATCACGTGGTAAGCTATATATAGGAAAACTTTAACTCAAAACATACCACAAGCTGAAAATATAATTGGAAGTCTTTGTTCCAAAACAATGTGGTAAGCTTATTTTTGGAAAAAAATCATCATTCATACTTAACATGTGAGCATTGCCCAAAGCTTTATCATACATGAAATACTCAATTCTCGTCGAAATCATAATTGTAAACATGGGTAGCTTTAAATCATGCTTTTCATCATAATATCTTATCATCATCATATATTTATCACAGATCTCATCTTTCATGAACATCTCATCCATGGGCCTTTAATTCATTAGGCTAGAATCATGATTTTAAATTGAAAACATTATAAAATTTGCCCAAGCTTCATAATACAATAGTAGAATCATAATAAAATTATACCCATGTATAGAAATAGAAGATTCATGCAATTGGGTTAAAACCCCATAGATTAGACATAGAATTTCATACTTTAGAGAGGAATTGGGCATGGGTGTGAAAGAAATCACCTATTCATAACCTTACATACCTGTTGGTAGCTGATTCTTACTCTCCCTTGAATGCCCAAAAGGAATTTGAAAGAATTTTAAGACCACAAGCTTGATCACCCTTTCAATTCTCTTCTACTTTGCATGCATGGATGAATAATGTATAAAAAGAACTTAACCCCTTTAAAAGTCACTATTCATAACCCAAAACATCATAGTTTAGGCCCTATAAACTTAGGAATTACTGAAAAGCCCTTACTAAATTCATAGAAAATAACTGCCAGGTGTCCCTAACGGATGACCTGACGACTCGTTATGGGTGACCACGACTCGTGGTCACCATCCATGATATACACTGCCTTGCCTCATCAAATTTTACTCCAGGCTTGCTAACGACTCACCCCACAAATCGTGGGGACTGACCACGACTCGTGGGAACCTCCCATCAAGTCTACTGCCCTTATTCTTTCCTTTTCCTAATTCCCCTCCCCCACGGCTGACCCAATGACTCGTGGGGCCTGACCACGAGTCGTGGTCTTGCCTGTGGAGTCTCATATCTTCTAGCCTACTCACTAAATACCTGGGCCTTCCCACTGGTCATATCACAACTCGTGGGTAGTCCTAACAAGTCTCCTCACGACTTATTCTGAGTCCGCTGCAAAATTTAAACTTTTTCTCCATTTCAACTCCAGGGTCTGTTCTTTGGGTTTTCGGGGTATAACAATATCTCCCCTTTGGGAAAATTCATCCCCGAATGTTGGAAAGCACACATAAAAGCAGAGATATGCAATTATCATATTCAAATACTGATCATATAAACTAAAACTAACGGAATGACTACCTCCAATTCAAACTACCCAGATGAACATAATTCATGAATCATAAATACATCTACATAGATAAAAGAAACTTGCGCACATGAACAGAACATGAAACTAAATAAAGTTTGAGTGCAAAACTGATACCTCAAGCTGAAATTGAGTCGGTAGAGAACAAATGTGGGTATCTAGCCATCATATCCTATTTAGCTTCACAAGAAGCTCCTTCAACATGCTGGTTCCTCCATAATACTTTAATTGAAGCTACTCCCTTGTTCCTTAGCCTCCGAACCTATCGATCCAATATTTCCACCAGGACCTCCTCATAGCTAAGGCTGTCTCTCACACCAACACTGTCCACCAGGACAACTAACGCTGGATCACCCAAACACTTCTTCAGAAGAGATACGTGAAACACAGGATGCACAGAAGTTAGTTTTGAAGGCAACTCCAATCCATATGCCACCTTGCCAACTCTTCTCACAATCCGATAAGGGCCGACATAGCGGGGACTAAGTTTCCCTTTCTGTCCAAATAACATCACTCCCTTCATGGGAGACACCCTCAGAAATACCCAGTCATCAACATCAAATTCTAACTCTCTTCTTCTCGCGTCTGCACAAGACTTTTGGCGAATCTGGGCAGTTTTTGATCTTGGGCATAATTGCGTGCCCAAGTGCTATTTTATAGCTTAATTTAGTCATGTTTGTCTAATTATACACTTACATTCTTATGCGATTTTGTATAAATTTGGGTATGCACTAACCAACATAATTAGTCCTTGTTTTGTAGGTGTAAAATGCATATGAGGGACTAAATAATGATAGGTGAAGTGAAGAAATGGAGTTGGAAGTGAATTGCAAAAGATGGCAAGAAAACATGCCATGGCAAGGCTGGCCGCGCTAGGCAGCGTGCCATGCTGTGCGTGTGCCGCGCCCAGCCCCGCGCCACACCAAGGCCATGCGCGAGAAATGCTGCCCTCCAAGGCGCCTGCGCCCCAGCATCCGTGCCACGCCAGGCATTGCTGCGCGCCGCAGGCTATGTCACACTGGCCATCGCGCAGGTTCAGCGCCATGCCACGCCGGCTTTCGTGCCATGCCTCGGCCAAACAACATTCAACTGCAATTTCCAGTGGGCTTCCGCGTTATCTCCATGGCACAGAGTAAAATTGGCGCGTTCACCTCCGTTCCACGGAGCCATTTCATGACAGGCCAAAAAATTGCAAATTTCGTTTACTATAAATTAAACCTCTAGCTCCTAAAATCATTTGTCACGAAATATTTTCATGAAACCGTGGAGGAGCGAAGGGAGAAGTGAAGAACGCACCTAGGGTTCACTAATTTTACATTCTCTTTTACCTATTCTTGTAAGTACTCTACTTTAACGATGTTTTTAAGTTATTGTACGAACATGAGTGGCTAAAACCCTTCCTCTAGGGTTGAGGCCACGTGATATGATTGTAATGCGTGAATTTGTTTAGGTTTGAATTGTTAATTGTTGTTTTGTCTTACATTCTTTATTATGGTTGTTTTTATGCCCGATCACCATGAAAACATACATGTTAAGCTAGGTAAAAGCTTGAGAGAGTAACCCTAGGCTCGAACAAGAGAATTTAGGGAGAATGTTCTTATCTTATGATTGGATTCGCGGTTAGGATAGAAATTATACCTAATTTTCCCTGCTTGGTTGATAAAACGGGATGATAGCAAGACACTGACTTAGAATTGTCACTCCACCACTCGTAGAAGTAGTTTTGAAGCTAGTTGGGTTAATTGATTACAGGTACAAAAGTCCCTAATCAAGAGCACAAACCCCGTAAACCACATCCATGTAGTTGATCAGTTGGTTTGCATGAGTTTGTTGAGATTGAGAGTCGATTCTTGAGGTGAGGAAGTCTTAACATAGTCATATTTGCTTTTGATGGTTACACCATGCATGTAATATTTTTAACTTGCTGTCTAAAAACAATCATTGTAGACGTAGCTTGAATTGTATTGCTCATTAGCTATGTGTGAGTCTTCATGTGCATGAGATATAAAAGAGTTGTTCGAGGACGAACAAGGCCTTAAATGTGGGGTAGTGATCTTGGGCATAATTGCGTGCCCAAGTGCTATTTTATAGCTTAATTTAGTCATGTTTGTCTAATTATACACTTACATTCTTATGCGATTTTGTGTAAATTTGGGTATGCACTAACCAACATGATTAGTCCTTGTTTTGTAGGTGTCAAATGCATATGAGGGACTAATTAATGATAGGTGAAGTGAAGAAATGGAGTTGGAAGTGAATGCGCGAGAAATGCTGCCCTCCAAGGCGCCTGCGCGCCAGCGTCCTTGCCACGCCGGGCATTGCTGCGCACCGCAGGCCGTGTCACACTGGCCATCTCGCAGGTTCAGCGCCGTGCCACGCCGGCTGTTGCGCCATGCCTCGGCCAAGAAACATTCAAATGCAATTTCCAGTGGGCTTTCGCATTACCTCTGTGGCACGGAGGCAAATTGGCGCATTCACCTCCGTGCCACGGAGCCATTTCATGACAGGCCAAAAATTGCAAATTTCCTATTTACTATAAATTAAACCTCTAGCTCCTAAAATCATTTGTCATGAAATATTTTCTTGAAACCGTAGAGGAGCGAAGGGAGAAGTGAAGAACGCACCTAGGGTTCACTAGTTTTACATTCTCTTTTACCTATTCTTGTAAGTACTCTACTTTAACGATTTTTTTAAGTTATTGTACGAACATGAGTGGCTAAAACCCTTCCTCTAGGGTTGAGTCCACGTGATATGATTGTAAAGCATGAATTTGTTTTGGATTGAATTGTTAATTGTTGTTTTGTCTTACATTCTTTATTATGGTTGTTTTTATGCCCGATCAGCATGAAAACATACATGTTGAGCTAGGTAAAAGCTTGAGAGAGTAACCCTAGGCTAGAACAAGAGAATGTAGGGAGCAAGTTCTTATCTTATGATAGGATTCGTGGTTAGGATAGAAATTATACCTAATTTTCCTTGCTTGGTTGATAAAATGGGATGATAGCAAGACAACAACTTAGAATTGTCACTCCACCACTCGTAGAAGTAGTTGTGAAGCTAAGTTGGAAATGATTAGAGGTACGAAAGTCCCAAATCAAGAGCACAAACCCCGTAAACCACATCCATGTAGTTGAATTGCCCACGAACTAGGATGTTACATCCCCGCTCAATGATGTAGTTGTGAAGCTAGTTTATCATGTTTAGATGCTCGAGAGACCATGAATATCACATTTTCCAACTATGTGAGAAAACATTTGATAATTTCATATGTGAACCATTACAAAGTGTAGCATTGCATGATTATCCAGCCTTAGCTCTAGTTGCTTCTTATATTGTTTCGAGATTGTTTTGTAACCACCCCAAAACTTAATTATAATTTACCGAAAACATCTATAATCAACACTTGTGAAGGTTAATCTTACACTTGAACTTCATAATTTGCTGAATTGGTCCAGTCCCTCTGGGTTCGACATCCGGCTCTTAAAAAGGGCCACTGTATTACTTGTACGACCGCGTACGCTTGCGAGTGCGCTGGAGTGCAACAGTTTTCAGCCCGTCTCTTATCAACTGAACCTTTTATATTGCTTCATGAACCGAATTCGGCCCTATCATTGACACCTCACGAACCTCAAACCATCCGATAGGAGACCTACATCTCCGCCCGTAGAGAGCCTCGAACGCCGTCATCTGGATACTTGAGTGATAGTTGTTACTGTAGGCAAACTTGATAAGTTGCAAATGCTCATCCCGACTACCTCTGAAGTCAATCACGCATGCCCTCAACATGTCCTCGAGGGTATGAATTGTCTGCTCCGCTTTACCATCCGTTTGCATGTGAAATGCTGTGCTGAGCTTAATTTGTGTACCCAATCCTTTTGAAACGACTTCCAAAACTGAGAGGTAAATTCAATACCTCTATCTAAAAATGATGGATAAGGGCACTCCATGCAATCAAACTAACTCCCAGATATATAATTTGGCATAATCCTCCACCATATCCGTGGTTTTAACTAGTAGGAAATGTGCAGCCTTGGTCAACCTTTCTACCACAACCCAAATGGAGTCATATTGTCGACGAGTACGAGGTAGACCTGTGATAAAGTCCATATTAATTTCTTCCCACTTCCAAGTAGGAATGCTGATATCTTGAAATATACCTCCCGCTCTCTAGTACTCAACTTTTACTTGCTGAAAGTTTGGACACTTGTCCACGAACTCTGCAATATCCTTCTTTATGCCGTTCCACCAATAGATTTCTCGTAAGTCATGGAACATCTTGGTGGCACTTGGATGGATAGAATACCTGGATCCATGAGCCTCATGCAACATCTGGCTCTTCAAATCATCGACATCCAGAACACATAGGCGACCCCTAGTATTGAAGCACACCATCTCCCTCTTGGGAGAAGACCTCCATCTTCTAACTTTGAAAGACTTCCTTAAACTTTACCAAAATCGGGTCCTCATCTTATCTATCTTTCACATCAGTCAACAAGGACGATTCTGATCCGCTCTGCACAACCACACCGCCATCGATCGAGTCGACCAACCTAACTCCCAACCTTGCAAGTTGATGCACATCCTTTGCCAACTCCTTTTTCCCTCCATCCAAATGGGACACAATCTCCATAGACAACCTACTAAGTGTGTCCGCTTCCATATAAGCCTTACTCGGATGGTAAAGGACACTCATATCGTAGTCGTTGAGTAGTTCCAACCACCTCCTTTGTCAAAGAGTGAGATCTTTCTGCCTGAACACATATTGCAAGCTCTTATGGTCCGTAAACACATCCACATGGACTCCATACAAGTAATGCCGCCATATATTCAATGCGAACACCACCGCGGCCAATTCAAGATCATGGGTTGGGTAATTCTTCTCATGGACTTTCAACTGTCTAGAGGCATATGCTATCACTTTCCCATGATGCATCAACACATACTTGATTCTGATTCTCGAAGCATCACAATACACCACGAATCCATCGGTACCCTCGGGTAGGGTCAACACCGGTGCTGAGGTAAGTCGGGTCTTCAACTCTTGGAAACTCTTCTCACAAGCCTCCGACCATTGGAATTTCACCTTCTTCTAGGTCAATTTGGTCAAAGGTGATGCAATAGATGAAAAACCCTCAACATATCTTCGATAATAGCTGCTAAGGCCATGAAACTCCAAATATCTGAAGGATTCACTGGTCTAGGCCAAATCTACACCGCCTCGATTTTATGAGAATCTACCCTTATGCCCTCACTTCATACCACATGGCCTAAAAAGGCTACGGAGCTCAACCAGAACTCGCACTTGCTGAATTTGGCATATAATTGACGATCCTTGAGAGTCTGAAGCACTACTCTCAAATGAGCGGCATGCTCCTCCTCGCTCCGAGAGTATATCAAGATGTCATCAATGAACATGATCACGAACATGCCTAGGTATGGCTTGAACAACCTGTTCATCAAATCTATAAAAGCTTCAGGAGCATTTGTTAGTCCAAAATACATAAATACAAACTCATAATGACCATACCGCATCCTAAAGGCTGTCTTTGGGATATCACTCTCCCGAATTCTGAGTTGATGATACCCGAATCTAAGGTCTATCTTTGAGAAACACTTGGCACCCTGAAGCTGGTCAAATAAATCATTAGTCCTAGGTAGAGGATACTGATAACGGGCAAAAATATATGCCCGAGATACTCTTTATTACTTCAATTAGTCTTGTTTATCTAAGTTATTGTATACATTTTCATGTAATTTTATATAATGTGGAGATATGTGCTAACCAACATGATTAGCCTTTATTTTGTAGGTTTTGATGATGTTTGAGTAACTAATCCACGAGTTGGTGAAGTAGAAGCTTGGAAACGGAATTAACACGCGAACGTCGGCAAGGAAGAGGCACAAAACAGCCCACCGGCGCGTCGACAAGGTGCCACGGATGGCAGGCCGCTCAAAACAGCCCACCTGCACGTTGGCAACGTGCCACGGCAGGTGGACTCCGCGACCATGGGGCTACAAAGCGCTGCCCAGGCAGCGTGACACGTTGCCAACGCGGCAAGGTGCTGCCTGGGCCGATTTCGGGTGATTTTCCAGAAAGCCTCCGCGTCCGTAGCGTGTCACGGAGGCCGTGCTCCGCGATGCACTCTGTGACACATTGCTTGTTAATCCGGGAAAGATTCCTACTAATACAAATAGCACACTTAGGTTTATTTTTGAGAAGGAAGACTTGGTGGAGCTAGGACGTGGGTTAGCAGCAGTTGAGGGACGAAAAAGCTAAGGGTTTTTCTCTCTTTCTTTCTTTTTTCAATCAATTGTACGTATGATTTACACTCTTTTGAGGATGATCAATCCACAAAAAAGTGGCTAATTCTCTTCCTTGCTAAGGTTTTGAACATGTGTATTGAATTTTGATTGTGAATTATATGGTTTTTCATCTTCTTCTTTCATGTTGTTCTATTAATTCTTGTTCTTACTGCATTAGTGTGTGGCCGACATTAATGTACATCTAAAAAGTCCAATTTCACTCGAGAGAGCAAGAAATTGGAAAGTTGTGAATTAATAGGGTATTGTTCTTAACTTGATTTGGGAAAATTGGGTTTTGATGTGCTTTCCTGATAGAAATATACTTGAAAGCCGTATTAGTCAATTTAGGAACCGGAATTGGATTGATAGGTCATAAATTGCATTTTATCACAGAAATGTAGATGAATGGTTTATGATTCTAAAGTGAGATTAAATACGAGAGTTTTAATCTCTAGGATAATGTTCTTGGCTAGCAACATGAAGAGAAGAATAACTGAATTATGATTGCTATCGAATTCATTACTTGTTCTTAACCTTGGCATGCTCATATCCATAGTTTCAATTCAAAGTAAATATTTGTTAATAGTTTTAGTATATAGTTTATAAACAAAATTATTTAACTTTTGGTTACATTGTTGTCAACATAATTAGAAGTAAACTAGAATATAGTATACTTAAGCAATTTTACTTATCCAGAGTCTCCTTGGATCGATACTTGGCTTACTTAGCCACTTTATTACTTGTTTGACCACGTGCACTTGCGTGTCGGTTTTTAACCCCTACCAAAGCACCGAGCAGATACCTATTCTTGACAGTGACTTTGTTCAATTTACGATAATCAAGACACATGCGAAGGGAACCGTCCTTCTTTCGGAAAAAGAGAACTGGTGCACCCTAAGGGGACTTGCTCGGTCTAATGAAACCCTTATCTAACAAGTCCTTCAACTGCTCTTTAAATCTTTTAGCTCGGATGGATCCATTTTGTAGGGAGGAATAGTTAGGTTGCGTGTCGGGAAGAAGGTCAATACCAAAATCGATCTCCTGCTCGGGAGGAACACCTAGAAAATCATCAGAAAAGACCTATGGATACGTACGTACTACTAGAACAGATGAGATAGTCTAGGTCTCAGACTCAACATCCTTAACCCTAACTAGATGGTATACACAACCCTTAGAAATTATCTTTCTGGCCTTAAGGTAGGAAATGAAACGCCCTATGGCACAATTGAACTACCCTTCCATTTTAAGATTGGCTCACCATAAAATCTGAACTCTACTGCCGGGGTTCTACAATTAACTGAAGCATAGCATTCAAATAGCCAATCCATGCCAAGAATCACATCAAAATCGATCATGGCTAACTCTATCAAATCTGCTGAAGTGACCTTCTGAAGGACTGAGATTGGGCAACCTCAATACACCCATTTAGCTATAATTGAGTCACCTACTGGAGTAGAAACTGAGAATGGTTTTGACAAGACTTCAGGACTGACTCCGAAGCTACTGGCCACATAAGATGTCACAAAAGACAAGGTAGCCCCTGGATCTAACAAAGCATAAACATCAATATGGAAAACTCGTAACATACCAGTGACCATATTCGGGGAGACCTCCTTCTCCTGGCGGGATGCTAAAGTATAGAATCTATTTTGGTGCTATTCGCCACCTGCACAGGTAGATGCCCCCTAATGTGCTGAGCATGCAGGAGGGGTTGCTGATTAGAAGTTGAGCCTCAGCCCCCAACCTGATCCTGTCCCGCTACTAGGTAATCTCTAAGAATGTTTCCGGGCTTCCCACACCCGAAACAAGCACCTAAACCTGCCAAGCACTAGCTCATGTGCTCCCGACCACATCTGCGACAAACTGGGATACTAGAATTTGCGGGTCTACTTCTTTGACCCCTTGAGTCTGATGCTCGCCCTCTCTGATCATGTCTAGGCCTAGATGGAACACTCAATGTCAAAGATGCTTGAGATGATGATCTCTGGTGAGTCTGCTATCGGTGTCCACCACCTGATCTCGGCTGGGAGAATTGTGGTCATCAGTCCTGGCCCGCTTGGCCTCCCTCTCTCTCAGATGTGCCGCCTCCATTTGCTAGGCGTACAATACTATCCGCAAAAAATCCATGTCCTTGTGGAGAATAACGGTCCTACAATCCTTGTCCAAATAGCCCGCTACTCTATGCACGAACCTGCTCACCCGCACCTCTAATCAGCTACTAACTCTAGGGCATATTTCGATAGGCGAGTGAACTCAAGGGCATACTCTTGTACAGTAATTCTCCCTTGATTAAAATTCATGAACTCACATGCCTTCATCTTGCTCTTCTCACGCGGGAAGAACTGGTCTAGGAATGCAACATGGAACTCTTCCTAAGTGGCAGGACCTGCTCCGGCGACCCTGCTATCCTTCCATTGGCGAAACCAGATATGCACGACCCCTTTCAAATGGTAAGAGGCCAACTCTGCGCACTCAACTCCATTCACCCCCGTGACTTGGGTGACCTTGACAATCTCATCTATGAACTCATGCGGGTCCTCATCTACATTGGACCCACGGACTCCGGCGGCTTCATCCTCAAGAAGTCTTTGACCCGAGCCGCCACTATATTGCCATTTTGTGGAACATGTGCAATAGTCTACTAATTGACCTGAGCGGTCAAGGCCTGCACAAGCGTCTGAATAGCAGCCTGAAACTCAGCGTGAGCAACTGGTTCCGGTGCCTGTGCTCCTAAACTAGTGGGGCTTGCTGGTGCCCATTACCATTGCCATCCTCGTGGCCTTCACCATTCCCATTTCTCCTACCATTCATTCTTCGAGGAGCCATGATTCTGCAATCGCGAATAGCACCAATTAGAAGGATAGAAAGACATTTCATTGCATGAAATAGATCATGAAAGAAGGGAACATTTTCCTAAATGTCTCGTAGCCTCTTTGTCATAGGTGTGGTGCGCTACATACTTATGAAAAAGACTCTACTTAACATGGATTTCAGACGCCCTAGGACACTTCAAACCTGGCTCTAATACCAAGTTTGTCATGACCCGAACGGAGGCCCGGATCGTAACACGGGACAAGGAGCCCCGAGAGACCCCAAGTCAACCCATGACATAAGCATACATCTAACTCAATCAAGAAGCTGAATAATCACAATATAATCATAGAGGAAGTATAACTTGAACATAACATCAGAATACAAAATCTGAAGCTGAATACGTATATATGTATGAAAAGCCACTAAACATGATGAGTTGATGGGACATGACCCCAACTAACTCCACAAAACTAACACTAAAATACATAAAGGAAAGCTCAATAGTCTAGTCCTTAGGAAATGACCAGTCACCCAAAATAAGAGTGCTACCTCTAATAAGCTGACTACGAGCGAGGATGAATTTGAGAGCTGGATCCTGTATCATAAAATGATATAGCATAGAGTTTGCGGTCAGTACGTGGAATGTACCGAGTATGCAACATTAGTAAAACTGCTAAAGTAAACAAAATCATTCAAAGACAATGCATAATATAACATAATATAAAGTCGAACCATTTCCCACCAAAACTTTGTTGCAAATGTCAGTGTGAACTTCCATATCCTTTCCTTGGTGTTCACTAGCCATGAGGGTTGTCCATCCATTATGACCTGTACCAACCAGCCGTGCTGATTATACCACTCTCTCATTCGGTATTCAAAATTCGGTGATGTTCACCGGTAGCATAAAGTCAGGCCTAGAGCATTCTATTTACGATTTCTGCTGAGATATCTACCATATCTCTCCGTACTAGTATGCTTTTGTACATTAGCACTTCTGATGGTTTCTTCCCTTTTTTCCGAAGACCCTCCAGAATAGCTATGTAGTTTGCATAGAATTCGTGAACCATGGTAGGGTAATAGTGACCTAGTGCTTCACTTATCCATCCTAGGCCATAGAACTGGTACTTGGACTCAATATCCAGGTACTCGGGCAACTTAGAGTCGATGATCCTCATTTCCTCTACAATGCTACGTTTGAGATGTCCTCTTGCCATGGTAGTGAGTCCCTCTTGGAAGTGTTTTTCATCCCCTCTCACTTGCTAGTACAGACTATCTCTGAACCTTGGCATTTTTCCCTTTATGATGTCTCCCCTATTTGCTTAGAGTCTTCTATCGGGTTGCTAGAAGCTTCACTGCCACTCCCTGCATCTGAATCAGGGTTGTCACTGCTTGAACTAGATTCTCCTTTTGACGAATCATTTCCCTCATTAGACTGGGGATTGCAACTTGTTGTCTATCAGCGGATTTCATTTGATAACTAGGTGATGGTGCATTAGTTTCAACCTCTTTCACTTCCTCTTCACAGTTAGTGTTTTCATCTCGGAGGTGGCACGTAGTATCAGCTCTCTCACTCAGCTTTCTTGCACTACCTCTGGTAGGTTGAAACTTAGGTAGCATGATTTCCTGTAAAAAATTGAGCTATTAGTGTCCAAGTTAATCTAATAAAAGCATGAGACAAATAAGGAATTTAACTTAACGTAATACTTGATTGATAGCTTGGTTGATGGTTCGACACATAAGGGACGCCCCATCATTTCCACCGTCAAGCTCAACCAGTGTTTGCTAAAATTCATAAAAAGGTGATGGTGCCAGATAATGGTCCATCACCATGGTGATGGTCCGTCATTAGTTGTGTCTCTCCTAATACAGTAGTAACCCATAAAAATCCACAAACGATAGTGAACATGACGGTCCACCGGTCAATTGATGGCCTGTCAATTATCCCGTCAAGAAACTAGTGTGCAGAACAAGGGTGAATATTTAAGCTTCCCAACACCGTGCATCCCCAGACCAAAACAATCCAAAATAGAACATAACAACTGACTATTTCCCTTAGGAATGTTTCCATTCGATCCATCATAGGGCACAACCATTAAACATATACACAAGGTTCCAAACAATAGAAAAACTTAGAATATAGTCAAAATAAAATTCCTTGGGTTACACACATTTCACAGGTATTCAAGTGACGGATTGATTGCAGAGGCTATGTTTGGTTTTTTTCACAACATCAACCTGATTACACACCTCACACACTATGAGTAATAGTGAAATACGAATGACATAACTTTGAGCTTCAGAAAAAATATTCACAGAAATTGCACTAGGTTCCGTTCACCACAATTTGATTGAGGATCGATTGGTAATAGAAGGGATCAAGAGCTAGGTGTGATCGGGGGTATGAGAAGAAATTGCGTATGAGAAGATGTGGGAAGAGAGAAAGTGAAAGAAAAGAAACAAAAATTTAAATGGTCGGGGTACTTAAGAGTGAGATTGGGCTGGATTCGAGTTAACAAGGTTAGGCTGGGTCAGGTAGGGCTTTTTAAGAATTTACTTACCTGCTTAGGTGATAGAGAAGTGATGGACCATTGATCATACGATGTTCCGTCAACTCACCCATCATGCTAACATTATTGATTTCTTCAACTATCTTCCCATGACGAAGGTATTGACGGTCCATCATAGGGTTGACGTCCTGTCAGATATGCCATCGCCCTTATCCAGATACCATGTTTTGGCACTTCATTTGACGATCCAATTGACAGCTCGTTAGAAATCTAACGATCTGTCAACTTAGCCGTCGATCTTATCCAGAATACCTGTTATTTTCTATCATCTTTGTGGCTCACAGGGACGGCTTGTCAAGTTTCTGACGATCCGTCAATTATTGTCATCACTAGCTTTAGGAATATCTATATCTGCACACTTAACACCCCTTTAAAACAAATACATTATCAAAATTAAAAAGATATACAAAATATAACAAATCTTGGGTTGCCTCCCAAGCAGCGCTTGGTTAACATCGCGACACGACTCGAGTACCTTGATTACTCAAACTTTATCAAGGTACACCAATTTTAACACTTTCACCTCCTCGAGTACTCCATGGTCTAGCTTTACACGTTGGCCATTTACTTTGAAGTGTTCCCCTTTTTGGTTTTAAAGCTCAATAGCTCCAGATGGGAATAATGGTGTCACTTTGAACGGGGAGTTTGCTCAGAAACAACCGGAGTCTAGAGTTGAACAACAACACAAGATTTTCGGGGTTAAACTCCCTCTTTTCAATCCTCCAGCCATGATACATATTCATCTTTTCCCTGTACAAAGCAGGTCTCTCATATGCCCTTAGATGGAACTCATCCATCTCATCTGATCTAGCCTCTGTTGTGCAGCCTTGCTCCAACTCAAGTCGAGCTTTTTTAATGCCCACAGAACTTTATGTTCCAACTCAATTGGTCAATGAAAAGCTTTCACGAACACTAATTTATATGGAGACAACCCAATAGGTGTTTTGAATGCTGTTCAGTACACCCATAATGCATCATCAAGTTTTCGAGACTAATCTATTCAGTTAGCATTGACTTTTTTGTCCAGAATAGCCTTAATCTCCCAATTTGACACTTCCACTTTCCCAATGGACTATGGATGATAGGGGGTGGCTAATTGTTGTTGCTCAACTCCACACTTTGCCAGCAAAGCATTAAATACTTTGTTGCAAAAATGAGACCCCTCATCGCTGATGATCGTTGTTAGAGTTCCAAACTTTGAGAAGATGTTCTTCCTTAGGAAATTTGCAACACTTTTTCCATTATTATCTGCCAATGTCACAGCTTCTACCCACTTTGAGTCATAATCAACTGCTATTAAAATGTACTTCAGGCTATACGAGCTCACAAACGGACCCATGAAGTCTATGCCCCATACATCAAATAGCTCCACTTCCAAAACAGAGGTCATAGGTAACTCATGCCTTCTAGATATATCACCCTGTCTTTGGCACTAATGATTTCACAAAGTCATGGGCATCCTAATGTATCGCAGGCTAGTAGTATCCACATTGCAAAATTTTTTAGGTTGTTCGAGCAACCCAATAGTGTCCTCCAATAGGAGATGAATGGCATGTCTCCAAGATACTTAACATTTCTGCTTCTAGAACACACCTTCGTATTAGATTATAACCACAAACTCAGAATAAGTACGGCTCATCGCAGAAGTATTTGTTCACATCATGAAGGAACTTTTTTCGTTGGTGGAAAGTTAAGTTTTCCGGCATCATACCACTGACAATCTAATTGACGAAGTCAACAAACCATGGAATGAGATTGACTATTTCTACTAATACCTATACATCAGGTAAGGAGTCATCAATATCCTCATCATTTGTTACTCTCCCCTCATCTTCAAGTCGGGACAAGTGATCCGCTACTTGATTTTTGCATCCTTTACGGTCCTTGACTTCAAAGTCAAATTCTTGCATTAGAGAACCCATCTTATTAGCCTTGGTTTGGCATCTTTCATTTCCATGAGATATCTCAAGGTGGCATGATCAGTGCACAATAACTTTGGTGCCAAGCAAATAAACTCTGAATTTCTCAGAGGCATATACCACCACCAGCAACTCCAGCTCTGTCACTGTGTAGTTCTTTTGTGCCCTATTCAATGCTTTACTAGCATAATAGATGGGATGGAGCATCTTGTCTCTCTTCTGCCCCAATACAACTCCAAGTGCAAACCCACTAGCATCACACATCACTTCAAAGCAACTATTATTGGGGCAGCCACTAATTTAGCCTTCAAGTTTTCAAAAGCCTTTAGGCATTCCTCATCAAACACAGATTTGGCATTTTTCTCCAATAGCCTGCATAATGGACTAGATATTTCTGAAAAGTCCTATATGAATCTTACGTAAAATCCTGCATGGCCCAAAAAACTTTTCACTTCCTTCATAGAAGTTGGTGGAGGCAACTTCTCAATCACCTCAATATTTGCCCTGTCCACTTCTAGACCCTTTTTTGATATCTTGTGACCTAGCTCAATGCCTTCTTTCACCATAAAATGGCATTTCTCCTAATTCAACACCAAATTTTCTTTCTCATATCGCTCTAAGGCTTTTCTAAGATTGGCCAAGCAGTCTCCAAAGGTGTCACCAACAACTGAGAAGTCGTCCATAAAAACTTTCAAGGTATCTTCCATCATATCAGATAAAATTGACATCATACACCTCTGAAAAGTTGCGGGTACATTATATAATCCGAATTGCATGTGTCGGAAAGCAAAGGTTCCATAAGGACAAGTGAAAGTTGTCTTCTCCTGATCCTCTAGTGTGATTGATATTTGGTTATAACTAGAATAACCATCTAAGAAGCAATACCACCCTCTTCCTACCAACCTATCTAGCATTTGATCCATGAACGACATTGGGAAGTGATCTTTTTGTGTACATGTGTTCAACTTCCGATAGTCCATACATACATGGGCCCTGGTCTCAACAGAATCAACTCGTTCTGCTCATTTTCTACCACAGTCATGCCTCCCTTTTTAGGGACACATTCCACCAAAATCACCCACTTGCTGTCAGAGATTGGATATATGACACCTATGTCCAGCCATTTAATTATCTCCTTTTTTACCACCTCTTGCATTGGTGGTTTGAGCCTAAGCTGATGTTCTCTTCTTAGGACACAATTTTTGTCCATCTTAATTTTGTGAGTATATAACCCGGGGGAATCCCGATAGTGTCAGGAATTGTCCATCCGATTGCCCTCTTATATTTTTTTAGCACAACAACTAGATCTTCAGCCTGCCATTTGACTAGATTGGCTACCACAATAATTGGGAGTATGTTGTTATCTCCCAAGAACACATACTATAGATGACTAGGTAGTGCTTTCAACTCTAATACTGCAGGTTCTTCAATAGAGGGCTTCACTGGAGGAGTGGGTCAGTTTTTTAAATCCAAATTCAACTTCTTTGGTGCATAAAAATACAACCCCAACCCTGCTAGTGCGTTCACTACCTCTTTATACTCCTAAATATGATCAACAACAAAATTCATCATCACTGTAGCTAAAATGTTAATTGCATAGTTCTCTTCTTCGGGTGCTTCAACCATCTATTCCTCGAAAACATCAATAATGGAGACCACAACACTTATATCTCTGGGCTGTTTCATGGACTTACAGAAATTGAACCTTACCTCTTTGTTGTTCATTCTAAACTTTAACTCTCCACTCTCCATATCCACCAATGCTCTTCCAGTTGCTAAGAATTCCCTACCCAAGATGATAGGAACTTCAAAGTCCACATTGCAGTCCAAGATTACAAATCTACAGGAAATATAAAATGTTCCACCTTCACCAGCACATCATACAAAATACCCACAGGCTTTTTAACTGAATGGTCTGCCATCAACAATCTCATAGTAGTCAGTTTGGGAGCTCCCAAGCCCAACTGTCTGTATATGGCCAGCGACATCAAGTTGATACTAGCACCCAAATAACACAGGGCTTTGGCGAAGTTGAAGGCTCTAATTGTGCATGTAATTGTGAATGCACCTGGATCCTCCTTCTTCTAAACCACTGAATGTGAAGAGATCACACTACAATGATGAATGTTGTCTGCAGGTTCATAGCTGACAGTTCTCTTCTTTGTGACCAGGTCCTTCATGAACTTGGCATAACCTGACATCTACTTATGGGATTCTACCAATGGGATGTTTACTGATAATGGCTTCAACATAGAGATGAACTTGTGGAATTTATAATCTTTGACCTTCTTTTTCGACCTATGAGGGAATGGATGTGGAGGTCTTAGAATTTGAGTCAAAGGATTAACCACCCCTTTTCTTTTTCTTGAACTTCATCCCCCTGACTATTCTCTGTGACTTCCGGTCTTATAGGCTCAACTGGATTCAGCTTCTCCCCTTTATCCTCAAACATAGGTTCTATTTTTGAAGCTAATTTCTCAATTTTATCTGTGCTAATAGGAGTAGTCTCAAATAATTTCTTTCCCCTTCTAGTTATAATAGCCATGCATTGGCTATCCTTTCTTGGATTCTGCACTATATCACTTGGAAAGGTTCCACTCTTCCTTTGATTAAGGGCTGCAGACATTTGCCGCGTTTGGTACTCCAGCTGTTTAATGGAAGTTAAGTGTGAGTCTACAAGCTGACTCATATTAGAGAGGTCACTCTTCATCTCTTTGACTCTCGAATCAGTAGATTCGACTCTTTGCAGTACTTTGGTGCTAACATTTCTTCCACCTTTGAACTTCCTGCCTCATTACTGCTCCTCTCTCAATTTCCAAGGGCACA
Organism: Datura wrightii; assembly: GCA_035772735.1. Classification (NCBI taxonomy): domain Eukaryota; kingdom Viridiplantae; phylum Streptophyta; class Magnoliopsida; order Solanales; family Solanaceae; genus Datura; species Datura wrightii. Next base: position 125,659,169 of record JASDFA010000016.1, read on the forward strand.
TATATGTTGCTATGATCATTTCTACAGCTCTCTTTATTCTTCTTGTTGCCCTGTTCTCTATCTATGTAACCAGCTCTGTCATAATAGTTGTCCTTTGGATAGTTCCAATCTTGGTTTCCTTTGCCATTATCCCGGAAACTCCCCATGTTGTTTAGGTACTTAGCTTCTTCTTTCGAGTTTGATCCATGTTCCTCTTGTCTGGTAGCTTTACCCACAATATTCACTTTCTTGACACCCCTACAAGAAAATTCTCAGTAACCAATTGCAATTGAGTTTCCATATATGCCATATCTTGATTCTCTCTTCTTCTTTCTAGCGCTGCTCAGTAGCTGACTCTACTACATAGGAGTTGCCAGAGACTTCAGAGTCTCTAGTGTGCCAAGCCATGTTGGTTTTATTGACTCTATCTAGTACAACTACCATCTTACTGTAGGTTCAGGACATTAATGTCCCTCCAGTCATAGTATTAGTAATTGACTTAGTTGGCGAATTTAGGGACCTATAAAAAGTCTCCTATAGATGTTCATCAGACAATTTATGGTTGAGGCACTACTTGAGTTTCTTATTGAACTGTAGCCATGCCTTATGCAATTCCTCACCAGGTAGCTTCCTGAAATTATTTATCTCATCTGTAAATGGAAACAATCTGGAAGGTGGAAAGAATCTCTCCAAAAAAGCATCTTTCAGCTCTCTCTACTTCATAATTGAGTCATGGGGCAACTCATTCAGCCATATTGTTGCCTCCCAAGATAGAGACAAATGAAAACAACCTCAATCGAATAGAATTCTGACTAACCCCTAGTAGTTTGAATGATTTGTAGATGCCCATGAAGTTCATCAGATGCAGATTTGGGTCATCACCAACTACTCCTCGAAATAAGCCTTTCAAGTTTAACAATTAGATCATAGTGCGTGTGATGTTGAACTTTGCGCTGGAGCTAATGGGGGAGGGGTGATGGCCCCGATGGTGCCAGCTCCAACCAAATCAACATCATTGTCGTCTTCATAATCAAATGGAACTTTCGGATGATGCTGCCCCCTAGCTCTTTGAGGCTGGTGAAGATTTCCAGGGGCCACATCCTCTATATTTTGCTTATTTAGCTCATTCCTAATGACATCATCATTCTGATTATTAGCAACATGCTAGTTATTGCCCCTGGCTTGAGCATTAGCAAATTGTTGTAATTTTTCTGCTTCACACTCTTGTGCATTCATAGTTCTCCTCAATGTTCGCTCTAAGTCAGGATTATAAGGAGTTAACAGTTCACGACTTATTTAGGTATTCAGCATGCACTACCTATACCCTATATCGACACAAACAACAAATAAAAGTAAAATATGGAAATAAGACTAAAAATCAAATAAGCACACTTGACTAATCTAAAACCATACCCCCCCTCCGCAATGGTGCCAAAATTTGATACACACAAATTACACCTCTATGATAAAGAAGTATAACGCGGTCAATGTCAAATATAGAACCCAACAAGGTTGGAGTCGAATCCCACAGGGAATATGGTGAAATCAAGTCTTATGCAGTTACTTGCTTTTAATTAAATACTTCCACAGCGTTTGGGGTTTGGGAATTAAATTTCGCTCCACTAGTTTTCAAATAAAAGAAGTACCAACTTCAATTGCTTATGATTGAACTCAAGAAGAAATAAGCTAGGGTTGTGATCATCATGGCTTTCCAAACAACATTTGGTGAATGACCACAAGAGACTCATTTAATGCTCAGTATGTTGGTTGCTAACTTGATATCCTATCCAAACATTTCTCAACCTATTCAGACAGGTATCACACTTATCTTCTCTAACTAAGAGTGACAGAAAATGAGTTACGAAGAATTGACCTAGGTTCATTAATCTTATTACGACATTAATCATCAGTCAAGGTTTAACTCCATGAATTCAAAACACTAATCCCTTTTCTTCTAGATTCTTACTCCTTACTCAAGCATTTCAAATATAGGGTTGTTATAATATCCCAAAAGTGCTTAGGAGTAGACCCGGGAAGCTAAAAGGAAAAACTGCTGTAAGTTGGGAAAAAGATTGCAGGATGACAGGTACCATGACCCGTGGTAAGTAACCACGAGTTGTCGTTTATTGTCATGGTAGGAAGTGGACTTGGCAGTAGGAAGGTACGGCGGGTCATACAATGACCCGTTGTGGCTTGCAATGACCCGTTGTGGCTTGCAACGACCCGTTGTGGGTAGCCATGGTAAGGGAGCCCAGATCTCAGTGAGAAAGGACAGTTGGTAACCACGACCTGTTGAAGCATACGATGAGCCGTGGTAAGGCTCGTTGGGTAGAAGTTTAGAAGGTTTGGGGGAAGCAATCAACGACTAGTTCAATGACCCGTTGGAGCCTAGAGCGATTCATCCTGTTCGTCCGTGGTTTGATTCCGAGATATGACTGAGACAGTGCATAGCAAGGGTAGATACCGCGAGTCGTGTTATCCTCCAACGAACCATTGGTTCACCCGTTGTTTGGCCTAGTGATTAGTTTTTAGCAAACTCAGTAAGTGCATTTCCATCATTTCCTAGTCCTAAGGCTCTATACTAAATTGTTTAGGGCTCATTTTGAAGGGTTTTAGTAGGGGAAGACCTATTCTAAGTGCATACTCCCCATGCATGCAAGGTTGAAGGCTTGAAGGAGGTGATTCAAGGCCAAATTCAAGGTTTCCATTGGAATCTGATCTTGGAAAATTGTAGGGTGATAGAATTCCTCATTTCCAGGTATGTAGGCTTTTAATGGTTGTCTTCCTTCCACACCCATGCCTAATTCCTATCAATTAGTGTTAAATTATGAATAATCAATTATGGGGTTTTGATCAATTGCATGATTTTTTTATATCTCTATTCATGGGCATGATTAGATTGAGTTGATATTTACGATTTACGAAGCTTGGGCATATTCTAACTCATTTCTCTTATAAAATTTGTTTTTTCTAAAAATTAAATCTAAAACGCCCATGGGTAAAGAGTTCATAAAAGAGGTGATTTATGGCAAATGTGTGGTGGTGATGAAGTTGATGATGAAAAGCATGTTTCTAAAACTACCCATGATTTTGATGTTGTTTCCTAAATGAATTGATTGGATTCTAGAATGATAGAGCTTTGGGTAATACCAACATGTTGATTAAAGTGATGATTTTTCCCAACATATGCTTACCACATTGTTTAAAGAGAAATTTTCCAATTCTTATAATAAATTCTAGCTTATGGTATGTGGAGTAAATGCTTCTACATGTAGCTTACCACATGATTTGGAGTAGATTCTCCCACCTATGATTGAGCTTGTGGTATTTTTCGAAACAAAGCTTCTCATATGCATGAATTTATAATTGAGATGTATGGAACCATTGAGCTTTGTCGAAGGACAATGTTGAGCTTCATTTTCATATAATGTCTAGTCTATGCATAATTTTATTAATTAGCTTTGTCAATATACAATGTTGAGTTTTGTTTCATGCGATGTTGAGTTATGCATGATTTCATATTGAGCTTCGCTGTATATGATGTAGAGCATTGCTTTTTTTGGGAGAAGAGTCTAGCACCAAGCGGGCTGAGGGTCGACAACCCTATGCCCCAGAACTACGCGCCAATGTAGGTTGATTCTATTATATTTGGGACCTCCCTTGTGAGATATCCCCAACCTTAATGGCCCATGAGCTTGATATCAATATCATGGTAGCCTCCTTGGCCCTGGCAAGGTTTTGGACGGCTCTGCCCACTTGAGTGTAATAGTCGGGACAATGTAGCTCTATCATAGTATGTCAGTTAGGTGACGAGTCTCTCACTGTCTATATTATTCGAATTTGCATATTCATTGCTCATGATGATTATCTTATGCATGCATGTTCAGAAAAAGTAAGGTTTGACTCATTGTTCAGCTTTTGATACAAATGTTATGATTTAGCTTTGAGTCATTCAAGTCAGTCATGATGTTATAAATCCATGAATGATCTTCTTCTTATCCTTAAAGGCTTGTGATATTCGATTCAGTCATAATGAATGCTTGTGATCTTCTTCTTATCCTTAAAGGCTATTATATACCTATGACTTTTTTAAAAAGAATTATATTGCTCCAGCGGTTTTACTTACCTTGCATACTCGGTAAATTTCACATATTGACCGCATATTTTCTATGTTGTATCATTTCATGATATAGAACTCGGCTCACAGCTTCAGCCTCGATCTTAGTCATCTTATTCAAAGTTACACCTGTTCAAAGTTGGTGAGTACTCATTCTCTGAGGACTAGACTTTCAGTTTCTTCTATATATTTTAGTTTCAGCATTATGGCGCTAGTTGGGGTCTTGTCGCATCAACTCATTCAAATTAGAGGCTTTCCAGACTTAGTCATGTATTAAATTTCAGATGTTTATTCTATGTGATGTTGCTTTAGACTTCCGCTGAGATTATATTCATGTTTTCTTCAGTTTTTAAATGAGCTAGCTGTATGCTTATGCTATGAGTCGACTTAGGGTCCCTCAAGGTCCCTTTTCCCATGTCTACGATCCGGGCCTCCGTTTGGGTCGTGACAAACTTGGTATCAGAGCCATAGGTTTGATGTGTCCTAGGGAGTCTGAAAGCCGCGTTAAGTAGAGTCTTTTTCATGAGTGTGAAGTGCGGCACACTTATGATGGAGAGGCTATGAAATATTCTAGGAAATGTTCCCATCTTTCATGATCTATGTCGTGTGATGAAGAGTCTTTCTATCCCTCTAATTCGTGCTATTGCCAATTGCAGAGTATGGCTCCTCGAAGAGTGAATGGATGGAGAAATGGAGATGGTGAAGGCCATAAGGATGGCATAGGTCGTGGGCATCAGTAGGTCCAACCAGTTCAGGAGCCTCAGGAACCGGAGCCATCTACCCATGCTGAGTTTCGGGCCACTATCCAGATGCTTGCGTAGGACTTGACCACTCAGGTCAATCAGCAGGCTGTTGCACATGTTCTGCAGAATGGCAGTGCAGCGGTGACTTGAGTTAGGGACTTCTTGAGGATGAACCCGCCAGAGTTTCTTGGGTCCAAGGAAGATGAGGACCAACATGAGTTCGTGGATGAGGTTATCAAGATCACCCAGGTCATGCGGGTGAGTAGTGTTGAGTGCGTAGAGTTGGCCTCCTACCAGTTGAAGGGGGTTGCACATATCTGGTTCCGTCAATGGAAGGACATCAGGATTGCTGGAGTAGGTTCGGTCACATGGGAGGAGTTTCAGGTTGCATTCCTCGATCAGTTCTTCCCTCGGGAGATGAGGGAGCTAAAAGAAGCAGAGTTTGTGAACCTGAAGTAGGGTAGGATGACAGTTCTAGAGTATTCCCTGTAGTTCACCCGCCTATCGAAGTATGCTCCTAAGTTAGTGACTCACTAGAGGGCACGAGTGAATAGGTTTGTGCATGGGATAATAGGTTACTTGGATAAGGAATGCAGGATTGCTATGCTCCATCAGGAAATGGACTTTCCTCGGATAGTGTTGTACGCCCAGCAGATGGAGGCGCCACATTCAAGAGAGAGAGAGGCCAAGAGGGCTAGGACTGATGATCACAGATTTCCTCAGCTTAGGTCAGGAGGTGGGCACCGTCAGAGACCCACCAGAGATCATCTGCCCCAGCTTCAGCAGCCTTGAGTGTGCCATCTCGGCCTAGGAATTATTAGAGAGGGAGAGCATCAGGCTCGAGGGGTCAAAGCAGTAGGCCCACAAATTCAGGTGTTCCAGTTTGCTGCATATGTGGCCGAGGGCATGCAGGACAGTGCTTGGCAGGTTTAGGTGCGTGTTTCGGGTGTGGGAAACCCAGACACATGCTTAGATATTGTCCATCAGTGAGAC